>LR738711.1:926214265-926226313 GCA_902687465.1 Secale cereale | reverse complement strand
CCCCCGCGGTTGTTTTTGGCGCAAGACTTGTGATGATGCGCTGCTTATATATCTATAATCATCCTTAACAAGTAGAGAGAGCCTGAGGTCAGAGCTTTGTCAAAGATCGGCCGTAATATTGCTTCCAAAAGCATTTGACACTCTCACTTGTTTCTTCCTGGTCTGACGATATGTAAAGCCCTGAGACATGCTGCTTTGTCTGCAACCTAATCCAATTCGTACAAAAAGCGATTAGTCATTTCTAGATTGTTAACTGTGCACTTTCCACGTCGTTCGATCGATCGGTCGAAAACGAGGTTAGTACCTTTCCCAGCAAAAAAACGAGGTTAGTTCACATATGACAACTCTCAGCATTGGTAGATTGCTTCGGTCCTACAACGGTTGCGGTTGCTCCACTTTGTTTAACATATCATGACAAGTTACTGTTCATCTGCTCCTGCCGGCTCGCCAACTCCCTGTGTGTTGACAACTCCAAATTTAACAGCTCCTGGCTCTGGATTTTTTTTAAGCCATCTTTCATCAGTTCAGCTCACATGCTACGGTTTTGGTTTGCTTTGGTCTGAAGAGTTGTTCGTATGGGAGTATCACTGTATTAGCAGTACTCCTTTGTCCCCTCTCCCAGGTCAGGCACGTAGAAATGTCAGGAAAACAAGCCGCAGTACAATCATTTCTCTGCCCTAGTGATATATTTTGTTTTTCTCTGCAAAACAAAGAAGTTTGAGCTGTATCATGAGATTTTCACAAGATAGTCCTTTCATTTGTTCTTTATTATATTTTACACATATCTTCTCATGTTTTTTTGGCTGCTTGAATAACCATTTGCCGAGGAGTGAGAGGTAAAAAACACAGGGAGTATCCAGTATGTAAATATTAAGGAAGAAAAAAAATGACTGGGCGACCCAGAAGAACCCCTTCCCGTGCGCCGCCACTCCTCAACCCCTCCTTGGCCTACCCTCCTCAACGCTATGGAGCAAGCCCGTGCGACCGCGATGGTAACTCGTGATACATCCTAAGCTTATGTACGATTTCTAAAGGTATCACGGACATTTCTAATCATTTTATGTTTTATATTTTATTGCGCTAATCTACTAACAAGAATTTAGAAATATCTAGGAAAAAATCATATGTGAATAGCTTTCCGGATCACAAAACGAAAGCTCATCTCTTAGATCCCCTATATGTGTTTTGATGATTTATTATACAGCTATTAAGAGCATCTACAATCACAAGTACCAAATTTCGGTCAGCAAATGCCGCGGATGCACCGAAGCGTCCGTCGGCAGTGACCGAACAACACACAAAAATGTTTCTCCATAACCAGATGCATTGAAACCGAATACTCAAATCCATATTAGCTCATGCAACATCGTACGTTGCTACACACATGTCATCATACTACCAAAAATTGACATGCTCTACTAACTACGAACGAAACGATGACCGAAGAAGTTCATCCACGGTAAGCCTTGCCCTTGCCTTTTCCCTTCCCGTCATCCTTGCGGCAGTAGCGGTTGAAGACAGACAACAGATCGAGGTGGATCTTCTCAATGCTAAAAATGTCCGATCCGTTGCCGCCCTCGTCTTTCTCCTCCTTCCGGGTAGTCCGGCCATGACGCGAACCGCCTGGCTTTGGTCCTTTGCCATCACCTTGACCGCCCTCCTCCGTCGCTTCTTGGCTATGCGGGCACGTAGGGATTCCTCCGACGCCACCTCGCGGTGCCGAAGTCTCCTCCGTGTCGCGAGCTACCGTGGCCGCCTCCACCATGAGGATTGCGGCTGCCGCCTCCATTTGAAGCCACGTCTGAAGCCTCACACGGCGGGCCCGCCGCCCCTCCTGTTCGGATTTGCGTCTTGTCATGGAGGTGCAAATGGTCTTCGTTTCAGCGGCCAACACCCCAGGGACGATGTGCCACGTAGAAGGTTTCGGCCTCATGGCAGGGCTGTATCATGCGGTCATGGTGACCGCTGCCAACGATACACGACGAGATCCTTGACCCCGGATCTGGCGGTCAGTTGGGCAATGGATTCCCGCTGCATAATGTCCATGTACGTTATCAGCTCCTAAATATCTCCCTTAGGTCCCTGCTTGACGGTGTAGAAGCAGAGCAATTTGGACTTGTGAGTTGGAGCAGAGTTCGTGTGAGGGCGAAGACCAAGGGGTTTGTCCAACCCATCATCGTTGTAACCCAAACTGTTTATGAACACCTTCCAGGTAGTTTTCATATGTCTGCCATGTGCCATCAAAGTTAGAGTCCAGTCATCATGAGTCCCAAAGTACACCGTGGCATAAAACTATGCCACCAACTCAGAATCGTAGTTCGTTGTTGAAAGTGATGATCTTCATGATGCCAAATTGCTCATAGATAGCAAGACCCTCTCCAAAATGGTCCATGTCCTTCTACATGTGCTCGATGTTCACACACTTGGTCCTAACAAAATAGTTATGCTTGTTCTTGATCACATCATGGTACACTGAAGCCTGATCCATGTTCTAGAAGGGGCGACCCTGCAAGTCTGCCTCCTGAGGACGAGTGTAGGGATTCCGCTCACGGTAAGCCCAATACTTCTTGGAATTCATCTCCATCACAAACTTGGCCTTTTCCTTCCGTTTCTTGGTGACGGTCTTGGTCCTTCCTGACTACCTGACAGGTGGATCCTCTTCTGCTTCACTTGTAGAGTTCGTATACCCGCGCGACGAGTTCTTGTGACGAGCCACATATGGACCAGAGCCAAGGTTTTGGTTACCGAATAAGGCATTTTTACCCAGGGGGACTGGGAAACACGGTTACCACGGTTACCAAGAAATACCGAGAATATTTCGAACGAATTTTATAGTTGAATTTTGAATTCAGATAAGTGAATGAATGAACATTTGAACCAGAGACCTCTTAAAACAGAAACTAGGTTGCCACCAACACGTCAGAACCAACTCTCTTGACATTAATTAGATCCTACGTACTTTACTATAAATCGAGTGTTTAAATTCAAAAAATTCAAAAAATGGTTTTTTTTTTTGCTTGGTACGGTGATTTACCGAGGGGCACGGAAATACGCGGTAACCATGGAAAATCTCGAAATTTCGACTGGTAACCAAAACCTTGACCAGAGCTACTAATACCTGAACACGAAACACAATGGAAGGGAATAGTAGGTGTTAGATAAATGCATAAGCCAAATACATAAAGTTGAGAGAGAAGTAATATTGCAGCAATACAGAAATCTGGTGGTTCAAGGTGTAGTACCGTTCTCACAACGGTTGTACCGCTCTGGGCGGAGAGGCAGTACCGCCTGTGTCTCAAGCGCATGGCCGCGACGACATCCGATAGTACCAAAACCACAAAAAAAAATCAAAAATACTACAACAGAGAGCCAACTCTCCTATCTAGCAATCATCCCTTGACACAAACTTGCCATGCTTTAGCCAAAAATTAATGAACATGTCCGCATTGCCCAAAAATCTAGATTCAAAAAATAGAACCGTAGGATAGAGGAACGAGGGCAATACCGGTGTCCATGATAAGAGGAGAAGGTGGGGATCAATCCCACTAGACGGACTGAAGGGAGAAGGGCCGGATGTGGTAAGGCGGAGGTGGTAGTCGCGAATGTTCCCAATGCTGCAGAGGAGAACCATGGGTGAGGAAGAAGTGAATGGGTATGCGTGCTGAGAAACCCCGTGCCCGTTCACTTGAGCCGCCCGCAGTCTCCTAAACGGCAGTACCGCCCCGATACTACAGGAGGCAAGAGGCCGGTACTACCGCCTCAGCGGTAGTACCGGAGGGAGGAGCTATAGCACCGCGTAAGAGGTAGTACCATCCAAGTCCATTGGTACTTCCGCTTGAAGAGCATGAAACATCAAAGAACACATTGAGAGATGGATGGCTTATGCAAATATTTGAGATATTTGAAGATGGCGTTGGCTTAGGTTTGAGACTAGAAACACTTCAAATGGTGAGGAGCACTCCAAGGTTAAAGATGCAAAAGACAAGAGCAAACCTTAGAGTGAATCAAAAGGCAAAAGACCTAAAGTCTAGATAAAACCAATGAAGAACACAAAGAACCACAAGTCCTTAAAAGATTTTAACCTTGGGTCCAAGACCAAAACTCATCTTTGAAGCACAAGTACCATAAAAATGGCTAATGTGAAAGATTGATTATATTTATACATAATAACAGAAGTGTGGGTTCATGAGAGGAACAACACTACCCCTATGTCCATTCCTACATCTAGAACAACATAAAATAATGAGTACGGTAGGATGTGTATTGCCTCAAGCCACATTGCTCAATGATATTTAGCACATGCCTTAACTCATGAAATCTTGCTTCATCATATGGCTTCGTGAAAATATCCGCTAGTTGCTCATGAGTCCCTACAAAGATAAGGTCAATCACCCCACCTTGATGTGATCTCAAATGAAATGACGACAAATCTCAATATGATTCATGATCTTGCTATGTTGCACGGGGTTGTAGGAGATCTTGATTGCACTTTCATTGTCACATAGAAAAGGCACTTTGTCACAAGTGACACCATAATCCTCTAAAGTTTACCTCATCCGTAGCAATTGTGCACAACAAATTGCGGCGACAATGTACTCTGCCTCGATGGTGGAGAGAGACATGCAATTTTGTTTCTTGTATGACCAACTCACCAATCAGTGACCAAGGAATTGGCAACCTCCGAAAGTGGACTTCCTCTCCACACGGTCTCCCTCTGATGATGCTACAGACCTAGGGTAGGGTCACGGGCCTGACCCAGGTACCCCACCCAAGGTCACTACCACAGAAGCTCAAGGGACAACTCGAAGGCAAAAGAAACAGTCGACTGATATGGCCCAAGGGGGACATTCCACTCGACTACATACCCTCGCTCAGACGACTCAACTCCACTCAGAAAGATGAACACACTCGACCAGTCAAGGACACTCGACCCCCGAAGGTCAAAGGTCCCTCTAGACAGCAACGGTTCTGCATTCATTATGTGGTAATGAATGCCTTTATCATCCTTTATTGCAGGCGTTATCAGTAACACCCTGCCTGTATGTACATTGAACCCTTTGTAACGTGGGGATGACTGGGGTCCTGGCGCACTCTATATAAGCCACCCCCTCCTCCAGTACAAGGGTTCGCACCCCCTGTAACTCAAACACACATATATACATTCCAGTCGACCGCCTCCGGGCACCGAGACGTAGGGCTTTTACTTCCTCCGAGAAGGGCCTGAGCTCGTTAAACACCTTGTGAACAATCTCGCCGTAGCTAGGGCCTTGCCTCCTCCTACGTACCCCCTACTCGTACTGTCAGACTTAGAACCACGATAGTTGGCGCCCACCATGGGTCCGGTGTCTTAGCGACTTCCGGTGAGGTTGCAAGCTTTTTCTCCGACCTCCATCATCATGGTTTCCGGTAGTGGTTTGGCGCTGGGCCGCAAGATCTGACTCGGCGATCTCGTCATCATCGCCGACGACTACGCTTGGCTCCAGGAGGCCCCCCTCGACGTCGAGGCGTTGCTCGTCTGCGGGGCCGCGCACTTCTGTGCTAGCGCATGCGGCATCCTTCTTCGGCAGCCGTCGACTCAGTATCGGCCGGCTCCTTCATCGTCTGTCGTCCCCGCTGGACGCCGCCGCAAGTGATCTAGTCGTTCGCGGCTCCAGCGTTGGGTGAAGCACGCGGTGGCTCGCCAAACGACCACCCCTCAAGTTGCGGCCATCAAGCCCGACGAATACCTCTACGGGCCGATCGACCCGTCGACTGAGTCCGTAAATTTGCTTTTCGAGTGCAGGAGCAGCGACCCCGCAGCTGAAGTTCTCATGGTCGACTCACATCGCAGTCCGCCGGGGTACCCTCGCGGCGGAGACGGAGGCAACGGCAATGGTCAGTCGTACGACCACGACGGCTACATTCCCCAACCCATCACTGCCGAGCAGAGGGACGAGCTATGCCACCGCAATGAAGATACACTTTACACCCCTATCGTGGGAGATTCTCCGGAGTCTCGGGCCCTGGAAGCCACGCGCCTAGCCACTGTGGCTGAGCGCGCGCGACTGGAAAATATCCAGCATTCACTGGATGAACGGGCCCGCCGACTGATTCCCGAATCCAGTCGACGGCCGCGGCAATCGTTCCCACGTGAAACTCAAGTGTTCCGAACGCCTATCCAGAACCTCGAAGCTGCGGCCCACATTGCAAATTCTATCCAACCGTCTCAGTCGAAGGCTGGGAGAGGCTTGCAGCAGATCTGAGCGCTGCTCCGGACGGCAGGAGAGGAGAGCGCGACTGTCTCTCAGTCGTGTAACAGGATTCACAGCAGATCAGTGGCGGCGGACACTGTCTGGTTAGCTCATAGCCCAAGATCTCCCCCAAGGCGTGAAGACCGTGGACCCCGTCAAGACCGGCATCTGGGTCGGAATGATGAACACTATGATCGTCGACCCGGTCACAACGATTGTCGTCGAGTGCCTACGCCTCCTCCAGGAAGCGGATCGTACTCGCCCACGCGACACAAAGGCAGGCGCTTGCAGGACGACGAGTGGAGGATTCCCCCAGATCCTAGAAGGCCCGACTTTGACGCAAGATCTATTCTTGTGCAGGGCCTGGTCGACAGGAACCGAGCGTACAGAGAAGAGCAAGGCAGAGATCATCCGAGTGGAAGCCGAGCGTCTGTCTCTAGACCCGAATGCTTTAGCAGTGCTATCAGCGCTGCTGAGATCCCCCCCCCCAACTTCAGATTGGCGGCGGGAGTGAGTAAGTTCACCGGCGAATCGAAGCCGGACACTTGGCTCGAGGATTACCGTGTGGTCGTGCAGATCGGTGGCGGAAATGATGATGTGGCCATGAAGCATCTCCCCGTGATGTTAGGTGGCTCGGCCCGGGCGTGGCTAAATCAGTTGGCCCCTGGGAGCATTTACAGTTGGGAAGAGTTAGCCCGAGTGTTTGTCAGGACCTTTGAAGGCACCTGCAAATGACCCGCAGGGCTGGCGGAGTTGTAGCAATGCGTACAAAAGCCGAATGAAACCCTGAGAGATTACATCCAAAGGTGGAGCACCTTGCATCACACGGTGGAAAACGTATCCGAGCATCAAGCAGTCTGCGCCTTCAAGGAGGGCGTGCGGTACAGAGAGCTCAACCTGAAGTTCGGCCGAACGGGAGATATGTCCCTGACTCGGATGATGGAAATAGCCAGTCGGTATGCTAACGGAGAAGAAGCTGATCGACTCCATAGCGGCAAGAAACCAGTCGGCCAAGATGACCAGAATTCCAATCCGAAGCCGAAGCGCAAGGCAGAACCGGCAGTTCAAGGCGAAGCTGCGGACGTTAACCAAGGGAAAGGCAAAGGAAAGCCTAAAGGCCCCTGGGTCCCCAAGAAAGTGAAAGATCAAGCAGGAAATGACGTGCTCGACCTGCCATGTCCTATCCACACGAAGAAAGATGATGAGGGGAACTTGGTTTATCCCAAGCACACCACTCGACAGTGTCGGCTCCTGATCCAGAATTTCCAAAAAGATCAGCCGACTGAGAAAGAGAAGGAATCATAGGAGACCGAAGACAAACAAGGGGATGGAGGTTACCCCCAGATCAACTCCACCCTGATGATTTTCGCTGACGTTGAAAGCAAAAGTCGACTGAAATTTATCAACAGAAAAGTCAACATGGTTGCTCCGCCAACAACGACATACCTGAAATGGTCCAAGACTCCCATCACATTCGAACAGTCCGACCACCCTGCACACATTGCAACCCCTGGGCGGCAAGCGTTGATGGTCGACCCAGTTGTCGAGGGCACTCGTTTGACCAAGGTTCTGATGGATGGCGGCAGTGGCCTGAACATTCTGTATGCTGAAACCCTCCGTGGGATGGGCATTCCGATGTCCAAGCTGAGTGAGAGTAACATGAGATTTCACGGGGTCATCCCCGGAAAGAAAGCCGACTCACTTGGTCAAATCTCACTCGACGTGGTTTTCGGCGATTCGAAGAATTTCCGCAAAGAAAAGCAGACGTTTGAAGTGGTGGACTTCCACACCGCCTATCATGCCATTATGGGTAGGCCCGCCTACGCCAGTTTCATGGCTCGATCGTGTTATGTGTACCTCAAACTGAAGATGGCGGGGCCCAACGGCGTTATAACCATCACAGGGAATCGGCAGAAGGCAGAAGAGTGCTTCCAGAAAGGATAGAAAATTGCTGACGAGCAGATGGCAGCAGTAGAGATGGAGGAGTGCCAAAAGAATGTGGATCCGAGTGATTTGCTGCGGGCTAAGAAGCCAGCTTCCGAGTCAGCCTTCCAGTCGGCGGGGGAGACGAAGCCTGTGCACATTCACCCCACCGACCCCAATGCAGCTCTGACCCACATCTCAACTACACTCATCAGCAAATAGGAAGAAGCGCTCATCCAGTTCCTCCGTGAGAACTGGGACATCTTCGCATCGAAATCATCCGAAATGCCAGGTGTACCCAGGGGACTGGCTGAGCACCGTTTGCGAGTCGACCCGAAGGTGAAACCCGTAAAGGAACATCTCCGTCGGTCTGCCGTGGAGAAGAGAAAGGCAATTGGCGAAGAGGTGGCTCGGCTTCTGGCAGCTGAGTTCATCCGCGAGATCTACCACTCCGAGTGGCTCGCCAATGTGGTCATGGTCCCCAAGAAGGGCAAATCCCTCCGCATGTGCATCGATTTCAAGCATATCAATCGGGCCTGCCCTAAAGATCATTTTCCTCTCCCCCGCATCGATCAGATAGTCGACTCGACTACGGGGTGCGAGCGTTTGTCTTTCCTGGACGCGTATTCCGGGTACCATCAGATCTGACTGTTTGGACCCGATGAAATCAAGACAGCCTTCATCACCCCATTCGGGTGTTTTTTTATGTCACCATGCCTTTCGATCTCAAGAATGCCGGCGCTACCTTCATGCGCATGATTCAAAAGTGTTTGCTGAAGCAAATCAGTCGGAACGTGGAAGCATACATCGATGACATCGTGGTCAAGTCACGTAAAGCTTCCGACCTACTGGCTGACCTCGCTGAGACATTCACGAATTTAAGAAGCTATAATATCAAGCTTAATCCATCAAAGTGTACATTCGGAGTTCCAGGCGGTAAGTTGCTCGGTTTCCTTATTTCAGAACGAGGAATCGACGTCAACCCAGAGAAAGTCAGTGCCATCCTCCGAATGAAGCGTCCCGTACGTATACACGACGTCCAGAAGCTAACTGGTTCCTTGGCCTCATTGAGTCGATTCGTTTCTCGTCTCGGTGAGAAGGCATTACCTCTCTACCGACTGATGAAGAAATTCGAAAAGTTCGAGTGGAATTCTAAAGCCGAAGCAGCGTTTGAAGAGCTCAAAGCCCTGATTTCCACCCAGCCGGTGCTTGCTGCCCCAGTCAGCAAGGATCCTATTTTACTATACATCGCAGCCACCGACAAGTTGTCAGCACTGTACTCACGGTCGAGCGGGCAGAAGAAGGCAAAGCCTACAAAGTCCAATGCCCAATCTACTACATTTCTGAAGTATTGACTCCCTCCAAGCAAAGATACCTGCATTCCCAGAAGCTTGTGTATGGGATTTACTTGACCGCAAAGAAAGTTGCTCATTACTTCTCGGATCATTCGATCTCAGTCGTTAGCGACGCCCCACTATCAGAAATTCTGAACAACCGAGATGCAACTGGTCGAGTGGCCAAATGGGCGATTGAACTCCTTCCGCTGGATATCAAGTTTGAAGCGAAGAAAGCTATCAAGTCTCAGGCAATAGCAGATTTTGTGGCCGAATGGGTCGAGCCGGAGCAGCTGCCTCAGATCCAGTCGGATCACTGGACCATGTTCTTCGACGGATCCAAGATGTTGAATGGATCTGGTGCAGGTGTGGTTTTAGTGTCCCCCAGAGGCGACAAGCTTAGTTATGTCCTTCAAATCCACTTTGATTCCTCAAACAACGAAGCCGAATACGAGGCGCTTTTGTACGGGTTGCGTATGGCCATTTCACTCGGCGTCCGTCGCCTGATGGTTTACGGCAACTCGGACTTAGTGGTCAATCAGGTGATGAAGCAGTGGGACGTCAAAAGCCCAGCGATGACCAGTTACTGCAGTGCGGTGCGGAAGCTGGAAAAGAAATTTGAAGGTTTAGAGCTCCACCATGTGCCCAGAATCAAGAACCAGCTTGCTGATGATCTCGCGAAGATAGGGTCCACTCGGAAGCCTATACCCAAGAATGTGTTCATAGAGCACCTACACACACCCTCAGTCAAAGAAGACCCCTTCACGGAGGAGCCCCCGCAGCCAATAAGCGCATCTGATCCGAATGAAGTCGAAGTTCCTGCAGTAGTCTACTTAATCATGGAGACCTTGGTGATCACGCCCGACTGGACTGTGCCATACATAGCATACTTGCTCAGGCAAGAGCTCCTAGAGGATGAAGAGGAGGCGCGTCAGATCGTCCGTCGATCCAAAGCCTTCACTGACATTCAGGGTCAACTCTACAGGGAGAGTGTCATGGGAGTCGCTCAGCACTGCATCACTCCCGAAGAGGGTCGAATGATTTTGAATGAGATTCACTTGGGAACTTGTGGCCACCACGCTTCCTCTCGGACTATAGTGGCCAAGGCATACCGAGCTGGATTTTACTGGCCCCGAGCGAATGAGATGGCAAAGGATATCATAGACAAGTGCGAAGGCTGCCAGTTCTACTCCAACATGTCTCATAAACCTGCATCTGCCTTGAAGACCATCCCATTGGTTTGGCATTTTGCCGTTTGGGGGTTGGACATGGTCGGTCCCTTCAAAACCGGCAGGAGCAGATTCACTCACTTGCTCGTGGTAGTCAACATGTTTACCAAATGGATCGAAGTCAAGCCCATCAAGAACCTCAGCTCGAGCACCGCCATCAGCTTCATCAGAGAATTGATATTCAGATACGCAGTCCCCCACAGCATTATCATGGATAACGGCTCCAACTTTGACTCGGACGAATTCAGAGATTTCTGTTCCTCCCAAGGTACTCGGGTCGACTACGCATCTGTAGCGCATCCGTAGTCGAATGGACAAGCAAAAAGAGCAAATGGTTTGATCCTCCAGGGCCTGAAACCGCAGCTTATGCGCGACCTCAAGCACGCCGCTGGAGCTTGGGTGACTGAACTGCCGTCTGTCTTGTGGGGGCTAAGGACAACTCCGAACCGGTCGACTGACCGTACCCCCTTCTTCATGGTCTATGGAGATGAGGCCGTGTTGTTGAGCGATTTGTTGCACAACGCCCCTCGAGTGGAACTCTTCTCCGACGCAGAAGCAGAACAAGCCCGTCAAGATGCAGTCGACCTCTTGGAGGAAGAATGCGAGATGGCTTTGATCTGCTCGACCATTTACCAATAGGACTTGCGTCCATTCCATGCCCGCAATGTCCGAAGCCGAGCATTCCAGGAAGGAGACCTGGTTCTCCGAGTACGTCAAAAGCGACCGCACAAGCTTGCCCCAGCTTGGGAAGGCCCCTTCATCGTCACCAAGGTACTACACAATGGGGCTTACCACATCTACAATGTGGCCAAGAAGAAAGATGAGCCTCGTTCGTGGAACGCGGATCTGCTCTGCCGCTTCTATACTTGAAGTACTCAACCAGTTGAGTTGTAATAAGAATCTTCCAGTTTGTATTTTCGAAGACAAGTTCGCGACAATTCCTTAATGGTTGCTGATTACAAAGATGCATGTTCTCAAATCCTCATCTCCCAGTGGGTGCTTAGCCGCGAATCTGATTCGCCTAAGTTACAAAAACCACTTCGAGTGAAGAGCAACCCTCTCACTCAGGGACTTAGCTGCGACCCCGTAATGGCCTAAGTTTCAAAAACCACTCCGGGTGAAGAGCAACCCTCTCACTCGGGGACTTAGCTGCGACCCTGTAATCGCCTAAGTTTCAAAAACCACTCCGAGTGAAGAGCAACCCTCTCACTCGGGGGCTTAGCTGCGACCCCGTAATCGCCTAAGTTACAAAAACCACTCCGAGTGAAGAGCAACCCTCTCACTCGGGGGCTTAGTTGTGACCCCGTAATCGCCTAAGTTTCAAATCCTCAT
>LR738711.1:926100180-926213877 GCA_902687465.1 Secale cereale | reverse complement strand
TGCGACCCCGTAACTGCCTAAGTTACAAAAACCACTCCGAGTGAAGAGCAACCCTCTCACTCGGGGGCTTAGCTGCAACCCCGTAATCGCCTAAGTTACAAAAACCACTCCGAGTGAAGAGCAACCCGCACACTCGGGGGCTTAGCTGCGAATCCGATTCGCCTAAGTTACAAAAACCACTCCGAGTGAAGAGCAACCCGCTCACTCGGGGGCTTAGCTGTGAATCCGATTCGCCTAAGTTACAAAAACCACTCCGAGTGAAGAGCAACCCTCTCACTCGGGGACTTAGCTGCGACCCGGTAGTCGCCTAAGTTACAACGTCGCTCAGCCCACCGAGTTGCGCCATAAGTACAATGTGACTCGACCCTCCGAGCTACCCCATAAGTACAGTGTGGCTCTGTCCTCCGAGCTACGCCATAAGTACAACGTGGCTCTGTCCTCTGAGCTCCGCCACAAGTACAACATGGATCTGTCCTCCGAGCTACGCCATAAGTACAACGTGGCTCTGTCCTCCGAGCTCCGCCGCTCTGCCCTCCGAGCTACGCCATAAGTACAATGTGGCTCTGCCCTCGAGCTACGCCATAAGTACAACATGGCTCTGTCCTCCGAGCTCCGCCACAAGTACAACATGGCTCTGTCCTTCGAGCTACGCCACAAGTGCAACGTGGTCCTGTCCTCCGAGCTACGCCACAAACACAACGCGGTCAAAGCCTTCCGAGCCATACCACAGGTATCAGGTGGCTCGACCCTATGAGCTGTACCACAAACACGACGTCGACTCGAAACTCAAAAAATATTGAAGGGAGTCGAAAGCAAAGCGAACACGTCCTAAAAAAGAAATCAAGTGCAGATAAATCCCCGCAAGATTCAGGCAGAAGTACTCGGGCATCAAGCCCGCGAGAGTTTAATACAAAATCACTCGGCATACCGAGGCAAATTGAATCAGAGTATCAAAGTTTGTTCACTCCTCAGGGAGAGGAGGGCTTGCAGGCGCAACATACTCGTCCAAGTCAATCCAGTCAGCAATACGGGTAGTGGCTTCCAGGAAAGTGTCCATGAACGACTGGAACTGGAGCTTCTTCGTGTTGGCAACCTTGAGCGCGGCCAGCCTCTCCTCCTTCACCTCCTTGTAGTGCACCCGAACCAGAGACAGCACAACATCAGCTCCACAATGGGCAGATGATTTCTTCCACTCCAGCACTCGACTGGGGATCTCATTGGGTCGAGTCATCAGAGACTCGAGGTCATTCTATTGCACCGTCCCCCTCCAGAGCGCGGCGTCGATTCGAGACATCAGTGCCTTCAGCCGACCGAGGTAGCCTGTCGCGCGGGTGAGGCGAGACTCCAGTCTCAAGATGTTCATAGCCACTTCGTCCTTGACAAGAGAGTTGGCAGGGTCCAGACCCAGCTCGACCCACCCAGTCTCCTTTTCAAATTTGCGATAGAATTCTACATAGGCGAAAACATGATGAATTAGCGGGAAAAGTATGCGTCGACCGCCTTAATTCAGCTGAGCAAAAGGAACATACCTTCAAGCACGAGGTACCACTTCTTGGTGAGGTCGCCCAGATAAGCCTCCAACTCGTTCTTCTTCTGGAAAAGGCCCCCAAACTTCTCGTCCTGAGCGATGTTGGCCCTCTTCAGTAGAGTCACCTCCTTGTTGGCCGCACCAAGGGAATCCTTCAGCCTGGCGATCTCTTCCTCAAGCTTGCCGACCGAAGCCAGCTTCTGTTCTGCGAGCTCAGTTTTCTCCTGCGCCTTCTGCTGCGCTGCCGCCAGGTCAAGGTCCTTCTGCTCTAGAGCCGCCTTCATTTGATCTACAAGGAACAACACTAGACAAATGAACTTAAAGATGCACACGGCACATTAACTGGAATTCAGTCGACCGAATATGCACTTTCATTACCAGATGCTTCATCCTGAGATTTCTACAAATGCCCCCTGGCCAGCTCCAGATCAAGATTGAGTTGGACCTGCTTCTTCTCAAGATCCGTGAATTTGGCCCCAAACTCACAAGATTTCTGCACCAACAAAACAAGACAGAATTCTAAGACTATAGCTGAGTCAAATACTCAACAGTAGCATCGGGGACTACACCCAGTGGGTGCACTAAGCGTGCCTCCACTGGTTATCACTCGGCCGGATCAAACCTGTCCGAGCTCAAAAGAGAGAGAGAGAGAGAGAGAGAGAGAGAGAGAGAGAGAGAGAGAGAAAGAGAGAGAGAGAGAGAGAGAGAGAGATGTATTTCGTTCTTAGACCGCAGCCGACTACTAGCAGTCGACCACGGTCTCGGGGACTACACCCAGTGGGTGCGCTAAGCGTGCCCCCACTGGTCCTCACTCGGCCGCATCAGTCCTGCGCGAGTGAGAAGAGTTCGAAACAAATAAGCAAGACATTTTCTATGACCATAGCCGTCCAACTTCAGTCGACCGTGGCCTCGGGGACTACACCCAATGGGTGCACTTAGCGTGCCCCCACTAGTCCAATCGACACAAGACTGATTGGATTACAAGAGCAAAAGTTACAAGAAAATCAAGAACACCCAGTGGGTGTAACATCATCTTACGAACAAAGCGGAAATTTTCAGAACGAAGATCCCAACGACCCAGCAAGTCAGCCAGAAAAGACAAACCTGGACATTGGTTCGGAGAGACGAGATGGCATTGTAGGCAGCCATGCTAGCCTCATACGCCACCTTCGTCCGCTCCATCATCAATCCCGCCTGACAAACGGTCTCCTTGGCTGCGCTCACGGGGTCCTCCGGGATGTGGTGGGTGGCCAAAAGCAAGGATGGTGGGGCAGTCGGAGCAGTCACAGGATCAGCAGCTGGAACAGTCGACGCGGAGGGGCGGCCAGTCGACACGGGAACAGCAAAGGAGACCGTGGTCCGAGCCACGCCCCCCTGTTGCTGGGCCTCAGAGCTAGAGGGCGCCTTCCGACCCCTCCTTCCCGCACCCCGTCGAGACACCTCTGTGCGATCCTCCTCGTCATCATCGTCGTCAGGAAGTTCAATGACATTGTGTGGCCCTTCAGAAAACAATCAAGAAGAAATTCAGTCGACTGTCAATCCAAAATAACAAAGGACAAAGCATAGTCAAGAATCCACACCTGGGTGGGACGTGGCGGCGTCCGCGGTCTCCTCATCATCACGACCCTTATCAACATCCATCAAAGTCGCAGAAGCAGCAACCCTGAAAATTTCACAGAAAGTGATTCAACAAAGGCAAATCTGGTCTCCAAAATGGAAGAAGAATGAAGCAGAATAACACTTACCTGGAGGCAATCGGGACGTCCACTTTGATATTTGGCAAGGCCTTCTACGGTTTGGAAGCGGCAAGAGTGACATGTATGAAAGGTCATGCATGGTGGCTTTGCCACAAATACGATGTCAACTACATGATCATGCATAGAAATATGACAATATGATGCGTGTCATAAAAACGGAACGGTGGCAAGTTGCATGGCAATATATCTCGGAATGGCTATGGAAATGCCATGATAGGTAGGTATGGTGGATGTTTTGAGGAACAATATGGTGGTTGTTTTGAGGAAGGATATATAGTGGGTTTATGGAACCGGCGAAAGTTGCGCGGTACAAGAGAGGCTAGCAATGATGGAAGGGTGAGAGTGCGTGTAATCCATGGGCTCAACATTAGTCATAAAAACTCAATACTTATTGCAAAAATTTACGAGTCATCAAAACAAAACAATCAACGCATTCTCCTAGGGGGGAGGTTGGTAGGAGTTAACCATCGCGTGCCCCCGACCTCCACACAATGGTTGGCACTTTACAAATACATCATGCTCTAACTTCGTCACATAGCGGTTCACCATACGTGCATGCTACGGGAATCACTAATCTTAACACAAGCATTTCTCAATTTCATAATAACTCCACTAGCATGACTCTAATATCACTATCCTCATATCTCAAAACAATTATCAAGCATGCAACTTCTCATCATATTCAATGCACTTAGTGTGGAAGTTTTTACTACATTGATATTGGATGTCTATCATGTGAAGACTAGTTTTATAGCCTAAACACATTACTATGCTGTTTTAATAGAATCTCAAAAGGATATAAGTGAAGCATGATAGTTCAACAATTTCTACAAAATATTACCACCACCGTGCTCTAAAAGATATAAGTGAAGCACTAGAGCAAAAACTATTCAACTGAAAAGATATAAGTGAAGCACATAGAGTGTTCTAACAATTTCTAGGCCATATTTAACTCTCTCAAATAGGTGTGTCCAGCAAGGATGATTGTGGAAAACTAACAAGCAAAGACTCAAATTATACAAGACGCTCCAAGTAAAACACATAACATGTTGCGAATAAAAATATAGCTCCAAGTATAATTACCGATGGATGAAGACGAAAGAGGGGATGCCTTACCGGGGCATCCCCAAGCTTAGGCTTTTGATTATCTTGAATTTACTTGGGGTGCCATGGGCATCCCCAAGCTTAGGCCTTTGCTACTCCTTGTTCCATAGTCCATGAAAGCAATACTCAAAACTTGAAAACTTCACAACACAAAACTTAGACAGAGATTCTCGTGAGTTCCGTTAGTATAAGAAAGCAAACCACTACTCAAAGGTACAACAATGAATTCATTCTTTGTTTATATTGGTGTTAAACCTACTGTACTCCAACTTCTCTATGATTCATACTTCCCAATACTACTAATAGATGCATCGGAATAAGCAAACAACACACGAAAAACAGAATCTGTCAAAGACAGAACAGTCTGTAGTAATCTGCAGGGTTCGCCTACTTCTGGAACTCCAACGAATTCAAACTAAATTGGTAAATTTGCAAAATTTGTCTACCAATCATCTGCACGAAGAATCGACTAAAAAGCACGGTCCAGTAAAATCCCACGACTACTTTAGCGAGCGCTAACGATTCTGTTTTTCACAGCAATATCACATAAACTTCACACAAGTCTTCCCAAAGGTTCTACTTGGCACAAACAGTAAACAAAACATGAAACCACATCTAATCAGAGGCTAGATGCAATATTTATTTCCTAACAGCAACAAAAACAAAAACAAAAGTTGGGTTGCCTCCCAACAAGCGCTATCGTTTAACGCCCCTAGCTAGGCATAATGATGCTCACATAAAAGATAAGAATTGAAACATAACGGGAGCATCATGAAGCATATGAATAGCACATTTAAGTTTAACCCACTTCCTATGCATAGGGACTTTGTAAGCAAACAACTTATGGGAACAATAATCAACTAGCATAGGGAAGCAGAACAAGCATAGCTTCAAAACTTTAAGCACATAGAGAGGAAACTTGATATTATTGCAACTCCTACAAGCATATGTTCCTCCCTCATAATAATTTTCAGTAGCATCATGAATGAATTCAACAATATAACCAGCAGATAAAGCCTTCCTTTCATGATCTACTTGCATAGAAATTTTACTACTCTTCACATAAGCAAATTTATTCTCATTCATAGTAGTGGGAGGAGCAAATTCAACAAAATAACTACCATGTGAAGCGTAACCCCATTGAAAACTAAAATCATGATGACAGGTTTCATGGTTATCATTATTCTTAATAGTATATGTGTCATCACAATAATCATCATATATAGGAGGCATGCTTTCATCATAATAAATTTGCTCATCAAGACTTGGGGGACTAAACATATCATCTTCATCAAACATAGCATCCCCAAGCTTGTGGCTTTGCATATCATTCGCATAATGGGTATTCAAAGAATTCATACTAACAACATTGCAATCATGCTCATCATGCACATATTCTATGCCAAACAATCTATGTAATTCTTCTTCTAGTACTTGAGCACAATTTTCCTTCCCATCATTTTCGCGGAACATATTAAAAAGATGAAGCATGTGAGGTAACCTTAATTCAATTTTTTTGTAGTTTTCTTTTATAAACGAAACTAGTGATAAAACAAGAAACTAAAAGATTTGATTGCAAGATCTAAAGATATACCTTCAAGCACTAACCTCCCCGGCAACGGCGCCAGAAAAGAGCTTGATGTCTACTACGCACCCTTCTTCTTGTAGACGTTGTTGGGCCTCCAAGTGCAGAGGTTTGTAGGACAGTAGCAAATTTCCCTCAAGTGGATGACCTAAGGTTTATCAATCCGTCGGAGGCATAGGATGAAGATGGTCTCTCTCAAGTAACCCTACAACCAAATAACAAAGAGTCTCTTGTGTCCCAAACACACCCAATACAATGGTAAATTATATAGGTGCACTAGTTCGGCGAAGAGATGGTGATACAAGTGCAATATGGATGGTAGATATAGGTTTTTGTAATAAGAAAATATAAAAACAACAAGGTAGCAAGTGGTAAAAGTGAGCATAAACGGTGTTGCAATGATAGTAGAGAAGGCCTAGGGTTCATACTTTCACTAGTGCAAGTTCTCTCAACAAGGATAACATAATTGGATCATATTACGATCCCTCAACATGCAACAAAGAGTCACTCCAAAGTCAGTAATAGCGGAGAACAAACGAAGAGATTATGGTAGGGTACGAAACCACCTCAAAGCTATTCTTTCTGATCGATCTATTCAAGAGTCCGTAGTAACGTTCAATCTATCATAGAATTCGTACTAGAATAGCACCTTAAGACACAAATCAATCAAAACCCTAATGTCACCTAGATACTCCATTGTCACCTCAAGTATCTGTGGGCATGATTATATGATATGCATCACACAATCTCAGAAACATCTATTCAACCAACACATAGAACTTCAAAGAGTGCCCCAAAGTTTCTACCGGAGAGTCAAGACGAAAACGTGTGCCAACCCCTATGCATAGATTCCCAAGGTCACGGAACCCGCAAGTTGATCACCAAAACATACATCAAGTGGATCACATGATATCCCATTGTCACCACAGATAAACACGTGCAAGATATACATCAAGTGTTCTCAAATCCTTAAAGACTCAATCCAATAAGATAACTTCAAAGGGAAAACTCAATCCATTACAAGAGAGTAGAGGGGGAGAATAAGATCCAACTAGAATAGCAAAGCTCGAGATACATCAAGATCGTGCCATCTCAAGAACACGAGAGAGAGAGAGAGAGAGAGAGAGGTCAAACACATAGCTACTTATACATACCCTCAGCCTCGAGGGTGGACTACTCCCTCCTCGTCATCGAGAGCGCCGGGATGATGAAGATAGCCACCGGAGAGGGATTCCCCCCTCCGGCAGGATGCCAGAATGGCTGTAGATTGGTTTTCGGTGGCTACAGAGGCTTTCGGCGGCGGAACTCCCGATCTAGGTTAATTTTTGGAGGTTCCAGTATTTATAGGAATTTTTGGAGTCGGGGCCAAGTAAAGGGGAGCTACAGGCCGTCCTCGAGATAGGGGGGCGCGCCCCCCTTCCCAGGGCGCGCCCTCCACCATCGAGGGCAGCCTGTGGCTCTCCTGGCCCACCTCTTTTGCTTCAGGGGCTTCTTTTGGTCCAGAAAAATCATAAAAAATTGACTCGTCAATTGGACTCTGTTTGATATTCCTTTTCTGCGAAACTCAAAAACAAGAAAAAAAACAGAAACTGGCACTAGGCTCTGGGTTAATAGGTTAGTCCAAAAAATCATATAAAAGTGTATAATAAAGCCCATAAGACATCCTAGAAGGATAATATAATAGCATGGAACAATAAAAAATTATAGATACGTTGGAGACGTATCAGGCCTGAACTCGTTAAACACCTTGTGAACAATCTCGCCGTAGCTAGGACCTTGCCTCCTCCTACGTACCCCCTACTCGCCCTGTCAGACTTAGAACCACGACACCCTCCCAAACCGAATCTGAATATTCCATGAGATCAAAGCTTTCTTCTTTGGGGGTATCATAATCCAAAGTTTAGGGTATGAGTCAAATATCGAAATATTCTTTTGACCGCCATGAAGTGGCTTCCCGTTGGTGCGTCTTCAAACTGTGCACGCATTCCCACACTCAACATGATGTCCAGTCTAGATGCACAAAGATCCAATCATAGAACGATATATCTTTTGATCCACTGCTTTATCATTGGGATCAATGTCAAGTTGGCACTGTTGGAAATATGCCCTAGAGGCAATAATAAAAGAGTTATTATTATATTTCCTTGTTCATGATAATCGTTTATTATCCATGCTATAATTGTATTGATTGGAAACTCAAATACATGTGTGGATGAATAGACAGACTTTGTGTCCCTAGTGAGCCTCTACAGGACTAGCTCGTTGATCAAAGATGACCGCGGTTTCCAGGTCATAGACATGAGTTGTCATTTGATAACGGGATCACATCATTAGGAGAATGATGTGATGGACGAGACCCAAACGTTAAACATAGCTTTTGATCGTGTCAGTTATCGCTATAGTTTTCTGCATGTCAAGTATAAGTTCCTATGACCATGAGATCATGTAACTCACTGACACCGTAGGAGTGCTTTGTGTGTGCCAAACGTCACAACGTAACTGGGTGACTATAAAGGTACTCTACAGGTATCTCCGAGGGTGTCTATTGAGTTGACATGGATCGAGACTGGGATTTGTCACTCCGTGTGACGGAGAGGTATCTCCGGGCCCACTCGGTAATACGTCATCTCAATGAGCTCAAAGTGACTAAGTAGTTGGTCACGGGATTATGTATTACGGTAACGAGTAAAGAGACTTTCCGGTAACGAGATTGAACTAGGTATAGAGATACCGACGATCGAATCTCGGGCAAGTAACATACCGACGAGACAAAGGGAACTGTATACGGGATTGCCTGAATCCTTGACATCGTGGTTCATCCGATGAGATCATCGAGAAACATGTGGGAACCAATATGGGTATCCAGATCCCGCTATTGGTTATTGACCTGGGAGTGTCTCGGTCATGTCTACATGGTTTCCGAACCCGCAGGGTCTACACACTTAACGTTCGGTGACGCTAGGGTTGTTAGTGAGAAAAGTGTATGGTTACCGAAGGTTGTTCGGAGTCCCGGATGAGATCCCGGACATGACGAGGGTCTCCGGAATGGTCCGGGGACGAAGATTGATATATAGGATGAAAGGTTTCGGAGTCCGGAAGTGTTCCGGGGAGCATCGGGAAATCGGCGGACGACCGAAAGGGGTTTCGGGGGTTCCGGAAGTAGTTCTGGGCCTAATGGGCCACAAGGGGGGACACCACAGCCCTCAGGGGGCTGTGCGCCCCCCCTGGGCCCTCTCCTTGTGCGCCAAGGGAGGTGGACCCCTCTAGGGTGGCCGCACCCCCTTAGCCTTGGGGGGCAAGGCACCTAGGGGGGGAAACCCTAGGGCCAGCCTTGGCCGCCGCCCCCCCATGCCCTGGCCGCCGGCCCCCTAGGGGAAACCCTAGGGCGCCCCCCCTCTCCTCCTTCCCCCTATATATAGAGAGGTAGAGGGAGGGCAGCCAACACAAGTTCGTGCCACGGTGCTGCCCTCCCTCTCCCATAACATCTTCTTCTCCCGCGGTGCTTAGGCGAAGCCCTGCTGGAATTCTTCTACACCATCACCACCACGCCGTCGTGCTGCCGGTTCTCCATCAACCTCTCCTCCACCCCTTGCTGGATCAAGAAGGAGGAGACGTCCCCGAGCCGTACGTGTGAAGAACGCGGAGGCACCGTTGCTTCGGTGCTTGGATCTTCAGCGATCTGAATCGCGGCGAGTACGACTCCATCAACCGCGTTCTTAACGCTTCCGCTTAGCGATCTACAAGGGTATGTGGATCCTACTCTCCCCTCGTAGTTGCATCTACTAGATTGATCTTGGTGAACGTAGAGAAAAAATTTTGTTTTCCATGCAACGTTCCCCAACAGTGGTATCAGAGCTAGGATCTTGCGTAGATGCTTTCTCGAGTAGAACACAAAAGGGTTTGTGGCGTTGATGTTTAAATTGCTGCCCTCCTTAGTATTTCTTGATTCAGCGGTATTATGGGATGAAGCGGCCCGGACCAACTTTACATGTCCACGTACATGAGACCGGTTCCATCGACAGACATGTGACTTTTGTTGCATAAGATGGCTGGCGGGTGTCTGTCTCTCCTATCTTAGTTGAATCGGAATAGAACAAGGCGGTCCTTGTAGAAGGTTAAATAGCAACTTGAATATCACCGTTGTGGTTTTGCGTAGGTAAGAAGCGTTCTTGCTAGATACCCATAGCAGCCACGTAAAACATGCAACAACAAATTAGAGGACGTCTAACTTGTTTTTGCAGGGTATGTATGTGATATGATATGGCCAATGACATGATGAATTATATTTGATGTATGAGATGATCATGTTGTAATAGTTAATATCGACTTGCATGTCGATGCATACGGCAACCGGCAGGAGCCATAGGGTTGTCTTTAATTTTTGTATGACCTGCGTGTCAATCATTAAGCGCTTTGTAATGCTTTACTTTATCGCTAAACGGTAGCAATAGTAGTAAGAGCATGGTGGGCGCCGACAACCCCGATGGCGACACGATGATGGAGATCATGATGATGGAGATCATGGTGTGGCGCCGGTGACGATGGAGATCATGCCGGTGCTTTGGAGATGGAGATCAAAAGCACGAATTGATGGCCATATCATGTCACTTATGATTTGCATGTGATGTTAATCCTTTTATGCATCTTATTTTGCTTAGGACGACGGTAGCATTATAAGATGATCCTTCACTAAAATTTCAAGATAAAATTGTGTTCCCCCCGAGTGTGCGCCGTTGCGAAGGTTCGTCGTTTCGAAGCACCACGTGATGATCGGGTGTGATAGACTCTACGTTCGCATACAACGGGTGCAAGCCAGTTTTGCACATGCAGAACACTCGGGTTAGACTTGACGAGCCTAGCATGTACAGACATGGCCTCGGAACACGGAGGACCGAAAGGTCGAGCATGAGTCATATAGTAGATATGATCAACATGTTGATGTTCACCATTGACACCACCTCATCTCACGTGATGATCGGACTTGGGTTGGTGAATTTGGATCATGTCACGCTCGAATGACCGGAGGGATGTCAATTTGAGTGGGAGTTATAAATAATTTGATTAGGTAGTAACTCACTTATCATGAACAATAGTCTAAAATGTCTTTACAAATCTTTTGTTGTAGATGGCTCGCGCAGTAGCTCCCCTGAATTTTAATGCGTTCCTAGAGAAAGCTAAACTGAAAGATGATGGGAGCAACTTTGTGGACTGGCTCCGCAATCTGAGGATCATCCTCACAGCTGCCCAAAAGGTTTATGTCCTAAATGCACCGCTAGGTGACCCCCCCGCTCCTACAGCTCCTGCAGACGTTTTGAACGTCTGGCAGACGCGTTCGGATGACTATTCGATAGTGCAGTGTGCCATGTTGTACGGCTTCGAAGGAGGACTCCAAAGGCGTTTTGAACGTCATGGTGCATATGAGATGTACCAGGAGTTGAAGTTCATCTTTGAGAAGAATGCTAAGATCGAGAGGTATGAGACCACCGATAAATTCTTTGCTTGTAAGATGGAGGAGAATTCGTCTGTCAGTGAGCACTTACTGAAGATGTCTGGGTACTATACCCGCATAGCTGATCTGGGACTTGTGTTCCCGGATGAGGCTATCATTGACAGAATTCTCCAGTCACTCCCTCCATGCTACAAGAGCTTCGTGCAGCAGTATAACATGCAAGGGATGAACAAAACCATCGCCGAGCTGTTCTCGATGCTGAAAGTCGCTGAGGCAGACATCCAGAAGGAGTATCAAGTGTTGATGGTCAATAAAACCACCAGTTTCAAGAAGAATGGCAAGGGCAAGAAGGGTAACTCTAAGAAGGGTGGCAAAGCAGTTGCTAATCCAGTGAAGAAACCCAAGGCTGGGCCCAAGCCAGAGACTGAGTGTTTCTATTGCAAGGGGAACGGCCACTGGAAGCGGAACTGCCCCAAGTATCTGGCGGACAAGAAGGGGGCCAACAACAACAAAGGTATATGTGATATACATGTTATTGATGTGTACCTTACCAACTCTCGTTGTAGTGCCTGGGTATTTGATACCGGTTCGGTTGCTCACATTTGCAACTCTAAACAGGAACTACGGAATAAACGGAGGCTGGCGAAGGACGAAGTGACGATGCGCGTGGGAAATGGTTCCAAGGTTGATGTGATCGCCGTCGGCACGCTCGCTCTTCGATTACCATCGGGATTAGTTTTGAACCTGAATAATTGTTATTTAGTGCCTGCGTTAAGCATGAACATTATATCTGGATCTTGTTTATTGCGAGACGGTTACTCATTTAAGTCAGAGAATAATGGTTGTTCTATTTATATGAGTAATATCTTTTATGTTCATGCACCCGAAGTTAGGGGTTTATTCTTATTGAATCTCGATAGTGATGATACACATGTTCATAACATTGATGCCAAAAGATGTAGAGTTGATAATGATAATACCACTTTCTTGTGGCACTGCCGTCTGGGTCATATCGGCGTGAAACGCATGAGGAAGCTCCATGCTGATGGACTTTTGGAGTCTCTTGATTTTGAATCACTTGACACGTGCGAGCCGTGCCTCATGGGCAAGATGACAAGGACCCCGTTTTCAGGGACAATGGAACGGGCAAATGACTTATTGGAAATCATACATACTGATGTGTGCGGTCCGATGAGTGTAACGGCGCGCGGTGGATATCGTTATTTTCTCACCTTCACTGACGACTTAAGTAGATATGGGTATATTTACTTGATGAAGCATAAGTCTGAAACTTTTGAAAAGTTCAAGCAATTTCAGAGTGAAGTTGAAAATCATCGTAACAAGAAGATCAAGTTCCTACGATCTGATCGAGGGGGAGAATATCTGAGTTATGAGTTTGGTGATCACTTAAGAAAATGTGGAATTGTTTCACAGTTGACGCCGCCTGGAACACCACAGCGTAATGGTGTGTCCGAACGTCGTAATCGAACCCTATTAGATATGGTACGTTCTATGATGTCTCTTGCCGATTTGCCACTATCGTTTTGGGGGTATGCGTTAGAGACAGCTGCATTCACTTTAAATAGGGCTCCATCTAAGTCCGTTGAGACAACACCGTATGAACTATGGTTTGGTAAGAAACCGAAGTTGTCTTTTCTCAAGGTTTGGGGTTGCGATGCTTATGTCAAAAGGCTTCAGCCAGAAAAGCTCGAACCCAAAGCGGACAAATGTGTCTTCATAGGATACCCAAAAGAAACAGTTGGGTACACCTTCTATCTCAAATCCGAGATGGGATCCATGTATGAAAACAAAGTATGGACTTTGGAAGTATTACCTGAAGGGCGGAAGGCCATTCAGAATAAATGGATTTTTAAGAGGAAGACGGACGCTGACGGTAATGTCACCGTGTATAAAGCTCGACTTGTGGCAAAGGGTTTTTCACAAGTTCAAGGGATTGACTACGATGAGACTTTCTCACCCGTAGCGATGCTTAAATCCGTCCGAATCATGTTAGCAATAGCTGCATATTTCGATTATGAAATTTGGCAGATGGATGTCAAAACAGCGTTCCTTAACGGTTTTCTTAAGGAAGAGTTGTATATGATGCAACCAGAAGGTTTTGTCGATCCAGAGAATGCTGACAAAGTATGCAGGCTTCAGCGTTCCATTTATGGGCTGGTGCAAGCATCTCGGAGTTGGAATCTTCGCTTTGATGAGGTGATCAAAGCGTTTGGGTTTATACAAGTTTACAATGAAGCTTGTATTTACAAGAAAGTGAGTGGGCGCTCTATAGCGTTTCTAATATTATATGTGGATGACATATTGCTGATTGGAAACAATATAGAATTTTTGGATAGCGTGAAGGGGTATTTGAACAAGAGTTTTTCGATGAAGGATCTCGGTGAAGCTGCTTTCATATTGGGCATCAAGATCTATAGAGATAGATCAAGACGCTTGATAGGACTTTCACAAAGCACATACCTTGATAAAGTTTTGAAGAAGTTCAAAATGGATCAATCCAAGAAGGGGTTCTTGCCGGTATTGCAAGGTACAAAGTTGAGTAAGACTCGGTGCCCAGTGACTGCGGAAGATAGAGAAAAGATGAGTGTCGTCCCCTATGCTTCAGCCATAGGCTCTATCATGTATGCAATGCTGTGCACGAGACCAGATGTCAGCCTTGCCATAAGTATGGCCGGAAGGTTTCAAAGTAATCCTGGTATGGATCACTGGACAGCGGTCAAGAATATCCTAAAGTACCTGAAAAGGACTAAGGATATGTTTCTCGTTTATGGAGGTGATCAAGAGCTCGTCGTAAAGGGTTACGTCGATGCAAGTTTTGACACTGATCCGGATGACTCTAAGTCTCAAACCGTATACGTATATATTCTCAACGGGGGAGCGGTAAGCTGGTGCAGTTCCAAGCAGAGCGTGGTAGCTGATTCTACATGTGAAGCGGAGTATATAGCTGCCTCGGAGGCGGCAAAGGAAGGTGTCTGGATGAAGGAGTTCATGACAGATCTTGGAGTTGTGCCTAGTGCACTGAACCCAATGACTCTGTTCTGTGACAACACTGGTGCCATTGCTCTAGCCAAGGAACCAAGGTTTCACAAGAGGACCAGACACATAAAGCGACGCTTCAATTCCATCCGCGATTCGGTCAAGGAGGAGGACATAAACATTTGCAAAGTACACACGGATTTGAATGTTGCAGATCCGTTGACTAAGCCTCTTCCACGGGCTAAGCACGATCAACACCAAGACTCTATGGGTGTTAGATTCATTACCTTGTAATGCTAGATTATTGACTCTAGTGCAAGTGGGAGACTGTTGGAAATATGCCCTAGAGGCAATAATAAAAGAGTTATTATTATATTTCCTTGTTCATGATAATCGTTTATTATCCATGCTGTAACTGTATTGATTGGAAACTCAAATACATGTGTGGATGAATAGACAGACTTTGTGTCCCTAGTGAGCCTCTACAGGACTAGCTCGTTGATCAAAGATGACCGCGGTTTCCAGGTCATAGACATGAGTTGTCATTTGATAACGGGATCACATCATTAGGAGAATGATGTGATGGACGAGACCCAAACTTTAAACATAGCTTTTGATCGTGTCAGTTATCGCTATAGTTTTCTGCATGTCAAGTATAAGTTCCTATGACCATGAGATCATGTAACTCACTGACACCGTAGGAGTGCTTTGTGTGTACCAAACGTCACAACGTAACTGGGTGACTATAAAGGTACTCTACAGGTATCTCCGAGGGTGTCTGTTGAGTTGACATGGATCGAGACTGGGATTTGTCACTCCGTGTGACGGAGAGGTATCTCCGGGCCCACTCGGTAATACGTCATCTCAATGAGCTCAAAGTGACTAAGTAGTTGGTCACGGGATTATGTATTACGGTAACGAGTAAAGAGACTTGCCGGTAACGAGATTGAACTAGGTATAGAGATACCGACGATCGAATCTCGGGCAAGTAACATACCGACGAGACAAAGGGAACTGTATACGGGATTGCCTGAATCCTTGACATCGTGGTTCATCCGATGAGATCATCGAGAAACATGTGGGAACCAATATGGGTATCCAGATCCCGCCATTGGTTATTGACCTGGGAGTGTCTCGGTCATGTCTACATGGTTTCCGAACCCGCAGGGTCTACACACTTAACGTTCGGTGACGCTAGGGTTGTTAGTGAGAAAAGTGTATGGTTACCGAAGGTTGTTCGGAGTCCCGGATGAGATCCCGGACATGACGAGGGTCTCCGGAATGGTCCGGGGACGAAGATTGATATATAGGATGAAAGGTTTCGGAGTCCGGAAGTGTTCCGGGGAGCATCGGGAAATCGGCGGATGACCGAAAGGGGTTTCGGGGGTTCCGGAAGTAGTTCTGGGCCTAATGGGCCACAAGGGGGGACACCACAGCCCTCAGGGGGCTGTGCGCCCCCCCTGGGCCCTCTCCTTGTGCGCCAAGGGAGGTGGACCCCTCTAGGGTGGCCGCACCCCCTTAGCCTTGGGGGGCAAGGCACCTAGGGGGGGAAACCCTAGGGCCAGCCTTGGCCGCCGCCCCCCCCCCCATGCCCTGGCCGCCGGCCCCCTAGGGGAAACCTTAGGGCGCCCCCCCTCTCCTCCTTCCCCCTATATATAGAGAGGTAGAGGGAGGGCAGCCAACACAAGTTCGTGCCACGGTGCTGCCCTCCCTCTCCCATAACATCTTCTTCTCCCGCGGTGCTTAGGCGAAGCCCTGCTGGAATTCTTCTACACCATCACCACCACGCCGTCGTGCTGCCGGTTCTCCATCAACCTCTCCTCCACCCCTTGCTGGATCAAGAAGGAGGAGACGTCCCCGAGCCGTACGTGTGAAGAACGCGGAGGCACCGTTGCTTCGGTGCTTGGATCTTCAGCGATCTGAATCGCGGCGAGTACGACTCCATCAACCGCGTTCTTAACGCTTCCGCTTAGCGATCTACAAGGGTATGTGGATCCTACTCTCCCCTCGTAGTTGCATCTACTAGATTGATCTTGGTGAACATAGAGAAAAATTTTTGTTTTCCATGCAACGTTCCCCAACAGGCACTTGGCTGGCATTGGCTCATGGGCGGCTTAACATCATCCAACTTGAACCTCTTGAGCATGTCTTGGGTATACTTGGCTTGGTTGATGAAGCTTCCTTCTCTACGTTGCTTGACTTTGAATCCGAGAAAGAACTCCAACTTTCCCATCATAGACATCTCAAGTCTTCTTGGTCATTAGTGCGGAAAACTCATCATTGAAAGCTTTGTTAGGAGAACCAAAGATAATATCATCAACATATAGTTGGTATATGAAATAAATCCCCTTTAACCCTCTTAGTAAAAAGAGTGGGATCGATTTCCCAATTTCAAACCCACGATCTTGCAACAACCCGATAAGGTTCTCATACAACGCACGTGGAGCCTGTTTATGGCCATATATAAAGTGCCTTATTGAGTTAATATACACGATTGGGGAACATGAGATCCTTGAACTCTGGTGGTCGTTTGACATATACCAACTCATTAAGAGGACCATTAAGAAATGCACTCTTCACATCCATTTGTTGCAACTTGAAATCATGATGAGATGCATATGCAAGCAACATGTGAATAGATTCAAGGCAAGCAACAGGAGCGAATGTTTCACCGTAGTTGACACCTTCGACTTGAGAGTAACCATGAGCCACAAATCGTGCCTTGTTAGCGATCACTATACCATGTGCATCTTGTTTGTTCTTGAAGATCCACACATCGTTGCACTCAAATTTTTGAGTGCCTCATAGACCTATTGGGGTTCAACACAAGAAACGAATGCGTGATGCTCACAAAAGTTTGTTAATTGTCTATGAATAGTTACCCATTTTCCCAAGATTCCTAGGACATTCTTCATGATGTGTCCCTTTTGTTCAAGATTGGATGATATCTTGGTGGCACGGTGCTCTAGTTGCTCTTCAAGTGAGCTTTGATGAGCATCATCTTGATCATCTTGAGTGCCATCTTGAGCTTGCTCATGGTCATGATCATTATTTTGAGCATCACTGATTCACCACCATCATCATGAGGTTGATCTTGCCCTTGATCATGATCACTTGGTTGAGGGCCTTCACTTTGTTCTTCGGAAGCATGTGGGTCTTGTTTGGGATATTCCCCACGGCCAAGACCTGGCTTAGGGTATGACCCGACAAAGGCCCAAGGGCTCTTTGGGTCATACCATACCGGAAGTCATAGTGGCGTGTCAAGGAGAGGGCTAATGGCCTATCATATGACCCGGTGGCGGGCTTGCTCGTAAAGGAGCAAGCGGGGCTGGTTTATGAAAAAGGCCCGTGTATAGGAATTTCCCTAACTTGGAACGTAAGATGAGTAGGAGTTAGAGTAGGATACGAATTGTCTCTTCAACCTGGAATCTGTTGTAGAACAAGGGACTCAACGCCTTATATAAACGTGAGCCCCTACTATGAAACAAGATAAGTTGCAATCTCTCGAGAGCTAGGTTAGCGAATCCGCATCCTTGTAATCAAGATCTCCATCAATATCAATCAAGCAGGAAGTAGGTCTTTACTTCCAGCGTGAGGGGCCAAACCTGGGTAAACTTGTGTCATTCATTCCCGATCAACCCCGTCCGAGCAACTACCAGTTGTGATGGCCTCCAGACTTAGTCCTTTCACGAGGACATGTGCTGACGGTGTCATGGACTAGGCCGTACTAACCTAGTTGACCCGCACTAGTACGCGTCTGTGCTATACAAACGGATTTTAACCCCTTTCCGCGACGGCATTTGGAACCGTCGCCAAGTGAGTGTGTGCGATAGGGTGTCCTTCCCACACGACCCAAAAATCGTCGGGGATAGGCCCTCCTGGGACCCAGGCTGGGGCCGTGTGCGATCGGGCGAGGCATCGAAACCCAATCATTTCCGTAGGTATGTACATCCCACACGGTAATCCGAGAAAATCATTTCCATAGGTATGTACATCCCACACGGTGAATCTCGGAAAAACATTTCCTTTCGTTTGTATATCACACACAGTCAATCCAAGGAATATGTTTCAGTTCTTATGTACACCCCACACAGTCAATCTAGGGAAAACGTTTCCGTTCAAATGGACATCCCAAACAGTTTTTTTGTATGCGCTCGTGTGTGAAAGGTGTAACTATCACACACGCTCTGCCTTGGTTAACTGTTTGCTTTTATTAACTACATCACACACGATTTGATGTAGAAAATTGTGTGGCATTGGGCTATCCATCACAAGCGCTTTTACTGCCAGAACCGTTTGCAAAGTTCTATGACCGTCTGTTCTCTTTTTATTTTTTCCTGTAATTTATTATTCTGATTGGAAATTTTGAAATATGAAACGTGCAATTCAAATTCTCAGCACAATGGTTCAACAATGAATCCATAAATAAAATTGTCAGTACAATATGTTCAGTAATTACAGGATTATGCAACAATTAACTATGATGAACCACATTATTTAAAGGCGGTAAAGGTGAAGAGACAAGTGTAAATCATTTTGACTGCCGATGGTGTTGAAGAACCAGAGTGCCCATAATGTGCCTTCCGGCATGCCATAGGCACGAACCACTTCTGTCCAACCCCTTATGATGATCGCCCGCCCATCCTTCACCGCATTCAGGAAGACTTCTAGAGCATTATCATGGTAGCATGAATTATATACTTTAACCTTAGTTTCCTCCACTCCGTTCATGTAGTTTGCAAGGTAATCATCAGTAAATAGCTTTGGAAACCACTGGAAAGAGAAGATATTGAGGTCTAAAAGAGTAACTTGTTGCGGGCAGGGGAAAAGGCAACACATTACCTACCATCCTAAAGTTCACTGTTGTCTTCGGCAAAGTGTAAATAAAGAGCTTAATTCCAATCACCCATTTCTTTCGCCTAACAATCTTTCTTAGTTTCCTCACTTGATGCTTCTTCATGAATATCTCATTGCCCCATATGCAAAAGGGATTGAAGTGTGGATCAGTACCGCTCATATATGTACCTACAAGCAACCAGTAAATGTTAGAAGCTAAACTGATATTGCACAAATGATGTAAAATACAACTACCTATGTTCATAAGTACACTTTTTTGAGATTTCAGTAGGAACTACATACAGATGTATATAGAATTATAGATATAGTTTAGATTAGAATCTAGAATTCTAGGTTCACTCATTTTGCTCCTTATGTAGTCTATATTTGAATCTCTAAGAATACTTATATGTAGTCTATAGAATTACATGGGATGCAGCCAGGGCCGGCCCTAGCATCTTATAATAGACTCAATTTTTCTTTCAGTAAAGGACGTAGCACCATTTTCAGATTCAATTAATTGATTTACATGTTAGCTACTTTTAATTTTCTCACAACCAGATGATAATTGCATTTTTGAACATTCTTACAAAAAAAGGAGAGAACACCTGATTCTTGATCTTGGTTTTGGAGTAAATTAGAAGAAATTCTATGCTCCATCTATCCAATAGTCAAAATCCATGCAACGACACAACCTGCAGAATTTACATGACTGCAATTTGTACAAAAAAGAGGAGTTGAGTAGGTTAAACATCATCAATGGTTCATCTCATGAATTTTGATTATTATGTCAACTGATCATAACAGAAATAAGTAGACAAAGATCAAGGAATTATGATCTAAAAAATTACCTGAATCAGCAATGGCTTTGTTGCTTCGCTTCAACAGTGCTTGGACTTCACGTCTGCATCGCTTGCCCTCACACACTGACCACAGCTAACTGACGATGGATGGCCAAGCTGCTCTCGCGTTCTTACCACGGGCCCAGGACCAGAGTGTGTCGCCGGCTGGCCTCCGTCCATCGGGTTTCTTGGGTCTTTTTATAGGACGCGAGGAACCAAAGAAATTCATTGATTAACTTTGGGAATTGGGGCCCGTCCTCTTAGGAACTTGGGGCAATTAATTGGGAAAGAAGATGGAGAACGGGAGATGAACGAGGGCGTGATTCAAGGAGCCAGCAAAGGATAAATATTTGCTTTTTTTGAGTTGAGGATAATGATTTGCTGTTCGTGCATGACTTGTTTCCTTCTCTATGGGCCAGGCCTGCTTCTCTTATGTACTAGTAGTCTATTTTTCTAGATACATGGGCCCCTGCTGAGGCTGGGCCCTAGGCCGTCACACTCGTCGCCATGGCCCAGGGCCGGCCCTGGATGCAGCTAACCTCGACGACAAACAATAGCATCTCCCATTGTAGCCCTGTGTAAGTACATGGAAAGCCAATGTTAACTACAAGAGGGTTAACATTCACCAAAAAAGCAAATGGTAATAAAACAGCAGCATCTGTAGTGATATATTAATTTTGAAAGAGTAGCACGGTAGCAAAGGGACGGATTAAAAAATTGATACAACTGTTAATTGCAACAGGCTTAACAACATCCCAATTCATCTTTTGTAAGTTTGTATCCATTGAAATACATCTCTTTAAAAATGGATACAACTGTTAATTGCAACAGGCTTAACGACCATTGAAACCGGTAGTAATAAAAATGCAATTGGTAGAGTTAAACATCACAGGGCAAGTGCTGCCAGAGCAGATAATGGCCCAGTTGTCCATAAAAAGGTAGGGAAAATAGCTCAAACGTGTTAGATATGTTTACTACAACATGCTTAATACATCGACAATACAAAACATAGCCATTAATTGCAACTGGTATTGGTAAGATTGAACAGGTAGGTACATACTTGGTAAGTCCTGAGAGGTAGTTGCTGGGGCACTTCATCTTGGCCAGAGCCCGCCCAAAGTCAGCGGCGGCGGAGGCGAGTTGTTCCTCTGGGTCGAAGCGTGGATCAGTGCCACTGACATGTGTACCTACAGGCAACCAGTAAATGGAAGAAGTTAAACTGCAATTGCACAAATGATGTGAAAAACTGTAAGACATGGGATGCAGCTAACCTCGATGGCAAACAATAGAATCGGCCGTTATGACACTGTGTAAGTACATGGACAAGCATGTTAAGTACAACAGGGTTAGCATCCACTAAAAATAGCAAATGGGGTAGCATCTCTAGTATATCTTCATTGCGGAGAGTAGCATGGTAGCAAATACATAGATTAAAAAAATGGATACAATTGTTAATTGCAACAGGCTTAACAGCATCCTACGTCATGTTTTGTAAGTTTGTAGCCATTGAAATACAACTATTTAAAAATGGATTCAACTATTAATTGCAACAGGCTTAATAGATGTAGCACCCCGGCTCAGAGAAACTGGAAAGCCCCGTTTTCCAGCCCAGAGATCGAGGATAAGTCTCTGGAAAACGGCACTACTTGACATAGAACAAATCAGCTCTTATTACAAGAATAATAATACAAAGGTCTGATGTTACAAAGAAGCACATCAGCACGGCGATACTACACTTGCTCTATGCTAGCAGCGGAATACTTCTAGCAGTGGAACAACGACGAAGGTGGTGAACTCCACTCCACAGGGACTCTGGCTGGGATACGATCTAGCTCGCACGCACGGTAACCTCGACAAGCAAGCAAGAAATCATGGCATCACCTGCAATCTGGCATGACACGCCAGGTCAGTACATTGAATGTACTTGCAAGCTCACAACAACCAAAAGCATCAAGGCAAAACAACAACATAGCATTAAAAGACTATTAATTTACAACTACCATGATGAAGCAACTACTAAGCATGGTATGAAATTGATACAATACTGATAAATCACCATCTCAGATCTCCATAGCCATATCTCTCTTGGCTAACCGACCAAGTTATATACCATCTCGATCACCTCGTGATCAAAACCAAACGGTGATCTTTCCGGCGATCACTACCATGACCAACACTTGGTCTCCAACATCATCATCAACATCCTGCCAATCTGCACTGCTCACAATATCAACATATACATCACCTATAAGTCATTCCGTCATGTGAGTGTTGATCGAATGGTGTGACCTAGTACGAACCCATGCCCATGACCGAGGATGCGGCTATCGATAGATTAAAGAAATACACTCTACAGAGGTAGCGCACTTTACCCACACCACGGAACCCATGGCCAGGCACTCCCACTCGGGTGGACCAACGGCGTCCCAACGACACCGATCTTCTGCCATGACACTCTCCCGGCCACTCCGACTCACCCCACTAGGCTAGTCCTGGGTGGCCCCGTGTCTACCAAAGATACCAACGGCCACCGTCGTGGCCAAAACAATCAACCGTCCCAAACGGGGACAAAATCGCTTATCATCCAACTACGGGCACACAAGGTTATGTCCGCCTACCTGATCAGGGTAGCGCGCGCCCATAACCTTCCCTAGTTGGAGGCACCGGCGAGAGGCATGACAATAGCATCGCATTAGGGCCTTCCCATAAAAGGCATATGTGGTTGCACTGGAGAAAGCCCGGTTCGGTGGCACCTGAGCAACTTAATGACGAAATTTATCCTCAAAAATATAACTGGGATACTGATACTCCGATATTAACTATTAAACTATAATCCAAGAACGATAATACTACTACTCAAATATCAAGAAATAACTATCCAGCTATGATCCACATGCAAACATCATCTCCATTATCATTCTCCAAAACATAATATCAACTAGCATCATGATGAAACTAACACTAGCCACTAATAATCCAAAGGCAACAAGATATCCAAAGTAGTACTCCAAATTAATACCAGATACTATCATGAAAATAGCCACTAAGAATCCAAAGGCAACATGTCATCCACATAATCATCAAAACATAAGTCCTAGAACTCCAAGCAATTTCATGGCAATATCAAGATCAAAACAATACTCCGAGAAATGCCATGAACAGATCACACATAGCTAATGCAATATTTCAAACAAGTTCAAGTGAATAAACCATGTCACTGCATTGCAATAATGCAAATGGAGGGTGTGGCTTGCCTGGGGATGAAGAAATCACCGGGACAAAGTGCGGAAACATCGCATAAGGATTTGCCGGAAACACTTCTCTCTCGAAAGAGGCTGGTTAACGGCAAGGGAAAAATGGTCATTTTCAGAATGTCCAAACATGGTGAAAATGATACCAACAGAACGGGCTCGGCGAAACGAAGAAGTGGGCTCTGGAATCACCTCATTCGGAGTCTCGAGCAAATAGATATAGGGATATGAAGATGAGGGACTATTCTGTAAATAAATTATTCACAGACAGGCCCCTGGCAGCTCGGCGTGTCGCGCACTCTAGCAAAATGCGCTTTCCCACGGGAAAAGCGTAAAGCACAGAATGCGCTTCCACTTATCCACGTGGACAGTGGCGGGGACGGGCTTGGGTTCGCTGACGTGCGGGTCTCGTGGGGTGGGGCCCGTCACTTATCCAGCTAGGCAGGCGGGGTCAACGCCTGCCCGCCGACAGTGTTGGGGAACGTAGTATTTTAAAATTTTCCTACGATCACGCAAGATCTATCTACCAGATGCATAGCAACGAGAGGGGAGAGTGTGTCTACATACCCTCGTAGACCGGGAGCGGAAGCGTCAAGTGACGCGGTTGATGTTGTCGAACTTCTTCGCGATCCAACCGATCAAGCACCGAACGTACGGCACCTCCGCGTTCAGCACACGTTCAGCTTGATGACGTCCCACGAGCTCTTGATCTAGTTGAGCTTCACGGGAGAGTTTCGTCAGCACGACGGCGTGGTGACGGATATGATATATTCACCGGCGCAGGGCTTCGCCTAAGCACCGCGACGGTATGACCGAGGTGTGTTTCTGTGGAGGGGGGCACCGCACACGGCTGGAACAATTCAACTTGTGTGTCTTTGGGTGCCCCCCTGCCCCCGTATATAAAGGAGCAAGGGGGAAGGCCGGCCGGCCCTTGTTTGGTGCGGCTAGAGTTGCAATCCTACTAGGAATAGGATTGCAATCCTATTCCTAGTAGGAACCACCAAAGAAGGAAGAGAGGGAATAAGAAAAGAAGAAGAGGTGGCGCCCCCCAACTCCTAGTCCAACTAGGAACCCTAGGTGGGGCGCCGGCCAGCCCTATGGGCTGCCTCTCTCTTTTCCATAAGGCCCACTATGGACCATCCCCCTTCGTAGGGGGTTCCGGTAACCCCCTCCGGCAATCCCGTTAAATCCGAAACTTTTCCGGTATACTTCCGGTGTCCGAATATAGTCGTCCAATATATCAATCTTTATGTCTCGGACATTCCGAGACTCCTCGTCATGTCCGTGATCTCATCCGGGACTCCGAACTACCTTCGGTACATCAATACTCATAAACTCATAATACCGATCGTCATCAAACGTTAAGCGTGCGGACCCTACGGGTTCGAGAACTATGTAGACATGACCGAGACTCATCTCCGGTCAATAACCAATAGCGGAACCTGGATGTTCATATTGGCTCCTACATATTCTACGAAGATCTTTTATCGGTCAGAACCGCATAACAACATACGTTGTTCCTTTTGTCAACGGTATGTTACTTGCCCGAGATTCGATCGTCGGTATCTCTATACCTAGTTCAATCTCGTTACTGGCAAGTCTCTTTACTCGTTCCGTAACACATCATCTCGTCACTAACTCATTAGTCTTTTGCTTGCAAGGCTTATTGTGATGTGTGTTACCGAGAGGGCCCAGAGATACCTCTCCGACACTCGGAGTGACAAATCCTAATCTTGATCTATGCCAACACCACGAATACTTTCGGAGACACCTGTAGAGCATCTTTATGATCACCCAGTTACGTTGTGACGTTTGATAGCACACAAGGTGTTCCTACGGTATTCGGGAGTTGCATAATCTCATAGTCATAGGAACATGTATAAGTCATGAAGAAAGCAATAGCAGTAAAACTAAATGATCATAGTGCTATGCTAATGGATGGGTCTTGTCCATCATATCATTCTCCTAATGATGTGATCCCGTTGATCAAATGACAACTCATGTTTATGGCTAGGAAACATAACCATCTTTGATCAATGAGCTAGTCTAGTAGAGGCATACTAGGGACATACTGTTTTGTCTATGTATCCACACATGTATTAAGTTTCCGGTTAATACAATTCTAGCATGAATAAAAGACATTTATCATGATATAAGGAAATATAAATAACATCTTTATTATTGCCTCTAGGGCATATTTCCTTCAGTCTCCCACTTGAACTAGAGTCAATAATCTAGATTACAAAGTGATGATCCTCACACCCATGGAGTCCTGGTGCTGATCATGTTTTGCCCGTGGAAGAGGCTTAGTTAACGGGTCTGCAACATTCAGATCCGTATGTATTTTGCAAATCTCTATGTCTCCCTCCTTGACTAGATCGCGGATGGAATTGAAGAGTCTTTTGATGTGCTTTGTTCTCTTGTGAAACCTGGATTCCTTCGCCAAGGCTATTGCTCCAGTGTTGTCACAAAAGATTTTCATTGGACCCGATGCACTAGGTATTACACCTAGATCAGATATGAACTCCTTCATCCAGACTCCTTCATTTGCTGCATCCGAAGCAGCTATGTATTCCGCTTCAGACGTAGATCCCGCCACGACGCTTTGCTTGGAACCGCACCAACTAACAGCTCCACCGTTCAATAAAAATACATATCCGGTTTGTGACTTAGAGTCATCCGGATCAGTGTCAAAGCTAGAATCGACGTAACCGTTTACGACGAGTTCTTTGTCACCTCCATACACGAGAAACATATCCTTTGTCCTTTTCAGATACTTCAGGATGTTCTTGACCGCTGTCCAGTGATCCATTCCTGGATTACTTTGGTACCTCCCTGCTAGACTTATAGCAAGGCACACATCAGGTCTGGTACACAGCATTCCATACATGATAGATCCTATGGCTGAGGCATAGGGAATGACTTTCATTTTCTCTTTATCTTCTGCAGTGGTCGGGCATTGAGTCTTACTCAACTTCATACCTTGTAATACAGGCAAGAACCCTTTCTTTGACTGATCCATTTTGAACTTCTTCAAAATCTTATCAAGGTATGTGCTTTGTGAAAGTCCAATTAAGCGTTTTGATCTATCTCTATAGATCTTGATGCCTAATATATAAGCAGCTTCACCGAGGTCTTTCATTGAAAAACTCTTATTCAAGTATCCTTTTATGCTATCCAGAAATTCTATATCATTTCCAATCAACAATATGTCATCCACATATAATATTAGAAATGCTACAGAGCTCCCACTCACTTTCTTGTAAATACAGGCTTCTCCAAAAGTCTGTATAAAACCATATGCTTTGATCACCTCATCAAAGCGTATATTCCAACTCCGAGATGCTTGCACCAGTCCATAGATGGATCGCTGGAGCTTGCATACTTTGTTAGCACCTTTTGGATCGATAAAACCTTCTGGGTGCATCATATACAACTCTTCTTTGAGATATCCATTCAGGAATGCAGTTTTGACATCCATTTGCCAGATTTCATAATCATAAAATGCGGCAATTGCTAACATGATTCGGACAGACTTAAGCATCGCTACAGGTGAGAAAGTCTCATCGTAGTCAACTCCTTGAACTTGTCGAAAACCTTTCGCAACAAGTCGAGCTTTGTAAACAGTAATATTACCGTCTGCGTCGGTCTTCCTCTTGAAGATCCATTTATTTTCGATGGCCTGCCGATCATCGGGCAAGTCAACCAAAGTCCACACTTTGTTTTCATACATGGATCCCATCTCAGATTTCATGGCTTCAAGCCATTTTGCGGAATCTGGGCTCATCATCGCTTCCTCATAGTTCGTAGGTTCATCATGGTCTAGTAACATGATTTCCAGAACTGGGTTGCCGTACCACTCTGGTGCGGAACGTACTCTGGTTGATCTACGACGTTCAGCAGAAACTTGATCCGAAGTTTCATGATCATTATCATTAACTTCCTCACTGATTGGTGTAGGAATCACAGGAACAATTTTCTGTGATGTACTACTTTCCAATCCGGGAGAAGGTACAATTACCTCATCAAGTTCTACTTTCCTCCCACTCACTTCTTTCGAAAGAAACTCTTTCTCTAGAAAGGATCCATTCTTAGCAACGAATATCTTGCCTTCGGATCTGTGATAGAAGGTGTACCCAACAGTTTCTTTTGGGTATCCTATGAAGACACATTTCTCCGACTTGGGTTCGAGCTTATCAGGTTGAAGCTTTTTCACATAAGCATCGCAGCCCCAAACTTTAAGAAACGACAACTTTGGTTTCTTGCTAAACCATAGTTCATAAGGTGTCGTATCAACGGATTTAGATGATGCCCTATTTAACGTGAATGCAGCTGTCTCTAAAGCATAACCCCAAAACGATAGTGGTAAATCGGTAAGAGACATCATAGATCGTACCATATCTAATAAAGTACGGTTACGACGTTCAGACACACCATTACGCTGTGGTGTTCCGGGTGGCGTGAGTTGTGAAACTATTCCACATTGTTTCAAATGAAGACCAAACTCGTAACTCAAATATTCTCCTCCACGATCAGATCGTAGAAACTTTATTTTCTTGTTACGATGATTCTCTACTTCACTCTGAAATTCTTTGAACTTTTCAAATGTTTCAGACTTGTGCTTCATTAAGTAGATATACCCATATCTGCTCAAATCATCAGTGAAGGTCAGAAAATAACGATACCCGCCGCGAGCTTCAACACTCATTGGTCCACATACATCAGTATGTATGATTTCCAACAAATCTGTTGCTTGCTCCATAGTTCCGGAGAACGGAGTTTTAGTCATCTTGCCCATGAGGCATGGTTCGCAAGCACCAAGTGATTCATAATCAAGTGATTCCAAAAGTCCATCATTATGGAGTTTCTTCATGCGTTTTACACCAATATGACCTAAACGGCAGTGCCACAAATAAGTTGCACTATCATTATTAACCTTGTATTTTTTTTTGGTTTCAATATTATGAATATGTGTATCACTACAATCGAGATCCAATAAGAATAGACCACTCTTTAAGGGTGCATGACCATAAAAGATATTATTCATTAAAATAGAACAACCATTATTCTCTGATTTAAATGAATAACCGTCTCGCAACAAACAAGATCCAGATATAATGTTCATGCTCAACGCTGGCACCAAATAACAATTATTTAGGTCTAAAACTAATCCCGAAGGTAGATGTAGAGGTAGCGTGTCGACGGCGATCACATCGACTTTGGAACCGTTTCCCACGCGCATCGTCACCTCGTCCTTAGCTAATCTTCGTTTAATCCGTAGTCCCTGTTTCGAGTTACAAATATTAGGAACCGAACCGGTATCAAATACCCAGGTACTACTACGAGCATTAGTAAGGTACACATCAATAACATGTATATCACATATACCTTTGTTCACCTTGCCATCCTTCTTATCCGCCAAATACTTGGGGCAGTTCCGCTTCCAGTGTCCAGTCCCCTTGCAGTAGAAGCACTCAGTTTCAGGCTTGGTTCCAAACATGAGTTTTTCTGCGAGAGCACCAACAATCTTGCTATTCTCTTTGAAAATCCCTTCCTTGCCATTTTTCTTGAAACTAGTGGTATTATTAACCATCAACACTTGATGCTCCTTTTTGATTTCTACCTCCGCAGCTGTGTGCATAGCGAAGAGCTCAGGAATTGTCTTTTGCATCCCTTGCATATTATAGTTCATCACGAAGCCATTATAGCTTGGTGGCAGTGATTGAAGAATTCTATCAATAACACTATTCTCATCAACTTGGCAACCAAGTTGAGTCATATGATTGTCGTGCCCATACATTGTGAGCAAGTGTTTACTGATAGAACTATTCTCCTCCATCTTGCAGCTGTAGAACTTATTGGAAATCTTATATTTCTCAATCCGGACATTTGCTTGAAATATTAACTTCAACTCCTGGAACATCTCATATGGTCCATGACGTTCAAAACGTCGTTGAAGTCCCGGTTCTAAGCCGTAAAGCATGGCACACTGAACTATCGTGTAGTCATTAGACCGCGATTGCCAGACGTTCAAAGCGTCTACATTAGCGGGAGGGGGCTTGTCACCTAGCGGTGCTTCAAGGACATAATTTTTCTGTGCAGCAATGAGGATAATCCTCAGGTTACAGACCCAGTCCGTGTAATTGCTACCATCATCTTTCAACTTAGCTTTCTCTAGGAATGCATTAAAATTCAAAGGAACGGTAGCACGGGCCATTGATCTACAATAACAAAGATATGCAATAACTATCAGGACTAAGTTCATGATAAATTAAAGTTCAATTTAATCATATTAATTTAAAGAACTCCCACTTAGATAGACATCCCTCTGGTCATCTAAATGATCACGTGATCCAAATCAACTAAACCATGTCCGATCATCACGTGAGATGGAGTAGTTTCAATGGTGAACATCTTATGTTGATCATATCTACTATATGATTCACGCTCGACCTTTCGGTCTCTAGTGTTCCGAGGCCATATTGCATATGCTAGGCTCGTCAAGTTTAACCCGAGTATTCTGCGTGTGCAAAACTGGCTTACACCCGTTGTATTTGAACGTAGAGCTTATCACACCCGATCATCACGTGGTGTCTCGGCACGACGAACTTTCGCAACGGTGCATACTCAGGGAGAACACTTATACCTTGAAATTTAGTAAGGGATCATCTTATAATGCTACCGTCGTTCTAAGCAAAATAAGAAGCATAATAAGATAAACATCACATGCAATCAAAATATGTGACATGATATGGCCATCATCATCTTGTGCTTTTGATCTCCATCTTCAAAGCACCGTTATGATCACCTTCGTCACCGGCGCGACACCTTGATCTCCATCGTAGCATCGTTGTCGTCTCGCCAACTATTGCTTCTACGACTATCGCTACCGTTTAGTGATAAAGTAAAGCAATTACATGGCGATTGCATTTCATACAATAAAGCGACAACCATATGGCTCCTGCCAGTTGCCGATAACTTTACAAAACATGATCATCTCATACAAAACCGTATAACTCATCATGTCTTGACCATATCACATCACAACATGCCCTGCAAAAACAAGTTAGACGTCCTCTACTTTGTTGTTGCAAGTTTTACGTGGCTGCTACGGGCTTAGCAAGAACCGTTCTTACCTACGCATACAAAACCACAACGATGTTTCGTCAAGTATGTGTTGTTTTAACCTTCACAAGGACCGGGCGTAGCCACACTTGATTCAGCTAAAGTGAGAGAGACAGACACCCGCCAGTCACCTTTAAGCAATGAGTGCTCGTAACGGTGAAACCAGACTCGCGTAAGCGTACGCGTAATGTCGGTCCGGGCCGCTTCATCTCACAATACCGCCGAAGCAAAGTATGACATGCTGGTAAGCAGTATGACTAGTATCGCCCACAACTCATTGTGTTCTACTCGTGCATATCATCTACGCATAGACCTGGCTCATGATGCCACTGTTGGGGAACGTAGTATTTTAAAATTTTCCTACGATCACGCAAGATCTATCTACCAGATGCATAGCAACGAGAGGGGAGAGTGTGTCTACATACCCTCGTAGACCGGGAGCGGAAGCGTCAAGTGACGCGGTTGATGTTGTCGAACTTCTTCGCGATCCAACCGATCAAGCACCGAACGTACGGCACCTCCGCGTTCAGCACACGTTCAGCTTGATGACGTCCCACGAGCTCTTGATCCAGTTGAGCTTCACGGGAGAGTTTCGTCAGCACGACGGCGTGGTGACGGATATGATGTATTCACCGGCGCAGGGCTTCGCCTAAGCACCGCGACAGTATGACCGAGGTGTGTTTCTGTGGAGGGGGGCACCGCACACGGCTGGAACAATTCAACTTGTGTGTCTTTGGGTGCTCCCCTGCCCCCGTATATAAAGGAGCAAGGGGGAAGGCCGGCCGGCCCTTGTTTGGTGCGGCTAGAGTTGCAATCCTACTAGGAATAGGATTGCAATCCTATTCCTAGTAGGAACCACCAAAGAAGGAAGAGAGAGAATAGGAAAAGAAGAAGAGGTGGCGCCCCCCAACTCCTAGTCCAACTAGGAACCCTAGGTGGGGCGCCGGCCAGCCCTATGGGCTGCCTCTCTCTTTTCCATCAGGCCCACTATGGACCATCCCCCTTCGTAGGGGGTTCCGGTAACCCCCTCCGGCAATCCCGTTAAATCCGAAACTTTTCCGGTATACTTCCGGTGTCCGAATATAGTCGTCCAATATATCAATCTTTATGTCTCGGACATTCCGAGACTCCTCGTCATGTCCGTGATCTCATCCGGGACTCCGAACTACCTTCGGTACATCAATACTCATAAACTCATAATACCGATCGTCATCAAACGTTAAGCGTGCGGACCCTACGGGTTCGAGAACTATGTAGACATGAGCGAGACTCATCTCCGGTCAATAACCAATAGCGGAACCTGGATGTTCATATTGGCTCCTACATATTCTACGAAGATCTTTTATCGGTCAGAACTGCATAACAACATACGTTGTTCCTTTTGTCAACGGTATGTTACTTGCCCGAGATTCGATCGTCGGTATCTCTATACCTAGTTCAATCTCGTTACTGGCAAGTCTCTTTACTCGTTCCGTAACACATCATCTCGTGACTAACTCATTAGTCTTTTGCTTGCAAGGCTTATTGTGATGTGTGTTACCGAGAGGGCCCAGAGATACCTCTCCGACACTCGGAGTGACAAATCCTAATCTTGATCTATGCCAACACCACGAATACTTTCGGAGACACCTGTAGAGCATCTTTATGATCACCCAGTTACGTTGTGACGTTTGATAGCACACAAGGTGTTCCTACGGTATTCGGGAGTTGCATAATCTCATAGTCATAGGAACATGTATAAGTCATGAAGAAAGCAATAGCAGTAAAACTAAATGATCATAGTGCTATGCTAACGGATGGGTCTTGTCCATCATATCATTCTCCTAATGATGTGATCCCGTTGATCCAATGACAACTCATGTCTATGGCTAGGAAACATAACCATCTTTGATCAATGAGCTAGTCTAGTAGAGGCATACTAGGGACATACTGTTTTGTCTATGTATCCACACATGTATTAAGTTTCCGGTTAATACAATTCTAGCATGAATAAAAGACATTTATCATGATATAAGGAAATATAAATAACATCTTTATTATTGCCTCTAGGGCATATTTCCTTCAGACAGGTGGGGCCAAGGGCCCACTGGCCAACTGGGGTGGGGCCTTCGTCTCCTTCCTCGTGCTCGCCCGACGGGGCAGAGGGAAGAGCGCGGTTCCGGCGCCCGTCCCGCCGGCTCCGGCAACCGTTCGGAGCACCCGGACCACCCACGCGTAGAGGGGGCCGAGGCGAACCCGCCCCCGTAGGGCACGGACGTCGAGGAGGTTTGGAAGGAGCAGGGCACCAGACGCGGCGGAGGAGGGCTTCGAGTGGAGCTGGGCTTGCGGCTAAAGTAGCTCCAGCGAAGGGGAGAGGACCTGGGGATGGTCGCCGGAGTGGTGGCGGTCTACTGGTGGTGGTAGGAGCGAGGGAGGGCCTCGGGTTCGCTCCAATTTAGGAGGACCGAGGCGGCGGCCATGGCGACAGAGGGAGGGCAGGAGAGCTTCTCGAGCTCGGGTAAGAGGCTGGGGAGGGGTAGTGGAGCGAGGGGAGGCTGGTGAGGTGCTCGAGAGGACTCAGGGATGGCTATATATAGCCGGGCGAGGGATGCCGAGCTCGGGTGTTGCCGCGGGGATCCAGCCAACGCTCTGGCGACGGGCAGCGATCACGGGAGGGCGTGGGAAGGCGACGAGGGAGGCAACGGACGATCTATAGAGACGCACAAGGTAAGGGGGCCGAGGGCGCAGAGGAGAAGCGGCCACGGTGCCAGCAAAGCTCGGTCGGCCACAGTGCGCCCGTGGTCGCACGGCGACGAGCGCTGACGGAGGGGCTGACGGAGGGGGAGATGGCTCCAGGAGGATGGCAACGACGCGGTAAAACGGTGAGACATGCTCAAGACCGCGAAGACGACGAGAGGGAGAGGGGCCCGAGCAGGAAACCACCCAGCTCGCATCCATGGCATGCCAGAGTTCGTGATCACCGTGTGCACTGGTGCACACAGTGCCACACGGCCGCCCAAACGATGTCAGGGTTTTTTTCCTTCCTGGGGAGGTTGCAACGGCGGTGGTAGTTCGGTGAAATAGGCTCTGGTTAAATGGTAAACGAGCTCTGAAGTTTACTGCAATAAACTTGGCCGAGAAATGCTGATCAACAGGAAAGGGTTTGGAGCCATAGAATTTGTCTGCGAGGTTGAGGTAAATAAGTACTTTCATCCTGGTAATTTTGATAAGATTGGGATAAAGATTTAATGTAGTTGCTTAACAACCACATAATCTGGTCAGAAACTAGATTAAGATGATGCACTCAAATGGTGATTCCATTTGGGCTGAAATTTGGCAAGGCTTAGGGATTTGGACATAGTAAGATGCTGTGAAAATTTTATACCAATTGAATTTACCAAAATGGTACTTGTTTCACAAACATCCTTGCTGACCAGAATCTTTGGAAACTTCCTGAGGGAAAATGGCTACATAAAATGTGCCCAAAATTTGTGGAGGTAGGTTATATGGTTGGCAGAAGATCCTGGAATATTTTCAGCCCTGATGGAGCAAGATAAAATATACTTGCTTCACAAACTGAAATTTTGGACAGAAACAAAGATTTGAAGGTGTGCTCACATGGTTGATTGGATGGAGCTTAACTTTGGAGGAGTGGGATAATATGATCACAAGAAGAGGCATGCCAAATTGCAACTCATTTGGATGCCCCTAGCTAGTACTTCATTCACAATGGCTTCTATTTGACAAAAACTTTGAAAAATCACTAAGGAATATTGGCTAGGCAAATAAAGTTGAATTTTGGCATGTGGCAATGATATGGACAGGAAAAGGTGTACAAAAATTTTGGGGTCAATTGGGAAAATAGATATAGCACTTGCTTCACAAAGTGCCATTTAGGGCAGAATAGGAAAAGGAATATTGGGGGATTATTTTTGAACATGGCAATGAAAAGTTTTGCCATATTTGATGAAGATATGACACAAACAATTTATGAGAATTATTTGGGAATTTTAGGAGTGATGAATATAGGTTGCTTCACAACCTAGGGCAGACAGAGTTATTCCTTTAATAGAAAAAGGAATTTTTCCTAGAAAAAGATTTTAGGGTTTGGTCAAGCTATGGAGTGACATGATCTGGGCAAGGTTTTGAGAAAGATAAGCCACTTGGGATAGGAAATGAAGATAATTTCCCCGGTGACAAGGCCACAGAACCACTCCAAAAAGAAAAACAGAGCAAAAACCAATAAATCGAAAAGAAAAAGAAAAGGGCCAAAAACCAAGCTGTAACAAACCTTCCCCCCTTAAAGAAATCTTGTCCTCGAGATTTGGTGGCCCAGGGAACAAGTATGACTTGAGGATACCGTTTCCAACTCGGATATCCATTTCCTCTATTTAGTGTTCCCCCGAGAATTTTAGATGATCTGATTATCTTTACTCGAGGTGGTTTGCTTTACCTTTCCCCAAATTCTGACGGGTTTTTGCTCCCACACCAAATCCTTTTGCTGACGTTGATTCTTTCCTATCTACAGTGATATCCAATAAGCATAAATTTCCTTTTGTCATGAAAACCTTAATACTTCTGTCATGGGTTGCTTAAAATGAATGCAGGCCTTCTAGTTTCAATAAATGCTAAGAATTATTCATGGCCATCTTCTGATGGGATCTGACTTCTCATAAGTGGTACTGATTTATTTTGATTTATTCCTTTGGCTCCAACATGACATATGATGCAAAGATTCGACTGCCTTTTGTCGTGAACAATATAATGTTGTATGGAGTTATAGTTGTGTCATACCTCAAATATTTACATCTTGAGACTGTCCCGACAGGGAGCTGAAGGACAAATGCTTTTCATGACAGACTGACCGTGTACTTGATTCCGTCGATGACTATACTGGGTCTGAGCTGATTTGTTTGGCTTTTGATTTTCTCATGTTGTCGGTATACTCATTTGGATTTTTCACATTAACCATTCCAAGCGGGTTAGCGGGATATGTAATCCTTGTAAAACAGAGTAGGCCGCTGAGAGTATGCCTTTGTGGATCCATATGGAATTACGGCTTTCGATTGACTTGGGTATCCGGACCCTGATGGTCGCGCAAAAATCATCATACCTTTGCTGTCAGCCTCATCTTTTGATGGTCATGATTTGCTTTGTCAGGATACCTTACTAAAATAACTTGGCCATGCGTGTCCTTGATTTTTCGTATGACCATGGACGTGATTAGTGCAATATTTTTGACATTATTCCGTATGCATGTTTTCTGACCTGGGTCCGCACACATATGACATATACCGGGGTTTGTAGTTGTACGGATCTCATTGCTGAGGCCAATCATACAAGAAGGTGACAAGGTTTTATGATATCTCCTTGTCAGTTGCTCGAATAATGACCTTGATGACCATTGTCAAGACTGTGAATTCTGTGATGTCATCTCCAGATCTTGTCGATCCTTGTAATTCATGAGATGTATCTCTGCTTATTTTCCTTTGCCTAGCTCGTGAGGTTGTGGGGTCCTTACTTTCCTTAGGTATATCTATTGGATCCTTGCCGCAATCTCTTATGAGTGACTGATATGACTGGGGATGCATGCTCACCATATATAAGAATCATATGCACTTGATTTCTGAAGAAGACACATGCCCTAATGGATTTGTGCTTTCGACAAAATGTTGCGAGTCTGATACTTGAGCGGTACTGCCATACATTGGCAACTCATCATATAACCTCTGAGGATGGTGTAATAGTATGATACTGACGCAGACTGAATCGCTTACGAGAGAAGCCATCTGAGTAGCTTGCTGAGGAGGACTTGTTAGCTTCTGCGCAAATCTTTTGTCTGGGTATCGTGCAAAAGAAGGCTCTATAGCTTACACACGAAGCTTGGTCTGATTATTGTGCTGGAGAAGCTTGAGTTCCGTACTTGAGAAGCTTCCCCTCGGGTTTACTTGTTTGAGAAAAATTCATTTTCGTCTGTCACAAGCTTTTACCGAGGTATCTTGTTGAGAAAGATCGAGTATCGTGGGCCGGAAATTGTTCACATATTATGCTAAGAAAAGAAATTGAGGAGCCTTGCCTCATAAATTTCTTCCGATAGCGTGTGGAATAAAACTCGGTTTCTTATATCCAAAACTTCATACCGATCTGCGGACTGAAATCCATACACACGCCCATAATATTCTGAGGCGGATTATTTGCATGAGAAAAAAATGGTTTGACTGTCTTCCTCGAGCATGTCACATTCTGACTTTATTGCGGATGATAACATATTTCAAGCACCATGCCTTGCCGAGCCAAATTTTTGTATAAGGTCCATACCTTTGACAGAAAATATATAGTTGATCTTGTACCTGACTTGTCTTGCTGCTGACTTGACTATTACTGCTGTGAGTATTTTGTACTGATGTAGACTTGAGTTATCAGTACTGTTGTGAGGAGGGCACACTAATGCAAAATTGATTATCAGTCTCAAAATCAGATATTCCCCATTTCACTACAGTCGGCCGAGAATTCCATTATGTTTAGCTGAGTTTCCAATTATTTGAACTACTTATTACTTCTTCGAGTCCGGTGTCAGTTCATGAACAACTCTTTATAGGGGGGAAAATAATGTAAGACCGAGGCCCAAAAAGAAAGAAGCAAAAGAAAACTCAACTAAACAAAAGCACACAACAACAATCAATTCACACACAATCAATGTCACATATTACTGCTAGTCACACAATATGCATGCCTACTTAAGCACACAAATCTCGTGGGATCTCCGGTTTTACGATCTAGCATGCTGTGACGATGTGCACGAGGATGAATAAATGTGTGGAATGATTGGTGTAAATAGCGCTACACCAAGTGCTAGCTTAGCCAGGTAGCAACCTGGACTAGCTCGGAGGCGAGGGCGTACTTGGTAACCCTGTAGTAGGACACGAATGTCGCAACCACATTATTATCAAGCAAACGGAAAATATCCGTACTCATCCAAGAAATAAGGGAAAAACTGAGTCTACTGGCATTGCCATTTCTTGATGACTAAGACCATTAAGGGTTGCCAACACAACAAGAAAAAGGACGATTCGGGGTAGAAGCATGTCTACCAACGAAACAAAATGGGGCTGAAGGAAGGAATTATGCGCGATACATGAGCACCATTTTTGCAAACCGTGTCAGGATCACTTGGCATCACTCTACTGGGACGAAAATGATGCCAAACACCGAAGAACGAGCAAGAAAAGAAAACTAGAGAAATGCATGGGCTGAGCTGTAGTGGATACGAACCGATGCCATCTACACTCACCAGATTAAACCGTTAGTAGCAAAATAATAAGGCTATATGCATGCTATGCAATAAACAAATGCAGCAACCAAATGCAACAAACAAGGTAGACTCTATACTACCAATTACTACCGGTTTCTACCGCTCGCGCTAACTAGGGCGTCCTACAGCCAGACCTGCTCTGATACCAAGCCTGTGGCACCCCGGCTCAGAGAAACCGGAACGGCCATTTTCCAGCCCAGAGATCGAGGAGAAGTCTCTGGAAAACGACACAGCTTGACATAGAACAAATCAACTCTTATTACAAGAATACTAATACAAAGGTATGATGTTACAAAGAAGCACATCAGCACGGTGACACTACGCCGGCGATACTACACTTGCTCTATGATAGCAACGGAATACTTCTAGCAGCAGAACAACGAACAAGGTGGTGAAGTCCACTCCACAGGGACTCTGGCTGGGACACGATCTAGCTCGCACGCGCGGCAACCTCGACAAGCAAGCAAGCAATCATGGCATCACCTGCAATCTGGCATGACACGCCAGGTCAGTACATTGAATGTACTTGCAAGATCACAACAACCAAAAGCATCAAGGCAAAACAACAACATAGCACTAACAGGTTAATTAATTAAGAACTACCATGATGAAGCAACTACTAAGCATGGTATGAAACTAATACAATACTGATAAATCACCACCTCAGATCTCCATAGCCATATCTCTCTTGGCTAACTGGCCAAGTAATATACCATCTCGATCACCTCGTGATCAAAACCAAACGGTGATATTTCCGACGATCACTACCATGACCAACACTTGGTCTCCAACATCATCATCAACATCCTGCCAATCTGCAATGCTCACAATATCAACATATACATCACCTATAAGTCATTCTGTCATGTGAGTGTTGATCGAACGGTGTGACCTAGTACGAACCCATGCCCATGACTGAGGACGCGGCTATCGATAGATTAAACAAATACACTCTGCAGAGGTAGCGCACTTTACCCACACCACGGAACCCATGGCCTGGCACTCCCATTCGGGTGGACCAATGACGTTCCGACAAAACCGATCTACTGCCATGACACTCTCCCGGCCACTCCGACTCAACCCAGTTGGCTAGTCCTGTGTGGCCCCGTGTCTACCAAAGACACCAACGGCCACCATCGTGGCCAAAACAATCAACCGTCTCAAACGGGGACAAAAACGCCCAACTACGTGCACACAAGGTTATGTCCGCCTACCTGATCAGGGTAGCGCGCGCCCATAACCTTCCCTAGTTGGAGGCACCAGCGAGAGGCATGAAAATAGCATCGCATTAGGGCCCTCCCATAAAAGGCAAATGTGGTTGCACTGGAGAAAGCCCGGTTCGGTGGCACCTGACCAACTTAATGACGGAAATTATCCTCAAAAATATAAGTGGGATACTGATACTCAGATATCAACTATTAAACTATAATCCAAGAAGGATAATACTACTACTCAAATATCAAGAACTAACTATCTAGCTATGATCCACATGCAAACATCATCTCCATCATCATTCTCCAAAACATAATATCAACTAGCATCATGATGAAACTAACACTAACCACTAATAATCCAAAGGCAACATGATATCCAAAGTAATACTCCAAATTAATACCAGATACTATCATGAAAATAGCCACTAAGAATCCAAAGGCAACATGTCATCCACATAATCATTCAAACATAAGTCCTAGAACTCCGAGAAATTTCATGGCAATATCAAGATCAAAACAATACTCCGAGAAATGCCATGAACATATCACACATAGCTAATGCAATATTTTAAACAAGTTCAAGTGAATAAACCATGTCACTACATTGCAATCATGCAAATGGAGGGTGTGGCTTGCCTGGGGATGAAGAAATCACCAGGACAAAGTGCGGAAACATCGCAGAAGGATTTGCCGGAAACACTTCTCTCTCGAAAGAGGCTGGTTAACGGCAAGAAAAAATGGTCATTTTCAGAATGTCAAAACATGGTGAAAATGATACAAACAGAACAGGCTCGACGAAACGAAGAAGTGGGCTCTGGAATCACCTCATTCGGAGTCTCGAGCAAAAAGATATAGGGGTTTGAAGATGAGGGACTATTCTGTAAATAAATTATTCACAGACAGGCCCCTGGCAGCTCGGCGGGTCGCGCACTCCAGCAAAATGCGCTTTCCCATAGGGAAAGCGTAAAGCGCAGAATGCGCTTCCACTTATCCATGTGGACAATGGCGGGGCCGGGCTTGGGTTCGCTGATGTGCGGGTCCCGCGGGGTGGGGCCCATCACTTATCCAGCTAGGCAGGCGGGGTCAATGCCTGCCCGCCGACGGGTGGGGCTAAGGACCCAATGGCCAGCTGGGGCGGGGCCTTCGTCTCCTTCTTCGCACTCGCCCGACGGGGCAGAGGGAAGAGCGCGGTTTCGGCGCCCGGCCGGCCGGCTCCGGCCACCGTTCGGAGCGCCCGTACCACCCACGCGTAGAGGGGGCCGAGGCGAACCCGCCCCCGTAGGGCACGGATGTCGAGGAGGTTGGGAAGGAACAGGGCACCAAACGCGGCGGAGGAGGGCTTCGGGTGGAGCTGGGCTTGCGGCTAAAGTAGCTCTGACGAAGGGGAGAGGACCTGGGGATGGTAGCCAGAGTGGTGGCGGTCTACTGGTGGTGGTAGGAGCGAGGGAGAGGCTCGGGTTCGCTCCAATTTAGGAGGACCGAGGCGGCGGCCATGGCGACAGAGGGAGGGCAGGAGAGCTTCTCGAGCTCGGGTGAGAGGCTGTGGAGGGGTAGTGGAGCGAGGAGAGGCTGGTGAGGTGCTCGGGAGGACTCGGGGATGGCTATATATAGCCGGGCGAGGGAGGCCGAGCTCGGGTGTCACCACGGGGATCCGGCCAACGCTCTGGCGACGGCCAGTGATATGTCCAAAACGTATCTATAATTTCTGCTTGCTCCATGCCTCTTTTGGGTGATATCGCTATGATATTTATACACTTCCATACACTTTTGATCATATTTGGACTAACCTATTAACTCAGTGCACCCCAGTGCCAGTTTCTGTTTTCGGCTGTTTTTGTATTTCAGGTTTTCACATTACGAGAACTGCCAGGAAAAATCCAGAAAAAATATATAAAAAATCAGCGTTCCAGGAGCTATCGTGCGGCCAAAGTACAGCCGGGGGGACCCACAGGGGCTCCAGGCGGCCCACCCCTAGGCCGCGTCGGGGGGGCGCCTGGGCCCCCCAGGACTCCCCTGGTGACCCCCTTTGGCATATATGTAAGGTCCATCGAGAAAACCCTGATTCCGGACCCCTTTTCTCCAGACGCGATTCCGATCTCCGCCGCCATCGCCATCAAGCTTCGGGGGACCAGAATTCCTGCGTCGGCACCCTGCCGGGACGGGGAAGTGCCCCCAGATTCATCTCCATCGACGTTGCTTCCTCCCTCCATGATGCGGGAGTAGTTCCTCCTCGGGGCTGAGGTTCTTACCAGTAGCTATGTGCTCAATTCTCTCTCCCATGATGTGATCTTCGTTGTGATCATAGGCTATGTTAATCTAGGGTGATCCCATGATATTTCCCCTTCCTCTATGTATTGGATTGATGTACTCACTTGTCTTTATCTAGTATAATCCCCGAGACCAAGGTGACAGCGGTCTATTGGACATGGATTAGAAAAGTATTTTCATGAGTGATTTTCTCTCTTGTGTGTTGATTGAAGATTGAGAGTCTCTTGGTGCTTTTCTTTGACTATCCTTTAGATATGTTGTGGTGATTGTGGGACTCTCTTTGGATGGCCGCGGTGACATTGGGAAATCCTTAGATTGAGAACTATGAACTTTGAGGTGTGCTTTTGTAGCCCTACATAATTCTCGTCCTCTCTTGACCACGAAGGAATGACCTCCGAGTGTGTCCCCTTTGCATGTTTTATGGGAAATATCATGTGATTCGATTATGTTAATGTTGTTGGGAGTTGCCACTAGTGAAAGTATGAAGCCTAGGCCTTGTTTCCACCATTGCAATACCATTTGTGCTCAAGTTTACCACTTGTTTGCTTGCTGCACTTTTTATTACAGAATTATATTACTTTGTTTTGCCATCCATATTACTTGCCATTTAACATCTCTTCGCCGAACTAGTGCACCTATACATCTAACAAGTGTATTTGGTGTGTTGGGGACACAAGAGACTTCTTGTATCTTAGTTGCAGGATTGCTTGAGAGAGACCATCTTCAACCTCTACTTCCCTGAGTTCGATAAACCTTAGGTCATCCACTTGAGGGAAATTGCTACTATCTTACAAACCTCTGCACTTGGAGGCCCAACATAGTCTACAAGAGTAGAAGCGTGTGTAGACATCAAGCTATTTCTGGCGCCGTTGCCGGGGAGGTGAGCGCTTGAAGGTATATCTTTAGATCTTGCAATTAAATCTTTTTGTTTCTTGTTTTTATTTCACTAGTTATGTTTATGGAAAACCTTTCTATTGGATCGTTGCTTGCGGGAGGACGCCCCACACCTGTGGTGGTTGCTCCTCCTCCTACTGAAATTGTACCCTATAAAATACCGGCTGGTATTATCGATTATGTTTTGGCTAATCGTTATGCAGGAGACAGACATCCCGGTGAACACTTGCTATATCTGTCACAACTATGTTCATTATTTAAGCTTGCAGGTGTATCGAGGGAGTTTGTCATGAGGAAATTATTTGCCCTGTCACTGAAAGGAAAAGCATTGGAATGGTATAGGCTACTAAATGACTCTCACCTGCTGGAGTGGGAAGAGATCCAGTCTCTCTTTTACTCCAAGTTTTATCCTCTTCATGAAGTCCATGAGAATAGGAATAATGTTTATAATTTTTATCCTCATGACGGAGAGAGCATAGCTCAAGCTTGGGGGAGACTGAAAACGTTAATGCTAAAATGTCCTAACCATGGGCTCCCCAAAGATATGATTATTACTAATTTCTATGCGAGGCTTTCTCGACAGGATAAAGATTTGCTCGACGCTTCCTCTATGGGTTCTTTCACAAGCAAAAAGATTGATGCTAAATGGGAACTCCTTGAAAGAATTCAACGCAACACTGAAGATTGGGAGATCGACAAAGGTAAAGAGTCAGGTATAATTTATGAGTATGATTGCATTAAGTCCTTTGTTGAAACTACAAGTTTTAATAAGTTTAGTGCTAAGTTTGGGCTTGATTCTCAACTCCTTGTTGATTTCCTCAAATCTGTTGCTTCACATCTTAATATGCCTAAGGAGGATTGGATCAAGTATCATAAACCTTTTAAAGAGACTTGCAAAGAAAATGAAATTGTTCATGATGATTGCAACATGCATGATCCAATTCCTAAAAATGAAGTTTTATATAAGCATGTTAATTTTTGTGGAGTGGATAGACCTTGTGAAAGGCCTATGATTGAAGAAGAGAAGTATTGTAAGCAACATAAGCATGAAAGAACAATCACTTGGGTCAGAGATTTAAATGAAATTGCTAGAGAATTGTGTGACCTTTATCCTTTTACTTGTGAACTTTGTCGTATAGAGGGTCACTTTAATTTTCAATGCATGAACTTTCAAAACATAACTGTTAACCGGTTGTGTGATGACATGATCACCTCTGATCTTTATGATGAGCTTATGTTATTTTTGATGTGTGAAGAGTTATCAGAAAAGACTTCATGGCTAGATGTTAATGCCATAGGAATAAAAAACACTTTGCAAAATTGCCATCTCTATTGTGTTGTTAATTGCCATGAAAATGATTACATAGGTTAGATTATAAAGGAGGGAACTTTACCAAAGTATAAAAATGTCTCTTATATTTCTGCTAATAAAAAGGAGAGTTTCTCCCAAGTTTCCCCTATTGTTTCTAATGATAAACCAGGATATGTGGAGAAGCTTCATCTCCAACCACTCCCTCCTAAGGTTAAGAAGAAGAAAAAGAAGAGGAGGAGGAAGAGGAGCAAGAAAGAAGAAGAATGGGTATCAACCTGGCCTGAGCATATTCCTCCCATCAACTTTTATCCTAATGATTGTAAGTTTAAAGAAGAAGGTGAAGTTTATTGCCTTAATTATCATCTTGATGATACGTCCGTAGGTACTATTGAAGATGACTTTGATTATGATATGCATGTTACTTATTGTGATTGGGAAAATGATGATAATGCTGCTTATGATCTTGAAAATCTTTTTGGTACCAACTCTGAAAATGAAGATATGGGAAGCTCTAAGCTTGGGGATGATAGGATTGCAAATCCTATCCCCACTAGTGATGTGATAATTGATAATTATCTTGCTAGTAAGAATAAAGACAACATGATTACAAATATAGTTGCTAGCAATGATAATGCTCTTCTCTACTATGATGATGTTATAACTCCAATCTATAGTGATTATAAAGGTACCTATGACATAAGGAGAAATTATCCTTATGAAACTTGTCATAATCATGAAGGGAATTACTCCCTTGTTGAACACCACCCTCCTAATATACAACTAATCTATAGTGTTCAAGTTGTTTATGATAGTCATACTCCCACTATTACCAATGAGAATAATTCTGCTTATGTGGGGAGTGAGAGTACCTTTTTGCATATGGATCATGATAACAATGCTTTATGTGATGCTTATATTGTTGAGTTCATCCATGATGCCACTGAAATTTATAATGAGAGAGGGAGGCTTGGTTCTAAATATCTTAATAATAAGAAGTTTCCTCTCTTTATGGTGAATATTTTGAAGTTATACTTGTTTTGCCTTCCTATGCTAGTTGCTTCGTGCTTCAATGAATTATTCTATTGCAATATTCCTATGCATAGGAAGCATGTTAGGCTTAAATGTATTTGGCATTTGCTTCTTGATGCCCCCTTTTGTTCTTCAGCTCTTATTCTTACGAGAGCATCATTAAAGTCCTATGCCTAGCTTAAAGGCATAAAAGAAAGCGCTTTTGGGAGGCAGCCCACAATGAATAAAATTTTATTTTGCTTTTTGTTGTGTCTTGATGTTGTTACTACAGTAGCATCATCATTGTATCTTTACTTTTCAACTTTGTGCCAAGTGTAGCCTCTGATTGCAAGAAAGTTCAAAAGTTGTGACGTGCTGTCCAGGAAACAGATTCTGTCCTTGGATAGACAAATTCGTATAAAATCACCAGATCATCTTTTTGGTCTGAATTTTTTCGATAGCGTGCTCTATACAATTGTCTTTCGTGCGTCTGTTCTGAATTTTTTGAGTAGAGTTGCATAAGTGCCCCGAACAAATCATTTACTACCTGTTGTTCTGTTTTTCACATATTCTGTCCTGTTTTGCCTTTCTTTCATTTTGCAAACCAAGAGCTTGCTTTTTCTTTGAAAAAATCTTTTGGCAATCTTGAGAAACAGTTGAACTTCAAGAATATATTTATTTCCAGCAAGGAACAATTATGTTATTATGGGTACTAACCTCGCTAATCAGATTATGATGAGTTATGTATGAAGGGAGTTTTCAAGTGTGCGAGGGAAGATGATAAAAAGATTCAGGAGTGTCAAGCGCTCAAGCTTGGGGATGCCCCCGTGCACCCCCAAGAAATATTCATGGAGACTCAAGCGTCTAAGCTTGGGGATGCCCCCGTGCATCCCCTTCTCCATCAACATTATCAGTTCGTCTTTCGTTCCACTATATTTTTATCACTTCCTGTGTTATGTGCTATGCTTGGAGCGTCTTGCTTTTAGTTTCATTTTTAGTTTTCTTTAGCTTTGCTTGTTTTTCATAACGAGTTGGAACTCAGCTTTCTTTGTGTGGGAGAGAAACACGCTCCACTTCAACCTAGAACACAACATAGAATTTTCATGTTTATCTTTGCTGTGTGTGTTCTTTGTCTTTTAATAGCTACTATCATGTTCAGCTCTTAGCTTTCATGCTTATCTTTTCAAAGAGCTTTTGTTTAGTTCGTTGCTTGAACTCTCTTTAATTACCATGCTCATCTTATTAAGAGAGTTTGCTTCCCTTGCATTGGTTGGTATGTCTATGATAAAGATGCTACGTGCATAATGGCGCTTAGTAGTTCATGTTTTCTTATGGTTAGTCTCAAATAGCTGGGGGATTCCCAATGTGTTATTGGAGTACTGATACGTCCAAAACGTATCTATAATTTCTGCTTGCTCCATGCCACTTTTGGGTGATATTGCTATGATATTCATACACTTCCATACACTTTTGATCATATTTGGACTAACTTACTAATCCAGTGCACCCCAGTGCCAGTTTCTGTTTTCGGCTGTTTTTGTATTTCAGGTTTTCACGTTTCGAGAACTGCCCGGAAAAATCCAGAAAAAATATATAAAAAAATCAGCGATCCGGAAACAACACTGCGTCCGAAGGGCAGGCTGGGGGGGCACAGGTGCTCCAGGCGCCCTGTGGGCGCCCCCCCCTCCCCCCGGGCCGCGCCGGGGGGGCGCCTGGGCCTCCCGAGGCTCCCCCGGTGCCCTACTTTGGCATATATTTAAAGGGTCCTCCGTAACCCTCAGAACAGGAACTCTTTTCGCGATCCCATCTCTGTTCCGCCGCCGCCGCCGCTTCCAAGATCGGGAGCACCAGGAGAACTCTTCCCGGCACCCTGCCGGAGGGGAGGATCACCACCGGGAGCTTCTCCACCACCATGGACACCTCCCGGATGACTCGTGAGTAGTCTCCCTTGGACCATGAGTCCATGACCAGTAGCTATGTGATGTTCTCCTCCCGTTCTTGTGCTTCACTAATTAGTCCTCGTGAGCTGCCCTACATGATCGAGGCACCTATGTAATCATTATGCAGTTGCTATGTTGAGTTTGCTGGGATCCAATGGATTATGAGATTATGTTCAGATTGATCTTGAGTAATGTATTTGATTCACCTCTTTTATATTTTAGTTCATAAGTAATTCTTGCATGTTCTCCGTTGTTACTTATTGCTTTGGCCGAGTAGTAGGTAGTGACTCCAAGAGGGAACGTTATGCTCGATTGTGGGTTCATGCCCCTCGATGACTAGCTTGAGTGACAGAAACATGAGTCTAGGGGATGTGATGTTGCCACAAGGGGGAAAACAACGGTGCTTGTGCCCGCGGGTGCAAGGATTGTTTACTTTACGCAAAGTTCTTTTAATGCAATTGTCTGTTGCATTGAGTTTACACTATGGGTGGGACTCGCAACTTAATACCAGCGAGATGTTCTGGATAGATATCTCAGGGTGGATGATTAGTAGTAGATATTGATGGATTTCGGTCTACTTACTTTGGCGTACCGCCCATGCTTTGAACCTCAACCTTTCTTGCAATGTAGTCAGCATTGGTTTGCGTTCGTGGTCCTGTCAATTGCCCAGCTGTAATTTGTTTACCTCACATAGTTGTTTTATTGTATTTTGGGAGAGAGACATCACTAGTGAACATCATGAGACTCCGGACCATATTACTATCATTGATCACATCCACTATTTACTTTTCGCTATTTACCTACTATTGCAAAAACTATCTATCACTACTATCGTTGCTTTTAATCCTTTGTGAACTACAAGGCCGGAGAGATTGACAACCTCTCTGTACTCGTTGGGAGCAAAGTTATTTGTATCTGTGTGCAGGTCCACGTTGGTTGCTACTAATCTGGCGCCGTAGCAATTGACACCTACTTGTTGAACCTAGGAGTCTCTGGGGATTCGATCCTTGGCATCTTTGCTAGGGGAAAACACTTCTACTTACTGCATCTTACACCTTCCACTTGGGGTAACCAACGAGGGGTTCGAGGCCCATCAAGGAGTATTTTCTGGCGCCGTTGCCGGGGACTCCACTCTTCAGGATAGGGTAGTTGCATGCTATCTTTTACCTTTGCTTTTTAGTCTTGTTAGTTTATCTTTCATTTTTGCTTTAGTTCCTTTTATCGAAAATCACAAAAATAGTTATCTTGCTTGCTTGCTACTATGGGTTCCACCGAGAACACCAAGTTGTGTGACTTCACTAGTCACAACAACGATGACTTTATCAGCACACCTATCACTACACCTGCCACTTCAGCACCTTCATATGAAATTAAACCTGCTTTACTGAACTTAGTCATGAGAGAACAATTCTCCGGTGCTGGAGATGATGATGCTTTACACTTGAACAACTTTGTAGAACTTTGTGATATGCAAAAGTACCAAGAAATAGATGGTAATATTGTTAAGCTTAAGCTTTTTCCTTTCTCTTTGAGAGGAGGAGCTAAAATTTGGTTTCAGTCTTTGCCTAGAAATAGCATAGATTCATGGGACAAGTGCAAAGATGCTTTTATCGGAAAATACTATGCACCTGCTAAAATTATCCAACTTAGAAGTAATATAATGAATTTTAAACAATTGGATAATGAACACGTTGCCCAAGCTTGGGAACGTATGAAGTCTCTTATCAAGAACTGCCCTACTCACGGTTTGACTACTTGAATGGTTATCCAAACTTTTTATGCAGGCTTGAACTTTACCTCGCGGAACTTGTTAGACTCGGCCGCGGGAGGAACTTTTATGTCAACTACACTTGGTGCTGCCACGAAGCTTCTCGATGAGATGATGACTAACTATTCCCAATGGCACACCGAACGCGCTCCAACAGGTAGGAAGGTAAACTCTGTCGAGGAGATTTCCTCCCTCAATGAAAAAGTTGACTTTATCATGTCTCTACTTTCGAAGCAATCTATTGTTGATCCTCGTGATGTTCCTTTAAATTCTTTGATTGCTCAAGAACAAGTAGATGTGAACTTTATCTCTAGAAACAATTTTAACAACAATGCTTATAGGAGTAACTTTGGTAACAATTCTAGACCGTTCCCCTCTAACTCTTATGGGAACAACAATGCTTATCCTAGTATCAAGAACTCCAATACTGAACTAGAGACTATGCTTAGAGATTTCATCACTATCCAAAAAGCCTTTAATAAGAATGTAGAAGAGAAACTACATAAACTAGATGATCTTTCTTTTAAGGTAGACCACTTAGCCAATGAGGTAAAATTGCTAAAAATTGAAACTTCTCCTCTTAAGGAGAGGGAAGTCATCCCTATTAATGCTACTCAAGTACAAATTAATGAAAATATTAGGATGATGGATAAGCTAAAAGAAAGATGGGCTAGATAAAGGGAGGAAGAGGAATGAATTAAGAGCCTTCCTACCCACCACACTGTTGCTACTATCCAAGTTATTGAGGATGTTCACACTCTTAGCACCCAATGTACTCCTGGTCCCAATGGACCTATTAATGGTGATGCTATGACTATAGAAGCTACCAAACAAGTGAACCTTAAGGACACCACTACCACTTTACTTGATGCTCATGACCTTGATTTTGATAATTGCACTCTTACCGAAGTTATTGATTTCCTTCACAAGATGTCTAGAGATCCCCGCACTAGCACGCTTAACCTTGCCTTCACAGAGCATATCACTAATGCTCTCATCAAAGCTAGGGAGGAGAAACTTAGAGTAGAAGCCTCCATACCTAGAAAGCTAGAAGATGGTTGGGATCCTATGATAAAAATTTATTTGAATGACTTCTCTTGTTATGCATTATGTGATGTTGGTGCTAGTACCTCTGTTATGCCCAAAAGGATATATGATATGTTTAAATTGAAACCTTATGATTCTTGTTCTTTTGGTGTTCGTCTCGTTGATTCTTCCATAAAGAAACCTTTGGGGAGGATAGATGATGTTCTTATTGTTGTCAATGATAATTATGTGCCCGTTGATTTCACTATTATGGATATTGAATGTGATCCTTCATGTCCAATTATTTTGGGACGTCCCTTTTTGCGCACCGTTGGTGCTGTCATTGACATGAAAGAGGGTAATATAAAATTTCAGTTTCCTCTCAAGAAAGGGATGGAACACTTCCCTCGAAAGAAGATCAAGTTACCTTTTGAGTCCGTTGTACGGGCTAGCTATTCTTTTACTCTTGATAAAACTTGATCTATGCATTATGCCTAGCTTAAAGGCATAAAAGAAAGCGCTTTTGGGAGGCAGCCCACATGAATAAATTTTTTGCTTTTGTTGTGTCTTTATGATGTTTACTGCTGTAGCACCATCATTGTATCTTTGTTTTTCATATTTGTGCCAAGTATAGCCTCTGATAGCTAGAAACTTCAAAAGTTGTGAGGTGTTGTCCAGGAAACAGATTCTGTCCTTGGATAGAAAAATTCGTATAAAATCATCAGATCATCTTTTTGGTCTGAATTTTTTCGACAGAGTTCTCTATATAATTGTCTTTCGTGCGTCAGTTCTGAGTTTTTTTATTTGAGTTGCATAAGTATCCCGAACAGGTCAATTACTTCCTGCTGTTCCGTTTTTCACAGATTCTATCCTGTTTTGCCTTACCTTCACTTTGCAAATTAAGAACTTGCTTTTTCTTTGCAAAAACATTTTGGAAATCTTGAGAAACAGTAGAACTTCAAGAATATCCTTATTTCCAGCAAGGTATAATTATTTTATTAAGGGTACTAACCTCGCTAATCAGATTATGATGAGTTGTGTATGAAGGGAGTTTTCAAGTGTGCGAGGGAAGATGATAAAAAGATTCAGGAGTGTCAAGCGCTCAAGCTTGGGGATGCCCCCGTGCACCCCCAAGAAATATTCAAGGAGACTCAAGCATCTAAGCTTGGGGATGCCCCCGTGCATCCCCTTCTCCATCAACACTATCAGTTCGTCTTTCGTTTCGCTATATTTTTATCACTTCATGTGTTATGTGCTATGCTTGGAGCGTCTTGCTTTTAGTTTTCTTTTTAGTTTTTCATAACGAGTCGGAACCCAGCATTCCCTTATGTGGGAGAGAAGCACGCTCCACCTCTACCTAGAACATTACATAGAATTTTCATGTCTATCTATGTTGTGTGTGTTCTTTTTCTTTTAATAGCTACTATCGTGCTCTGCTCTTAGTGTTCATGCTTATCTTTTCAAGAGCTTTTATTTAGTTGATTGCTTGAACTCTCTTTAATTACCATGCTCACCTTATTAAGAGAGTTTGCTTCCGTTGCATGGGTTAATGTGTCGAAGATAAAGATGCTACTTTCTTGATGGTGCTTAGTAGTTCAGGTTTTCTTTTGGTTAATCTCAAATAGCTGGCGGGTTCCCAATGTGTTATTGGAGTACCAACTTGGTTTGTTTGCCTATGATATAGTATGGTTTAGTAATATCTTCCTTCGAGAATTTATTTTGATTGACTTGGCGTATGCTCACGCATATTCAAGACTGTAAAGAAAGTATGTCAAGCCTTGATGATCTTTTGTTTCTAAGTAGCGATATAACTACCATGCCTGATTCAATATTGCTTTGTCGCTCTGCATGATTATGACCGTCATTGCTCTCTTAGTTGGTCGCTCCCAGTCTTTTGCTAACCTCCACCTGCACTAAGCAAACTAACCATGCAATATATAGCTCATGGGAAAGTAGCCTTAAAACTATTGTGGTAAAGAATATGTTGCTTATGTATCTTATTTCTTATAAGTTGCTTGCTGAGCGGTGATGTCTACACACGCTTCGGCTCTTGTAGACTATGTTGGGCCTCCAAGCGCAGAGGTTTGTAGGACAGCAGCAAATTTCCCTCAAGTGGATGACCTAAGGTTTATCGAACTCAGGGAAGTAGAGGTTGAAGATGGTCTCTCTCAAGCAACCCTGCAACTAAGATACAAGAAGTCTCTTGTGTCCCCAACACACCTAATACACTTGTCAGATGTATAGGTGCACTAGTTCGGCGAAGAGATGTTGAATGGCAAGTGATATGGATAGCAAAACAAAGTAATATAAATATGTAATAAAAAGTGCAGCAAGCAAACAAGTGGTAAACGTGAGCACAAATGGTATTGCAATGGTCGAAACAAGGCATAGGGTTCATGCTTTCACTAGTGGCAACTCCCAACAACATTAACATAATCGAATCACATGATATTTCCCATAAAACATGCAAAGGGGACACACTCGGAGGTCATTCCTTCGTGGTCAAGAGAGGACGAGAATTATGTAGGGCTACAAAAGCACACCTCAAAGTTCGTAGTTCCCAATCTAAGGATTTCCCAATGTCACCGCGGCCATCCAAAGAGAGTCCCACAATCACCACAACATATCTAAAGGATAGTCAAAGACAAGCACCAAGAGACTCTCAATCTTCAATCAACACACAAGAGAGGAAATCACTCATGAAAATATTGTTCTAATCCATGTCCAATAGACCATTGTCACCTTGGTCTCGGGAATTATACTAGATAAAGACAAGTGAGTACATCAATCCAATACATAGAGGAAGGGGAAATATCATGGGATCACCCTAGATTAACATAGCCTATGATCACAACGAAGATCGCATCATGGGAGAGAGAATTGACCACATAGCTACTGGTAAGAACCTCAGCCCCGAGGAGGAACTACTCCCGCATCATGGAGGGAGGAAGCAACGTCGATGGAGATGAATCCGGGGGCACTTCCCCATCCCGGCAGGGTGCCGGCGCAGGAATTCTGGTCCCCCGAAGCTTGATGGAGATGGCGGCGGAGATCGGAATCGCGTCTGGGAAAAAGGGGTCCTGTTTCAAGGGTTACGCGGGACCCTTTAAATATCTGCCAAAGTAGGGCACCGGGGGGCCCTCGGGGGGCCGAGGCGCCCTCCCGGCGCGGCCCAGGGGGGGGCGCCCACAGGGCGCCTGGAGCCCCTGTGGCCCCCCCCCCCAGGCTCCCCTTCGGAAAATGTGTCGTTCCCGGAACGCTGATTTTTTATATATTTTTTCTGTATTTTTCTGGGCAGTTCTCGAAACGTGAAAACCTGAAATACAAAAACAGCCGAAAACAGAAACTGGCACTGGGGTGCACTGGATTAGTAAGTTAGTCCAAATATGATCAAAAGTGTATGGAAGTGTATGAATATCATAGCAATATCACCCAAAAGTGGCATGGAGCAGGCAGAAATTATAGATACGTTTTGGACGTATCAACATCCCCAAGCTTAATTCCTGCTCGTCCTCGAGTAGGTAAATGATAACAAGAATAATTTCTGTGGTGACATGCTATTAACCATATAGGACTTTTTATAGTCATATGACAAAAGCTTACTGAGACAATGAATCTGTAATAATTAAGTTGCCTCATGAGAAATTCACAAAGAACTGAAAGTTTTACAATATGATACTGAAACATCAAATAGATTTGTAATGAACATGGTGTGCAAATATGATAATGTGATATCTAGCTTGCCCCCTTTTGTGAAGCAAAACATAAATACAGGGGCACCTTCAAGGTTTAAGTGATGACTAGATACAATGATTTCAAAATAAGCGATATCACAATCATGCAAAAGACAATGCTACTTTGGGACAATGCACATTACACTCAGAATGACAATCATGCTCTCAGTAGTTGGTGCTTTTAAAAGAAGATGGAGACTCAACATAAAAGCAAAAGAATGGTTATGTGCTAGAGCTTTTTAACATAGAAGCAATTTTGTCAACGGTAGTAGTACTTCATATGTGTCATGCATAAGACATCCTATAAGTTGCAAGCCTCATGCATCGAATACCAATAGTGCTCGCACCTTGTCCTAATTAGCTTGGATTTCCATGGGTTATCATTGCATTACATATGTTTCAACCAAGTGTCACAATGGGGTACCTCTATGCCACCTGTACAAAGGTCCAAGGAGATAAATCGCATTTGATTTCTCGTTTTTGATAGATCTCAAATTGAGGACATCCATACCGGGACAACATAGAAAATAGATGATGGACTCCTCTTTAATGCATAAGCATATTCTCATAAGAGATTGAGGATTAAGGTCCAAGCTAAAACTTCCACCATGATACATGGCTTTGGTTGGCGGCCCAATGTTCTTCTCTAACAATATGCATACTTATTCAACCCACGGCAAATCACCCTTACTTCAGACAAGACGAACATGCATAGCAACTCACATGATATTCAACAAAAGTGTGACAGTTGATGGCGTCCCCAAAAACATGGTTACCGCTTAGCGAGCAACTTATAAGAAATAAGATACATAAGCAACATATTCTTTACCACAATAGTTTGTAAGCTACTTTCCCATGAGCTATGTATTGCAAAGATTGAAGGTTTTAAAGGTAGCACATGTAAATTACTTGGAGTGGCGGTGAGATACCACATATAGGTAGGTATGGTGGACTCGTATGGCATAACTGGTTTAAAAGGATATGGATGCTCAAGCAGTATTCCGCTTAGTACAGGTGGAGGTTAGCAAAAGACTGGGAGCGACCAACTAAGAGAGCAATGACGGTCATAATCATGCAGAGCGACAAAGCAACATTGAATCAGGCATGGTAGTTATATCACTACTCAGAAATAAAAGATCATCAAGGCTTGACAGACTTTCTTTATAGTCTTAAATATGCGTGAGCATGCGCCAAGTCAATCAAAATAAATTCTCGAAGGAAGATATTACTAAACCATACCACATCATAGGCAAACAAATCATGTTGGTATTCCAATAACACATTGGGAATCCCCCAGCTATTTGAGACTAACCATAAGAAACCTGAACTACTAAGCACCATTATGCACGTAGCATCCTTATCATAGACATATTAACCAATGCAACGGAAGCAAACTCTCTTAATAAGGTGAGCATGATAATTAAAGAGAGTTCAAGCAACCAACTAAACAAAAGCTCTTTGAAAAGATAAGCATGAATACTAAGAGCAGAGCATGATAGTAGCTATTAAAAGACAAAGAACACACACAGCATAGATAGATATGAAAATTCTATGTTATGTTCTAGGTAGAAGTGGAGCGTGTTTCTCTCCCACATAAAGAATGCCGAGTTCCGACTCGTTATGAAAAACTAAAAAGAAAACTAGAAGCAAGACGCTCCAAGCATAGCACATAACACATGAAGTGATAAAAATATAGTGGAACGAAAGACGAACTGATAATGTTGATGGAGAAGGGGATGCACGGGGGCATCCCCATGCTTAGACGCTTGAGTCTCCTTGAATATTTCTTGGGGGTGCACGGGGGCATCCCCAAGCTTGAGCGCTTGACACTCCTGAATCTTTTTTATCATCTTCCCTCGCACACTTGAAAACTCCCTTCATACATAACTCATCATAATCTGATTAGCGAGGTTAGTACCCTTAATAAAATAATTATACCTTGCTGGAAATAAAGATATTATTGAAGTTCTACTGTTTCTCAAGATTGCCAAAAGATTTTGCAAAGAAAAAGCAAGCTCTTGATTTGCAAAATGAAGGAAAGGCAAAACAGGACAGAATCTGTGAAAAACAGAACAGCAGGTAGTAATTGATCTGTTCGGGATACTTCTGCAACTCAAATTAAAAAACTCAGAACAGATGCACGAAAGACAATTATATAGAGAAGGCTGTCGAAAAAATTCAGACCAATTAGATGATCTGGTGATTTTATAAGAATTTTTCTATCCAAGGACAGAATCTGTTTCCTGGACAGCACCTCACAACTTTTGAACTTTCTAGCAATCAGAGGCTATACTTGGCACAAATATGAAAAGCAAAGATACAATGATGATGCTACAGTAGTAAACAACATCAAGACACAACAAAAGCAAAATATAAAAATTTATTCATGTGGGCTGCCTCCCAAAAGCGCTTTCTTTTATGCCTTTAAGCTAGGCATAGGACTTTAATGATGCTCTTGTAAGAATAAGAGCTGAAGAACAAAAAAGGGCATCAAGAAGCAAATGCCAAATACATTTAAGCCTAACATGCTTCCTATGAATAGGAATATTGCAGTAGAATAATTCATTGAAGCACGAAGCAACTAGCATAGGAAAGCAAAACAAGCATAACTTCAAAATATTCACCATAAAGAGAGGAAACTTCTTATTATTAAGATATTTAGAACCAAGCCTCCCTCTCTCATTATAAATTTCAGTGGCATCATGGATGAACTCAACAATATAAGCATCACATTAAGCATTGTTACCATGATCCACATGCAAAAAGGTACTCCCACTCCCCACATAAGCATAATATTTCTCATTGGTAATAGTGGGAGTAGGACTATCATAAACAACTTGAACACTATAGATTGGAGTTATAACATCATCATGGTAGAGAAGAGCATTATCATTTCTAGCAACTATATTTGTAAACATGTTGTCTTTATTCTTACTAGCAAGAGAATTATCAATCATCACATCACTAGTGGGGATAGGATTTGCAATCCTATCATCCCCAAGCTTAGAGCTTCCCATATCATCACTTTCAGAGTTGGTAACAAAAAGATTTTCAAGATCATAAGTAGCATTATCATTTTCCCAATCACAATAAGTAACATTCATATCATAATCAAAATCATCTTCAATAGTACCTACGGACGTATCATCAAGATGATAATTAAGGCAATAAACTTCACCTTCTTCTTTAAACTTACAACCGTTAGGATAAAAGTTGATAGGAGGAATATGCTCAGGCCAGGTTGATGCCCATTCTTCTTCCTTCTTGCTCCTCCTCCTCCTCCTCTTCTTTTTCTTCTTCTTCACCTTAGGAGGGGGTGGTTGGAGATGAAGCTTCTTCACATATCCTGGTTTATCATTAGAAACAATAGGGGAAACTTGGGAGAAACTCTCCTTTTTATTAGCAGAAATATAATAGACGTTTTTATACTTTGGTAAAGTTCCCTCCTTTCTAATCTTACTTATGTAATCATTTTCATGGCAATTAACAACACAATAGAGATGGCAATTTTGCAAAGTGTTTTTTATTCCTATGGCATTATCATCCAGCCAAGAAGTCTTTTCTGATAACTCTTCACACATCAAAAATAACATAAGCTCATCATAAAGATCAGAGGTGATCATGTCATCACACAACCGGTTAACAGTTATGTTCTGAAAGTTCATGCATTGAAAATTAAAGTGACCCTCTGTACGGCAAAGTTCACAAGTAAAAGGATAAAGGTCTCACAATCTAGCAATTTAATTTAAATCTTTCACCCAAGTGATTGTTCTTTCATGCTTATGTTGCTTACAATACTTCTCTTTTTCAATCATAGGCCTTTCACAAGGTCTATCCACTCCACAAAAATTAACATGCTTATATAAAACTTCATTTTTAGGAATTGGATCATGCATGTTGCAATCATCATGAACAATTTCATTTTCTTTGCAAGTCTGTTTAAAAGGTTTATGATGCTTGATCCAATCCTCCTTAGGCATATTAAGATGTGAAGCAAAAGATTTGAGGAAATCAACAAGGAGTTGAGAATCAAGCCCAAACTTAGCACTAAACTTAGTAAAACTTGTAGTTTCAACAAAGGAATTTATGCAATCATACTAACAAATTATACCTGACTCTTTACCTTTGTCGATCTCCCAATCTTCAGTGTTGCGTTGAATTCTTTCAAGGAGTTCCCATTTAGCATCAATCTTTTTGTTTGTGAAAGAACCCATAGAGGAAGCATCGAGTAAATCTTTATCCTGTCGAGAGAGCCTCGCATAGAAGTTAGTAATAATAATATCTTTGGGGAGCCCATGGTTAGGACATTTTAGCATTAACGTTTTCAGTCTCCCCCAAGCTTGAGCCATAGTCTCTTCGTCATGAGGATAAAAATTATAAACATAATTCCTATTCTTATGGACTTCATGAAGAGGATAAAATTTGGAGTAAAAGAGAGACTGGATCTCTTCCCACTCCAGCAGGTGAGAGTCATTTAGTAGCCTATACCATTCCAATGCTTTTCCTTTCAGTGACAAGGCAAATAATTTCCTCATGACAAACTCCCTCGATACACCTGCAAGCTTAAATAATGAACATAGTTGTGACAGATATAGCAAGTGTACATCGGGATGTCTGTCTCCTACATAACGATTAGCCAAAACATGATTGATAATACCAGCCGGTATTTTATAGGGCACAATTTCAGTAGGAGGAGGAGCAACCACCACAGGTGTGGGGTGTCCTCCCGCAAGCAACGATCCAATAACAAGGTTTTCCATAAGCATAACTAGTGAAATAATAAAAATAAAACAAGAAACAAAAAGATTTAATTGCAAGATCTAAAGATATACCTTCAAGCGCTCACCTCCCCGGCAACGGCGCCAGAAATAGCTTGATGTCTACACACGCTTCTACTCTTGTAGACTATGTTGGCCCTCCAAGCGCAGAGGTTTGTAGGACAGCAGCAAATTTCCCTCAAGTGGATGACCTAAGGTTTATCGAACTCAGGGAAGTAGAGGTTGAAGATGGTCTCTCTCAAGCAACCCTGCAACTAAGATACAAGAAGTCTCTTGTGTCCCCAACACACCTAATACACTTGTCAGATGTATAGGTGCACTAGTTCGGCGAAGAGATGTTAAATGGCAAGTGATATGGATAGCAAAACAAAGTAATATAAATATGAAATAAAAAGTGCAGCAAGCAAACAAGTGGTAAACGTGAGCACAAATGGTATTGCAATGGTGGAAACAAGGCATAGGGTTCATACTTTCACTAGTGGCAACTCCCAACAACATTAACATAATCGAATCACATGATATTTCCCATAAAACATGCAAAGGGGACACACTCGGAGGTCATTCCTTCGTGGTCAAGAGAGGACGAGAATTATGTAGGGCTACAAAAGCACACCTCAAAGTTCGTAGTTCCCAATCTAAGGATTTCCCAATGTCACCGCGGCCATCCAAAGAGAGTCCCACAATCACCACAACATATCTAAAGGATAGTCAAAGACAAGCACCAAGAGACTCTCAATCTTCAATCAACACACAAGAGAGGAAATCACTCATGAAAATATTGTTCTAATCCATGTCCAATAGACCGCTGTCACCTTGGTCTCGGGGATTATACTAGATAAAGACAAGTGAGTTCATCAATCCAATACATAGAGGAAGGGGAAATATCATGGGATCACCCTAGATTAACATAGCCTATGATCACAACGAAGATCACATCATGGGAGAGAGAGTTGACCACATAGCTACTAGTAAGAACCTCAGCCCCGAGGAGGAACTACTCCCGCATCATGGAGGGAGGAAGCAACGTCGATGGAGATGAATCCGGGGGCACTTCCCCGTCCTGGCAGGGTGCCGGCGCAGGAATTCTGGTCCCCCAAAGCTTGTTGGAGATGGCGGCGGAGATCGGAATCGCGTATGGGAAAAAGGGGTCCTGTTTCAAGGGTTACGGGGGACCCTTTAAATATCTGCCAAAGTAGGGCACCGGGGGGCTCTCGGGGGGCCGAGGCACCCCCCCGGCGCGGCCCAGGGGGGGCGCCCACAGGGCGCCTGGAGCCCCTGTGGCCCCCCAGGCTCCCCTTCGGAAGCAGTGTCGTTCCCGGAAGGCTGATTTTTTATATATTTTTTTCTGTATTTTTCTGGGCAGTTCTCGAAACGTGAAAATCTGAAATACAAAAACAGCCGAAAACAGAAACTGGCACTGGGGTGCACTGGATTAGTAAGTTAGTCCAAATATGATCAAAAGTGTATGGAAGTGTATGAATATCATAGCAATATCACCCAAAAGTGGCATGGAGCAGGCAGAAATTATAGATACGTTTTGGACGTATCAAGCGGTAACCATGTTTCTGGGGACGCCATCAACTGTCACACTTTTGTTGAATATCATGTGAGTTGCTATGCATGTTCGTCTTGTCTGAAGTAAGGGTGATTTACCGTGGGTTGAATTAATATGCATATTGTTAGAGAAGAACATTGGGCCGCCAACCAAAGCCATGCATCATGGTGGAAGTTTTAGCTTGGACCTTAATCCTCAATCTCTCATGAGAATATGCTTATGCATTAAAGAGGAGTCCATCATCTATTTTCTATGTTGTCCCGGTATGGATGTCCTCAAGTTGAGATCAATCAAAAACGAGAAATCAAATGCGATCTATCTCCTTGGACCTTTGTACAGGTGGCATAGAGGTACCCCTTTGTGACACTTGGTTAAAACATATGCAATGCAATGATAACCCATGGGAATCCGAGCTAATTAGGACAAGGAGCGAGCACTATTAGTATTCGATGCATGAGGCTTGCAACTTATAGGATGTTTTATGCATGACACATATGAAGTACTACTACCGTTGACACAACTGCTTCCATGTTTTCAAAATAAAAAGCTTTAGCATTTAACCTTTCTTTTACCTTTATGTTGAAGCACCAACTACTGAGAGCATGATTGTCATTCTGAGTGTAATGTGCATTGTCCCAAAGTAGCATTGTCTTTTGCATGATTGTGATATCGTTTATTCTGAAATGATTGTATCTAGTCATCACTTAAACCTTGAAGGTGCCCCTGCATTTATGTTTTGCATCACTAAAGGGGGCAAGCTAGATATCACTTTATCATATTTGCACATCATGTTCATTGAAAATCTCTTTGATGTTTCAGTTTCATGTTGTAAAACTTTCAGTCATTTGTGATTTTCTCTTGAGGCAACTTAATTACTTTAGAATCATTGTCTCAGTAAGCTTTTGTCATATGACTATGAGAAAGTCCTATATGGTTAATAGCATGTCACCACAGAAATTATTCTTGTTATCATTTACCTACTCGAGGACGAGCAGGAATTAAGCTTGGGGATGTTGATACGTCCAAAACGTATCTATAATTTCTGCTTGCTCCATGCCACTTTTGGGTGATATTGCTATGATATTCATACACTTCCATACACTTTTGATCATATTTGGACTAACTTACTAATCCAGTGCACCCCAGTGCCAATTTCTGTTTTCGGCTGTTTTTGTATTTCAGGTTTTCACGTTTCGAGAACTGCCCAGAAAAATCCAGAAAAAATATATAAAAAATCAGCGATCCGGAAACAACACTGCATCCGAAGGGCAGCCTGGGGGGCCACAGGGGCTCCAGGCGCCCTGTGGGCGCCCCCCCCTCCCCTGGGCCGCGCCGGGGGGGCGCCTGGACCCCCCGAGGCTCCCCCGGTGCCCTACTTTGGCATATATTTAAAGGGTCCTCCGTAACCCTCAGAACAGGAACTCTTTTCGCGACCCCATCTCTGTTCCGCCGCCGCCGCTTCTTCCAAGATCGGGAGCACCAGCAGAACTCTTCCCGGCACCCTGCCGGAGGGGAGGATCACCACCGGGAGCTTCTCCACCACCATGGACGCCTCCCGGATGACTCGTGAGTAGTCTCCCTTGGACCATGAGTCCATGACCAGTAGCTATGTGATGTTCTCCTCCCATTCTTGTGCTTCACTAATTAGTCCTCGTGAGCTGCCCTACATGATCGAGGCACCTATGTAATCCTTATGTTGTTGCTATGTTGAGTTTGCTGGGATCCGATGGATTATGATATTATGTTCAGATTGATCTTGAATAATATATTTGAATCACCTCTTTTATATTTTAGTTCATAAGTAATTCTTGCATGTTCTCCGTTGTTACTTATTGCTTTGACCGAGTAGTAGGTAGTGACTCCAAGAGGGAATGTTATGCTCGATTGTGGGTTCATGCCCCTCGATGACTAGCTTGAGTGACAGAAACATGAGTCTAGGGGATGTGATGTTGCCACAAGGGGGAAAACAACGGTGCTTGTGCCCGCGGGTGCAAGGATTGTTTACTTTACGCAAAGTTCTTTTAATGCAGTTGTCTGTTGCATTGAGTTTACACTATGGGTGGGACTCGCAACTTAATACCAGCGAGATGTTCTGGATAGATATCTCAAGGTGGATGATTAGTAGTAGATATTGATGGATTTTGGTCTACTTACTTTGGCGTACCGCCCATGCTTTGAACCTCAACCTTTCTTGCAATGTAGTCAGCATTGGTTTGCGTTCGTGGTCCTGTCAATTGCCCAGCTGTAATTTGTTTACCTCACATAGTTGTTTTATCGTCTTTTGGGAGAGAGACATCACTAGTGAACATCATGAGACTCTGGTCCAAATTACTATCATTGATCACATCCACTATTTACTTTTCGCTATTTACCTACTATTGCAAAAACTATCTATCACTACTATCGTTGCTTTTAATCCTTTGTGAACTACAAGGCCGGAGAGATTGACAACCTCTCTGTACTCGTTGGGAGCAAAGTTATTTGTATCTGTGTGCAGGTCCACGTTGGTTGCTACTAATCTGGCGCCGTAGCAATTGACACCTACTTGTTGAACCTAGGAGTCTCTGGGGATTCGATCCTTGGCATCTTTGCTAGGGGAAAACACTTCTACTTACTGCATCTTACACCTTCCACTTGGGGTAACCAATGAGGGGTTCGAGGCCCATCAAGTACCAACATGATTTGTTTGCCTATGATGTGGTATGGTTTAGTAATATCTTCCTTCAAGAATTTATTTTGATTGACTTGGTGTATGCTCTCGCATATTTAAGACTGTAAAGAAAGTCTGTCAAGCCTTGATGATCTTTTGTTTCTGAGTAGCGATATAACTACCATGCATGATTCAATGTTACTTTGTCGCTCTGCATGATTATGACCGTCATTGCTCTTTTAGTTGGTCGCTCCCAGTCTTTTGCTAACCTCCACCTGTATTAAGCGGACTGACTGCTTGTGCATCCACATTCTTTTAATCCAGTTATGCCATATGAGTCCACCATACCTACCTATATGTGGTATTTCACCTCCACTCCAAGTAAATTTACATGTGCTAACTTTAAAACCTTCATTTTTGCAATACATAGCTCATGGGAAAGTAGCTTAAAAACTATTGTGGTAAAGAATATGTCGCTTATGTATCTTATTTCTTATAAGTTGCTTGCTGAGCGGTATCCATGTTTCTGGGGACGCCATCAACTGTTACACTTTTGTTGAATATCATGTGAGTTGCTATGCATGTTCGTCTTGTCCGAAGTAAGGGTGATTTGCCATGAGTTGAATGGTTTGAGTATGCATATTGTTAGAGAAGAACATTGGGCCGCCAACCAAAGTCATGTATCATGGTGGAAGTTTTAGCTTGGACATTAATCCTCAACCTCTTATGAATGCTTAAGCATTAAAGAGGAGTCCATTATCTATTTTCTATGTTGTCCCGGTATGGATGTCCTCAAGTTGAGATCTATCAAAAACGAGAAATCAAATGCGATTTATCTCCTTGGACCTTTGTACAGGTGGCATAGAGGTACCCCTTTGTGACACTGTGTTGAAACATATGTAATGCAATGATAACCCATGGAAATCCGAGCTAATTAGAACAAGGTGCGAGCACTATTGGTATTCGATGCATGAGGCTTGCAACTTATAGGATGTCTTATGCATAACACATATGAAGTATTACTACCGTTGACAAAATTGCTTCTATGTTTTCAAAATAAAAAAAACTCTAGCACATGAGTAATCCCTGCTTCCCTCTACGAAGGGCCATTCTTTTACTTTTATGTTGAGTCTCCACCTTCTTTTAAAGCACCAACTACTGAGAGCATGATTGTCATTCTGAGTGTAATGTGCATTGTCCCAAAGTAGCATTGTCTTTTGCATGATTGTGATATCGTTTATTCTGAAATCATTGTATCTAGTCATCACTTAAACCTTGAAGGTGCCCCTGCATTTATGTTTTGCTTCACTAAAGGGGGCAAGCTAGATATCACTTTATCATATTTGCACATCATGTTCATTGCAAATCTATTTGATGTTCAGTATCATATTGTAAAACTTTCAGTTCTTTGTGATTTTCTCATGAGGTAACTTAATTACTACAGATTCATTGTCTCAGTAAGCTTTTGTCATATGACTATGAATAAGTCCTATATGGTTAATAGCATGTCACCACATAAATTATTCTTTTTATCATTTACCTACTCGAGGACAAGTAGGAATTAAGCTTGGGGATGTTGATACGCCCAAAACGTATCTATAATTTATGCTTGCTCCATGCCTCTTTTGGGTGATATTGCTATGATATTTATACACTTCCATACACTTTTGATCATATTTGGACTAACTTATTAACTCAGTGCACCCCAGTGCCAGTTTATGTTTTCGGCTGTTTTTGTATTTCAGGTTTTCACATTACGAGAACTGCCAGGAAAAATCCAGAAAAAATATAAAAAAAATCTGCGTTCCAGGAGCTACCGTGCGGCCAAATTACAGCCGGGGGGGGGGACCCACAGGGGCTCCAGGCGGCCCACCCCTAGGCCGCGCCGGGGGGGCGTCTGGGCCCCCCAGGACTCCCCTGGTGACCCCCTTTGGCATATATTTAAGGTCCGTCGAGAAAACCCTGATTCCAGACCCCTTTTCTCCAGACGCGATTCCAATCTCCGCCGCCATCGCCATCAAGCTTCGGGGGACCAGAATTCCTGCGCCGGCACCCTGCCGGGACGGGGAAGTGCCCCCGGATTCATCTCCATCGACGTTGCTTCCTCCCTCCATGATGCGGGAGTAGTTCCTCCTCGGGGCTGAGGTTCTTACCAGTAGCTATGTGGTCAATTCTCTCTCCCATGATGTGATCTTCATTGTGATCATAGGCTATGTTAATCTCGGGTGATCCCATGATATCTCCCCTTCCTCTATGTATTGGATTGATGTACTCACTTGTCTTTATCTAGTATAATCCCCGAGACCAAGGTGACAGCGGTCTATTGGACATGGATTAGAAAAGTATTTTCATGAGTGATTTCCTCTCTTGTGTGTTGATTGAAGATTGAGAGTCTCTTGGTGCTTGTCTTTGACTATCCTTTAGATATGTTGTGGTGATTGTGGGACTCTCTTTGGATTGCCGCGGTGACATTGGGAAATCCTTAGATTGAGAACTACGAACTTTGAGGTGTGCTTTTGTAGCCCTACATAATTCTCGTCCTCTCTTGACCACGAAGGAATGACCTCCGAGTGTGTCCCCTTTGCATGTTTTATGGGAAATATCATGTGATTCGATTATGTTAATGTTGTTGGGAGTTGCCACTAGTGAAAGTATGAAGCCTAGGCCTTGTTTCCACCATTGCAATACCATTTGTGCTCACGTTTACCACTTCTTTGCTTGCTGCACTTTTTATTACAGAATTATATTACTTTGTTTTGCCATCCATACCTTGCCATTTAACATCTCTTCGCCGAACTAGTGCACCTATACATCTAACAAGTGTATTAGGTGTGTTGGGGACACAAGAGACTTCTTGTATCTTAGTTGCAGGATTGCTTGAGAGAGACCATCTTCAACCTCTACTTCCCTGAGTTCGATAAACCTTAGGTCATCCACTTGAGGGAAATTGCTACTGTCCTACAAACCTCTGCGCTTGGAGGCCCAACATAGTCTACAAGAGTAGAAGCGTGTGTAGACATCAGCCAGCGATCACGGGAGGGCGTGTGAAGGTGACGAGGGAGGCAACGGACGAGCTACAGAGACGCACAGGGTAAGGGGGGCCGAGGACGCAGAGGAGAAAAAGACTCTGGTTAAATGGTAAACGAGCTCTGAAGTTTACTGCAGTAAACTTGGACGAGAACTGCTGATCAACAGGAAAGGGTTTGGAGCCATAGAGTTTGTCTGCAAGGTTGCGGTAAAGAAGTACTTTCATCCTGGTAATTTTGAGAAGATTGGGATAAAGATTTAATGTAGTTGCTTAACAACCACATAATCTGGTTAGAAACTAGATTAAGATGATGCACTCAAATGGTGATTCCATTTGGGCTGAAATTTGGCAAGGCTTAGGGATTTGGACATAGAAAGATGCTGTGAAAATTTCATACCAATTGAATTTACCAAAATGGTACTTATTTTTCACAAACATCATCGTTGACCAGAATCTTAGGAAAATTCCTAAGGTAAGATGGCTACATAAAATGTGCCCACAATTTGTTGAGGTGGGTTATATGGTTGGGAGAAGGTCCTGGAATAGTTTCAGCCCTAATGGAGCAAGATAAAATATACTTGCTTCACAAACTGAAATTTTGGACAGAAACAAAGATTTGAAGGTGTGCTCACATGGTTAATTGGATGGAGCTGAAATTTGGAGGAGTGGGATAATATGATCACAAGAAGAGGCATGCCAAATTACAACTCATTTGGATGCCCTTAGCTAGTACTTCCTTCACAGTGGCTTCTGTTTGACGGAAACTCTGAAAAATCACTAAGGAAGATTAGCTAGCCAAATAAAGTTGAATTTTGGCATGTGGCAATGATATGGACAGGAAAAGGTGTACAAAAAGTTTGGGGTCAATTGGGCAAAGAGAAATAGCACTTGCTTCACAAAGTGCCATTTAGGGCAGAATAGGAAAAGGAATGTTGGGGGATTATTTTTGAACATGGCAATGAATTTTTTGCCATATTTGATGAAGATATGACACAAACAATTAATGAGAATTATTTGGGAATTTCAGGAGTGATGGAAATATAGGTTGCTTCACAACCTAGGGCAGACAGAGTTATTCCTTTAATAGAAAAAGGATTTTTTTCCTAGAAAAAGCTTTTAGGGTTTGGTCAAGCAGTGGAGTGACATGATCTGGGCAAGGTTTTGAGAAAGATAAGCCACTTGGGAGAGGAAATGAAGATACTTTCCCCGGTGACAAGGCCACAGAACCACTCCAAAAAGAAAAACAGAGCAAAAACCAATAAATCAAAAAGAAAAAGAGAAGGGCCAAAAACCAGGCTGTTACAATAGACATTGAAACCGGTACTGATAAAAAATGCAATTGGCATAGTTAAAAAGCATAAGGCGGAGGACGTAGCCGCACATGCGCCATGGGCGGAGCGTTAGCCGGCACCGCAGGACGGCGAGCGCGTCGTCTTCCTCAGCCACTTCCGCCGCGGGTTTGGTTTTCCCGCGAGCAACTTCTTTCGCGCCTTCCTCTCTTTCTTTGCCCTGCAGCCGCACCACCTGGGTGCGAACTCCGTGGTGCAGCTTGCGGGATTCGTTACCCTCTGCGAGGGTTATCTAGAGGTGGAGCCGGATCTGGACTTTTGGAACCTGCTCTTATTCCTCAAGCAGTAGGGGCCGTGGGCCGAATCCATGGCGGACTGCGAATGTCGTGGTCTCGATCCGGAGCAACGCCGGGTTTCCCAGGATGCCCTTGGAGGATTCTGCTAAGAACTAGCAGAATTCTTTCTTCTACATGTGCAACGTCGACGGGAGGGCCGGCGCCATTAACCTGCCCCCCTTCGTCAACAACCGGCCGACCGCCAAGATGAACTGGGGCCATACGATCAAGAACCCACCGCGAGGCCTGGTGAATCTGCAGGACCGTCTCCGGGTGATGACGGCACGGGAGGGGCTCAAGCGGACGGATCTCATCTCCGCCTTCATCACGCGCTCTGTTCTGCCGCTGCAGCGCCGGATCCACGTCATTGGCCTGACGGGGAACCGCCGGGACCCTACTCGAATGTCGACCGAAAGGTTGGACCACTCGCAGGTCACCGTGTGTGTCAATGCCATCTCCAAGGCCAACCTGGGCGACGACTGGGACTTCGGCAAGGCGCCCTACAACGTGCGGTACCCGACGCCAGCGGTCAGTTTCTTCTCTCTCTGATTTGCTTTAACTTTTCTCCCTACGCCCCGATGCTTGATGGAACGGGGACACAGGTCGCGGGTGTCGCGATGGCCTGCTTGGAGGACGGGCCAGGCCGATGAGCACCCGGCGCCAGCCAGCAGCGGAGCCGACGATGCGCGCTGTCGGCAAGGTCTCCGCGCCATGATCCCATCCAGGATTGATCGGACGACGACGTCGTGGAGGTCCCAACGCCGACTAGTGGCGCTGCGCCTGAGAGGGGAGGAGATGGTACCGTCGACCCCCCAAGGCAGCCACGGAATACGGCGGATGCCAGACCGTCCTGCGCGGCTAGTCAGCACACGAGAAGGAGGACGTGGCGGAGAGCCTACCGTCCGTGAAGCGCGAGGTGGAGCGTGCCGCGGGCGGTAGGCCAGCCATCAAGAAGAGGCGTCGTGCTGCTCTGGTTGCGCCCGTGAGGCCAGTCGTCCCGATGGTGATTGGGTGAGTTCTTCTGCCGCCTTCGGCGAACTGTCGAATAGTTTCTTTCTTGCTTCTTATCTTGCTTCTTGTTCCAGGATGCCGCTGCAGTTCGCGCTGGCGGCGACGGAGGCTGCGTCCGAGGGCGGCTTCACATTCCGGAGGTCTCGGAGTAGCGCCATCGACCCGCTTGAGGACCCGGCCACGGAGGATCTCGGCCTGGATCCGCAAGAGGGGGAGGGCTGTGGCTGGAGGGACCGGAACAAGAATCTCCAGGAGATGGAGGTGTTGGGGAACGTAGTATTTTCAAAATTTTCCTACGATCACGCAAGATCTATCTACTAGATGCATAGCAACGAGGGGGAGAGTGTGTCTACGTACCCTCGTAGACCGGAAGCGGAAGCGTCAAGTGACGCGGTTGATGTAGTCGAACTTCTTCGCGATCCAACTGATCAAGCACCGAACGTACGGCACCTCCGCGTTCAGCACACGTTCAGATTGATGACGTCCCACGAGCTCTTGATCCAGTTGAGCTTCACGGGAGAGTTTCGCCAGCACGACGGCGTGGTGACGGATATGATGTATCTACCGGCGCAGGGCTTCGCCTAAGCACTACGACGGTATGACCGAGGTGTGTTTCTGTGGAGGGGGGCACCGCACATGGCTAGAACAATTCAACTTGTGTGTCCTAGGGTGCCCCCTGCCCCCGTATATAAAGGAGCAAGGGAGAGGCCGGCCCTAGAGGGGGCGCGCCAAGTGTGGGGAGTCCTACTAGGACTCTCAAGTCCTAGTAGGATTCCCCTTTCCTTTCCGGAGTAGGAGAGAAGGAAAGAGGTGGAGAGGGAGAAGGAAAAGGGGGCTGCACCCCTTGTCCAATTCGGACCAGAGGGGGGCGCGCGCCTCCTTCCTTTTGGCCTTTCTCCTCTATTCCCGTATGGCCCAATAAGGCCCATATACTCCGAAAAATACCCGAATCACTCGAAACCTTTCCGATGTCCGAATATAGTCGTCCAATATATCGATCTTTATGTCTCGACCATTTCGAGACTCCTCGTCATGTCCCCGGTCTCATCCGGGACTCCGAACTCATTCGGTACATCAAAACTCATAAACTCATAATATCGATCGTTATCAAACGTTAAGCGTGCGGACCCTACGGGTTCGAGAACTATGTAGACATGACCGACACTCATCTCCGGTCAATAACCAATAGCGGAACCTGGATGCTCATATTGGCTCCTACATATTCTACGAAGATCTTTATCGGTTAAACCGCATAACAACATACGTTGTTCCTTTTGTCATTGGTATGTTACTTGCCCGAGATTCGATCGTCGGTATCTCTATAACTAGTTCAATCTCGTTACCGGCAAGTCTCTTTACTCGTTCCGTAATACATCATCTCGTGACTAACTCATTAGTCTTTTGCTTGCAAGGCTTATTATGATGTGCATTACCGAGAGGGCCCAGAGATACCTCTCCGACACTCGGAGTGACAAATCCTAGTCTTGATCTATGCCAACACCACGAAAACTTTCGGAGACACCTGTAGAGCATCTTTATGATCACCCAGTTATGTTGTGACATTTGATAGCACACAAGGTGTTCCTACGGTATTCGGGAGTTGCATAATCTCATAGTCATAGGAACATGTATAAGTCATGAAGAAAGCAATAGCAGTAAAACTAAACGATCATAGTGCTAAGCTAATGGATGGGTCTTGTCCATCACATCATTCTCCTAATGATGTGATCCTGTTGATCAAATGACAACTCATGTCTATGGTTAGGAAACATAACCATCTTTGATCAATGAGCTAGTCTAGTAGAGGCATACTAGGGACACTCTGTTTTGTCTATGTATTCACACATGTACTAAGTTTCCGGTTAATACAATTCTAGCATGAATAATAAACATTTATCATGATATAAGGAAATATAAATAACAACTTTATTATTGCCTCTAGGGCATATTTCCTTCAGTCTCCCACTTGCACTAGAGTCAATAATCTAGCTCACATCGCCATGTGATTTAATACCGATAGTTCACATCGTTATGTGAATAACACCCATAGTTCACATCGCCATGTGACCAACACCCAAAGGGTTTACTAGAGTCAATAATCTAGTTCACATCGCTATGTGATTAATACCCAAGAGTAATAAGGTGTGATCATGTTTTGCTTGTGAGAGAAGTTTAGTCAACGGGTCTGTCACATTCAGATCCGTATGTATTTCACAAATTTCTATGTCTACAATGCTCTGCATAGAGCTACTCTAGCTAATTGCTCCAACTTTCAATACGCATCCAGATTGATACTTAGAGTCAACTGGATTTAGTGTCAAAGCTTGCATCGGTGTAACCCTTTACGACGAACTCTTTATCACCTCCATAATCGAGAAACATTTCCTTAGTTATCCAGTTACTAAGGATAATTTTGACCGCTGTACAGTGATGTACTCCTGGATCACTATTGTACCCCCTTGACAAACTCATGGCAAGGTACACAACATGTTTGGTACACAGCATGGCATACTTTATAGAACCTATGGCTGAGGCATAGGGAATGACTTTCATTCTCTCTATATTTTTCTACCGTGGTCTGGCTTTGAGTCTTACTCAACTTCACACCTTACAAGTCAGGCAAGAACTCCTTCTTTGACTGATCCATTTTGAACTACTTCAAAATCTTATCAAGGTATGTACTCATCGAAAGTCTTATCAAGCGTCTTGATCTATCTCTATAGATCTTGATGCCCAATATGTAAGCAGCTTCACCAAGGTCTTTCTTTGAAAAACTCCTTTCAAACACTCCTTTATGCTTTCCAGAAAATTCTACATCATTTCCGATCGACAATATGTCATTCACATATACTTATCAGAAAGGTTGTAGTGCTCCCACTCACTTCTTGTAAATACAGGCTTCACCGCAAGTCTGTATAAATCTATATGCTTTGATCAACTTATCAAAGCGTATATTCCAACTCCGAGATGCTTGCACCAGTCCATAGATGGATCGCTGGAGCTTGCACATTTTGTTAGCACCTTTAGGATTGACAAAACCTTCTGGTTGCATCATATACAAGTCTTCTATAATAAATCCATTAAAGAATGCAGTTTTGTTATCCATTTGCCAGATTTCATAAAATGCGGCAATTGCTAACATGATTCTGACAGACTTAAGCATCGCTACGGGTGAGAAAGTCTCATCGTAGTCAACTCCTTGAACTTGTTGAAAAAACTTTTGCAACAAGTCGAGCTTTGTAAACAGTAACATTACCGTCAGCGTCAGTCTTCCTCTTGAAGATCCATTTATTTTCGATGGCTTGCCGATCATCGGGCAAGTCAACCAAAGTCCACACTTTGTTCTCATACATGGATCCCATCTCAGATTTCATGGCCTCAAGCCATTTTGCGGAATCTGGGCTCATCATCGCTTCCTCATAGTTCGTAGGTTCATCATGGTCCAGTAACATGACTTCCAGAACCGGGTTGCCATACCACTCTGATGCGGAACGAACTCTGGTTGATCTACGAAGTTCAGCAGAAACTTGATCTGAAGTTTCATGATCATCATCATTAGCTTCCTCACTAATTGGTGTAGGAATCACTGGAACTAGTTTCTGTGATGTTCCACTTTCCAATTCGGGAGAAGGTACAATTACCTCATCAAGTTCTACTTTCCTCCCACTCACTTCTTTCGAGAGAAACTCGTTCTCTAGAAAGGATCCACTCTTAGCAACAAAGACCTTGCCTTCGGATCTGTGATAGAAGGTGTACCCAACAGTTTCTTTTGGGTATCCTACGAAGATTTACTTCTCCGATTTGGGTTTGAGCTTATCATGCTGAAACTTTTTCACATAAGCATCGCAGTCCCAAACTTAAAGAAATGACAGCTTAGGTTTCTCGTCAAACCACAGTTCATACGGTGTCATCTCCACGGATTTAGATGGTGCCCTATTTAACGTGAATGTAGCTGTCTCTAATGCATAACCCCAAAAGCGATAGTGGTAGATCGGTAAGAGACATCATCGATCGCACCATATCTAATAAAGTACGGTTATGACGTTCGGACACACCATTACACTATGGTGTTCCAGGTGGCGTGAGTAGTGAAACTATTTCACATTGTTTTTACTGAAGGACAAACTCGCTAACTCAAATATTTTACCTCTACGATCATATCGTAGAAACTCTTATTTTCTTGTTACGATGATTCTCTACTTCACTCTGAAATTCTTTGAACTTTTCAAATGTTTCAGACTTGTGCTTCATTAAGTAGATATACCCATATCTGCTCAAATCATCAGTGAAGGTCAGAAAATAACGATACCCACCGCGAGCTTCAACACTCATTGGTCCACAAATATCTGTATGTATGATCTCCAACAAATCTGTTACTCGCTCCATTGTTCCGGAGAACGGAGTTTTAGTCATCTTGCCCATGAGGCATGGTTCGCAAGCACCAAGTGATTCATAATCAAGTGATTCCAAAAGTCCATCACTATGGAGTTTCTTCATGCGCTTTACACCATTATGACCTAAACGGCAGTGCCACAAATAAGTTGCACTATCATTATTAACCTTGCATCTTTTGGCTTCAATATTATGAACATGTGTATCACCACGATCAAGATCCAACAAACTATTTTCATTGGGTGTATGACCATCGAAGGTTTTATTCATGTAAACAGAATAACAATTATTCTATGACTTTAAATGAATAACCGTATTGCAACCAATATGATCAAATCATATTCATGCTCAACGCAAATGCCAAATAACATTTATTTAGGTTTTACACTAATCCCGAAAGTATAGGGAGTGTGCGATGATGATCATATCAATCTTGGAACCACTTCCAACACACATCGTCACTTCACCTTTAACTAGTCTCTGTTCATTCTGCAATTCTCGTTTCGAGTTACTAATTTTAGCAACTGAACCGGTATCAAATACCCAGGGGTTGCTATGAACACTAGTAAAGTACACATCAATAATATGTATATCAAAATATACCTTTGTTCACTTTGCCATCTTTCTTATCTGCCAAGTATCTAGGGCAGTTCCACTTCCAGTGACCATTTCCTTTGCAGTAGAAGCACTTAGTTTCAGGCTTGAGTTTTAGCTTTGGGTTTCTTCACGGGAGTGAAAACTTTCTTGTCATTCTTCTTAAAGTTCCCCTTCTATCCCTTTGCCCTTTACTTGAAACAAGTGGTCTTGTTAACCATCAACACTTGATGCTTTTCCATGATTTCTACCTTCGCCGACTTCAGCATCGCGAAGAGCTCGGGAATTCCTTTCGTCATCCCTTGCATATTATAGTTCATCATGAAGTTCTACTAACTTGGTGATAGTGACTAGAGAACTTTGTCAATTACTATCTTATCTGGAAGATTAACTCCCACTTGATTCAAGTAATTGTAGTACCCAGACAATCTGAGCACATGCTCACTGGTTGAGCTATTCTCCTCCATCTTGTAGGCAAAGTACTGTCAGAAGTCTTATACCTCTCGACACGGGCATGAGTATGAAATACTAATTTCAACTCTTGGAACATCTTATATGCTCCGTGGCGTTCAAAACGTTTTTGAAGTCCCGGTTCTAAGCCGTAAAGCATGGTGCACTTAAACTAACAAGTAGTCATCATACCGAGCTTTTGTCAAAATGTTCATAACGTCTACATCTGCTCCTGCAATAGGTCTGTCACCTAGCGGTGCATCAAGGACATAATTCTCTGTGCAGCAATGAGGTTAATCCTCAGATCACGGAACAATTCCTCATCATTGCTACTAACATCTTTCAACTTAGTTTTCTCTAGGAACATATAAAAAATAAACGGGGAGCAACATCGCGAGCTATTGATCTACAACATAGATATGCTAATACTACTAGGACTAAGTTCATGATAAAGTAAAGTTCAATTTAATCATATTACTTAAGAACTCCCACTTAGATAGACATCCCTCTAGTCATCTAAATGATCATGTGATCCAAATCAACTAAACCATGTCCGATCATCACGTGAGATGGAGTAGTTTCAATGGTGAACATCTTATGTTGATCATATCTACTATATGATTCATGCTCGACCTTTCGGTCTCCAGTGTTCCGAGGCCATATCTGCATATGCTAGGCTCGTCAAGTTTAACCCAAGTATTCTGCGTGTGCAAAACTGGCTTACACCCGTTGTATTTGAACGTAGAGCTTATCACACCCGATCATCACGTGGTGTCTCAGCACGAAGAACTTTCGCAACGGTGCATACTCAGGGAGAACACTTGTACCTTGAAATTTTGTAAGGGATCATCTTATAATGCTACCGTCGTTCTAAGCAAAATAAGAAGCATAATAAGATAAACATCACATGCAAATCAAAATATGTGACATGATATGGCCATCATCATCTTGTGCTTTTGATCTCCATCTCCAAAGCACCGTCATGATCACCTTCGTCACCGGCGCGACACCTTGATCTCCATCGTAGCATCGTTGTCGTCTCGCCAACTATTGCTTCTACGACTATCGCTACCGATTAGTGATAAAGTAAAGCAATTACATGGCGATTGCATTTCATACAATAAAGCGACAACCATATGGCTCCTGCCAGTTGCCGATAACTTTACAAAACATGATCATCTCATACAAAACCGTATATCTCATTATGTCTTGACCATATCACATCACAACATGCCCTGCAAAAACAAGTTAGACGTCCTCTACTTTGTTGTTGCAAGTTTTACGTGGCTGCTACGGGCTTAGGAAGAACCGTTCTTACCTACGCATACAAAACCACAACGATGTTTCGTCAAGTATGTGCTGTTTTAACCTTCACAAGGACCGGGCGTAGCCACACTTGATTCAGCTAAAGTGAGAGAGACAGACACCCGCCAGTCACCTTTAAGCAACGAGTGCTCATAACGGTGAAACCAGTCTCGCGTAAGTGTATGCGTAATGTCGGTCCGGGCCGCTTCATCTCACAATACCGCCGAAGCAAAGTATGACGTGCTGGTAAGCAGTATGACTAGTATCGCCCACAACTCATTGTGTTCTACTCGTGCATATCATCTACGCATAAACCTAGCTCTGATACCACTGTTGGGGAACGTAGTATTTTCAAAATTTTCCTACGATCACGCAAGATCTATCTACTAGATGCATAGCAACGAGGGGGGGAGTGTGTCTACGTACCCTCGTAGACCGGAAGCGCAAGCGTCAAGTGACGCGGTTGATGTAGTCGAACTTCTTCGCGATCCAACTGATCAAGCACCGAACGTACGGCACCTCCGCGTTCAGCACACGTTCAGCTTGATGACGTCCCACGAGCTCTTGATCCAGTTGAGCTTCACGGGAGAGTTTCGCCAGCACGACGGCGTGGTGACGGATATGATGTATCTACCGGCGCAGGGCTTCGCCTAAGCACTGCGACGGTATGATCGAGGTGTGTTTCTGTGGAGGGGGGCACCGCACACGGCTAGAACAATTCAACTTGTGTGTCCTAGGGTGCCCCCTGCCCCCGTATATAAAGGAGCAAGGGAGAGGCCGGCCCTAGAGGGGGCGCGCCAAGTGTGGGGAGTCCTACTAGGACTCTCAAGTCCTAGTAGGATTCCCCTTTCCTTTCCGGAGTAGGAGAGAAGGAAAGAGGTGGAGAGGGAGAAGGAAAAGGGGGCTGCACCCCTTGTCCAATTCGGACCAGAGGGGGGGGCGCGCCTCCTTCCTTTTGGCCTTTCTCCTCTATTCTCGTATGGCCCAATAAGGCCCATATACTCCGAAAAATACCCGAATCACTCGAAACCTTTCCGATGTCCGAATATAGTCGTCCAATATATCGATCTTTATGTCTCGACCATTTCGAGACTCCTCGTCATGTCCCCGGTCTCATCCGGGACTCCGAACTCATTTGGTACATCAAAACTCATAAACTCATAATACCGATCGTCATCAAACGTTAAGCGTGCGGACCCTACGGGTTCGAGAACTATGTAGACATGACCGACACTCATCTCCGGTCAATAACCAATAGCGGAACCTGGATGCTCATATTGGCTCCTACATATTCTACGAAGATCTTTATCGGTCAAACCGCATAACAACATACGTTGTTCCTTTTGTCATTGGTATGTTACTTGCCCGAGATTCGATCGTCGGTATCTCTATACCTATTTCAATCTCGTTACCGGCAAGTCTCTTTACTCGTTCTATAATACATCATCTCGTTACTAACTCATTAGTCTTTTGCTTGCAAGGCTTATTATGATGTGCATTACCGAGAGGGCCCAGAGATACCTCTCCGACACTCGGAGTGACAAATCCTAGTCTTGATCTATGCCAACACCACGAAAACTTTCGGAGACACCTGTAGAGCATCTTTATGATCACCCAGTTACGTTGTGACATTTGATAGCACACAAGGTGTTCCTACGGTATTCGGGAGTTGCATAATCTCATAGTCATAGGAACATGTATAAGTCATGAAGAAAGCAATAGCAGTAAAACTAAACGATCATAGTGCTAAGCTAACGGATGGGTCTTGTCCATCACATCATTCTCCTAATGATGTGATCCTGTTGATCAAATGACAACTCATGTCTATGGTTAGGAAACATAACCATCTTTGATCAATGAGCTAGTCTAGTAGAGGCATACTAGGGACACTCTGTTTTGTCTATGTATTCACACATGTACTAAGTTTCCGGTTAATACAATTCTAGCATGAATAATAAACATTTATCATGATATAAGGAAATATAAATAACAACTTTATTATTGCCTCTAGGGCATATTTCCTTCAGGAGGAGGAGAGCCGGGCCTGGATGGCATCGCCGGAGGTGCCGGCGGATACGGCGGTCCTCGTGCCGCCGACGCTGGAGGAGCACGGCTCGGATGGCCCGGCGGGCATGGAGACGGCCGACCGGGAGGTAGTGGTGGTTGGAGATGACACCCCGCCACGGACCGACGTTGCCGCGCGGGCGGAGGAGGAGAGTCGAGGCGTAACTGCCCCAAAGGCGACGCCGGGAGAGACTTCGGACGAGGCACCACAGATAGCGGCGGACGGGACGCAGCAGGCGGCACCGGGCGGCATGCCGAAGGGGACGCTGGCCGCGGGAGGCGCGGCGTGTGGCGAGCATGCCCTGGCGGTGAGGCAACTGCCGCTGGTGGTGCCGGGAGGCCACCCTGTCGCCGAGACACGGCAGGTACGGACCGGGGCCAACCCGCTCGTCATCGGGCCCATGACGTAGAAGGAGGCAGCTATGGCCGTCATGACCCAGCGCCTTCACGGGCGCGCGGTCCAGGTTCAGGCCTTTGCATAGGCTGAATCCGAGGGAGGACAGGAGCTGGAGCGTGCCGTGCGTGTAAGTTTTTTCTGAACTCTTTTCTTTTGCGGCTCAACTGTGGGGGTGCGCTAGCGCACCCACTTGGTGTAGCCCCCAAGACTCAGGCCGACTTCATAGTAGTTGGGTCGAGTCTTCAAATGCTTTGTCTTAAATTTACACTTGTTTCTCTACAGCAATTGTATGCTTACCGGGTCGGCGTCTACAACCGGCTTTTGGAGAAGCACCAGGAGCTCACGGCACAGCTCGCCGCCAAGACGGAGGTGCTCCGTCTTGCCGAAGCTAAACCTTTGCATGCTCTTAGTGGGGGCGCGCGAGCGCACCCACTGGGTGTAGCCCCCGAGATTCGGTCCAACTGCGTAGCAGTTGGGTCAAATCTTGAAAACGTTCTTTATCTTTCCTTATGTCTTGACTCTGATTGCTTTATTGCGGGATCGGTGCAGCCGAGGTGGCGGGGCTGAGGACGGAGGCCGCCAAGGTGGCGGAGGCCTAGCAGGCGCTTGCCAAGGCTATCCAGCGGCGTGACCAGCTGGCCGGCGACAAGAGACGGCTGGAAGCCGATGTGGAGCGCCTGATGGCGGAGGCCCGGCAATCGCTTGCCAAGGTCGGCGAGCAGTATGACCGGCTGGTCTGCAACAAGAGCCAGCTTCAGGCTGAGGTCTGAAGGCGGAGGCCGTCAAGGCGGCGGTGGCCCATCAGGCAAAGCTCCTCCGCCTCAAGGGGGAGCACGAGAAGGTGCCAGCCGCCAAGAATGCTGAGCTAAAGGCGACCGTGGATAAGGCCGTCGAGTTGGAGAAGGCGCCGACCATGCCGGGGACTTGGCACAGCACGGTATGTTGCTTGAAGCGCAGCACCTGGCCGAAGCTTTCGCCAGTAAGTGCTTCTTTATGGTTTTGCCGGGCTGAGAAGCCGGCTTTGACTTTTCGTTGCTGATCATCTTGCTTTTCCTCTTCATAGGTCACTTCAAGGATACGCAATACGCGGCGGAGGGGGCCATCTGCGCTCGGTAAACACTGGTGAACTCTGACACTGAGGTTGATCCCAATGTGCCCTGGAGCTTCTCGGAGATCATGGACACCGCTGAGGCCCGTCTTAAAGTCCTGAGCGAGCAGATAGAGTGGGTCGCCGCAGCTAGCATGGGGATGACATCGGCCCTCTGGCCCGACGCCGTCATGCCCGACAGCCTTTCCCGGATGGTGCGGTGGCTAGAAGTCAGGCCGGAGCGGCTCCATGCGTCGCGCGTATTCGCGGCCCGTGCCGGCGCCAAGATGGCGCTGCGGTTCATCATGTCTTGGTACCTAGACATGGCTTTGGACCAGCTGATGGCCCAACAAGCCGGCGCGGAGCGGCAGCTGTAGGCGAAGGCGGACAAGATCGCCGCCCGGGCCAGTTACATGGCCAGGTTCATGGCGCATGACGAGTTCCAGCTGGAGCGGACGGATGACGGCGGGGTCATGCCGCCCGATGACTTCGGCTTGCTGCTGGATGACCCGAAGGGCAGCTCTGTTGAGACGGACGTCTACGCGGACAACGATACCGGGTTGGAGGACACCGGCCTCTCGGCCAACACCGAAGCCGCTGGCACCTCGTCATCTGTGCAGCCTGGCGCGAGGGCCACTTGAAGCCGTCCTGCTTAACTTTTATCGCATTTTTTGTTAAGTGGTAGGTCCACTCACCCACTGGGTGTTTAGGTGAATGTAATGAACTCTGGCCTTGGACCCATTGATGTAAATATTTTTGTGGATGTTTGTGCTTTTACTCTTTGTTTTCGGAACCTTTTTCCTTGCTTGCGTTCCATTCTGGTCCCCCCCCAGCCCGCGAGCCAAACATCCAGGTTCCGGTCTGTGACAAGGGGTTCGACCTTTGGGAGAGGCTCGTAGTACTTAGGTCCTTTAAAAGTTGATCAAGAGCGAAACACCCACTAGGTCGGCTGGCGAGCGGCCGATCGTGCAATAACTTAGTGTGGCGGGGTCAGGATGGCCAATCTGACGAACACCCCTTTAGTTGTCGCGACATGTAGGTGCTTTGGCCCCTGGTTTTTGCTGGCCAACAGCCGAAGCTGGACCGTGGCGCTAGGCAAAGTGAAGGGCCTGGGCTGCCTGGACACACCAGGACGTGCTAAAGGGGATGCCGGGTGGTGGCCAAGCTGGCCAGCCCCCGTGCCCCTGGGTTGAGCGGGTCAACCCGGCGGTGAGGGTTTGAGAAAATTCATGGGTGTGTGATAACACAATAACTTGGCAGGGCAAAAGGGGCAGCCCACGAGCGTCGTTCGGGGGTCCCATAGTTTCTCATATGATTACAAAAGGGCAGTGATACATACGTGCATACAGCTAACTATAAAATGGACGGAGGAGTCCTGCATTCCAGGGCCGGCTTGTCTCTTCGCCGGCGGTTCTCTCTTGCATGTGTTTGCCTTGCGAGCGTCGATGAGGTAGTAGGCGTTGCGGTCGCACATGGCTTTGCTGACGATGAAGGGGGCCTCCCATGGAGGAGCCAACTTGTGCTGCCCGGCTTGCTGCTGGACAAGTCGGAGGATGAGCTCTCCCTTGCGGAATGCGAGGGGCTTGATCTTTTTACTGTGGTAATGCCTAAGGCCTTGCTGATAGATGGCGGACCGGCTAAGGGCCAAGAGGCGTGCTTCTTCGAGTAGGTCGACGCCGTCTTCGCGTGCTTCCTTGGCTTCTGCTTCGGTGAACATTGTGACTCGCGGCGAGTCGAACTTGACGTCGGTTGGGATGACGGCCTCGGTGCCGTAGACGAGGAAGAATGGGGTGAAGCCGGTCGACCGGTCTGGCATTGTTCGGAGACTCCACAGGATAGCTGGCAACTCATCAAGCCAGATGTCCGACGAGCGGGTGAGGGGCTCGATGAGTCGCGGTTTGACGCCGAACAGAATGAGGCCGTTGGCTCGCTCGACCTAGACGTTAGACTGAGGATGGGCCATGGACGCTAGGTCAAGCCGGATGCCAGAGACGGAGAAGTATTATGCCGGAGCGTCTTTGGCGAAGTTGGTGTCCTTATCGGTGATGATGTTGTGCGGGACGCCGTAGCGTACTGTGATATCTTTGATGAACCGGACGGTTGTTGGCCCGTCCAGCTTCTTGATCGGCCTTGCCTCGATCCACTTGGTAAACTTGTCGACCGCCACAAGCAAATGTGTCATGCCACCCCACACCGTCTTGAAGGGTCCGACCATGTCGAGCCCCTAGACCGCAAAGGGCCAGGTGATCGGGATGATTTGCAGAGCTGACACCGGCTGATGGCTGCGCTTGCTGAAGTGCTGGCATCCCTCACACTTGAGGACGAGTGACTCGGCGTCTTTCAGGGCTGTGGGCCAGTAGAAACCATGGCGGAAAGCCTTGGCCACCAGGGATCAGGAGGCGGCATGGTGCCCGCACTCTCCCTAGTGTATGTTGAGGAGAATCTCCACGCCCTTGTCCTGCTCGACGCAACGCTGGAAAATGACTGTCGCGCTACGCTTGATGAGCTCGTGATTGACGATGTTGTAGGCGGACGGCCGGCGTTGCACTTGCCGGGCCTCCGTCTCTTCCATGGGAAGGGTACCGTCTTCTAGGAAAGCAAGGATTGGCTGAGCCCATGACGGGGCCCTCACTACGGTGAAGATGGCCGCCATGGCGGGCTCTGGGGTGGCAGCCCTCGAGCCAGAGACGACATCCCTCGGGTCAAGGATAACGGCCGCCGGGTTGCGCACGGCAGTCACCGGGCCGGGTTCGGCAGTCCCCGGGCCGGTTTTAGCAGTCTTTGGGTCCGGGAGGGGCTCCCCAGGGTTATTGGGGACGAAGATCAATTCGGAGTCTGGAGACGGCATGACGGACGACTTGCGAAGGTATTCGAGGGAGACGCCAGATGGAATGGCTTCCCTGGAAGCGACAATCCTGGCCAGCGTGATGGCTGCTTCGTTCTCTGCATGCGGGGTGTGGAGGAACTCGCAGCTGTCGAAGGTGCCGGATAGCTGCTGGACCAAGAAGCGGTAGCTTGCCATGTTAGCGTCACGGGCGTCCCACTCGCCGGAGCTCTGCTGAACCACAAGGTCTGAGTCGCTGAAGCATAGGATGCGTCGGATGCCGAGTTCCTTGGCAAGCCGGAGGTCGTGCACAAGGGCTTCGTATTCAGAAACGTTGTTGGAGGCGGCGAAGTGGATTTGGAGCGCGTAGCGAAGCCGGACGCCCTTCGCGGAAGATAGCACGATGCCGGCTCACAAGCCAGAGCGCATCTTGGGTCCGTCGAGGTGCATACGCCAATGCGTCGAGTCCGGAGGCGGCGGTAGGAACTGGGTCTCCGTCCAGTTGACAAGGAAATCCGCCAGAGCTTGGGATTTGATCGTGGTGCAGGGCTCATAGAGGATGGAGTGGCCGGCCAACTCGATGGCCCACTTGGCGACCCGGCCAGAGGCATCCCGGCAGCTCATGATCTCGCCGATGGGTGTCGTGCTGGCTACGGTGACCTCATGCTCTTGAAAGTATTGCTTCCGCTCCTTGGCGGTGAAGTGCACGCCATAGCACATCTTCTGGTAATGCGGGTAATTTTGCTTGGAGGCGGAAAGCACCTCGCTCAGGTAGTAGACCGGGCGCTGGACAGACTGGATCTTGCCCTCCTCCGGCCGCTCGACCAATAGCACCGTGCTGACCAACCGTGAGGTGGCGGCGATGTATAGCAACATCGGATCTTTGTCCTCCGACGAGGCCAGGACGGGTGCGGTGGAGAGCATGCGTTTTAGATCCCTGAACGCTTCGTCCGCCTGGTCGTTCCACTCGAATGGCGTCGTCCTCTTCATTAGCTGATATAGGGGCAAGGCCCTCTCGCCCAGCCGGCTGAGAAACCGGCTGACCGAGGCCAAGCAGCCGGTGAATTTCTGGACATCACGCATCCAAGCCGTCTTGGGCATGCGCTCGATGGCCTTGATCTTCTTCGGGTTTGCCTCAATGCCGTGTTCCAAGACGAGGAAACCAAGCAGCTTTCCGGCTGGCACGCCGAAGACGCACTTCTCCGGGTTGACCTTGATTGGGTACTCGCGCAGATTGGCAAAGGTTTCCTTCAAGTCGTCAAGGAGCGTGAGTTTTTGCTTGGTCTTCACCATGATGTCGTCCATGTAGACGTGGATGTTGCGGCCGAGTTGCGGCAGTAGGCATTTTTGCATACAGTGCTAGAAGGTGGCGTCGGTGTTCTTCAAGCCGAACGACATGGTGATGTAGCAGTACGCCCCAAAGGGTGTGATGAAGGACGTCTTCAGGGCATCGTCGGGGTCTAGCTTGATCTGGTGGTACCCGGAGTAAGCATCCAAGAAAGACAAGAGCTCGCAGCCGGCAGTGGAGTCGATGACTTGATCAATCCGCGGGAGGGCGAAAGGATCCTTGGGGCAAGCCTAGTTCAGGCTGGTGTAGTCTATGCACATGCGCCAGGTGTTGTTTTTCTTCAGGACGAGGACTGGGCTGGCCAGCCACTCGGGGTGAAACACTTCCATGATGAAGCCGGCCGCGAGGAGCTTGGCGACCTCTTCATCGATGGTTCTTCTCTTCTCTTCCAAAAACCGACGTAGGGGTTGATGGACAGGCTTAGCATCCTTTCAGACGTGAAGTTTGTGCTCGGCGTACCTCCTCGGAATTCTCGGCATGTCCTTTGGGGTCCATGCAAAGATATCCCGATTCTCACGGAGGAAGTCCACGACCTCGCCTTCCTATTTGCTGTCGAGGCGAGTGCCCACGACAACGTACTTGTTGCAGCTGGGGTCTTTTGGGTTCTGCTTGACTTTTTGGTCTCCTTGGACGGCTGGAATGAAGCTTCTCCAGCCGACTCCATGGCGGAAGCCGGCACGGCCGGCGTCTCATTGGCCAGCGCGACGATTCGGTCGAGCTGGCGTTGCTCCTCGACTATGACCAGCGACTCGGCTAGCTTGGCGCCAGCTTGAGCGCACTCTAGAGACTTGTGGTAGTAGCCGGCGACGGTGATGAGGCCCTTGGGACCCGGCATCTTCATTTTTAAGTAGGCATAGTGGGGGACCGCCATGAACTTGGCGAGTGCAAGCCGGCCCAGCAACGCGTGGTAAGCGCTGGTCAGGTCCACCACCTTGAACCAGATGGGCTCGCGTCAGAAGTGCTCGCTTGAGCCAATGAGGACGTCAAGTCGGATCCGGCCAATGGGGGAGCAAGAGATACCGGGCACGATGCCATGGAACACTGTCCGGGTCGGCTCCAAATCCTTGACCTCAAGGCCGAGCTTGGTCATGGTGTCGTGGTAGAGGATGTTGGTGCTGTTGCCACCATCGATGAGAACCCAGGAGAACTTGTAGGTGCGCCGGGTCGCAACTATGATGGGGTCGAGGACAGGGGCATAGCCACCGGGGTTTGCCATGATGGTCGGGTGGTCCTCTGGCTCTAGGTGAATGGGCGATCCGACCAGTGCATGTAGTCTGGGTTGGCTGGCACGACGGTGTTCACCTCCTGGCGGAGTAGGCGCTCGCTGCATTTGTCATTCCCGAGGCTGGTGAAGATGATGTAGCTCACATTTTGGTTGTGGAATACGTCATCGCGCATGGCGCTGTTCGCCGGAGGCTGGGGAGGAGGAGGCGGAGCCGGCTGCCCCGCGCCCGGAGCCAGAGGCCGCGGGATGTCGCCCCTCATTATGCGCTTGGTGATGGCGCTTTGCCGGAGCGTGTGCGTGGATGGCTTCGCGCCACCGCGGTGCTTGCAAGGGGCGTCGAGCATCTGCTCGAAGCTCATGGCGGGTTGCCAAGCGGTCTTGCCGATGCACTGATGCCGGTTGCTGCCTTGGTCGTCGAGCGGTGCTTGCTCGGTCATGGCAACTTGGCGGTTGTCGTAGCGGGGAGCCGGCTGCTCGGCCTTGCCCTTGTTGTTCTACTAGTGGTTCTACTGGCGGCTGCTCTCGGCTGTCGGCTTGGCAGTTGATGCCAGTATCGCCTAGTCGGCAGCGTCCAGCTCGAGCTGGACCTTCATGGCGGAGTCGACGTTGGCGTAATTATCCGTTGTCTCCATGAGTTTGGCTAGGGTCGTGTGCTCCGTCTGCAGGAGCTTGTGTTTGAGCAGGGTGTCGTCCCGGCACCCGCTGGTGATGTACTGGATGGCTTGGACTTCATGGACTCCCTCGCAGCTGTTCCGGAGCTCGGTCCAGCGAGCGAGGTACTGGCGAACGGTCTCGTCCGGCCACTGAACGCACATGGCGAGCTGGCAGGGCCGGCCCGGGCGCTTATAGGTGCCAGTGAAGTTGTGGATGAATGCTTGCTCAAAATTGACCCACGCGTTGATGATGCCGGCTGGCAGGTTGTTCAACCACGTGCGAGCCGATCCCTGGAGCATGAGCGGAGCGTACCGTACAGCAAGGCGGCGGTTGCCGCCCGCGATGTCGATGGCGGTGGTGTAGTCGATGAGCCATTCCTCCGGCTTGGCAGTGCCGTTGTACTTAGGGGTATCACGGGGGAGCGTGAATCCTTTGTGGAAGGGCTCATCCCGGATGCACGGGCCGAAACAAGCCGGTTCGACCGCGTTATCTTCTTCGAGCTCAAGGGAGAGGGCGAGTTGGGCAAGGCGGTGGCGGGCATCGGCGTCGTCGATAGCACGCGGACCTAGTCGGCTTGTGTCTGGGTCACGGGGAGCCGGACCGGTCGGGGCCGGCCGGTCTCGCCGGGGTGGAGGGGCATCCTGCCGGCGTCCGTCATTGGGAGCTGGCATCCCTAGCTCGCCGCCGCCCATTGCGGCTTGGGCCCACCGGGGTTGAACACCCGGGGACCTCGCGGACTGGGCCTCGTCTCCATGCGGGGAGGACGCCTGGAGGGTGTCCCGGAGCGCGGCCTGGTCTATTGAGTGGCGCGAGCCACACGCAGCAGGGTTGTTGCGGTGCTTTGCCTTCTCTTTCTCATCGAGGCGCTTCTGCTGTGCGTTGGCTGTGGCGAGGAGATCCCGGACGCGCCGTTGTCGCTCTAGCATCTCGTCGTCCTGAAGGAGTTCCTGGCCTTCTGCGGCCGCCTCCGCGGCACACATGTTCTTGACCGGAGTGTTGTAGATCTCTCCCCTTCCGTTACGTCAATATTTTCATGCACTATGGGATTCTAAATAGGCCCAACAAGATGTAGAACAACTTACTCTTCTCTTTGGCCATGAGAAAGATCTCTCCCTTTCCGGTACGTCAATATTTTGATTCATGTGGAGTGAGTTTAAATTTTCTATAGTATGGTGAAAAGGGTGCTCTGGAAAAATAAGTAGTTGGAAATGGAAGCATCCGTCTTTTGGTTGCAGGCTTATCATAATTATTGTATTTTGAGTACATGCTCTCTTACTTAAACATCACATATTGGGTACTTAAAAGATTATATTATTTTAGATGTCGATTTCCAAGGTATGTATCAAGCCTATTACATTTGCAGATTTCTACAAAGGTACGTCAACATCCGGCTGAAAGGGTACATGCTCTCGAGATAGAGTTTGAGGATCCCGAGCTTTTCTCTGAGGCCTTGACAGGGAATGATGTGGAGATGCTTGATAAGGATGATGGCTTGGGTAGCAAGGAGGTGCGAGAGGATGACCATGGGCGCGATGCGTCCAACATTCCGGGCTCTAGCGCGCCGGCACCCGAGAAAGAAACTTCACCATCGGCTGAGGTACCCATGAACGCGTTGAGATTTGGTTCGTTCAAGCCTGCTTCTGCTCCCCCTCGATTGTGGAGCGATCGGGTGGAGTGTGATAGTTGGCTTGAGAGGTCGCTTCCTCCACTGGATTTTGTTGATGCTGATGTACCTATGGTTGGTTGTTCTGTCGAGTTAGCTGGTGCGATAAGCTCAGAGGAGAGTCCACCGACATTATCGGCCGCGGAGGTAACAGTGTTGCCAATCGGTGACGGGACCGGTTTGGGAGGGGGACCAGGGCAGGTGCTCTCGGTCCCTTCTTCTCCTGTGATGGCCAGGGTGGCCGAGACTGCGGTGTCCTCACCCACTAGGTTGCAGGGGCGGATTCAGCCAACGCCGACCAGGGTGTTCGCGTCACCTTCCAGCCAGAGTGCCGGGTCGGGTGGGGAGCGGGGGCAGGCGGCCTCCACCTCCACCTCCCCTCACGGGCCTTTGGCTGGGACGTCGGCTGTGCTGGCTGTGTCTGCTTCCAGTCCGCGAGCCGGGTCGGGTGGGGAGCGGGGGCAGGTGGCCCAGCGCTCTCTCACCCCGAGCCCTCCGGGCGCGTTGGGGACCTCATCACGACTGTGACGGATCTTGGTGACTCTTTGGGTGTTGCAGCCTGGTCGCGCGCTGGGGGTGGGGCTGGAGGCCTTGCCCCAAACGGGGCCACTCGGGAGGAGGTCATCGCTTATGGAGGCATTCCGGATCCTGTGTCTGAGGGGCGACAGATGAGTTGCCGTCTCTAGGACCGGCCGGATGTTGATGACATGTAGCTGAGGTGCGCCATGCGGGCGACCAAGCTTCGTGACATTGCGGTCACTACTGGTATGTCAGTCAACCCAATTCCATTTTGCATTTTTCTAATGACGAGATTATTCATAATGCTAGTCAGCTAGGAGTTTCACTAGGTAATAATTATAGTGAAATTTCTAAAAAAAATAATGATATCCTGGACCTTGAAGCGGAACGCACTTTAGAATTGATTCGCAACTTAGCAGCGGTCAGACCGATGAACGATTCCGACATAGATGCATTGGGAGTCAGGGTTCTAGATACTTTCTGTGCGGATCTTGCCCCTTCCCCCACTGAGATAGAGGAGGAAGACGGCTCTACACCCCTAGGAGAGAGTGCCCCGATTGAGGATCGGGTTGTTAGGTCCACGGAGCCCGGTTGTGAGGACCGGGTGGAGGATCAGAACAAGCCAAAACGTAAGTGGACGCAAAAAATTTATCCAGCATCTGCGGTGCGTAGAAGTGCTAGGATCCGTACTACTAAAAAATTCCATGATGAATTATGAGAGGAATCTTTTGGAATAGCCGAGGTCTGACAGACTTGGCTAAGAGAAGGTTTCTAGCGGATGCCTCCAATGAACATAGGTTGGATTTTATCGCCCTCTCTGAAACAGGAAGGGGCAATTTCTCTCCCCGGTTTCTAAGTACTCTGTCGGGGGGCGTAGATTTTGATTGGCATTCCCTTCCCCCAAGAGGAAGATCGGGGGGGTCTTACTTGGGGTTAGATGTGAGACGTTGGAAGTCCGAAGTGTGGTTATGGGAGATTTTGCCGTCAAATTTCGGGTTAGATCTAAGGTCGATGGGTATAATTGGGCACTGGTGGCGGTATATGGTGCCGCGCAGCCAGAACTCAAACCAGACTTTTTGGCGGATCTTGTCCATATTTGCGGGTCTGAACAACTTCCAATCTTGGTTGGGGGTGATTTTAATATTATTAGAAGGAGAGAGGAAAAGAACAATGAAAATTTTGACGGCAGGTGGTCGTTCATGTTTAATACCATTATAGAAAGCTTGGATCTGAGAGAGATAGAGCTTTCGGGTAGAAAATTCACTTGGGCTAATACCCTGCCAAACCCGATGTTTGAGAAACTGGATCGAGTCCTTGCGAGCGTCAACTGGGAGCAGAAATTCCCTCTGTTAACAGTCCAAGATTTATCTCGCGGGATCTCAGACCACACCCTGTTGTTGGTTGATTCTGGTGAGGCAACGCATGTGGGCAATAAAAATACCTTTTCTTTCGAATTAGCGTGGTTTGAAAGAGAAGGCTTCTTGGATCTGATAGCCAGGGAATTGGCGAAAGATGCAGGAGGAAGGACTTCTATTGAGAGATGGCAGAATAAGATAAGGCACTTGAGGAGTTTTTTATGAGGGTGGGCTAAGCATCTTAGTGGGATTTATAAGGCTGAAAAGGAAAGGCTCATTACGCTTATTCAGTCCCTAGATTTAAAAGCAGAGTCCACAATTTTAGAAACCTCGGAGCTTCATGCTAAAGTAGACGCGGAGATGAGATTGAAAGAACTCCTGCAAGAAGAGGAATTGAAGTGGGCATTGCGAGCTAAGGTTCGCAAGGTCATCCAAGGGGACGCCAACACTCAATTCTTTCATATGATCGCTAATGGCAAGCATAGAAAGAAAAGAATCTTTCAGCTTGAACAAGACGGGGGGACAATTTTGGGACAGGAAAACCTAAAACTATACATAACCAATTACTACAAGCAGCTTTTTGGGCCTCCTGAGGATAATTTCGTGTCCTTCGATGAGTCTAGGATCGAAAACGTCCCTCAACTGGCTGCAGAGGAGAATGATGTATTGACCGCCCCATTTTCAGAGAAAGAGGTATTTGAAGCTATTTCACAGATGAAGAGTAATAAAGCTCCGGGACCGGATGGATTACCGGCAGAGTTTTATAAAAAATGTTGGCATATATTTAAAGGGGATTTGTTACCGATGTTCCATGATTTTTTTCTCTGGACAACTTCAGTCGTTCCATTTAAATTTTGGAACAATTACCCTGCTTCTGAAGAAAACAGAGGTTGTGAGAATTGAGCAGTTCAGGCCTATTTGTCTTCTTAACGTAAGTTTCAAAATTTTCACCAAGGTGGGGACTAATAGACTCACGCAGATTGTACACTCTGTGGTGCAGCCGTCCCAAACTGCTTTCATGCCGGACAGAAACATCCTAGAAGGGGTTGTGCTCCTTCATGAGATGCTCCATGAGATCCACACGAAAAAACTAGACGGGGTTGTTTTCAAAGTGGATTTCAAAAAAGCGTACAATAAAGTCAAATGGCTATTCCTTCAACACGCTCTGCGTATGAAAGGTTTTGATCAGGCCTGGAGACACCAGGTAGAATCTTTTACGCAAAAAGGGAGTATTGGGATTAAAGTGAATTATGATATCGGTCACTATTTCCAAACACATAAGGGCCTGAGACAAGGTGATCCGATGTCACCCATTCTGTTCAACATAGTGGTTGACATGTTGACGATTCTAATTGGAAGGGCTAAGGATGCTGGTCAGGTAGGTGGCTTGGTACCTCATCTAGTAGATGGAGGTGTGTCTATCCTACAGTACGCCGATGATACTAGTATTTTCATGGAGCATGACTTGGCAAAAGCGAGAAATATGAAGCTGGTGTTATGCTTATTCGAACAATTGACTGGGCTTAAGATTAACTTCCACAAAAGCGAATTGATTTGCTTCGGAAGAGCTAATGAGGAACAAGAGGCGTACAAACAATTGTTCGGGTGTGAGTTGGGGGACTTACCTTTCACGTATTTGGGTATATCAATTCACCATCGTAAGCTAACAAACAAAGAATGGAAGGGTATTGAGGATCGATTTGAAAAGAAACTGAGCTGCTGGAAGGGCAAGCTGATGTCATGCGGTGGCCGATTAATTCTCATTAATTATGTACTCACAAGTATGCCAATGTTTCTCCTGTCTTTTTTTGATGTACCTATTGGAGTTCGGAAAAGATTGGACTTCTATCGATCCCGCTTCTTCTAGCGGAGTGATGACCTGAAGAGAAAGTACAGACTCGCTAAATGGGATATCATTTGTCGACCGAAAGACCAAGGGGGTCTAGGTATAGAAAATCTTGAGGTGAAGAACAGATGTCTTCTCAGCAAGTGGCTGTATAAGCTGTCTGTAGAGACCGAGGCCACTTGGGCGCAGGTTCTACGTCATAAGTACCTTCATTCTAAAACTCTGTCCCAGGTGACTGTGAGGCCGACGGACTCGCCTTTTTGGAAAGGATTGATGAGAGTTAAATCAGTTTTTTTAATAGGACAAAGTATATAGTTGGAGACGGTACTTCCACGAGATTCTAGGAGGATACATGGCTAGGGGAAACGCCCATCGCGCTTCAGTATCCTTCTCTTTATAGCATTGTTCAACGAAGAGACGCTTTTGTTGCGACAATACTTCAGTCCACTCCTCTTAATATTCACTTCAGGAGAACGCTAGCCGGAAGTTGTTGGGAAGCTTGGCTCCATCTTGTGAGACGACTGATGGATGTGCAGCTTTCTCAACGACCTGACCAGTTGTGCTGGAAGCTTACTAGGAATGGAGAGTTTACGGTTAAATCTATCTATCTCGATGTTATCAACTCTAGCTCTATTCCTAGTTCGAAACATGTTTGGAATGTCAAAGTTCCTCTGAGAGTTAAAGTGTTTATGTGGTTTGTACACAAACAAGTCATTTTAACTAAGGACAACTTGGCAAAACGAAACTGGACTGGATCTAAGAGATGTTCTTTTTGTGACCGGGATGAATCCATCAAGCACCTCTTTCTTGACTGCCCGATGGCAAAAATCTTATGGCGGACTGTTCATATCGCTTTTAACATTACTCCTCCGAATACTATCAACACGTTATTTGGGACGTGGCTTGACGGGATAGATTCCGAAACAGTGAAACATATTCGTGTAGGAGTATGTGCTTTACTATGGGCGGTATAGAATTGCCGAAATGATTTGGTTTTTAACAGAACAACAAATACACTTTTTTTTGCAGGTTATCTTCCGAGCCACCGCGTTGATCCGTATGTGGTCGCTACTCACTCCGACGGAGGTCGGGGAGCGTTTGGTTACAGGGTCTATCCGATGGGAGATGGTAGCACGGGCTATTTTCAACCGGTTTGGATGGCGGTCATGTAATAGGATAGGCAATTAGTTTTCCTATTTTTCTCTTGCCAGCCGGTTGTGGCTTCTATGTTTATACTTCTGCTCTTTGTGAGCTTTTTGTTTCAGACTACAGGACCTGTGTTGAGCTTATTTGCTTATTAATAAATGTGGCCGTATGCATCACTCTGATGCATAGGCCGGGGATCTCCCCCTTTTCGAAAAAGATGTCGATCATATTGGCAAACTGATGAACATAAAATGAAACATTGCCTTCCTAAGTGAGTGTCATATTCTCCTTTGCATATTTAAAGGCCAAAGTGGTGTAGGTATTTTGCACTTGGAAGTTCAAAAAATTAAGTCTTCTAACCGAATGGGTATTCAAGCTCCTAAATCATTTCCACGCAGAGTGGAGAACTCTAGATTTGCACTTTGAGGAGGCTTTACGCGTGTCCAGTGTGATCTTCCATTATGACACTTCTGATGTCAAGGATAGCTTTCAAGTGTGATTCTAGGAGAATAACAGGTTGTGCCGTGCACCATTGAAGCAACATTGAGCCCTCTAATGTTGCGAGGGACATACATGCCTCTGTTGCCGAGGTAGCAACAATGGTTGCACCAAACATGTCTTTTCAACGAGCTCTAACCGGGGAAAATATGGTGCCATGGAATCAGTTATGTGCTTACCTCAAACGATGTTCAATTAGTAGATCAAAAGAACCCTTTTAGGTAGGAGGTATGTGTGAGTGACAATTTTTCTGTCAAATGAATGTATGAGACGCTAATGCAGTTTGATATATCGATCAAAAGCTACAAAATCTATAAAAGTAAGGATTTTTCTTTGGTATATGAGTAGAGGTGCCATGCTGATTAAAGAATGCCTCGCTTAGAGAATTTGCACCGCCTCCCGAAGTTTTGCTTTTGTAATCCAAATGAAGTGATAAGACATCTATTTTTCTATTGTCATTTTATTAGCAATAGTTTAGGTGTCATGGAATTTGTAACCGCCAACCCGTAAGCATTCCTACTATGTTTGGTATAGTTTAGAGATCTTAATCTTAAGTTGGGAGCTATAGTCCTGGTTGGAACAAATGTTTTTGTTGGTCACTGTGGTTTTGTAGAAAATATGTTTTATAATAAAAAATGAAAATATAGTTTATATACATATAAATATTGGCTCTCTATCTGTACCTCACCAAACGGAGGACCGTGGATCAGCGATTGTTTACCAAGTTGTGGTCTTATGAGTCAAGAAACTTTGTAATATCACCTGGTTTGTTCTCGTATTTTTCACTCCGGTACTTCCATTGGCACCGTATATGCTATACTGACAATAGTTTACTAGTTTTTCTATTTTGAGAAAACACAGTACAGACGCATACGCTCACAACCACTTACATACACGCATTTTTATGAACGTATGTATGCACGCACACCCTATCCTTATAAACACCTCCGAGGACTACTAGTTTTTCTCAACTATATACGACAACCTCTCTCACGCGTCTTGATACTGAAATCACGGGACAAACAATTCCTCCACATTTCTCCCAAAAAGTTTTCACTGGAGCTTTTGGTGCCCGGGATAAAGGAGAGGATGGGCCCAATATTAGGTACTACCTCTGTAACTAAATATAAAACGTTTTTGTTGTTCAAGTACAATAGTAATCAAGGATGGTGATATGGGACTGCCTGGAGAGTGTTTTTTGTTTCCTCTCCTGTTGTGCGGATTGTGGACTTTATTGAGGATTACCTAGAGATACTCTTTGGCATAATTTTTTGTGTGTAAACTGTTAGGGTATTATCTAACCCACTCGACCACAACTAAACTTAGCTGATGCATGGGGGGATGTAACTCGGTTTAACAACCAAACATGTGAAAATAAATTTTGGTGATTTCACAACCGTTGCAAAACAGCATTTTCGGTTGCAACTCCAATTTCATTTTCCTCTATTTACATTTCCCCTCACATATGGATCATATGTGTTTTAATTATCTTCAGGACTTATTTGGAACCGTTTAATTTGTGTGTGGTCATTGGCCCTTGATGGTGCTCCTAGCTTTCAAACCTAGTCGTTTGTAATTGGCATCTAATCATGTGCTTTGTTTCTCTATGTAATAACACCGAGTATATAACATAGACGTACGTACTTACATGCACTCCCCTATGCACAAAATACAGTGTCTTCCACCTTCATAATTCATAAGCACACGTGAGGACGTGAGACTTATACTTGATTCCATGTAGGCTAGGGATACAATCATCATCCACTAATCACCCAACGAACATGTGGTTCTCCACGTCTTGTTGTACGAACGCTTGACAAAACGATCACCACATTATAGCATTACCCTGGACGTTGTACTGGCAATAGCTTGCCTGTTCTGCTCAACTACATATGTCGGGCTCTGTCCTGAAACTTCCGCTCGGTAGTCAAAAGGACCGTCTTGTCACTAAAATCACCAGTAGACCGTTTGTTCGTATCTCTACCCGAAATTTTTCCCATTTTCCAGATTTTCCGAACGCTGCGCTTTCATATGGTTCCACAGAAGAAGAAGAAGAAGAAGAAGAAGGTGTCATCTCCAAAAGAAACTTAAAACTTTTGCGTAAACCAGAGATCCAGTCTCGTGATCATTTTGCCGAAAATCTCGAATATATCTATAAAAAAATATTTTCAATTTTTAGTCTTTGTGAACGCATTTCTTCTTTCCATCCAGCTCAAGACACAGCATAAACAACAGGGAAGGCATCTCAGCTCATTGCCAGCCGACCTGCACTAATCCCTTGCTTTCTTGCTTGCACTTCCAGCAGGCAGCAACATAGCAGCAGCTGAGACACGCAAATCAACCAATAAGTAGCGCTACTGTTTAACAATGGCCTCTCGACTAGTCGTCTAATCATGGGCGTCACGTCTCGTCCCCCTCCTCCTCCTCGCCCCGATGGTCCGCCATTATTCTACGGACGACGTGACGCCGTGGCGGTGCTCGCTCGCCGGACATCCACGTCAGTGACATGTAGAGGCAGTGAGGCACAGTGACACCACCACACACCACCACCCAGGGGCGGCGACTATATCCTCCTCCTTCGGCGAGCTCAGAGGTGAAAGTAGGTGCCTGCTGATGGCCGCGTTTGGTCTGGCTGGTGACCTTAACCTACTGATCGCGCGTTAATTAAGCCTCAGCTCCCTAGGTCTCTGTGCCGGCATTTGAAATTGTTATCCTCCCAACAGTAGCCGTGATACAAGCCTATGCTGTAAATTAACCGTAGATACATAGAGGCACCTGATCGAATAGCTGATGCTGTACACCAACTGTTGCTTTTCAGCAAAAAAAAATAGTAGCCGTTGCTTTCTGAAACTCACTTCTCGCAATACATATATATTCTGCAGTAGGTTGGCTCAGTGTTCAGATTGCCATTGCTGTTCAGTTACATATAAGACATCCACAGTAGAATTTTCAATCATAGGTAACTCAAAGATAAGAGAGGTACACAAATGGTTCTTTACATGAGTTGTATGTAATCCAGTCTTGCTCTAGCCACTTAACTTGTCTGAATTAACGATCTGTGATGCCAGTGTAAGCACGCCATAAGCACCGGTCAGAAGTCGTAACCTTAGCCTCATCTGATGAGTTACTTGCAGCTGCAAGCTAGTCCTTGTCATGGTCGGGTTTAATACGCATTTTAAGCACCGGGGACACCACGCAAATACTATATAATTGGTGTTTCATCGATCGCTTTTCGCGTCAGCGAGCGAGCGATCGACTTGTTTTTTTGTACCGGCACGGCTTTGTACCGTTCTTCCGGCTGGCTACGATCGATCATGCTTCGACGACCACGATGACAGCAACAGCAAACCCTGTCTCATCACTTGTCTTCATCCTTAACAGTTTCATTTTTGTAGCATATCATTGTTCTCTTCGCTGGCTGGCGTCTCCTACCTTGACAAGTCATCCCGGCCTTGTCCAATCCAAGTACAAAAGGGTATATATCCTTCTCAATCACCACCATCCATCCTTTTTGGTTTACCATCTGCAGTTAAGTACCATATTTAATTAACAATCATAGGCTTGCAGTAATTGTCGAAAGGTTGGCTGTGTGCATCAATCGGTGCAGAGGCCAGGGGTTATCCTCCCCCTTTCGAAAAAAAAGGAAAAAAGTAACTGTGGAAAGGCGACGAGGTTAACTATTCTTCAGATACATTGCACGGAAGCAATCAGGCATGCATACATGAGAAGAGACCATTCTCAATGCAGTGGTTAGGGCATCGGTAATGGTGGTTAGTAGTATAAAACTGGGTCAGTTGCAGGGAGATAAGCATATGTATTAGAGATGCAATTAATGGTGGAGCAGATGTAGGCATGCGTTTCTGATGGCCCTCTCCACGGCCTCTCCATGGCCCTCTAGCACCATGTCAGCAAAGCAGAAGATGTACCGCTTTCTATATGTCTACTAATTTAAGTACCCTCTCCTTGACAGATTCCTTTTTCTGCAATCACCACCAGCTGCATCTGCTACATATGTTTGAACTGCTGTTCACTTGCATCTTTGGTACATTATTGCATGTGAGGTCTGAATCAGCATGCACCCAAAAGGTTGCAGACAGATCTGATCAAGTCTTTGCACACTTGCACAGTTGCTCCAACCCAAGTCGTGCAAACCACTAAACTACTACTGCTCCTCCTCCATCTTCCTCCTCCAACCTCCACGATGCCAGATCAAGGTAGATCCTCAAATTCTCCCCTGCCATTAAAGATGCCCTTTTGGATACTTTGATAGCCCCCAAAGACGTAACTAATCAAATGCTAATGCACGATCAACTGAGCATAATTTAGGGTTGCGGATGGAGAGCGTTCGGCGCGCGGAACGGGGACACGTGTCATGCCACCATTGGCCGGCAGTGCATCTCAACACCTCAATTATACCAAGTCCTTTTTCCCAGCCATGCCGTGTCACATCTGATCAGATCAGATGCCTCTGCTCCTGATGATCATCACCACCGATCGCCATGTCAAAATCGGCCCTGTTTTATTAGTCATCGTGACAATGTGCCGGCGCCTCCAAAGCGGCGATCTCCTCGTTGCTGATGCATGCCTTTCGCTCTCAACGGCAATGCAGCACGAACCCCACTTTGACCACCTCCGCAAGCTTCCCCTCAAATGCAACAATCCTGATCTCTGATTTCTTCCACAGACAAAACACCCCACACACAAAATGGCCTGTCTCCTTGGTTTTGGGGGAGTGAGTGGGTCACTCTTTTATGTTTCTAGAAACCCCGAAGGGACGGGACGCTCGGTGATTCACTGTAGAAGAAACATAGTTGCCTAGCTAATTGCAAAAAACCCGAGTGGGTCGCCATGGATTGCATGGAAAAGGGTACACCAGAGCTAGTGGCACAACTTATTTGTTCGGCTCATCTTCTTCCTTAGTAGGAGTATTAAACATGCAGCACTTTTAGGTGTGGGACTTGCTAACCTCGGCTTGGCGGTAATGGCCGCCCGAGGCCTAATTTAGGCTGTGATTAGGTTGACGATTTGAAGGTGGGTTGGTGTTTGCAGATCGTGTTAGGTTGCTCCTGTTTATGCACGCTCTCGCTCGCTTTTTCGCGTGTGGTGCGGCCCTCCCATCCAGCAAAAAACCAAAGGTTGGCGCGGTTTTTAGGCTTTTTCGGCAGGACACACGACAGGAACACCTCCGGACATGTCGTCTCCAGTCCTGCGATCGAATAAATCATTTCGCTAATCATCCACATCAGACTTGCGAGTACGTGCTACCTAGGAGATTCGATGCAATCCTGTAATAGTGATACTACGAAAGAGCTTGATCGATTTGTAAAAGGTTTACGAAGCAAGTTTGTCTGCATGCTAATGAGGTTTTACTGTGTTCAGTCGACTCTTGAGGGCAGGTGAATTCGCGGTCTACTCTGCTAACTGCATTCCTTGGAAGTTTTTAGTGTTTCAACCGCCAATTTTTCGGCGAGAATGACAGGTCCAGGAGGGAGGAAAAAAAAGGCCGCTTTTCCTCTCTGTCAGGCTCCGATTCCACGGAGAAAATGTGTGCAGCACTTCACCTCGAGTCTTTGATAGCATTACACGGTGGAAAGAAAGATGTGAGTGTACATCCATCGCATGTGTATCTGTCCGACAGCAACACCCCCGTCGACCAGAGCAAAACCTAGAAAGAAACCTCCCCATAAAACTGTTCCCGGACCAGAGCACCTCACGCTGGACCACGCACTCGGGCCTCAAACCGCACTGTTCAGGCAAAGAAACCTCTCGACCTTGCTTCAGGCAAGTGCTACCTTCTGAAGAGCACAAGAGGAAGGATCTTGTCTCAGGTCCCAATCCACGGTGTCTACCACCTATACGTTATTGTAGAAGCAAAGTTATACAGTTCAATTCAGACTCTTCTTCTTATTACTCTTCAAATAAAACGACTCTTCTTCTTAGTCTTACCACCACAGTTATGAACTGTTCAGTGGAGAGGTAGATGCCTTTTTCTAGGTTAGTACTAGATTCTTCAGATATGCCAGATTAAACTGGGTTTATCCGCAGATCAGACGTGAGGGCCTGCGCAAACCCTTACGAACTCTGGAGCAAGAAACATAAAAGTAAGTCACATGATAGAAGACTTGAACAATTCTCTCTGATGGCCAAACCCATCGTCAATAGCTTCCGGGTTTGGCACTTGGAACATCACCGAGTGACAGTGAAACCCAGGAGGAAATGCATTATAATTCAGTTATCCTTGATGCAAACCTGGGCGTCAGCATTTGATGATCCAAATATGAACTATAATTCAGGTGTTAGCTTCGCATCGAACTCAAGCCACCGCGGCGGCGATCCTTTCAAATTTAAGTTTGTCGGCCGACGCGATACGAATGCGACGGCGATGTAGACACCATCACCATCATCAGTAGCATCTACAAGTAAGTGAGTTCAACAGGGAGCGTTACATTGGAGTGGCCATTTGGTCAACCAAAAGGGGGGTGCTCCAACCGGCCGCTCCTGAACAAAACAGCGGCCATACATTTGTAGACGGTGGTGGTTCTCTGGACGGCATTCTTTTTATTGCGAGGATAGCTATATCATGCAGTCTCATCAGGATTCTGCAGTTTTGCTTGCACTCAATATCCTCTAATTGAATACCCGCATGGAACCCTGTTACTTAATAGTATCGCTTTTTGTCCGTTAAGGTCGACGATACATATGCCGCTGCCAATTTTGTTCTTTGATTAGATCAAACCTCCGAGAGATCACACCAAATGAAAAAGAAAGTTCCTTCATCTCCTGGGGTTCTACAGCTCTGAACACCACACGTTGGAGATAGCTTACCCGAAGACCGGATAACAATGAGGATTATGTGGGCCAAATACTCTTGCTTCATGATAAGCTCATGACATTTGGGAGATTTTGTGGCTGTGGAATTTTCCACGGCATAAGCATAGTGTTTTGTCTTAAGAAACAGCAAAGATTCGCTGGTGCTACAGTTTGGGAAGCTGTACTGTGAGTTTCACCTTTCGGGGTACTGATGAGTTGGTGCGGCCAATTAAGCAGGACCGATCATGCACCGACCATTGTGTAGTGTTGCATTCTCCTGGGAGGCATCATACTAGGGGCGATTGAATTGTGACTTTCCCCCCTTTTCTTTGCAAGCAAGCTATAGAGTAGGAGCCAGTTTAGGTGTTCGCTTCACACTTAGGTTTTGCCTTTTTGTACATGAACAGTGGACATTTATTTTATTTTCCAACCAAAACAAGATCATTTTCTTTTCCTTACTGACTCTGGGGTAATTGTTCTTTACTGACTCTGGGGTAATTGTTCTTTAAGGTACGTAGTAAGTAGTAGTCTTTTTCTTTCGGTAATGATAACTCCCGAACGTTTTGGATTTAAGCATGGCACCCCGAACGTTTTAGATGGCAAGTTTAGTTTGCGTGAGATTAGGAAAACATGGCAATTTTCTAACAAAAAACGAAAAAGGATAAAGTTGTCATCCCATATGAACTAAAGTTGCCATGTAAAAACGTTCGGGACGAAATGCTCAAAATCCGAACGTTCGGGAGTTATTGGATTCCTTTTCTTTTGGATACCCTTAGAGTGTGTGGTCCTATTGGTGATATATGTGCTGGTAATGCTTTCAGGTTTTTTGGAGGAAATAAGGTTGCTTTCAGGTTTACATGTTCCAAACTTGAGTGACGTACTCCTAAGCCCTCTTGCCAAAGAACAAAAAGCGCTTGCAAAAGAGAAGGGTAGTCCCAGCACCCCCGCGTCGCTCCCGCGAGCGACGGGGATAAACCCTAGCCGTCGGGACACTGCGCCATCCCTCGCTCCTACTTCCCTCGCCGCCACCGCCATGCGCCAGCGGGCGAAGTCCGGATGGCTTCCGTGGGAACGGGGCCTCGTCCCCCTCCTCTCGGCCATCTTCGGCTGGCGTGGAACATTTGGGGCGGGCGGAGGCGCGTGGCGCGGCGGTGCGGCAGCGGATGCTCGGGGCAGCGACGCACGTGGTTGGTGGAGCGGTGACCCCGGCGTGCTCTTGCGGCGCGGCGGATGCGGGTCTTTGGTGGTGCCGCACCCGTCGGATCGGGCCAGATATGGCGTCGGCGCCCCGGCGGGCAGCGGAGGCTGCATGCGGCTTGGGCTACGGGCGACCTACCCTGCCATGGCCGGTGGCTGGTGGAGCAGGTGGCATGGCGGCGGGGCCTCCAGTTTGGGTGGTGCAGGTGCGGTGGCGGCGGCCTCCTTCGGTGAGGGTGCCCCTCCCTGGTGGCGTGAGGAGGTGGTGTCGATGGTTCCGAGCGCCGGACTTGGCCGTGTAGGCGGTGAGTCGGGGGTGAGCATGGATCTCGGCCTAGGTGGCCACGTGTGCCCATGGTCTGATCTCAAGACGGCGACCTCCGCGTTCTCTGGCCGCCCAAGCTGACCCTGTTGTCGGCGACCTCGTGTGGACGTTTTGTGGTTGGTCGGGGTGGGATACGGATGGGGGACCCTTGGCGGGCTGCAGCAGCCATGTTGTCGGCGGCACTCCATCGGCGTTCTATTTCTTGGAGTCGGCATCGAGTCCTAGACCACACCCCTCTTCTTGTCCCGGGTGAAAATACAAATCCCCTTGGATTGGGCGGCGACGGAGCCTTGGCGTCGCTTTCTACCTGAAGACGTCGCCTTGGGATGAGTGAGTGGTGGTCGCGGCTTTGGTGTGGGTCGGTTTGTCGGCGTACTTCAGTTGTTCCTGCTCCTTCATGGTTGTGGGTCAGGGCGGTGGCGATGATCGGAGTGGCTTTGCCGGTGTGGTGGCCGTTTTTCCATCCTCTCCCAGTCCATCCGGGCTCAGGGGTGAGCCCTTATTCTTGTCGAGACGGATGGCCGGGGAACGGTATGGGAGTTAACGGCCATGCTCTTCCACTGGCGACAGGTTGTTCCGTTATCATGAGTGTATCGGGGGGCATGTCCTCGAGTTGCCGGGGTCCTCGATGTCCTACCTAGTTCTAGGTGTAGTCAGGAATGTTGTTGCTCGGTAGCATCTTGTATCCTTCTGTCGCCTATCATTTTTCTTTTCTGTTGTTCGGTGGTTGTATACTCGGTTGTTGCTTTATAATATAAAGCGGAGGGAATCCTTTTTCGTCAAGCCCTCTTGGACAGAATTTAGGTATGGTCCTAATTAAGCTCTGTTTCTAATAATGAAGGCTCAATCCTAATAAAGTTCATGTGTTGTTTGGTTGTCGATTTTTTTAGAGACGAGGCACTTGCCCGGCTTTAGCGAGCTGAAACCCTTCAGGTTTACAACACCGACGCAACAGAAAAAAAAAAGGAATACAGCCAACAGAAACAATAAGTTTGATACAAACCCGTAAAGGGTTCATGGCTCAAGAGCCGAACACACACGTAGCCACACTAGTGCCGAAAGGAAGACGTAACAAAGTCACTCCGCCTAGGTTATCTCCTCTTCTCTGAGAGATGCCGCATGAGCGTCAATCTTGGAACATAGGTCGTCAATTACTGCTGCCTCCGCTGATTTGCTCAGAGTTTTCCACAGTTGTAAGAAGCTTGTCAGTTTGTAAAGTCCATCAGCTAGGTGTATTATAAAAATTCCTTCCATCGACGCTTTATTACGGATATTCCATAAAGACCAAGCTAAGGCATCAAACTGAATCCAACCCACTTAGAGAGACCAGAGAGTCTCCCACAGAGGTTATGGAAGGCCGCAATAGAATTAGGGTCCCAAGTACACCCGGACACCTCTCTAACACAGCCCCGCGAAAATTGGGCCATGATACACGAGAAGAATATGTGGTTGGCGTCTTTCACAGCCACACACAAAGGACAAAGGCCATCCTCGGGCCCATGTATCTTGTGCACTTCCACACCAGAAGGCAGCCTATCTCGAACGAGTTGCCAATGAATTTTTTTATCTTGACTGGTAACTTGGCCTCAAAAGGTCCATTGCATGGAATTGGGCAGCCCCATGATGTAGGGCCTTATAGAGCGATTTCATAGTGAATTGGACCGAAGGCTCAAGCTTCCAGCGAAATGAGTCCGCGTTGGCAGAATGGCGCGAGGAATAGGGCTAGTCCGCCAGGGCACGCCACTCTACAACCTCACTTCCACCAAGCGATCTTCTAAAGGATGGACACCACCTGACGTTCCTCGACAGTTCACACATGAGAGCATTCGGGGTCGGGGCGTTGGAGATGGCAAATAGACGGGGGAACTCTGAGGCCAGCTAAGTTGGACCTAGCAATACATTCAACCAGAATAACGTCGGGCAACCGTTACCAATGGTATGTACCGCCCCAATCCGCGGGAGGTGTCAGATCTTAGTTATGGCTTTCCAAAAGGTCGGACCGTGCTGGGGTTGGGCCGTGGCCAGTGGGGCATGTTGTAGGTACTTGTGACGAATAATATCCAGCCACAAACCACCTTCACTAGTCAAAAGACGCCAATTCATATGCTTGGTGTTTAGAAATCCAAGTCCCCGACCTCCTTGGAGGCACAAATAGTACTCCAATGTACCATATGATATTTCTGCTTCCCTAATTCTTTTCCCCAGAAAACCCTAGATTTGGTCGTATCGAACTTGGCATTAACTCCATCTTGAAGAGGAAATAAGCCCATGATAAACATCGGTAGGTTAGATAGGCAAGCATTGATTAAAGCAAGCTTGCCACCGGATGATCGGTGCCTTCCCACCAACGGCTCCACCCGTCTGGCCACTCTGTCGGTAAGAAACGAGAAATCCTCAATCGTCGGGGGTGCGTGTTGGTCAAGGGCATACCCAAATATTTGATCGGAAGGGACCCAAGCTTGCAGTTCATCATATGGGCGGCATGCAATTACTCCTCCAAACTCCCTTTTGGTGACAAATGCTTCACTTTTATCAAAATTGATTTTTAGCCCGGACAATGATTCGAAGCACGTTAAAAGGAATTTCGGGTTAGCTAAGCTAACTGTGTTATTTTTAATGAGAATAAGGGCATCATTTGCATATTGGAGATGCGTATTACCACCCTCCCGAATCTCATGGAACACTCCCTGAATATGGCCTGCTCTCTTAGCTCTCTCCAAGATCACAGCCAGAGCATCCACAACTATGTTAGATAAGAGATGGGAGATCGGATCACCATGCAAAGTCCCTTCGAATTTCTAAAAAAAGGGTCAAGCTCCCCATTGATGCTAATTGTAGTTTGGCCACCTCTAACCAGTTGCATAATCCAGCTTACCCGAAGCGGATCGAAACCCTTCCGACGCATGACGCCTTCCAGAAAATCCCAATTCACACGATCGTACGCTTTCTCAAAGCCTAGTTTAAGGATAAAAACGACTTCGATATTCAGATGCGCCGAATGTAGCACCTCATGAAGAACCGAAATGCCTTTGAGGATACTTCTTCCTCAAATAAAGGCGGACTGAGTCGATAATGGAATGGGCCAGATGGTAGTTTTGGGAATAAAAAAAACTCTATTGCTATTACAATCTGCTTCAGAAGTGTGTATGTATATGTAAGCATGATATATGGAACCACTTCTGTTTTAGTGTTTGACAGTCTTCCGTCTCAAGACTCTAAAGGAGAAAAAAATGCATGGTTACCTTTCCACTAATATGGATCTCATCGTGCGGGATTACGTGCACTACAGCAGAGACCTCTTTGATCAGTGGACGACACACGCATGACACACGCTCCACTACCAACACCAAGCTATGCTATGGACGCAAAGGAGGCGGCTAGTGTGTGCGCGTGGATAGGTAGCTAGTAGATGATGTGCGGTGCAAGTGCAATGCATGAACCATCCCATCCCCTTGCTCAATCCACCGCCAACTCATTGCACATGCAGGTTCGTGTGTCCGCTTATTGGCGCAAGAGATGGAGGAGACCATGCACCCGTGCATGCATGCATGCATGCCAGCCAGCTAGGACGGCAAAATATCACGGGCAAAAGCGCACGGCCATGCTGTACGTAGGTCTCGACGATAGGATACGTCCGTATACCGGTCGGGGAGTAGGATATCTCAATCAGCAGCCGGTTCTGCTAGATCCGGGGGATGAGGGACGACGGGTGGAGGTTGATCCCGACCCACGCACGCACGCACGCTCGCGAGATCGATCCAGCACAGCACATGTCGGCGTACAACATACGTGTGGACGTGGACGCGCTGGGCTGCTGGGGCGAGGCTCGCTAGGAGATGAGATAGATCCCGTCGTCCGTCCAGATCGGGTCCTCCAGATCCCCTGCAGATTGCTAGATTGGGTTTTGGCCGGAGCGGTGGCGCCGTGGCACGTAGCGCACGCCCGGCGCGGGCACGCGGCTCGGCTTATCCTCTCCAGGCCGCGCAATCCGGCGACTGGGCTCGGATTGGCCAAAGCCACAGCCTACACGCCCGCGCGCGCCCACTTGCGCAGCCGCGGCGATCGATCGATGGAACTCCTCGCCAGCGGCGCCGTATCCACACGATGGGTGGCACCGCCGCTTCTCCACGTCCGCCCACCGCGGCCTCTCCTTCTCGTGGCGCACCGCTGGCTTCGTCGCTCCGCTGGGGGTCTCGCCGATCGGAAATATCGTGTGCGTTCTCCGGGGACGTGATGGCTGCTGGCGGATCCCTGCTCTTGTCCACTTGGGGGGCGAACGCCGATATTATGGTCGTCTCGTCTCCTGCTTTGATGTGTGATGTGGATGCGGCCATGTTCTTTGCTGGCCGGTCGACGGCAGCAGCTACCTGGCATGTGCATTGCTGTCGCGCCGTGGCTTTTAGGTGTTGAGGAGATAAGGCGAAAGAAGCTTCGGTAGAAAGAAAAGATAAATGAGTGGTTTTCCCGGCCGTCTTTTTGCTCATTACACGAAGATCCCACTCTCGTGTCCATGAACCTATCTTCCGCTCTCCCTCGTACCTTCCACCTGAACCACACAAGGCCTAGTGATTCTATGCACTTATCGGTGTAGTTGGTTTACATAGTGTTTTTTCCACTTTATTTTCCGTAAAACTATGTGACTTTTCCACTTTTTTTGTGTGAATAAGTGTCTTTTCCACTTTCATTTCATAATTCAGAAGCAACTACAAATAACAACGTTATCAAGTATAAATGTGGAACATAAGCTACTCGAATACGGATACAGATCGGATATCTACTCATCAAAAAGAATATGAATATCTTACAACCTAGATAGTACTTCTGGAATTAATTAGATGGTACTCTAATGTTGTGGCCACTTCATAAAATGGCAACTTGGCATGTCACTGCTTGCCCATTGTGGCCTTTTTCGCTTTGCAATAGCATGTGGCTTTTAAGTATTGCGGAGATAAGGTGAAAGAAGTTTTGATAGAAAGAAAACGTTCTTCTTGGTCATGTTTTTGATCATTGCATCTCACCTTTTTTGTTTCAGTAAACCGTTCGAACTGAGACCCTCGCAACGTTCTTCCTTGCTTATCATTGCCACTCGCTCTCACCTCCAACATGGACGGGATACGCAAGGAAAAATGAAACAAGAGCAGTGCTAGTGATTCTACGTTGCCGGTCTCTTCTTCCCATTACCTCTGCTAGCCGAAGGGCAGCCACCCTTTTTCTTCCAACTCACGTGCCAAATGGGAAGCAGATTCAGCTTCCCCTCGGAGGGCACAGTGGGTAGGTCATGCAACCATGGCGACTTCAACGCCCCAAGTGGTTCGTCTCTGGCGGCAATGACATTGTATCCAAGGGGAAGCTGCGAAAGGACCCGATCATGTTTTTATTTTAAATTTGGGGTCCTCCTTGTAAAAGTCAGGGGTTTGGTTGTGCTTGCTATGTTTCTTACGGGTTCCTCGGTAAAATGTACTGGCCCACTGCTCTATTAGGTGCTATTTGGTTTGGCTGTGGATCTCTAAAAGCAGCTGTGGAAGATCTGTTGTAACAAAGTTGTAGGCCATTCGGCAAACCAGCTGTATGAGATGTGGCTGTGCAGATAAATGTCTGAAATATCCCTAAGAGCTGAGAGATTGGTTGCATAGTGTTTAATGATAATAATAGCATTATATACTTATTTAGGGCACTAATAAAACCTAGTTAAATAATTATCCAACCATATACCAGGATCAACATGATTTTTGACATAGCACAAAAATAGAAATAGCACACAACTTATTACATAATGAATTAGCAATTTGTAACACCCCCTTGTAATGATCACTGTGATCAACTGCTAATAATGCCAAGTCATTTTTATTTACAATGCAAATCACAGTGGTTAAACAAGTCAACTCAATTTGCCCCTAAAAATTCAAATCCAAATCCAAGTGCAAAATGAAGTTGTTCCAAAAATTATGGAAAAATGTCCATGTTGTTGCAAATATTTCAAAACAAATGTTGTTAGTAAAAACAACATCACCAGCAACTCCAAATAATGGGCTAGGGCATTAAACAGTGCCCAAAACAGCACATTAAATGCCATTTCATTTTTGAATAATTCAAAAGTGATCCAAAATTGTCCCAACCAATTTTTGGTGATGGGTAATATTGCAATATCAATTATGGGCCAACTCCTACATTTTTACCAAATGATTGGGGGCCCAGGCATTTCAATTTCTGTCTGCCTTAGAAATAAAAGAAAAAGGGCAAGGAAAAGAAACTTACCTGGCGCCCAGGGCCTGGCCCAGGCCGGCCCACCTCTTCTCCCTCACCTGCTCCCGCCCCGCTGTCGCCACCGCCGTGGTCGCCGCGCGCTCGCCGCCGCGCTCGCCGACACCTGCCGCCACAGCGCCGCGGTGTGGATAAGAGGGAGCTCCTCCCTCTTCCCCCTCCATCCCTATCCATTTCCCCCCTCGCCTGGCTCGCTCTCTCTCCCTCCCCCTCCCAGATCCGCGCGGCCAGAGAGCCCCGCCGCCGTTCGACCGTCGTTGCCGCGGCCATCGGCGTCCACCGTCGTCATCACCTTGTCCAGCACACGCGCGGGGGTCGACTACCCCTTCCCCGACCCCGAGCCGAAGCCGGAGGCCACGAGAACGGCCGTGCAGCGCCGCCCCCTTCCGCGTCGGGCTCCGGTGGTCTTCTTCGTCTCCGGCGCCGATCTGCTGCTACTAAGCTGTCGCGGGCCTACGTGTGTGCCACACGGTGAGCTCCACGGCCTCTGCTCCTCCCCGTTGGATCCCTAGCCGTCCGTAGCCCCTGCTCCGACGAAGCTCGAACTCACCGCCGCGTGAGCTCAACGCCGGCGTGGCTCCGGTGACTTTTAGGCGACGCGCGCATGTCCAACAGCTCCGCTAGTTCACGTAGATGTAGTAGAAGCCTCGCGCGGCTCGTTTTGCTCGCCGTAGCGTCGATTCCATCGGAGCCCGAACTCCGGCGTCCGCCTCCGAGCTCGCCGTCGTCGCCACGGTGCAGCTCCGGCCACCACATCACCACCGTTCGACGCGGCCTGCTCCGCTCGTTCGAACGCGGGGTCGCGCGCGCCGAACGGTGCCCCGTACGCGTTTTCCGACGAGGGCCCGAGCCCTCCGCCGTGTTTTCGTGCTCGCCGGCGACTAGCCGCCGGCGGGCCGATGAGGCCTGGGCGTGCCCCACCCCCAGGGTCACTGCCAGTGGCCCCGCGGGCCCCGTTGACTGGTTTGACCAGTCAACGTGCTGACTGGGCAGCCCTGTGCCGCTGACACGCGGGCCCCACCGCCCTTTTATTTAACTAAACTGTTTTAGAAATAAAAATATATTAATTAATGTTTAATTAGTCACTGACAGGTGGGGTCCAGTAGCTAAATAGATTTAGTTTAGATTTAAAACAAACTCTGTTTTATAACAGAGACTGACATGTGGGTCCCACTGGACCCACAGGTCAGGTTTGACCAGACAGCCGAGTCAAATGGCTGCTGATGTCATGCTGATGCAATGCTGATGCAATAAATTCTTTTCTGTTAATTAAAATAAATCCAGAAATTCAAATAAACTTTGAAAAATCATATCTTTTAATCCGTAACTCCGATGAAAATAATTTATATATGAAAATTGCTCAGAATTTCGATACGAATCTAGATACGCCCTCCGTATTCCCGTCAGATGCCCCTAGCTAGATGAACATGGAACTTTCGGCCTGTTTTCGATAAATGAATAGTGCTCAACTTTAATAAAATAATTCCAGATAAATCCTAAAAATAACCAACATGACCTAGACATGTTTTTAGGCAACCCTGCACTGCACGTTAGCTTAGCACGCTCTGTGTTGCATATGTTTGAGTATTTATCTGTTTCTTCCCCCTCTTCTCTCTCGGTAGAGTCCGGCGCTGACGCAGATCCCGAGACCGACGCTGTCCCGGTGATTGGTTCCCCCTCCGACGACCTTGCTTTTGCCACCAAGCAACCAGGCAAGCAACCCCCCCTTGAGCATTTCCGATATCGCCTATGTCTTTTCTCTCTTATTCTTGCATTAGAATTGCTGCTACTGCTACTGCACCTATTACTATTGCATAGCCTGTCTTTGCTAAATTGTTGATACCTGCCTTTATTCATAAACTGCTTAGTATAGGTTGGGTAGCACTGCTAAGGCCCCACACTCTCGTAGTTGCCTCGCATAGTACCCTTGCCTCGATCAACCGATCGAGCCCCTTCCCCTGACCTTCTTCACATCACCGCACAACCCCCCCTAATATGCTCGACTCCGCAGAGTTAACATCGGGTGACGAGGGTGATACCTCCGAACTCACTTCTGATGTTGTCCCTGTATAGCTAGCTCGTTGTGGGTTACCGAGGGTGATTCCTCTTCCCACTTCCGACTTAGCTTCTGTCGTGCATCCGCTATGGTGGTTACCGCCGAGGGTGATTCCTCCGGTATCACCTTAACGGGACTTGTCGTTTAGGAGTCCAACGAGGGTGATTCCTCGGATTCCTCATCGGCATGAAACCACACGGATGCCCTGTTTCACCATACCGTGTTTAAAGACGTATCGATCCCCGAGGCCGGACGTCGCCAGGAACAAAGGCGTGCGGCCAGAGGTATCGTGCGTCTAATGACACTTTGAAGTTACTACTACACATGTTGGATGGAGGCGGGTTGACCCAGAGGGGTACCCGCGAGTGCCTTTGAGGCGTGAGCTGTGGAGTCGGGTGACCAGTGAGGGTACCCGCGAGATAACTACGAGGCGTGGCCGGTCTTTCCCAGTCCTTGTCACAAGTCCTCGAGACGGGACGACGGGGCCAACAGTATCGTAGGCTCTGCTCGTTTCCGCGCGCTCCCAACACACTAAGCGATTTGGATATTTGATCCGAGGGGCCTTCGGGTCCGATAGCACTAACCACCACGTGGGTGTGAGTGGGTGCTCTGCGTCGTATACATCAGCCGGAGTCGTCACGACGTCAGCGATTGAGCGGCCCGTTCGGATTGGACTTAGGATGCAACTGCGCTTGTATAAGGGGTTGCTAGGTCTGCTACCGAACGGCCTCGCAACGTGCGGAGTGTCCGGGGCGACGGCCATGACCCCCGGGGGCATAGGATTAGTCCGGCGTGCTCGATCCTCTCTGGCGGTATCCGGTCGGGTTGCGTCGTATTGTTTAGCCGAGGGCGGGCACGACCTGATGGTGTGTCCGGCCGGAGTTAAGCGAGCGTGGTGGGTAACTTGGTGCACCCCTGCAGGGAAGAAACAATCTATCGATAGCCTGTCCTACGGTAACGGACACTCGGAGTTGTATCCACTTCGGTACAACTAGAACTGGTGACTTGAGATATGAGTTATGAGGTTGATATTGCTGCAAACTCTATACATTATTATGATGAGCCTTACTACTCTGTTCCCCTCTAATTGCTGCAAGACCCTGAAGATGCTAGTCTTCGTCAGGACTAGGCTTTTCCCCTCTCTACTCTGGCTTTCTGCAGTCTAGTCCACCCACATAAAGCCTCCTTTGAAAATAATGCATTGCTAGTATAGATCTGATGTAAGTCTTGCTGAGTACTTTGGATGAGTACTCACGGTTGCTTTGCTTCCTCTTTTGTCCTACCCGCATGATAAACCAGACGACGGAGCCATGGTGCCTGCAGCCCCCGTTGACGACTACTACTACCAGCCCGAGGCTGGCTACTACTACTACCCGGCCGGCGAGTACTTCTACGAGGAGCCGGCGGACGACGACCAGGAGTAGGATCGGAGGTCCCAGGCAGGAGGCCTGCGCCTTTTCGATCGTAGCTTTTCTTTTGCCCCGCCTCGTATGAGGCCTATCTGTACTTGTGTTCTATGTCTGTACCCAGACATCTAATGCTTCCGCTGACTATGTGTATGACATCATGTTATGTATTCGAGCCCTCGAGGCCCCTGGCTTGTAATATATGACTTGTATGTATTTATTTATGTTTTAGAGTTGTGTTGTGATTCCTTCACGTGAGTCCTTAGGCTTGATCGTGTGCATTGCGTGTATGATTAGTGCACGGTCGGGCCGGGGTCGTCACAGGTTGGTATCAGAGCCGACTGCCTGTAGGAACCCCCCTTTCCAACTCCTTGGCCGAAGTCGAGTCTAGAGGTCCAAAAATGTTTTACTAACTTGGCTGTGTGGCTTATGGCCCCACGTCGCCAATTGGGTGGTGTAGATTCTTTTATTCCTCGTCTATACTCTGGGATTCTTCTCCCTCGTCTATTCGGGTTAAGTTTTACTAACTCCACTAGGTTCTCGTTTTCACATCTACCCGGAGAGCTGGATATCAGTGCGGTTTCTTATCATTGACCTGAATAGTCTGATAATCATTCCTTTCCATTTGTTTGTTTAACCTTTCCTATCAAGTTCTGTTTAATTATCATCGGAACTTGACAAGTCTGAATCTTCTTCTTTCAGATGAATCCTCTGTTTCCACCTCGCCCGGAGACTCAGCTTGTGCTTCGCACCTGGGCTCGAGATGCCCCTGGGTTTCCGGCCATTCTAGTCGCTCTCATGACCAGACTGGGCTACCGCTGGTACCCCGAGTACATGGTCTACGAGGAGTATCGCGAGTTCAACCAGGAGCAGTATTATGCTGTTGTTCGTATCTATGACCGGCAGGATGACTCAGACACCGAGCTGTACCGCTTTCGCGGTAGTGGCGTGACGGTTGCGATGGCAGTCCATGATGCTGCCTACGCTGCTGTCGCACGCCTCCGAGGAGAGCACAGAGATAGCTTGGATGCCTCTGAGTTTCGGTACATACCGTATGCACCTGCTGGAGATGAGACTGGATACTACTCAGCTATCTGTGCCCCGTACGAGAGTCGACGTTATGACCCGCAGGTTCTGATTCAGCACACTCAGGCGCTGGATCGAACTGCTCGGGCCCTGGCGGTTGAGTTGTCCATCACTCGGACAGTTCTCTACCAGACGTTGACGCAGTTGGTACCGGCTGTCCAAGCAGGGACACTTCCTCAGTCTATCCTTTGCCCGCGCAGGATCATCACACCTCCAGGTGTCGAGTGGCCTGCGGTTGGAGGTCACACGCCAGTTCGTGGACCTATGATTCCCGATCGATACCGGGTTCTGCATCAGAGTGCACATGGAGCTCAGGAACCTTCTGCGATCGAGATCCGCCGTCCGCACTTGCAGCTACCCCGTTTCAGTTCCCTTCTCCGACGTTGATGTAGCCTTTGCTATGTCTCGTTGTGTACTTCCTTACCGCGGTCTGCGCGCCGCCTACTATGTCTAGTTTCTGCTTTTGCGCCGTTGTGCTGCCCGTTTGTAACCGACGCTATGTACGAACCCGTATGTCATGATGTGTATGATGTTGTATTTATTGCACTTCCCTTATGTCGTGCATATTTACTATATTGTTGAATTCATGCAACGTGTATCCTTGTCTCTAAACCACCCCTGTTGGAATTATCAGGATGGCTGGTAACGGTGATCCACCTCCACCTCCGCCTCCGCCTCCGCCGCCAGACTATATGGCTGCCGTAATGCAGACCATGGAAATGCAGCGTCAGGTGCTGCAGGGTATGCTCAACCAGATACCCCAGGCCAACGCCAATGCTCAGCATCAGCCAGCCGCCATCACTCTGCAAGAATTTCTGCGGCTCAATCCAACGGTATTTCGCAGTGCCGCCAACCCCTTGGATGCCGATGATTGGCTACGTGACATCTTCTTTGAGCTGGATTCTGCCGCCGTGTCCCCTGACAACTATGTCAAGTTTGCGACATATTTCCTGAAGGGTCCGGCGGCCCAATGGTGGGACACGCACCGGAACACAGTGCCTACTGGAACTGTCATCACCTGGGCAGACTTCAAGACCGCTTTCCGCGCTCGGTACATCCCTGAGGGTGTTATCGACCGCAAGCGTACGGAGTTCCGTAACCTGATTCAGGGCAACAAGTCAGTTGATGCCTATCAGCGGGAGTTCCTGGAACTGTCCCGCTATGCTGAGGAGGATATCGCTACTGACGCTAGACGCCAAGAGAAGTTCAGGCGCGGACTTCATCATGATATTCTGCTTGCTCTAGTGGCGCTTGATTTTCCGGACTTCGCCACTTTAGTGAACAAGGCCATTCAGGTTGAAACTGGACTCAAGCTGCACAAGGATGCTCTTAAGCGCTCTCGCGAGTCGGGCTCATCTTCGGGCTCGTCTTCTCAGAAGCGCCGCATATGGATTCCTCAGAGCATGTATCGTCCAAACGCTCCAGTATACAGGCCTTCTTATGCTACACCTCGTCTACCTCCTCCACCGCCAATGCAGTACAGGCCTGCAGTCCCAGCACCTCGAGCACCTGCGATTCGTCCAGAGAGTGGACTCTGCTTCAAGTGTGGCCGTCCGGGTCACCGTGCCAGAGACTGTCCACAGGCTCAGGGTCAGCTGGCTCTTCCATCTGCTGGCCGTGGCAGTGGACGTGGAATTCCTCCGCAGCGCAACAATAATGTCAGGCCTTCGAATACTCGTGGTGGTCAGCTTCACCACGTCAATCTGAGTGAAGATCCAGAGCAGCCAGCCACAGTGATGGGTACACTTCTTGTCAACTCAGTATTTGCTAATGTCTTGTTTGATACTGGTGCATCTGATTCATTCATATCAGAACCATTTGCATTTAAACATGGCTTTAAACAAGATAAACTATATCAAATGGTATCCGTACAAACCTCCGCGGGCCGGGGTCGTCACACAATTGAACCCAAATATTTCATCATTGATCAATACATCAATACATTAGAACCCTTGCATATTTAGAAATGAAAGTCCAACAACTAGATTACTAGGAGCGACGCAAAATATTATATACAGTTCTACACATATTAGAATAGTAGTTCCTCCATGAGCACCACTCGAGCTCACCAAGGAGTTAGGCGGTGGTCCTCTCCCTTGATTAGCATCGGCAGGGAAAGCACAAGTGCTCCTGGCGGCGGAGTGGAGAGGTTCTCCGGGAGGATGGGAGACCGAGGATGATGGGAGGTGGAGGCGTCCGGCGGCGCGCCAGCCGGGACAACGGATCCACGCCGGTGGTCATCCTCTGGCGGCGGTGTGGGGGCAACCCTGACCGCTAGAGAGAGGGAGACGAGAGGCGAGATGAGTTCTGTCGTGGTTCCTGGGATCGGGCCTGCCCTTTGGGTTGACCCATCCAGTGGCGAAGGTGGTTAATTTTACCAAAACACCATGGGTAGGTTCGAAGAGACACACAACGAAAGCCGGAAAAGCACCTCGTGGGGTGCTACTGCTGGTACGTGTATTTTTGGCTTCGCTTCGCTAGAATCTGGGCTGGTCGGTTCACTCTTTGGTTAAGATTTGGCTGCCAAGCAGTGGAATCCGGCTAAAAAAGTCAAACCAAATGAGGACTTAATGCATTACTATGTCTTTCCAGTTAAAAATATCAAATGAATGGCAACTTAGACAACTTTTTAGAATATATTTTATGAGCGATTTAGAAATGTCTTACATAGTACTCCCTCATCAATTTATTTGCTACCTTTTTTATTCCCACATCAATTTATGAAGAAAAAAATCAATCTCGCATCACTCACACATGCACACATGCATGTAGTCCCATGCGCAGACCGCGCTTGCAAATAAAGACGCTATCGGGGATGAAATGTGAAACAAAAGTTACTCAAATATATATACAGATTGGATATGTACTCAACCAAAACGGATATGTATATAGTACATCTATCAACATTTTTTTTAAACAATGAGTCTCCTTGTCGATCTCCATTGAAGAATAACTCGAAAGGAAACCCCGCATGAAGGAGGGAATGGAAACATAATGCCCAAAGACAACTAGTTAGGCAAAACATTCTTGATTAACTACACGCAGGCAACTTTAATCGGCGTGCCAACTACGCAGCATCACTGCAAAGTTGAAACTACCGCTAGAAACAAGCTCCCAAAACAAGTCACAACACTCAAAATGAAGCAAGGCAGAAGCATATCATTGAAAAATTCTCCTAGCCAAGGGATACCGCTCATGCCCTTTGGGAAGTGCTTTGCGCCATCACCGCCATGATCTTGATCTTCAGTACCCCTTCCTCGGTTATTCTTCTACCTTGGCTTTTCTACAATATGCTCAATTCCTCAGTACTCCTAGTGATTCTATGTCATCCTCGGTGTAGTTGGTCCATATAGTGTCTTTTCCACTTTATTTTCATAATTTAAAAGCAACTGCAAATAAAGTTGATATCGGGTGTGAACGTGAAATAGAATTTACTCAATACATATACGGATCGGATATTTGTTCAGCCAAAATATGTGTGCATACATTACAATCTATGGACGTACTTTTGAGGAAAAAAATGAGCCTCCTTGTCGATCTTCATTACAGAAACTGCCACCATTTTACAAGCCAAGAAAAGCTACTCAAAAGAAAAATCCACGAGAAGGGGGGGG
>LR738711.1:926087899-926100135 GCA_902687465.1 Secale cereale | reverse complement strand
AACATAAAGCCAAAATACAACCAATCAGGCAAAACATTATGTAAACCCCCTTGCGGGCAGCTTTAATCAGTGTGAAAACTACACAAGATCGCCGCAAAGTTCAATCTACCACTAGAAAAAAGCTCCCCAAACGAACTGCAACACCCAAAATTAAGCAAGGCAGAAGCATACCATTAACAAATTATCCTAGCCATACTAACAAATTAGTATTAAACAAGGCAGAACTCAATGTTTATCATTTACACTCGGACCATACATTTTTTGGGCATTGTATCATTTCCGTGTAAATAAGTGTGTTTTATACCATTTAGCTAATTATAGTGTTTACAATCTTATCCTAGATCATTTCACTTACTACTAAACAACATAGAAAACAAAGATTTATCACCTCTGCCTTGAACCACATACCACACAAGAAAAAATGACGCAAGTGTGCATGGTAGAGGTCCCTATGTTTTCTCAGTGTTTGGTGGTCACATTGATATGATACCCCGCGAAAAAGGACATTGTGCTCGAATGGAAAAGGGGGGAAATTTGCAAGGCAATCCAAGCTGAGAACGTATGTGCCTTATAAGCTCTTGTACTTGCAGTGCAATGCATAAAGCCTCATGTTGTGCTCCAATCTTGACTGTGTTATGATGATCGGCATAATATGATCAAGGAGGCGACAGATCGAAGTATCCATTTTGTTAGGTGGCATGAAGTAAGTTGTTATATTGGAGAAATTGAGAGTTTGCTCTAAAAAAAATGAACAATCACGTTCCAAGCAAAATTGAACATGTTAGATAAGTATGATATGACAATAGCTTCCGCTAATTGTGAGTTTGCGTTTGTCAACCAAAACTCTAGTTTTCTCTAAAATTTAAGAATATTTGATAACTCACCATGCACTTTGTGGATCCTTACATAGTTTCCATGTGAGCTATTTTGGTTGATTATATACCCTATGAAGAAGCTCTGGTTTCCTCAAAAGTTATGGTGTGAAAGTTTGAGAACTAGAATGTGTGTCATTTACACTTAAACCATACATTTTTTGGAGCATCACATCGTTTTCGTGTAACTAAATGTGTTTACACTATTTAATTATATTGCTAACAATCTTATCTTATATCATTTCACTTAAATTTCTTGTGCAAGAGTTATCATGCCCACCTTTGAACCACATAAGGGAAAGGACTCAAGGATGTATGGCTGCGATCCCTTTGCCGTCTCAGTGTTGTTGGTAACGGCGATATGATAAATGACAACTACAAAGGCGTGTTTGAATGGAAAAGAGAGAACTTCACAAAGGTATTAGACCTTGAAAGCTCCGACACCTACGATGCAATGTACAATTCCGCATGCTATGCTCCAGTCCTAATAATCTTGTGATGATATGATCAACATTATAAGAGCAAAGAGGCGACGGATCAAAGCATCCATGTTTGCCTACTGACATGAAATAAGCTGTTATCTAGGTTCTCACCCGGTTTTCCTCTAATTAATCGGGTAAGTCTCTTCTTCTTAATCAATGAAAATAGCAAAATATTTTGCCTTGTTTAAAAAAAATGTTATCTTCTCAAAAAGTGTTTACTCTAAAAACTAAATACTCCGTGATCACTAATTAGCTAAGGGAGCTACGCGAATAGCTTCTGCATAATGTAACACCATGCTTGTCTGACAGAGGTCTGGTTTCCTCGAAAGATTTAAGTGTGGATATTTGATAACTCGAAAATGCGTTAACTCACTCAGGACCATGATGTACTCCCTGGACCATTGTATAGTTCCTCATGTAAGCTCCTCTTACGCAATTGCGCAAATTGCTTTGTAGAACTCATCTCAGACCATTTCATTCACTAGGAAGCAAATTAGACAAGAACGGTTCGGCACAACAAGCAGTACGATCTATAGTTCCGAAGCTCGAAAAAACGTGTGTTAATCTCACTCGGGACCATCGTTATAGTTTTCATGTAACTTGCTACACGATCGCGCCAATTGCTTTGTGTGACCCATCTCAGATCGTTTCATTCACCAGGAAGCGAATCGGAGGACAATAGTTCGGCACAGCAAGCAGTACGACGATCTACACTTCAAGAACATGACACAGCACCACCCACTGCGATCCAGAAATCCCACCGTCGACATGCGTTCACCAGCAAACGTTGAATCATATGCATGCAAGAATCTCCCTCTGGAGGCCATGTGAAGCACCTTGGCGTCTTCCCCGCAAACTCCATCCCCCCCTTTCCCAAAACTCGCTGGCGACACATGCATCACATTTCATGAAAGAGGAGAGAAAGATGAAAAGAGAGAGAGAGAACAATGGAGCCCTCGTCGGGCCCGTGCGACGCATCGGAATCAATGGTCTTTTCCGGGAATTCAGACTGCCGTGGTGCTCGCCTGCCTCTGCTCGGTGGAAAGAGGAGTACGTACTCCTGCTCTACCCAGGCGCGAATAAAGAAAGGGGGAGGAGCAGAGGAGAGGACGGACATGGCGACGGAGGCGCCAATAAAGAAAGGCCGGGGTCAAAGAGCGGCACGCAGCTGCGGGGGGAACCCGAGGCGCGACACATGGAGGAGATCGCCGCGCCCGCCCCCGCGCGCACAGTCACCGCGCCCGCATGGCGCCGCGCGCCGAATCGTCACTCCTCCCCGGGGCCGAGGACCGGCTATCAGCCCACCTACCCGAAACGCATCCGCATCCGCCTCCGCCGGCCGAGGGCGACGCGACGCGGACGGGCGGACGGCCGGCCCGGCCGGCCAAGCTATGCGCTCCTAGACGACGAGGTCACGGAGGTAGCAGGGGCCTGCCAGTCAATGCGTCCTTGGCTGCCCACCTCACCGTGAGGCCAACTCCCATGTGCGATTCTAAACGGGTGTCCGATTCGTCCGCTTTTCGTCCGTTTGGAACAGAAAAATGGACACGGCCATCCGTTTCCGGTCGTGCGGCCGTCGATGCATCCAACGGGTCGGCCGCACCCTAAGCAGATCCATTTTTTGGCGCGAAAATAAAACCCCAAATAAACATTAAAAACAACTTGAAAATATTTAACACATACATTTAAAACGCCTACATTACCCTAGTTCGCACATTAATATAATAAATAGGATAATTTAAACATTAGAAAAAACATAAAAATGGCCACCGCCTCCGTGGCCGCCATCCACTCCTCGTCGTCGTCCTCGTCGCCGATGAGGTTGACGTATGGAGGTGGCTGCCAGAGGTGGGTTGGCGGCCCTTGCCAGGCCGGAGCCGCTGCTGCGGTGGCGCCTGCACGACCTCTTCACGTGGCGGGAATGGTGACCATCGGCCGGCGTCCACCTCAGGCGTGCATGGCATAGTCTCTGTCCACGTCCATAATTGCCCGACCAATGTTGGGTTCCATCCCGTCATCTCCTTCATCGCCACATCCGGCTGCTCCACCTCCATGGCCTCCTCCTTGACGCACGCGTTGAGCTCGGGGAAGGCGACGTCGCCGACCGTTGACAAGGCCAACGCCTCCTCGAGGCCCTGCCATTGGCGCTCGTCATGGGTGTGGACGGACTCCTCCATCACCTGCTGCATCGGCTCCTCCCACTCGGTGGCCGTTAGTTGCTGGGGGTGGCTGGGATGGAGACGGCGACAGCGTAGGGGTGAGGCCTTGCGACTTGGGGCGCGCTGGGAGCGGATGCGCGACAGACAACGCGTGGTCGCCGTGGGCTCTGCGGACAACCTGCAAAGTAGGACTGTCGCCGGATGTCGTGCTCGTCGCGGAGCCATGTATCCCAGAGCAGCGAGTCCACGGCGTACCTCATGTTGTCGACGAGGTCCAGGGGCAGGTGGGCGCGGCGACGATGGATCTTGTCCTGGCGGGCGCGACCGCTCAAGGGACCGACGGGACAGGCACGCGATCCGCGAAGAGGTGCCGGTTGTTGGGGAGGTGCACGTCGCTCCACGACAACGGCGTGTGCGTCTCCCAGTAGCGCTGCCACACCTCCGCCTTGACGTACGGCCGCCGGCGGGGTGGGACACCCCCTGGCGCCATATGAAATGCGAGCGGTAGTGGAGATGTAGGCGGGGTGAGGGAGCGGCGACGACGATCGAACGACGGCCCGGCCACATGGTCGTGCCTCGTCTTGCGGCCGGGGCGAACATCGCCCCACCATTTCCGCCGGCGAAGATGTGGATGGGGGCTAGGGCTTGGTCGTGTCGGGGCTCGAGGAGGCAAGACGACCAGGAAATGGAAACTCTGGATTGGCCAGTCCACGGCTTCCAATTTAAGAAGGACGACGATCCTTCGCTGTGTAACTGACAACGGGGGGCCCGCCGTGCGTGCGCATTGAACTTGGGTGATGAAGGTAGGTGGACAACTGCCACGCGATCCCAAGACGGACGCCGTTTGACGTCCGTGTGGTCGCAAATCGAGCGTATGTTTACCCCGGAAATGAGACGGGCCGAACGTCAAATAAACAAAACTTAAGGATGCAGCCACCCATTAGGCCATGTCATCCGCCCGTTTTGATCCAAACGAATGCGGATGGACGAGATGGGGTTCGTGCTTTGGAGTTGGGCTCACCGCCCCGAAGATGCCGAGCGCGAGATGGCGCCCCCGATTCTTTGTCCTGACCACGATGCGTGCGCCCTGTCGCCCAACCGACGAGCTCTCTCCTACCATATTTTTCTTGCTTGCTTCCTTATTTTCCTTGATGTTATCACGTGCCGCCCGTCGTGACAAACTAGCGGCGCGGTTCCCAGCCGGGCACGAAAAACAGCCATCATCAATCAACTCTTCCAATACGAACTGGTTTTCGTCGATCGACCATAAACTTGTCGTACTCGTACTAGAACAAGAAGGAAGGAAGGAAGGAAGGGTTGCGTCCACAAGGAAAGCAGAGCGGAGAGATCCGCTCGAAGTTGGAACCGAAGATGCATCAGCAAAGGAGACAACGAGTAGCGTCCAAACCGCCCCCGTCGCATCAAGCCGAGCACACACGAGACTACTCTCGTTCATCGTTACCATACTCTACTGCCACTAGCATCGACCTTAACAGTCCCAAGCCTGGACCGAAAGCGTTTATGTCGTGAGCTCACAAGAAACGCCGCCCAGCCTTCACGTTTCCGTTCAACTTCGACCCGTTGAGCTCGCAATAAACGCACGCCCCGTCCAACACTCCACCCATTCCCCGTACTCTACCCTCGAAGTGGAACGCGTACGGTATTATGGGCTCCCCGGTAACGCCACCGTTTGACCACCAGAGCAAGTAAAAATTTACGGAAAAGCACACGCAATGAAGGCGCGCTACGTATAGCCATGGAAACGGCCTGGCGTCGTGAATGAATGAACGAACGAACGAGCAATAATGCCCGTATTTTTCGCAGCCTTTGCTCGCAGCAAAGCTGGCCTTTTTTTCGAAAGCCCGGCATTCATCTTCCTCCAAAGATAAGGCCCAGCCGAGCCGGCATTGATGCCTCTACGCCTGCACCCTGCTCCTCTCACACGCCATGAAGACTGCACAGCACAACACTCTACCACTGGCGGGGCATGCACTGGCTGCAGATAGAAAGTTAAAGCGGGGCGGATAAAACCATGACTCGGCTGACATCCGGGCCCCGCAGGGTCACGCACCGAAGGCACGGTACGGACCGGGGAGAGCAGCGCTCCCGTGTATAAAACGAGGCGCCTCCCGCTATCCCTTTTCCGAAACATCTATCTCCTCCCTCTCCACTCCACCACCGCTTCTCCCCGTCCCGCGGCCGCTCCCCCTCCCTCCCCCGGAGACCGGCCCGCCACCACGGCTCGTGCGGCCAGAGATAAGATGAGGACGAGGAGCGGCTCTCTCTATACCTGCGGAGGTGTCGAGCCAGTGGCCGGGCAGAAGAGGAAGAGGTCGGCCGCCGCTGCCGGCGGCGAAGTGTCCTGTGGGCGCCGGAAGCGCCAGGCTTCGGGGCCGGACTACTTGGATGGCATCCCTGACGACCTCGTGCTGTCTATCTTCTCCAAACTCGCCGCATCTGCGAACTCCCCCTCCGACCTGCTGTCCGTCCACCTAACGTACGCCCCCGCCCTCCGCCGTTCGTGTTTGGCTCAACTGCTTCTTGCAAAGGAAACTCCTGCTGCTTCCCGTGTTTGGTTGCCTGAACGTGTTTGTGCCTTTGACGTTTCAGGTGCAAGAGGCTCAACGGCCTGGGGCAGCAGGAGCTGGTGTTCGCCAAGGCCTCCCCGGCGTCGCTCGCCGTCAAGGCGGCGGCGTGGTCTGAGCCTGTGCAGCGGTTTCTCAAGCGCTGCGCCGACGCTGGCAATCTTGAGGCTTGCTACATTCTTGGCATGGTAAGAGTCGATCAACAAATCTACTAGTTGACTTGATCGCTTGATTATATATCCGTGCATGCATGGCCGGAGTTTCAGGGATGGAGTGCTGACCAGCGTGGTGCGTTTTTGCAGATCCGGTTCTACTGCCTTGGCAGCCGGAGCGGCGGCGCGGCTCTGCTCGCGAAGGCGGCGGTTGGCGGGCACCCGGCGGCGCTCTACTCGCTGGCCGTCATCCAGTTCAACGGGAGCGGCGGTGCCAAGTCGGACCGCGACCTGCGCGCCGGGGCGGCGCTCTGTGCGCGCTCCGCCGCGCTGGGCCATGTCGACGCGCTCCGCGAGCTCGGGCACTGCCTCCAGGACGGCTACGGCGTGCGGCGCGACCCGGCCGAGGGCCGCCGCCTCCTCGTCGCCGCTAACGCCCGTGAGCTCTCCCTCGCGCTCGCCGCCGCGGCGGCCAGCGCGACCTACCCCTTCGCGTCTCTGCCCATCGGCGCCGTCGCAGGCGGCGCCGGCGTTGGTGGCAGCAGCCCCCTCCTCTCAGACTTCGGGTGGAGCTTGCCGGAGGCGGAGCCCCACACGGCGAACCAGTTCATGACAGACTGGTGGGCGTCGCGCGGCGTGCAGGCGTGCGCAAAGAAGACTGACGCGGCGGCCACCGGCGGAGACGGCGAGGGTGAGCTCCGGCTGTGCTCGCATATGCGGTGTGGGCGCAAGGAGACGCGGCGGCACGAGTTCCGGCGCTGCTCGGTGTGCGGCGCGGCCAACTACTGCTCCCGCGCGTGCCAGGCCCTGGACTGGAAGCGCGCCCACAAGGCCCAGTGCGTGCCCATGGACCGCTGGCTCGTCGGAGCCGCCGCCGGCGCCGCGCCCCAGCAGTGACCCGCCCCAACGGGCAACCGACGGCGCAACGTCCGGCAACAAGCAGCAGCACCGGCGAGTCCACGGCGCGGCCGGTGGACCGGGCGTAGCGGAGCGAAGGACGACGATGATGAATGAGGATGCGTTTTTCTGGCGTTTTGCTTTCTTTTTGCGGCCGTTTGGGTGTCGTCTTGTCAGATGTACGTACTCTACTAGGGAAGAGCAGACGAGAGATTCTACCGCGGCCACCACCAGAACTCTAGCCTTGTTTTCTTAATCTTTTCCTCTCTCTTTTAAATTAATTATTAATTAGCCCCCTCCTAAATTAATCAAATTACTCCCCTGATAAGATGGTAAAAAAAAATCCTGGATCCTGTGGGTTTGAACTAATTTTCTAGAGCTCCAGTGTGGAAGTTGCTTCTGTCGCTTTGTGCTTTGGTGTTTTGGATGGATGCTGTGGGGTGTGGAGTAGAAGAGCAGTGCTCCAGCACTCCATGTACAGCACGGGCTGCTACGCTACGTGCCTCTCGTAGCTTATCAGATGAGTAGGGGAATCGGTGGCCGCGCCGTGCAGCGCTGCGGCCTGCGGCGTCGTGTAGGCTTTGGTTTAGCTCTCGAGGCACGGGACAAGTTGGAGCCTTCCCTCTGGCCGCTGGTGCTGGACTTTGGGAGGTGGAATCCATGTAGGCTGCCATAGCCAAAGTGACACCTCCACCCAGCCGGCTTTTGTTCTTATTTCCTTTATTACTTTTCTGTTACCTAGGCAGGGCATGGATGGAAACAACACACAAGATGATGACGATGCTACGTACTACTACCACGACTAGCCCACTCTCTTTTTATATGGCTCGAGCACGCAACAGAACGGCGTACATCTGTACATGCACACGAGTAAACTCGTCTCGCAAAGAGTAGAGTAGAGTGCAGTTAGATTTCTCTGGTATTCTATTCAGAACGTATGAATCATTGAGCGGACGAGTGCCGAACCTGCTGACCCAGCGCAACGGGACGCCGGTAGGCCTTGGCATGTTGCACAGGTGTGTGTACACTGGGGAGAGGCATGCACACAGCACACGCCAAGGCTCCCGGCATGGCACACGAGTAGTGCACGACTACACGGACGCTCCCGGCGGCGTGCGCTCGAATGTGCGTGGCGCGAGTGTTTCCACGACGTAGACGTCTGCGGTCGCCGGCGAGACACCACCCAGACCTCCAACGTGGACCTGGGAGTATCAGGGAAAAATACCGAGCGGCTTTCATCATTTGTTTCAGTTGATGCCAACGGCGAAAGCACGGGCTGACCTGACGGCCGGTGTCCAAACTAGACCCGTGGCAGTAGTAGTATCTATACTTTGCTCAATTACTCCTGCCTTTTTCTAATCTGATTGATTGATGGTGCTACAGTTACAGGCTTACAGCCACCTGATATTTTCCATGTTTGAATATATTACTATCCTTTATTTTTAGAGGGAGTAACGTGTAACCACGAACGTTAAGCTCGAATATTTTATGAGACAACTGTACAAAATTTAAGAAGGCCGATATATAATAGTAGGAAAGAAATAACTGCCGTTTTCTTGTTTGATTAATTGACTGATGGCGCTACAGTTACCGTCATATGATGTTTTCCTTTTGTTTTGTTTTGTTTAGGAGTACATTATTTCTTTCTTTCTTTATATTAGAGGGGTAGCACGTAGTAATATTTTTCAGAGACAACTGTTCATACTTTAAGAAGGCCGATATAATAGGCAAGAAATAACAGGTGCGGCAGTAAATAACCAGCCAGGCCCGGTCAGAAAATTTGGTGGTGCCCATCGGTGCAGGCGGCGACCCAATCAAGTGCATGCAAATATAGACGCCCCAGCCATCCTCTTCGCCGCTACCCCTCCTAGGTTCACAACGGAGACGAAGTGTCTGTCCCACGTTGGATACCAGACCAGAGAAGATGGTGCCATGACACCGGCTCCGTGGGCGCACAGCGACTAGGCACGTACTCCACTTATACGTTACCTACGCCTCAGAAAACTCAGCCCTCGTGATGCCTGCACGTTTGACCCAGCAAATCATGCCAGAATTTATATTTGTTTTTGTACACGGAGAATAAAAGCTGGGATTTTGCAGCTGCACACAAAATAAAACCCGAAAAATTCCAACGATCGTGCGCGCGAATTGGGATATATCGGCGCGACATGGGGCCAGGAATCGGATATTTATCTACACATAAATTTCTTTCAGCGAGGAATGGAGTGCTCATTGACCTTTATTTTTTTGCCCCCTTGCATGCGTGCCGCGACTTTAATCAGGGGAAAATAGTGATTAGCAAAAACGTTGTCCGCATCATGGGTCATGTCACCCCGTCGGATCTTTGAGTTCATCTTCGCTGGCTCGACCGATTTTTAAAGGGTTTGATCGAGGAGGGCAAGCTATGGAAGCAAGCAACATTAGTTGGTGGTTTGTTTAGTCCATAATTCATGTGCACGAACGATTCCCTGAGGCGATTTACTTTGCGTGGCAGATCATGCGTGCATGAAGCAAGCAAGCAAGCCAAGCTCATTGTGCTGCTCCGTGCACGGTTTAGTCGTCGGTGATGTGGTCGTTTTGCTTCTTTGTTTTTACTGTCGTGGCTCGGCATGGGGTCAAGAGCCCCCAAGGGACCAATTAATTAACGCTTGATACGGTGCTCCTACATAATTGCGTGCCTTGATGGTCAATGACTGTCGAGAGACAGCATCTCTTGAGTGGTGTGCGCCGGCTGCCATCTTGTCTTGCAGTAATTAGCGATCATGATAGGCTGCTCGTGTTTAGCCTATCTTGTTTAGGAGTGTCTTTTAAGGCTATTCTCAAACAAGTATCATACTACATCAGAGCCGCCTCCTCCTCTCCTCCTCCAAAAAAAGATTAGGTTTTTCTGCCTCCCGTCGGCGTTGCCTTAGGGCCACTTGGGCGTGGTGGATTCTGGCCCTCGCCAACGGGAGGGCTTCGTTTTTTAGATGGTTTATTGAGTTTTGGTAGGGTTTGTGTCCTGCTGAGGAAGGCGAGACGGCGGCGGTTCCCTGAAGATAGAATAAGGTTCTTCCCGCCTAGCCCCCGTCCCGGTGGTGCGTCTAGCATCGTCGGTGAGCATGTGGAGGTGTGTCTCCGGTGGATCTGCTCGGATTTGGTTGTTCGTCTACGTTCGTGTGTTTTCAGGTTGGATCCTTCTGATCTACGCCACTCTTCATCAGAGGCGGTTGCTATTCTGATGTGCTGGTCTTATGGGGCCTTAGCACGATGACTTTCTGACAATTGAAGATGAGTAAATCAGAAGTTTTCTCGCAAAAAATATATCATACATCAGTATCATGTATAGAATATTACTGATGAGACTCTCTCCAGAGTTTATAGTAGATTAGTATCTTAGACGACATCATCTCTTATACACATAGTATCGAAGAATTTATTGCGATGTTGTATCATAATATGTTACTCAAAAGTCTCTTTCTTCTTTTAATTTTAAGGCACATCCTCAAAATTGTTTAATTGACATGCATGATACGCCCTCCGTTTCAAAATATAAGGTGTATTGATTTCCATGCAGTCAACCTTTTAAATATTTGACCAAGATTATAGAATAAAATAAAAATATCTACAATACCTAATAGATAAAATATGAAACCTACTTTTCATGATGGATCGAATGACATAAATTTCATATCGTGGATATTGACATATTTTTCAAAATACTCGGTCAAACATGCACGCCTTTGATTTTTGAAAAAACAGATACACCTTAAAAAGGAACGGAGGGAGTACTAGCTATAATACTCCAAATGTGAGTAGGATTAGTAAATTACTTTGCACATTCCAGTCGCAGGTGCTACTCGGATCTAGTACATATTGCCTCTAAATACTAAACTCCGTTTGGAACACAGACCTGAAGTATGAATAGCAGAACCGTGGATGAGATGTTGTACATACTCTACCCATCAGAAACCAAAATCGCATAAACATTATTATTATTTTCAACGGAAGGAGTTCAAAGCACACATTTTTTTCGTAGAGTAACCTCTTTGGTAAACTGAGGTTACCTCCATTAGGCATGGTATTAAATGTACTGGGTTAAGTGAAGATGACGGAAATATGCTAACTCATTTTTTTCCTCTACAAACAAAAGAAGTTGTATCTGAAATGAAGCATAATAAGTTCATAGCCCTGGTGTAAAAAAACACAGTTACATAAAGTTCCCTTCCAAACTTCAAATTTTTGATATTATAACTGCTTCCATAGGAATTGCAAATGAGTCTTAAGATAACCATTTGTTTGTTTCAAAGAGTGATAGAGGAGTTACAGCCGATGAGAACGAAGAATGGCTCTTATGAGGAGGAGGGTGGTTTACTGACAAGAATGAGCAGGATGCCCTGGTGGAAGAAGATAAGTTGCTCGATACTTTGGAGAATGAGGGTCATGATGAAAGTTTGCGGCAGGGAGACAATACTGATGTTTTGAACCATATGAGATGCATCATACTTGTGCCCAAGGAATCCAAGAGTATTGATAGTTGTGGATGGAGTTGTGGCCAAGGACAACACGGAAGGATTTCTGGGTGATGATTCATTTATTAATTATCCGAATAGTTCTTTGCATTATATTACTTGATTATTAGGATTAAACTGGGGCATGCTATAGATATGGTTGATCACATCTAAGATTGTTGAAGGATCTCGAGCAAGCCAAGAGATATTTGCATTCAGAAAATAACATGGGCGGAGTTGGAGATATGATACCTCCACCACATCCTATGCATATTAGAAATGAGACTTTAGATGAGTTGTTGGCCGATTTGGATCAAAACCCATCAATAGATGTTGTACCTAATACAATGGGTTTTCAATTGGTTGAAAGTAATAGATTTAATATGAAGCTGGTAGGTAGGAATTCAAATTTTCCTAAATGAAAGGAATCAGTTGGAATGTTAGTGGCGTAGGGAAGGATAAAAAAAGAGGCATATTAGAGAATTTGTAAAAGATAATCATATGAATTTCTTGGGCTTACAAGAAACCATGAATAAGGATTTTGATCAAAAAGGTTTGGTACATATGAATGTGTAGTGTGTGTTTGTGTGTGTGTGTGG
>LR738711.1:926068265-926086818 GCA_902687465.1 Secale cereale | reverse complement strand
CTTGTATAGTTTTCATGAATAGACCCTACTGGGAGGACATTTATCCCCTGTCCGTGGTAGATTATATAGATAGAATCTTACCTAATCATACCCATCTTTTATAGGATTCTGGAATCGAATTCGAAACCATGAAGATGGATGTTGATTAAAAAAATGATTGGTAGATATGAATATCTGTGTGTGTGTGTGTGGGGGGGGGGGGGTATTTTCACATGGAAATGTGGTGTGTCTCTAGGGAGATATGAAGATATTTTAGTTAGCATTAGAGATTATATTTTTGATTTGGTGGAGCATGAGAATGGAGATCACTTTTTGATGCTTCTTTTCTTTAGCAAAGACTGTGGGGGAAAGCCCCCACTGTAACTCTTTTTTAATATGGGTGGAACATATACATGGTATATTACAAGGAGAATACATCAGAGATTTATTTCACAAGTAATCTAGCCATGATTGCATCCCTTCTTTCAAACTAGGTTGAGACTTAATGATGATGTTGTGAAAGTGCTCCTTGAAGCAGGCAATGCAGTATGCTAAGTTTTTGGATTTATTGTCAAAGATGATGGCATTTCAGCATTCCTTGTAACACCCTGAGTTGTTCCTTTTCATTCCATCCATTAGAATCTCTGTGAGGTCATAATCAGTGTTCCACTGGAAGCCTATTGCAACTCAAAAGTTTTGGCTGAAATCACAGCTGAAAAACAAATGCACCAGGTTCTCATTAGGTTCATCATTATACATAACTAACATCTGCTGTTTTCAATGTAGAAGTTCTTTCCGAGAAGAAGATCTTTGGTGTTTAGCCTGTCCTGCATGAGCAACCATTTTTTTCTTCTGTTTGGGCAAGCTGCAGGACTTCCATATCCATTGGTATGGTTTTGGTGCATCAGGTGGATTACCAATGAATTCCAAGTAGGCTCTTTTATTGGAATATTTGCTTGTGCCCCTGTAGAATTGCCAAGAATCTCTGTCATTGATATTGTCTCTACCATTTGTAATGTTCAATAATTGATGACTTTGTAGAACAGCAATAGAGGACATAGGTGTGTGAAAATTCTCATAGAAATTTCCACTTTCATCACTGGTCAACAATGCAAGTGTTATGTCTTTGTTTCTAGCATATGAAAACATGTGTGGCATTTGCTCCATCATGGGATTTCCATTCCATTTGTCATGCCATATTCTGATGGTGTCCCATTTTAGGTGAACAGATAGTCATGTCTCTAAAATCTTGTAGAATGGAGAAGTAGTCTCTCCACCAGAATGAGCCTACACTAGTAGGGTAGGTAGAAACTTTACAATCATTACAATATTTATTATTCCATATCAATTTTACCCAAGGTATGTCATGCTGATAACCCACAAGTATAGGGGATCATTTGTAGCCTTTTTCAATAAGTAAGAGGGTCGAACCCAACGAGGAGCTAAAGGTAGAAAAATATAATCCCTCAAGTTCTATCGACCACCGATACAACTCTACGCACGCTTAACATTTGCTTTACCGGAAATAAGTATGAAACTAGAAGTACTTTGGGATAGTTTTGCAAGATATTAAAGAGCATGTAAATACAAAGTAGGGGATGTTTAGATAAAAGTACAAATAAGTTAGTGGTTTAGTAGATAGCTTTTGTCAACAAGAAAGTTATTTGTCCCTAGGTAATCGATAACAAGTACCGGTAATCATTCTTGCAATTTTATATGAGGGAGATGCATGAGCTAACATACTTTCTCTACTTGGATCATATGCACTTATGATTGGAACCCTAGCAAGCATCCACAACTACTAAAGATCATTAAGGTCGTGAAACCCAACCATAGCATTAAGTATCAAGTCCTCTTTACTCCCATACGTCATACCCCCCTTACTCGGGTTTAAGTTTCTGTCACTCTTGCAACCCACTGTAAGCGAACCATGAACATATTGCAAAACTGTACAACGGGGGCCCCTCACGTTTGCGCGAGAACAGAGGGCACCGTAGGACAACGCCATAAACAAAATATACAATCATACCAACCAAGATCACGATTAACCCACATGACAAAGCGGATCTACTCAAACATCATAGGATAACCATAGATCATTGGGAAATAATATATGGAGTTGTGCGCCATGTTTAAGTAGAGATTATAGCGGGGGGAAAGAGGTGTTACACCGCTGCAATGAGGGGGAGAGAGTTGGTGTTGACGGTAGCAAGATTGTTGATGTAGATCGCCGTCCCGATCGTTGCCCCGGTGGCACTCTGGCGCCACCAGAAGCGAGGGGGAGAGAGCCTCCCTCCTTCTTATTCTTCCTTGGCCTCCTCCCTAGGTGGGAGAAGGGTTCCCCCTCTGGTCCTTGGTCTCCATGGCATGGGAGGGGCGAGAGCCCCTCCGAGATTGGATCTGTCTCTCTGTCTCTCTCTGTTTCGTGTTCCCACGATCTGGCCGAAAACCGTTTCTTATATTCCCGGAGATCCGTAACTCCGATTGCGCTGAGATTTTTACACGATTTTTTCTGGATATAAGCTTCCTTGCGCCCGAAGTACAACTCCAACCGACGTTCGAGGAGAGCATAAGACACGAGGGCGCGCCTGGGCCTGGTGGTGTGCCCTGGTGGGTTGTGGTCACTATGGGCCTCTGTTTGCGTTGCTTCCAACTCCCAAAAATCACATATATTCCAAAATAAGTCTCCGTGAAATTTTATTGCATTTGGACTTCGTTTGATATGGATACACAGCAATACAAAAAACAGGCAGAAAACAGGAACTGACACTAGGCACTGGGTAAGTAAGTTAGTCCAAATAAATCATATAAAAAGTTGCCAAAAGTATGTAAAACTTGTATAATATTGGCATGAAACAGTCAAAAATTATAGATACGACGGAGACGTATCTGCATCCCCAAGCTTAATTCCTGCTCGTCCTTGAGTAGGTAAATGATAAAAAAGATAAGTTTTGATGTGGAATACTACCTAGCATAAACTTGATCGTATATCCAGTCATGGCATGAATATTAAGACATGAGTGATTCAAAGCAATAATCTATAATTTGACATAAAGACATCAATACTCGGGCATCCCAACAGATAATCATGTCTTTCAGAATATAAAATGCTAAAGAACGTTATCCCTACAAAATCATATAGTCTTGTCATGCTCTGTCTTCCCAGCTCAAATTATAAATCATGTACTACCCCGGTGTCAGCCAAGCAATTGGTTCATACTTTTTAACGCGCTTCAGCATTTTCAACTCTCATGCAATACATGAGCGCAAGCCATGGATATAGCAATATAGGCAGAATAGAATGCGGTGGTAGTAGACAAAAGAAGGCAAGAAAGTCTCACATCAACTAGGCAAACTAATGGGCTATGGAGATGTCCATCAATCGATATCAATGTGAGGAGTAGGGATTTCCATGCAACAGACGCAACTAAGAGCTATAAGTGTATGAAAGCTCAATATGAAACTATGTGGGTATGAATTGAACTACTATAAAAAATTCCCACTAGTATATGAAAGTGAAAACATAGGAGACTCTCTATATGAAAACATGGTGCTACTTTGAAGCACAAGTGTGGTATTTGCATGCCCCTTTCCTTTTTTTCTCCTTTTGTTTTTGTTTTTGGTGGGCTTCTTTGGCCTCTTTTATTATTTTTAAAGTCCGGAGACTCATCCCGACTTGTGGGGGAATCATGGTCTCCACCATCCTATCATCACGGGGCATGCTCTAATAATGGATAATGATGATCATCACACTTCTATTTACTTATAACTCAAAAGAAATAAAAACTACAACTCGCTACCTATGACATAGTATGACTCTAAATGAATGCCTATGGCAGTGTACCAGGATGTGCAATGATCTAGCATAGTAAAGATATAAAAAATGGACAAGCCATGAAAATATCGTGCTAGCTGTCGTACGATCATGCAAAGCAATATGAAAATGAATGCTCAAGTCAACTATATGATGGAAGTGCATGGCAATATATCTAGGAATGACTATGGAAATGCCAAAATAGGTAGGTATGGTGGCTGTGTTGAGGAAGGTATAATAAAATTTATGCACCGGCGAAAGTTGTGCGTTACGAGAGAGGCTAGCAATTATGAAAGGGTGAGAGTGTGTATAATACATGGACTCACATTAGTCATAAAGAACTCATATACTTATTGCAAAAGTTTATTAGCCCTCGAAGCGAAGTAATACTACGCATGCTCGCGCGCCCCCGACCTTCACACAAAGATAGGACAATCAAGGATATATTGTGCTCCAACTTCCCGGCATAACGAGAGACTATACATGCATGCTTCGAGAATCACAAACCTTAACACCAATATCTTACTAAACATGATCATACACTAGTACCTCCCACATATTATCATCTCTATATCGCAAAACTATTGAAAGGAATCAAACATATCATATTTAGTGATCCATAAGTTTTATGTAGGATTTTATGACTAACCATGCAATTGACCAAGTCCGTTTGACTCTCTAAATAGATATAAGCGAAGCATGCGAGTTTAATTATTTCTACAAAAGATCATGCTCTAACAAATATAAGTGAAGCACAAGAGCATTCTATGAACATCGGTTTTGTATGTGAAGAGAAACATGCAATCCAAACTTCAAATGATATAAGTGAAGCACATGAAGCATTCTATAAAGCCATACTCAAAAGATATAAGTGAAGTGAAATGAGAATTCTATAAATCAACCAAGGACTATATCATACCAGCATGGTGCATTATTAAAAGAAAAATAAAAGGCACACGATGCTCCAATAATTTACACACATCAAGTGAATGAAACGAATATGAAAACATACCGATACTTGTTGAAGAAAGATGGGATGCCTTCTGGGGCATCCCCAAGCTTAGACGCTTGAGTATCCTTGAATATTTACTTGGGGTGCCTTGGGCATTCCCAAGCTTGAGCTCTTGCCTCTCCTCCTTCTCCTCACATCGAGACCTTCCCGATCTTGGAACACTTCATCCACACAAAACTCAACCGAACTTTTTGTGGTGGGGTTAGTGCATATGATCAATGAAATCCCATCATGTACTGCTCTAACATTATTGTATAATTATAAGAAAACATTACCCACTATATTATATCACAATTCTATGGCCCCAAGTCAAGGAGGCTTCAACAAGAATTCAAACATATGCAAATAATGAAGCTATAACAACAATCTGTGAAAACAAGATAGTGTGTACAGATTTGAACATCCACCATACTTCTGTAACTCTAAAAATTCTGAAATTTTTAGGAAAAAAACATTTTGTATAGCAAGATTGTGAAAAACATTTCAGAATCTTTTGACGTTCCAGTAAAAAATGTAAAACTGCGCACTACAGCCAAAGTTTCTGTTTTTGCACCTCACAAACCAACAAGCAATCTAATCATCCTAAAGGCAAACTCTTGGCACATTATTTTTATAATACAATGGAATTGTACAAGGGGATACTTATTTTTGTTGAAAAGATTCTGTAATTAAGATTCACAAAGTTTCCATGAGCATGAACAAAGTTCAAGGACGTCCCCCACTTCAACGGTGCTCGTCCTTCTTAATTTCACTTTTCTTTTTGAAAAAGTTTTAGGTTCCCCTCTATATTTTTTTGTTTTTAAACTTTATAAAAGCACTCAATATAAATAAATGACACTTTTTTTAAAACTTCGGGGTTGTCTCCCTGTCAGCGCTTTCTTTAAAGCCATTAAGCTAGGCATAAAGTGCTCAAGTAATGAATCCACCCGGATCCCAAGGTATATCAAAGCCAATTTTAACTGGCAATGATTTGTCATTTAGTAGTGAGCACAAAGTGATATGTGTCATGCAACAACAAAGTGTAACTTTCTTCCTATGCATCGGCATGTCATACGAGAACAATTCAGGCACATCAAGTAAAGACCAACGCATAATATAAACAGTTTCTTGCAATTTTATCATGTTGGAAACATAGCTAGGCGGAGATGTAGTTCCTCTCTCACAATAATTGCAAGTAGGAGCAGCAAACACATGCATATTATATCCATCAGAAGCATCAAGTGAAACGGTAAAAGGCAACCCATCAATAGAATCCTTAATAAGTGCAAATTTCTCCGATATAGTGTAGTTTGGAGAATTCAAAAATATAATAGGACTATCATGTGTGGGTGCAATAGAAACTATCTCATGTTTAACATAAGGAACTATAGCAAGTTCATCTCCATAAGCATAATTCATATTAGCATCTTGGCCACAAGCATAGCAAGCATCATCAAAAAGGGATATTTCAAAAGAATCAACGAGATCATAGCAATCATCATAGCATTTATCCTTCGGTAAGCACGAAGGGAAATTAAACAATGTATGTGTTAAGGGGTTACTCTCATTAAAAGGTGGGAACGGGTGATCAATCCGCTCTTCCTACTTTTGTTCTTCGCTCTCCTCCTCATCTTTTTCATCCAATGAGCTCACAATGTCATTAATTTCTTCTTCCATAGACTCCTGCAAAATATTAGTCTTTTCTTGGACAGCGGATACTTTCTCAAGAAACACATCAATATGGGCATTGTATTTATAATTCAGATAGCAATATTTAAGTATAGAAAGATTTTCAGATCTGTAAACAACATCATCATAGTTTTCATACTCTTCAATCAAACATTTAATTTCACAAGCACCCTTGAAAGCAACAAATTCTTCTATTTGTTCCACATCATAATAATCATATATACCATTAGCATAAGAAGCCAAGGTTTCATTATCATTGAAGTCACATGAAAAGGGAAGATGTGGAGCATTCATCCTAGAGAAACAAGTATAATCGTATCTCAAGCATAAATTATAAGCATACCAATGCAACATATGAATTTGATCCCATAACAATTTCCCTTTATGAGTCAAGCGATAATCCCTAAAGTATTCACGTTGATCCAACGTTAGTCCCATTATCAAGTTGAATGGGGTTTTCTCAGGATTATCAAAGTAGTGCATAATATTTTTCACATAACGAGCATCGAGGGTCTTAGGAGGTTACCCATCTCCATGAGTAGCAAGTACCACTAATTTTTTGGTGTTTCGTGTTCCATATCCATGATTAAAGATAGAGAACAACTTAGAACAGAAAATAAAAACTACTTAGTGATGCAAACAAGCACACACGAGAATATTCACCCCACGCTATAACTCCCCGGCAACGGCGCCAGAAAAATGTCTTGATAACCCACAAGTATAGGAGATTGTTTGTAGCCTTTTTCGATAAGTAAGAGTGCCGAACCCAATGCGGAGCTAAAGGTAGGACAATTATTCCCTCAAGTTCTATCGACCACCGATACAACTCTACGCACAGTTAACGTTTGCTTTATCAGAAACAAGTATGAAACTAGAAGTACTTTGGGATAGTTTTGCAAGATAATAAAGAGCGCGTAAATACAAAGTAGGGGCAGTTTAGATAAAAGTACAAATAAGTTAGTGGTTTAATAGATAGCTTTTGTCAACAAGAAAGTTATTTGTCCCTAGGTAATCGATAACAAGTACCGGTAATCATTCTTGCAATTTTATATGAGGGAGAGGCATGAGCTAACATACTTTCTCTACTTGGATCATATGCACTTATGATTGTATCCCTAGCAAGCATCCACAACTACTAAAGATCATTAAGGTCATGAAACCCAACCATAGCATTAAGTATCAAGTCCTCTTTACTCCCATACGCCATACCCCCTTACTCGGGTTTAAGTTTCTGTCACTCTTGCAACCCACTATAAGCGAACCATGAACATATTGCAACACCCTACAGCGGGCCCCCCTCACGTTTGCACGAGAACGGAGGGCACCATAGGGCAGCACCATAAATAAAATATACAATCATACCAACCAAGATCACGATTAACCCGCAGGACAAAGCGGATCTACTCAAACATCATAGGATAACCATAGATCATTGGGAAATAATATATGGAGTTGAGCACCATGTTTAAGTAGAGATTACAGCCGGGGGAAAGAGGTGTTACACCGCTGCAATGAGGGGGAGAGAGTTGGTGTGGACGGCAGCAAGATTGTTGATGTAGATCGTCGTCCCGATTGTTGCCCTGGTTGCACTCCGGCGCCACTAGAAGCGAGGGGGAGAGAGCCCCCCTCCTTATTCTTCTTCCTTGGCCTCCTCCCTAGGTGGGAGAAGGGTTCCCCCTCTGGTCCTTGGTCTCCATGGCATGGGAGGGGCGAGAGCCCCTCCGAGATTGGATCTGTCTCTCTGTCTCTCTCTATTTCGCGTTCCCACGATCTGGCCGAAAACCGTTTCTTATATTCCTGGAGATCCGTAACTCCGATTGCGCTGAGATTTTTACACAGTTTTTTTTTCTGGATATAAGCTTCCTTGCGCCTGAAGTACAGCTCCAACCGACTTTCGAGGAGGGCATAAGACACCAGGGCGCGCCTGGGCCTGGTGGCGCGCCCTGGTGGGTTGTGGTCATCGTGGGCCTCCGTTTGAGTTACTTCCAACTCCCAAAAATCACATATATTCCAAAATAATTCTCTGTGAAATTTTATTGCATTTGGACTTCGTTTGATATGGTTACTCTGCGATACAAAAAACAGACAGAAACCAGGAACTGGCACTGGGCACTGCCGCACTGGGTATGTAAGTTAGTCCAAATAAATCATATAAAAAGTTGCCAAAAGTATGTAAAACTTGTATAATATTGGCATGAAACAATAAAAAATTATAGATACAACGAATATGTATCACATGCTTATGAAATTTTGTCAGTAATGCTCTGTTTTGCCATCTCAGATCAAGGACACCGAATCCTCCTGCATATTTTGGAAGACACACCTTTTCCCATTGGACTAGACATTTGCCATGTTTATTAATGCCTTTACCATACAAAAGAAAACCTCTACCAGCTTTTCCAAAATGGTCAAGTATAGTGAAAGGAACTCTGATGCAATACATAGAAAAAATGGGTAATGCAGAGATTATAGCTTCAAGATGTATCAGTCTGCCGGAGTAGGTCATAAGTGTAGCAATGCCTGGTAATATTTTATCAAGTCTTGATACCATAACATACAATCCTCAACTTTTGGGTAGATTTATCTTCTGAGTAGCTCCATCTTTTGAGATATTAATGGGAACAAGGATAGATTTATTATAATTTACTTTTGAGCCAGTAAAATAGGAAAATACGTCAAGGATATCAAGAAGACATTTGATTTGCTCCTCATCAGCATGCATGATAATTAGAGTGTCATCAGCATATTGGATGATGGGGTAACTGACATAATTTCTTTCTTCTATTGGCAATGTAATTTGTCCATGCCAAGCCTCATTAACTAGAATAGGCAACAGCTCACCTACTATAACATAAAGTAGAGGGTGAGTATGGGTCTCCCTGCCTTACTCCTCTCCGACACAGGATTTTCTTACAAGGTACACCATTTAAAATGATGGAGGCAGAACCTGTGGAGAGAATCATATGTGTCGATTTGATCTATTTATTTCCGAATTCAAGATGTTTAAGCATGAATTTAATTGCATTGTAATCCACTTTTTCAAAGTAAATTTTGAAAATGATAATCTCTTTTTTAGATTTATGACACATGTGGATATATTCAAAACTCCATGCTATGTAGGCCTGAATGTTCCTTCTTTGTCACAACCTTGATTGGCATGTTTACCAGTGCCATATGTCAGAAATAATTTGGTGTCTCAGGCTTATCATGCTTGGGGATTAGTGTAATATAAGTAGAATTGATAGGTCCCAAATCTATCAGCTCTCAATGGAAATCATTAACAAATTTGTAGAAGCTTCCCTTGATGATACTCCAACATTTCTTCATAAATTCTTCATTAAATCTATCAGGGCCAGGTGATCTATCCTTTGGCATTTCCTTGATCATTGTATCAATTTCTTCATGTGTAAAAGGGCTTTCCAAATCATCTAAATGTGTTTCCTTTGCAAGATGTGATTTCTCAAATAACTGTTTAGTGTGGTCAATCTTTCCAATTCTTTCTTTGAAGGAGACCCATAAAATGACAACCTTTTGGTCATGATCACAAGCAATAAGTTCATCAGATGCTTTTAGGAAAGATATGTAATTGTGCCTGAAGATCTGAGTAGCAATGGCATGATTTTTTGTATGCTTTCATATCCATGGTTAGCCCATCTAATGTTAGCTCTAATTCTCCAGTAAACCCTTATAGCTTCCAATAGCTTGTTTGTGTGTGATAAGGATTTTCCTGAAGTTTCTTCATCTATAGATAACATTCTTTGGTCTTCTATGCCATCAAGAAGGTTATCATAAAAGCAACAATTTTAAACAGTTTTGCTCAACTGGGAGAACTGTTTGCTCCATTTTTAAACCCTCTTCTAACTCTTTTGAATTTTGCTAAAATATTTTTTGTTGAGTCTGCAAAATATTTAGAATTATTCCAATGATTTTTTACAGTATCAATAAAGCCAGTAAACTCAGTCCAAATTTCTCAAATATGAATATATTACATTTGGGGATGTTACTATCTATATCAACTTTAATTGGACATGATCAAAAGATATTTCTGCAAGAGCTGCCATGGTATATGGTTGTTTAGTGGTCCATTGTGGGCTGGTGAAGACCCAATCTAGTTTTTCCAATAGTGGATTATCCTGCATGTTACTCCATATGAATGCCCTGCCCTTTAGTGTTATTTCAACCAAGCCGAGGTTAATGATGATATTGTTGAAGAGCATCATGTTGTTGTGATCTCCACCATCTCTGCTTCTATTCTCGGCACCTCTAATGATACTAAATCTCCAAGGATCATCCACAACTTGACTTGAGCTGTGTTTAAATTCATGAACCAATCAGTAAATTCTTGTTTACTTTACACATAATTTGGTCCATAGATATTAGTTAGATACCATGTACTGTTATTAGTATTGGAGGTCAATTAAATTGCGATCTGAAAATACCTGACCTCTAGAGCTTCCATTCAAAGGAAAAAGAACAAACTGGTTGAATCTATTTGGGCCTTTGATGGTTCTTGTGGATGAAAAGTGCACATATGTGAGATCGAATCTTGTAGGGATCTATGGTGTTGCCCATGTATAGTTGAAATAATCGTTTTTAGCAAAGCTATCTAATGTATGTCAACATACTCCCTCCGCCCAGGTTTATTGGGTCGTTCAGGCGGAATGGTGGAGCCAAGGAACCCACATGCTTTAGTTATTAGTGACAGTTATGGAAGTTACCTAATTTAATACCATTGACCCCCCTACCCGAAACTATCATGCTAGCTAATGCCTCTCAGGCTGACATCTCGTGTGCGCATGTACGCCGCACAACCAATCAGAAGGGAGAGTGAGCGCATCCGTTAGCTGGAAGTTTCCATATTGTGCATAGGTTTCATTTTTATTCCTGTGCATTTTCACCATGCCCTAATTAATAGCTTTGGGAGACAAAGTGAGCTGAGATGATTGCGAGAACATAGAATGTATATGCAATGCTTTCCTCAATAGACCTTGTGATAAAGGACGTCGCTACGTTGTCGTCCGACCTAATAAACCCGGATGGAGGTGTAGCCCTTGCTTGTGGGGGCAGGGGAAGGGAAGCACGGTAAATACTATTGGAGAACAAATTGAGAAAATAAAGAGGGTGGATATAATACATGGTGTTTTTTGTCCAATGCCTCATTGAGAAAGTGGGGATGGGGGAGATAGACAATTTACTTGGTCTAATGGTCATGAAAACCCTACATATTAAAAATTAGACACTAATAGTGATTATCCCTGAATGGAGGAAGTTTATTCTCCGTCCAAGGTAGATGCTCTAGATATAATCTTATCTAATCATACTCATTTTTTGTATGATCCAGAAATCTAATTAGAATTAGACTAGATGTTCATATTTGAATCGGCTAAAACTCGTGTCCCTTGTGTCTTGTTACCATCTAGCCAAGGCTACCAGATAGGCCCCCTTACCTGAGATTCGCCGGATCTAGCTCCACCAGTAACTCTAGAATGGCTTCGTAAATAGTTTCTAGAACCTCCCAAAAAATTCCAAAGGGTGCCATGGGGCTGCCACTCGGCATGGCCTGGGGCAATCCTACATGGGACAGTTGGCCAACTAGTGGGGGTGCCCCTTTGCCTTGGGGGGGAAGCCCCTTTGGTGCGGCTAGGGTTGGAGGAAAGGGCACCCATTGGGGGGAAGCTGGCCCTAGATGGGGGTATACCCCTTGAGGGGGATCCCCCTCTCCAAGTTGGCCACCTTCCCTGGCCTATAGATTAGAGGGGAGGGGCGACCCCCTAGAACACAACTTTTCAATGTGAGTGACTACGCCCTCCTTCTATCTCTCCCCCACACGCAAAATACCTCCATGCTATGAGGTTGTTGCTCCTCCATTCTTCTAGTCTGACACCGCTTAGCTCTGGAGGAGAATGCTTTGTCAAATCACTGATTTCATACGCGTGGATACCAACAAAGAGGTCATGTGTTCAATCTTTCGTTCAAGGGAAATCCTCACGGTTGGGAGGACTAATCCTAGCTGCGAGAATCTGCACCAACTGATCTACACCCACCTTCCACTGCACTCTAGTTGGTAACGATCTAATCTCATCTATATCTTCATAGTGTTCCAAGGATTTGGTTTGTATGATGATTGTTTATGTTTTCTTACTATGTTTCCCTACACTGTGAACTTTGGAAGTTTTGGGCCCCAAAATTTTCGTGTGGGTTTTGGGTTTTCAAATGAGATAGAAAACCAGAACCCTCTTAAAACCCCCAAAGTTCTGACATTTCCATAAGAAAGTGATAAGAGAGGACTTTGAGGGCATCTCTCCTGACATGGACCCAAATGCCCGCATCCATAATATCAAGCTTGTATCCAAGATGTGTGATCGAGTGCAACTACTTGTACGCCTGGTTTGATATTACGATTTGGCACACCATTGTAGGCGAGCACCATTTTATAGATGCATGGGTAGATCAAACCATTCTTTGACTTGATGTCAAAGATCGTTATTGAATTCCGATGCTCCAAGCAAGAGGTGTAATGTCAAATCCAATAGGGATTACGAAACATGCAATACAAAATGCTTGCGGACATGTCGGAACATGTCCTTGAACAGTGAGTGGGGCGCGCGTCATCCAACCGTAGTCACCGAAGACAGTGGGTTATGACACTTGCCGCCCCTTTAGATGACCCCCTCACATAAACACATCGGCGTGGGGTGAAAATTGTCCTCCACACATCAAGTCTCCTTGTGGCCTTAGATATTTGAGCTCTAAACCATCTAAATTATAGTGTAGACATATGAGAAGATGAATGTGTGTCATTTACACTCGGACCATACACATTTTGGATCTTTGTACCATTTTCCTGTAATTAAGTGTGTGTTACACTATTTAGATAATTATATTGCTTGCAATATTATCTTAGATCATTTCACTTACTAGTGAACAACACGGAAAACAAAGTTTTATCACCTCTACCTTGAACCCACCCAAGAAAAATTTGAATGCATGTCATTCACACTTGAACCATACACTTTTTGGATCATCAAATCATTTTCCTATAATTAACTGTGTTTACATCGTGTAGCTAATTTTTAATTCTTGTAGTCAAGTTCAAATCAGTCTAGTTAGTACTTAATAACATGGAAAAGAGGAGTTATTAATCTTATGATTTACTTGCAACTAATTCGCCCAAATTGCTCGATTGTCCTCTGGTGTACTTGTTGGCCTTTTGGGTCCCACATCAATTAATGTAGAGAATCAGTCTTGACTCCCTCACGGGTGCACGAGTAAACAGATCGACACACTGTTTGGGTGGTTTTCAAGTAAGAATCTCTAGCCACCTAGCAAGGCGTGAAAGCCACCACCATCGGCCACCCGACATTCCCCTGCTTCCTACATACTTTAATCTAGCAACCAACCTTCTCACATACTCTAATATGGAAAATTAAGGAGAAGGAAATAATATCAAATAAAGAAGGCGTTCAAGTTACTCCACCCTAATTGTTTCTGAAAGTATGCCACAGAAGACCTTGCAAAACAAGGGAAAGCTATCAACTTCGTTAGTGTGTGGGAATGGGTTCCATTGCTATACAGAGCATATATTCTTTGAAGCCCCTCAATGATGAATGAGTGATTAGGCCACTACTACATTATACATAAATTTCAACGAAGATAGAAGCAGTAAGGCGCGTACATCATCTCGTTGTTATTGTTATGGAGCATAATTACCATGGGATCATTGAGGCTCACCACATCCCCCATATGTTGATGCTGCGGTGATGGCATGTCGGCATTGCCAATGCCACTGTTTCCAAACCGTTCATCTACGCCACCCGCCCCTGCCCACCTTCGTAGCTAGCCGCAATCAAACATGAGGATAGCTGATATTGCAAATGTTTCTAGAAGGGTAAGGCTGTGCACGTGTAGTTTTTGGTGTATGATGATATCAAATCTACGTTGATTTGACTTGGCTTGGGAATATGAGAATTTAGGGCGAGAAGAGATGCTTAAGGAGATGAGAATGATGATGCGAGATGTTTAGAAACGTTTTTATTCATAATAACTTCCATTTCGATCACATGCACATAAATGCATCAGCAAGTGGGCCCACCCACCCCAGACATGCATGCTGCGGAGATAGCTCATACCCAACAAAACCTCCCCCTTTTAATTTACTTTGAATCCAGTGACCTCCTTGGCGTAGTCTGTGGTAGGGAGGCGTGACACTTGTCGCCCCTTTAGATGCCCACCTGCACAAACATAGTGAAAATTACAGGTTCTAGAAAGCGGCGCTAGAGGATGTCCTAATCTTCTCACGCCACGACATTAGCAGGTAGGGGTGGCCATCGGAGCTTGAACAACATCACCACCTTGTTGCCTTTGGCCACCATGCGGTGATAGGCGGGCCTATTGATATAAACATACCCCTTACCATTGGTCCAACTCATATCCCACAAAACTTCCCTATTTTATTTATTTTTGCAATGGGTGACCTTATTTTCATTGGTTTTGGCAAGGGATACATGACGGGGATCTACCCTTGAGGCCAAGCCCCTCCCCAAATTGTAGTTGTCTAAGAGTGACGCCTGCGGACATTGTAGTCTTCCTATATCATGAAATGAGGTCAACCAATATATCTTCACTTACATCACTGCCTTGATACCTTTATTCACCATGCATCACTCCAGGATAGTGTTGGGTGTATGTGAACCAATCAACAATCCCCCATTGTTCACTCTTATTTGTGCACAACTTCATATGGTCTTCGTCCTTATACATGTTCATCTGCTAAATGTGATGAGCATGTACCTAATATTGGAATGCTTATCGATATGTAAGGTTCGATAGGGCCGACATGGCCTTATTTGGAATGGCACCAAAATTAGGTTCCATGTCATAGAGAGCTTGGAGAGGGAGAAATCTAGAGAAGTTAGGTCCGACAAGTTGTGCCATGATATCACGAGTGGAAATCAAAGTCACCATATCTTGGGGCCATCATGGATGCCGTAATGTGGTTCCATCTCGAGACACTAGTTCATGAACCTTGTATGATTATTTGACTAAGCATGACATGTAGTGCTTTATTGAAGTTGTGTGTTGGTAACATTAAATTGTGCATGCCAAAGCGTGTTGTCGAAAACTTTGTTATGACCAAAAATGATGGAGTACGGTATTGCGTTCATGCACCATCTAGCTGATGAAAAGTCCGAACCAATGATGAAAGGTGGGAAATATATTTCAGCACTCCTCCTCACATCAAAGACAAGCCTTAGGTATTTGAGATCTAATTTCATCAAAATTATAGTGTAGATTTTTGAGATCTCAAATGTGTGTATTTTACAGTAGGACCATTGCTTTTTTACCATTGTATTATTTCGGTGTAAATATGTGTCTTTTACACTATTTATTTAATTATATTGTTTACAATCTTATCTTAGATCATTTCACTTACTACTAAACAACATAGAAAACAAAGATTTATCACCTCTGCCTTGAACCACATACCACTCAAGAAAAAATGACGCAAGTGTGCATGGTAATGATCCCTATGTCTTCTTAGTGTTTGGTGGTCACATTGATATAATACCCCGTGGAAAAGGACATTGTGCTTGAATGGTAAAGGAGAGAACTTTGCAAGGCAATCCAAGCTGAGCAAAGCGTGTGTCTTATAAACTCTTGTACTTGAAATGCAGTGCATAAACCGTCATGTTGTGCTCCAATCTTGAGTGTGTTATGATGATCGACATAATATGATCAATGAGGTGACAGATCAAAGTATCCATGTTGTTAGTTGGTATGAAGTAAGGTTTTATATTTGAGAAATAAAGAGTTTGCTATAGAAAAATGAACACTCGCGATCGAAGCGAAATTGATCATGTTAGCTAAGTATGATATGACCATAGCTGGCGCTGATGCAAGTTTGTGTTTGTCAACCAAAGCTCTAGTTTTCTTCACAATTTAAGATTATTTGATTACTCGGACATATGTTGCCTCACTCGGGACCATGCACTTTGTGGATTCTTGCATAGTTTTCTTGTGTGCTATTTTGGAATATTATATACCCAATGAAGAAGCTCAATTTTCCTCAATAATTATGGTGTGAATGTTTGAGAACATGAATGTGTGTCATTTATACTTGAACCATACATTTTACGGAGCATCACATTGTTCTTGTGTAACTAAATGTGTTTCACTATTTAATTATATTGCTTGTAGTCTTATCTTATATCATTTCACCTAAATTTCTTGAGCAAGCGTTATCACGCCCATCTTACTCATGGGTGTACAACAACGATCCCAATGTCGTCTTAGTATTGTTGGTAATGATGATATGATAAATGACAACCAGAAAGGTGTGTTTGAATGGAAAAGAGAGAACTTCACAAATGTATTAGACCTAGAAAGCTCTGACACTTGCAATGCAATGTACAATTCCTAATGTTATGCTCCAATACTAATCATGTTATGATATTATCAACATTATAAGAGCAAGGAGGTGACGTATCAAAGCATCCATGTTTGCCTATGGGCAGTACTAGGCACGGCGCCGGCTGAATGTTTCGGCCGGTCGACCCCCAGCCGCCCGATACATGCTTCCACAGGCCCCCAAATGGATCCGACATTGTCTTCTTACTTCCCCTCGTCCACCATAGGTTCGACGTAGGAACAAAAAAAGCTTCGTCCGCTCACATGAGGCAAGGCCACGCCCCCTCCTACTGACAGAACAAAGTTCCCCGCCAGTCATGGATGTAGCATTCACACCGCTGCCCTGGGTTACAAAACCGCTTGCTGCCGTACCCCAACAGGGTGCTCAATGCCTGGTTGCAACAAAAAATCCAGTTGTTGTCCGTTGCAACTCCCACGCATGCTCGTTCTTGCAACCTCGTCGTCAAAGAGCCGGTGCAACACCGGCACACACGGTTTTAACATCGTCGAAGCAGTTACAACTCTGTCAATGATGGTTGTAGCTCACGTGTGAAAAAGTTGCATCTTTGCACGAACGTGGATGTAGCTTCTACTGGCTATGGATGTAACAAACGACGACGACCATGTCTCCGGCTGCACCTCCAGTTTCAGCAAAAACCTTCGTCATATGCAGCACCTCGAATCGCCGGTTCCAGCATATTACAAATATGTTTCCAACATCCACATCCGATGGTTCGAGAAAATCCATGACCGTAGGAACCAGTGGCACCACAATTGTTTTATAGAGCGGTTCTAAACTTCAATTTTTTGATATTATAGCCGCTTCCATAGAAACTGAAACTGAGTCTTAAGATAACCATTGCTTGTTTTAAATAGTGACAGATAAGTTATGGCCAACGAGAATGAAGATTCACTCTTAGGAGGGGGAAGGTGGTTGAGTGACAAGAACGAGCAAGATGCTCTGGTGGAAGAAGATACGTTGCTTCATACTTTGGAGACTGAGAGTCATGATGAAAGTTTGGGGTAGGGAGACAATACTGATGTTTTTAAACCATATGAGATGCATCATACTTGTGCCCAAGGAGTCCAAGAGTATTGTTAGTTGTGGATGGAGTTGTGGCCAAGGACAACACTGAAGGATGTCTGGGTGATGATTCATTTATTAATTCTCCCACTACTTCTTTGCATTATATTTCTTATTTATTAGGATTAAACTAGTGCATGATATAGATGTGGTCGATCACATCTAAGAGACTAAGAGTGCTTAAGGAGCTCGAGGAAACCAAGAGATATTTGCATTCACAAAATTACATGGGTGGGGTTGGAGATATAATACCTCCAGCACATCGAATGCATATTCAAAATGAGACTTTAGATGAGTTGTTGGCCGATTTGGAACAAAACCCATCAATAAATGTTGTACCTAATATGGCGGGTTTCTAATTGGTCGAAAGTACGAGATTTAAGATGAAGTAGGTAGGAAGGAATTCAGATTTTCTACATGAAAGGAATCCTTTGGAATGTTACGGGTGTAGGGAAGGATAAAAATAGGCATATTAGATAATTGATCAAAAATAATCACATGGATGGTTGGGCTTACAAGAAACCATGAAGAAGGATTTTGATAAAAAAATGTTTGGTGGATCTGAATGTGTGTGTGTGTGTGTCGGGGG
>LR738711.1:926042476-926054948 GCA_902687465.1 Secale cereale | reverse complement strand
CACAAGGCAACGACAAGATAAGGGGCGCACCCTAGGGGGTGGGCGCACCCTCCATCCTTGTCGTTGCCTCGGGACTCTTCTGGCCAAACTCTTTTGCTTCAGGGGTATCTTTTGGTCCATAAAAATCACCATAAATTTTCAGCCCATTCCGAGAACTTTTATTTTTGCACAAGAAACTTCACCACGGTAGTTGTGCTGAAAACAACGTCAGTCCGGGTTAGTTCTAATCAAATCATACCAAAATCATATAAAATTGTTGTAAACATGGCATGAATACTTCATAAATTATATATACGTTAGAGACGTATCAGCATCCCCAAACTTTCTTCTTGCTCGTCCTCGAGTAGGTAAATGATAAAAGAAATAATTTATGAAGTGTGAATGCTAGGAAGTGCACAAGTTTGCTCAACGATAATTTCAATCACTTTTTCAAGCATCATTATATATCATAAACTGTAGTTCACCTCATAAAACTTCTCATGATCAAGTAGCAAGATATTCACATGTTAAAGCATATATCATAAACTTCCTTGAAAACTAATAAACTAGGTTCTCAGTCATCAAACAATTGCAATTCATCTTATTTTCAGGAAGGGTCTATGTAAGAGCTTTGATTTAGCAAATTCCACATACTCAAGTATCATATAGTCTTCCATGATTGCTACCACTCAAAGCATATTTTTAGAACAAATAATATCCATTGAACGCAAACAAAGATAGGGGCTTAATTTTTCGCCTCCCAACTTATTTATCATATAGATAATTATCACCAAAAATAATTCATGATCAAATATATTTGAATGGCCATATATGCTTATATCGTTCCCCATCACATGATACTTGCCAATTAAAGAGTAGGTTGGAACGAGAAGGAATACTACTGACTCTTGCATGAAAGTAAAAGATAGGCCCTTTGCAGAGGGAAGGAGGGATTTGTATACGTGCTAGAGCTCGAAGCTTTTAAAACAGAGATGAATATAATTTTGAGAAGTATGCTTTCATTGTCAACATAACGACCGAGAGTTCTCACTATCTTCCATGCTAGACACATTATAGACGGTTCGCAAACAGAATGGTAAAGTGTTTACTCCCCCTCCACCAACAATCACACTCCAGGATGATCCGAAACAACGGGTGCCGTCCATACCAACAACTTTCTGTGGGAGTTTTGTTTGATTATTTGAAATTTTGTTTTGATCTTTTGATCATAGGTCTAGGCATCCCATTTACCAGCCACTCTCTTATGAATGATAAGCGAATAAACACTCATTGTGAGAATAACCTACCTAACATGGAAGATACAGACAACCCCTAGTCGCTACATGAGCGATTCGGGCATACAAAACAGATTATTATTTGAAGATTTAGAGTTTGGCGCATGCAAACTTACTTGGAACGGCAAGTAAATACCGCATATAGGTAGATATGGTGGACACTCATGGTAGAAACTTGGTTCAAGGATTTTGGATGCACATGTAGTATTCCCGCTTAGTACATAAATTTTGGCTAGCAAAAGATTCTAAAAAGCAAGCACCACATGTTGGAGCATCCATAACAATCTAACTTCTATACAAACATACCCAAGCATAACTCATTATGTTGTCTTACTTGTCCAACTTTAACTAATTTTCTCAAGTTTGAAAATAATTAATGAGACTCACAATCATAGAATATGTCCAAGATAGTATATTTCTATGTGAAATCTATCTTCATTCAATATTCTTTCATGAATTGTTCAAGTGACCAATACTATGTTTGCTAACTTTCAATAAAGTCACCACCTATACTTCTTATATGTGAAGTCATTACTCCCCATGGGATAAGCATATGAAACATATATAATTTCAGATTTATGATATTCAATTCATTCAACCATTTACTCATAGGATATAAGTGAAGCACGAGAGTAAATGACAAACTTCTCCAAAAAGATAAAAGTGAAGATCAATGAGTAGTTGAATAATTATGTAGCTATGTGAAGGCTCTCCCTCATTTAAATTTTTCAGATCTTAAGTACTTTATTCAAAGAAAAAGAAAAAAAAAGGCATTCCAAGGATAGCACATATCATGTGAGGAAGAAAAAAAATAGGTTCAACCAAACTAACCGATCATTGTTGAAGAAGAAAGGTGGGATGCCAACCGGGGCATCCCCAAGCTTAGCTACTTGAGACTTCTTGAAATATTGATTAGGGATGCCTTGGGCATCCCCAGCTTGAGATTTTGTGTCTCCTTAATTCCTCTCATATCAAAGTTTCCCAAAATCTTAAAAACTTCATGCACACAAAACTCAACAGGAACTCGTGAGATGCATTAGTATAGTAAAGCAAATTATTCACTTGGGTACTGTCAAAGACAAGATTCATAATTGTTCTCATACAATGCCTACTTTACCTTATCATTTCCACAATTTATATTGACCAATATAAGCCATAGAAACTAGAAAACAAGTCAAGATGGGAATGGGCCGGGTCGACCCGCTGGGTCACCGACCTGGCCCAAAAAGTCAAGGCCAATGGGTCAAGCGGGTTGGCCCTAAAATGGTATATGGGTCAGTGGAGCCGGCACCGTGCAACCCGATGGGTCAGACGGGTCGACCCAATCTCATACATGTATTAGATATTATACAAACGTATCGTGTAAGTTGTTTATCTAAAATAAAAATGTACTGTGTAAGTTACTTGTGTTTGCGTCCAGCGCGGTGCAAACTGTTAAAGTAAAGTATGTTCCCGTAAAAAAAAGGAAGTATATTTCTTGTACTGTATTTGGTAGGTAATCACTAGCCGTTTTGGCATACGACGGTTGTTTAGCTTAGATTTAATTGTCTCCTTGTCGTCCAAGGATCATGTACACATGATCATGATTCCTATAACATGAGCAGTTGAGCGGATCGCCCAAGGTATGGTGTTTTCCCTACGACATTATTCCATTCCTTTTACATAAATAGTGGATCAAATAGAAATGTGAAATGTGAAAATATGAGCTCTTGTTATCTTACCAAATTAGGTTAACAAAGCTATAAATGTGAATTATCTGGATTTTGGGTCGGCCTTATGTATCCAACGGGTCAGCGAGGCCACAATTTTTTAATAAAATGGGCCGACCCATGGCCTCACATATTGACCTTGGACCCATAGGGCCAGGTCCAAGGTCAGGTCCGGGTCGGCCCGTTCCCATCTTGAAAAACAAGCAAACAATGCATTGAAAACAGAATCTGTCAAAAAATAGAACAACATGTAATAATCTGGACATTCACCATACTTATACAATTCTAAAAATTCTGAAAAATTTGGACAGCCTAGGAAATTTGTATACCAATCATGTGTAAAAGTTTGAGCTAATTATCATGTTCCAGGGATTTATAGATTTTTTTGCACTGGACGTAGAACTTTCTGTTATTGCACAGAATCAAGTCAACTCTCAACCATACTATCCCAAAGGCTTTACTTGGCACTTTATTGAAACAAAAGCTATAAACATGATTACTACACTAGAATAATCATGAGAACACACAAAAACAGTAGGAGTAAATATTGGTTTGTCTCCCAACACGCGCTTTTCTTTAACGCCTTTTTAGCTAGGCATTAGAATGATACTCTTGCAAGCCCAATTTCGATGATAATATTATTCATACTCTAAAAGATATAAGTGAAGTTCAGAGAGCATTCTACAATTAATATAGATTGACCAATATCAAAGCTCAAAATATATAAGTGAAGCACACGAAGCATTCTGTAAAGACATACTCAAAAGATTTAAGAGAAGCGCATGAAGCATTGTATAAATCAATGAAGGACTATCTCATACTAACATGGTGCATAAAGGAAAAGAAAAAAACAAAACACACATATCATGTAAACGAAACAAAAACTGAGGTATACCGATAATTGTTAAACAAGAAAAATGGGATGCCTTCCGGGGCATCCCCAAGCTTAGATGCTTGAGTCTCCTTGAAATATTTACTTGGGGTGCCTTGGGCATCCCCAACATTGAACTCTTGTCTCTCCTTATTCTTCTTATATCGATACCTTCTCGATCTTCGAACTGTTCATCCACACAAAAGTTAACAAAAACCCTTGTGAGATCCGTTAGTATAATAAAGCAAATCACTACCTTTAGGTACTGTTGTGAACTCATTCCAATTTCATATTAGCATTATATGTACTGTATTCCAACTTTACCATGGTTCATACCCCCCGATACAACCCATAGATTCATCAAAATAAGCGAACAACACATAGAAAACAGGATCTGTCAAAAACAGGACAGTCTGTAGAAATCTAGAAACTTCGTATACTTATGTAACTCTAAATATTCCGAAATTAAGAAACTTCTGACGCTCCAGTAAACAAATGTAAATTCACGCACTAGAACCAAAGTTTCTGTTTTTGCACTGCACATAGCAAATAAGCAATCTAATCATCCTAAAGCCGAAACTTGGCACATTATTTTTATAATACAATGGATATATACAAGGGGATAATTATTTTTGTTGAAAAGTTTATGTAATTCAAGATTTGCAAAGTTTCCATGGGCTTGAACAAAGTTCAAGGAGCTCCCCCACTTCAATGGTGCTCACCCTTCTTACTTTCACTTTTCTTTTTGAAAATGTTTGTAGGCAAAAGAGGCACGTAATATTTTTGGTATTTTCATTCTTTTAGTTTTTTTGTTTGTTTCACCCACAACTAAAGAAAATAAAATGGGAAAACAAAATCTACTTAGTGAAGAAAGCAAACAAGCACACACGAGAGTATAAATCACACGCTATTGCTCCTCGGCAACGGCGGCAGAAAAGAGCTTGATAATCCCCAAGTGCAAGGAATCATTGTAGCAATTTCCAAAGGTGGAAGTCATAAGTATGGAGTGTCGAACCCACAAGGAGCTAAAGGTAAGATCAATATTCTCTCAAGTCCTATCTGCCACTGATACGACTCTACGTACATCGAACATTTGCTTCCATCCAGAAATGAGAAGTAAAACTACATTGTGGGTATGAAGAGGATAGCTTTGCATGATATCAAAGAACTAAAATATAAAAATAGGTGATGTTATCATAAAGTTAGAATATATTACTATATATTATAAATAGAGAGTGTGGAATAATGATGGATCGGTGTGCGGAATTGTCCCAGGCAATTGTTAACAAGATCGGTAATCATTATTGCAATTTCATATGAGGGAGAGGCATAAGCTAACATACTTTATCTACCTGGATCATATGCACTTATGATTGGAACTCTAGCAAGAATCCGCAACTATTAAAGATCATTAAGGTAAAACCCAACCATAGCGTTAAAGTATCAAGTCCTCTTTATTCCCATACGCCATAACCCACTTATCCGTGTTTAAGCTTTTGTCACTCTAGCAACGCAAACAATAAGGAAACCATGACCATATAGCAACACCCTACAGTGGGGATCCTTCACGTGTGCGATGCACAGAAGGCACCATAGGACAGGACCAAAATAAAACATACAACTCAAACCAATGTAGATCATCAATCAACCCAAAAGACAAAGAAAATCTACTCAAAACATCATAGGATGGAAACACATAATTGGATCATAATATGTGGCATAAAGCACCATGTTCAAGCACGGAATTACAATGGGGTGCGGGAGAGTGGACCGCGTAAAAGAGATGAGGAAGGTGATGATGATGGTGATGTTGATGAAGACGATCACCGCGACAATGGTTCCCCCGGTGGCATTCTGGCACCATCGAGAGAGGAGGGGAGGAGAGTCTCCGTGTTATGCTTCATCCTCCATGGCATCCCCGCTAGATGGGTAGAGGTTCTCCCTCTGGTCCTTGGCCTCCATGGTGATGATGGCCCCTCTGGCTTCCTCCTCCATGGTTTCTAATGATGATCGCCCCCTCCGGCAGGGTGCCAAAGAGAGCCTAGATTGATTTTTCGTGGCTACAGAGGCTTGCGACGGCGGAACTCCTGATCTAGGCTTCTTTCTGGGGGTTTCTTGATTTATATGAATTTTTCGCGTCGGTTTCACGTTAGGGGGGTCCACGAGGCAGCGACAAGACAAGGGCGTGCCCTCCACCCTTGTGGTTGTCTCGGGAATATTTTGTACTAACTCCCTTGCTTCGAGGGTCTCTTTTGGTCCATAAAAAATCACCGTAAATGTTCAGCCCATTCCGAGAACTTTTATTTCTACACAAAAAACGACACCACAGTTGTTCTGCTGAAAACAGCGTCAGGCCGGGTTAGTTCTAATCAAATCATACCAAACTCATATAAAATAGTTGTAAACATGGCATGAATACTTCATAAATTATAGAAACATTGGAGATGTATCGATGCTCACCATGCCTTAATTAATAGCTTGGAGAGACAAAGTGAACTGATAGGATTGAGAGAATATGGGATGTATAGTGAGTGGTTTCCTTAGATAACCTTAGGATTAAGTGTTGGGGAACGTAGTATTGCAAAAAATCCTACGATCACGCAAGATCTAGCAAGGAGAAGCATAGCAACGAGCGGGGAGAGTGTGTCCACGTACCCTCATAGACCGAAAGCGGAAGCATTTAGTAACACAATTGATGTAGTCGAACGTCTTCACGATCCAACCGATCCAAGTACAGAACGTACGAAACCTCCATGTTCAGCACACGTTCAAAATGATGACGCCCCTTGAGCTCTTGATCCAGGGGAGGATGAGGGAGAGTTCCATTAGCACAACGGCATGGTGACGGTGTTGATGATGTGATCCGCGCAGGGCTTCGCCTAAGCACTATGACAATATGACCCGAGGTGGAATCTGTGGAGGGGGGCACCACACACGGCTAAAACAGCTGTCAACTTGTGTGTTATAGGGTGCCCCATGCCCCCGTATATAAAGGAGCAAGGGGGAGGCCGGCCGGCCCTCTAGGGTGCGCCCAAGGGGGGCAATCCTACTGCTAGTAGGAGTTGGACCCCCCTTTCCAAGTCCAAATAGGAGAAGAAGGAAGGAGGGGTGCCGCCCCTTCCCCTAGTACAATTCGGACTAGGCCCATGGGGGGGGGGGGGAGGCGGCCAGCCCTTGGCTGCTCCCTCTCTCTCTCCCCTAAGGCCCAATAAGGCCCATTACTTCCCCGGTGGTTCCGATAACCCTTCCGGCACACCGATATTTATCCGGTGACTCCCGGAACTCATCCGGTGTCCGAATAACATCGTCCAATATATCATTCTTGATATCTTGACCATTTTGAGACTCCTCTTCATGTCCGTGATCTCATCCGGGACTCCGAACAAACTTCGGTCATCAAAAACACATAACTCATAATACAAATCATCATCAAACGTTAAGCGTGCGGACCCAACGGGTTCGAGAACTATGTAGACATGACGGAGACACATCTCCGGTCAATAACCAATAGCGGATCCTGGATGCTCATATTGGCTCCTACATATTCTACGAAGATCTTTATCGGTGAAACCGCATAACAACATACGTTGTTCCCTTTGTCATCGATATGTTACTTGCCCGAGATTCGATCGTCGGTATCACCATACCTATTTTAATCTCTTTACTGGCAAGTCTCTTTACTCGTTCCACAATACATCATCTCATGACTAACTCATTAGTCATTTGCTTAAAAGGCTTATTATGATGTGTATTACCGAGAGGGCCTAGAGATACCTCTTCGACACTCGGCATGACAAATCCTAATCTTGATCTATGCAAACACCATAAAAACTTTCCGAAACACCTACAGAGCATCTTTATAATCACCCAGTTACGTTGTGAAATTTTATAGCACACAAGGTGTTCCTCCAGTATTCAGGAGTTGCATAATCTCATAGCCAGAGGAACATGTATAAGTCATGAAGAAAGCAATAGAAATAAAAGTAAACAATCATTATGCTGAGCTAACGGATAGGTCTTGTCCATCACATCATTCTCTTAATGATGTGATCCCGTTGATCAAATGACAACACATGTCTATCGTTAGGAAACACAACCATCTTTGATTAATGAGCTAGTCTAGTAGCGGCATACTAGGGATACCCAGTTTTGTATATGTATTCACACATGTATCAAGGTTCCGGTTAATACAATTCTAGCATGAATAAAAGACATTTATCACGATATATAAGGAAATATAAATAACAACTTTATTATTTCCTCTAGGGCATATTTCCTCCAGTCTCCTACTTGCACTAGAGTTAATAATCTAGATTACATAGTAATGATTCTAACACCCTTGGAGTCTTGGTGCTGATCATGTTTTGCTCGTGAAGAGGCTTAGTCAACGGGTCTGCGAAATTCAGATCCGTATGTATTTTGCAAATTTCTATGTCTCCCTCCTTGACTTGATCGCGGATGGAGTTGTAGCGTCTCTTGATGTGCTTGGTTCTCTTGTGAAACTTGGATTCCTTTGCCAAGGCTAGTGCTCCGGTGTTGTCACAAAAGATTTTCATTGGACCCGATGCACTAGGTATTACGCGTAGATCGGATATGAACTCCTTCATCCAGACTCCTTCATTTGCTGCTTCCGAAGCAGCTATGTACTCCGCTTCACACGTAGATCCCGCCACGATGCTCTGCTTGGAACTACACGAACTGACAGGTCCACCATTCAACGACGAGCTCTTTGCCACCCCCATAAACGAGAATCATATCCTTCGTCCTTTTCAGGTACTTCTGGATGTTCTTCACCGCTGTCCAGTGATCCACTCCTGGATTACTTTGGTACCTCCCTGCCAGACTTATAGCAAGGCACACATCAGGTCTGGTACACAACATTGCATACATGATAGAACCTATGGCCGAAGCATAGGGAATGACTTTCATTTTCTCTCTATCTTCTGCAGTGGTCGGGCATTGAGTCTTACTCAACTTCACACCTTGTAACACGGGCAAGAACCCTTTCTTTGACTGATCCATTTTGAACTTCTTCAAAACTTTACCAAGGTATGTGGTTTGTGAAAATCCAATTAAGCGTCTTGATCTATCTCTATAGATCTTGATGCCCAATATATAAGCAGCTTCACTGAGTTTTTCATTGAGAAATTCTTATTCAAGTATCCTTTTATGCCATCCAGAAATTCTACATAATTTCTAATCAACAATACGTCATCCAAATATAATATCGGAAATGCTACGGAGCTCCCACTCACTTTCTTGTAAATACAGGCTTCTCCAAAAGTCTGTATAAAACCATATGCTTTGATCACCTCATCAAAGCATATATTCCAACTCCGAGATGCTTGCACCTGTCCATAGATGGACCGCTGGAGCTTGCACACTTTGTTAGCACCTTCAGGATCGACAAAACCTTCTGGTTGCATCATATACAACTCTTCTTTGAGATATCCATTAAGAAATGCAGTTTTGACATCCATTTTCCATATTTCATAATCATAAAATGCGGAAATTGCTAATATGATTCGGACAGACTTAAGCATCGCTACGGGTGAGAAAGTCTCATCGTAGCCAACTCCTTGAACTTGTCGAAAACCTTTCGCAACAAGTCGAGCTTTGCAAATAGTAACATTACCATCGGCGTCAATCTTCCTCTTAAAGATCCATTTATTTTCAATTGCTTGCCGATCATCGGGCAAGTCAACCAAAGGCCACACTTTGTTCTCATACATGGATCTCATCTCAGATTTCTTGGCCTCAAGCCATTTTGCGAAATCTGGGCTCATCATCGCTTCCTCATAGTTTGTAGGTTCATCATGGTCTAGTAACATACTTCCAGAACAAGGTTACCATACCACTCTGGCGCGGAACGTACTCTGGTTGACCTACGAGGTTCAGTAGTAACTTGATCTGAAGTTTCATGATCATCACAATTAGGTTCCTCACTAATTGGTGTAGGAATCACTGGAACTAGTTTCTGTGATGAACTACTTTCCAATTCGGGAGAAGGTACAATTATCTCATCAAGTTCTACTTTCCTCCTACTCACTTCTTTCGAGAGAAACTTCTTCTCTAGAAAGGATCCATTCTTAACAACGAATATCTTGCCTTCGGATCTCTGATAGAAGGCTTACCCAACAGTTTCCTTTGGGTATCCTATGAAGACACATTTCTCCGACTTGGGTTCGAGCTTATTAGGTAGAAGCCTTTTCACATAAGCATCGCAGCCCCAAACTTTAAAAAATGACAACTTGGGTTTCTTGTCAAACCACAGTTCATAAGGTGATGTCTCAACGGTATTAGATGGTGACCTGTTTAATGTGAATGTAGCTGTCTCTAAAGCATAACCCCAAAACGATAGTGGTAAATCGGTAAGAGACATCATAGATCGCACCATATCTAATAAAGTACAGTTACGATGTTCGGACACACCATTACGCTGTGGTGTTCCAGGTGGCGTGAGTAGTGAAACTATTCCACATTGTTTCAAACGAAGACCAAACTCATAACTCAAATATTCGCCTTCGCGATCAGATCGTAGAAACTTTATTTTCTTGTTACGATGATTCTCTACTTCACTCTGAAATTCTTTGAACTTTTCAAATGTTTCAAACTTGTGCTTCATCAAGTAGATATACCCATATCTGCTCAAATCATCTGTGAAGGTTAGAAAATGACGATACCCGCCGCAAGCCTCCACACTCATTGGACCGCATACATCAGTATGTATGATTTCCAGTAAGTCAGGTGCTCGCTCCATTGTTCCTGAGAACGGAGTTTTAGTCATCTTGCCCATGAGGCATGGTTCGCAAGCACCAAGTGATTCATAATCAAGTGATTCCAAAAGTCCATCAGCATGGAGTTTCTTCATGCGCTTTACACCAACATGACCTAAACGATAGCGCCACAAATAAGTTGCAGTATCACTATCAACTCTGCATCTTTTGGCTTCAATATTATGAATATGTGTATCCCTATGATCGAGATTCAACAAAAATAGACCATTCATCAAGGGTGCATGGCCATAAAAGATATTACTCATATAAATAGAACAACAAGTATTCTCTGATTTAAATGAATAACCGTCTCGCAACAAACAAGATCCAGATATAATGTTCATGCTCAACGTTGGCACCAAATAACAATTATTTAGGTCGAAAACTAATCCCGATGGTAAATGTAGAGGTACCGTGCCAATGACGATCACATCGACTTTGGAACCATTTCCCACGCGCATCGTCACCTCGTCCTTAGCTAATCTTCGTTTAATCCGTAGCCCCTGTTTCGAGTTACAAATATTAGGAACCGAACCAGTATCAAATACCCAGGTGCTACCACATCAATAACATGTATATCACATATACCTTTGTTCATTTTGCCATCTTTCTTATCCACCAAATACCTGGGGCACTTTCGCTTCCAGTGTCCAGTCCCTTTGGAGTAGAAGCACTCAGTTTCAGGCTTGGCTCCAGACTTGGGTTTCTTCGCGGGAGTAGCAACTGGCTTGCTATTCTTCTTGAAGTTCCCCTTCTTTCCCCTGCCCTTTTTCTTGAAACTAGTGGTCTTGTTAACCATCAACACTTGATGCTCCTTTTTGATTTCTACCTCCGCAGCTTTGAGCATTGCGAAGAGCTCAGGAATAGTTTTCTCCATCCCTTGCATATTATAGTTCATCACGAAGCCTTTATAGCTTGGTGGCAGTGATTGAAGAACTCTGTCAATAACACTATCTTCATCAACTTTGACTCCAAGTTGAGTCATGTGATTGTAGTACCCAAACATTCCGAGTAAGTGTTCACCGCTAGAACTATTCTCCTCCATCTTGCGGCTATAGAACTTGTCGGAGACTTCATATCTTTCAACTCGGGCATTTTCTTGAAATATTTACTTCAACTCTTGGAACATCTCATATGCTCCATGACGTTCGAAACATCTTTGAAGACCGGATTCTTAGACGTAAAGCATGGCACACTGAACTATCGAGTAGTCATCAGCTTTGCTCTGCCATATGTTCATAACGTCCGGTGTTGCATCAGCAGCGGGCTTTTCACCCACAAGAACTATCACGCCAGCTAATGCCTATTAGGCCAATGTCTCTTGTGTGCATGAACACCTCACAACCAATCCAAAGGGAGGGTGAACATGGTGTTAGCGGATAGTTTCCATATCATGCGTAGCTTTCTTTTTTATTTGTGTGCATGCTCACCATGCCCTATTTAATGGCTTCAAGCTACAAAGTTAACTAAGAGGGTTGAGACAACATCGAATGTATTGGCAACAGTTTCCTTAGATGAACTTCAGATAGAGGACATCACTACATAGTCGTCCGACCTAATAAACCCGTATTGAGGTGTATCCCTTGCTTGTGGGGGCAAGGGAGGGGAGGCCTGTTAATTAATACTACTGAAAAACAAATAGGGTGGATATAATAAATGGAATTTTTGGTCCAATGCCGTCATTGAGAAAGTGGGGATGAGGGAGATTTCTATTAATAACAAACAATTTACTTGGTCTAATGGTTATGAAAACCCTACATATGAAAAATCCCTGAATGGAAAGACATATATCCCTGTTGATCAAAAAGGTTTGGTAGATTTGAATGTGTGTGTGTGTGGGGG
>LR738711.1:926022470-926033693 GCA_902687465.1 Secale cereale | reverse complement strand
AGCAGTTTCACAAGGAAATCATGTGCCTCTCAGGGAGACATGAAGTTATCTTAGTTGGCATTAGAGATTCTATTTTTGATTTGGTGGGGTATGAGAATGAAGATCATTTTATGATGGCTCTTGTGCATGTAGAGTGCACATATATGAGGTGGAATACTGCAGTGGTCTATGGTGCTGCCCAAGTTAGAGAAAAAAATATATTTTTTGGGACGAAGGAACCCACATGCTTTAGTTAGTAGCGAGCATTTAGGAAGGCACATAATTTAATGCCCTCTATGTACCCTCCCCCAAGGAAACTACCGTGCCGGCTAATGCCTCCGAGGCCCAGAGCTCGTGTGTGCACAGACACCTCACAACCAATCAGAAGGGAGGGTAAACACGGTGTTAGCTCGAGTATCCATACCGTGCATAACTTTTATTTTTATTTGTGTTTATGTTCACCATGCCCTAATTAATAGCTTCGGGAGACAAAGTTAACTAAGAGGATTGAGACAACATCGAATGTATTGGCACCTGTTTCCTCAGACGGACTTGGGAAAATGACATTGCTACGTAGTCGTTTGACCTAATAAACCTGGATTGAGGTGCATTCCTTGCTTGTGGGGGCATGTGAGGGGGAGGTTGTTTAATTAATACTATTGGAACACAAACTGAGAAAAACAAAGAAGGTGGATATAATAACTTGAGGTTTTTTGTCTAGTGCCATCATTGAGCAAGTGGGGAAGAGGAAGATGTGTATTAATAACATACAATTTACTTGGTCTGATGGTTATGAATGGCATTAGACATTCTATTTTTGATTTGATGGAGCCGAAGAATGAGCATCATTTTGTGATGGTTCTTGTGCATGAAAAGTGCACATATGTGAGACAAAATCCTGTAGTGGTCTATGGTGCTGCCCAATTGTAGAGGAAAAAAAAATCATTTTTAGCAGAAATATCTAATGTATGTCAACATAGTCGCTCTGCCCGGGTTTACCTGGTTGTCCATCTAGAACAACAGGACCAACGAACCAACGTGCTTTCATTATTAGTGAGTGTTTCACAAGGCACATAATTTAATGCCCTTGATTTACCCCTCGAAATGTCACGCTAACTAATGCTACCCACACCCATGACTCATGTGCACACGGACACCTCACGAAAATCGAAATGGACGGTGAACACATGTTTTACCTGGCAGTTTTCGTATTGTGCCTACCTTTCATTTTTATTTGTTTGCATTCTTGATAATCCCCAGGTGCAAGGAATCATCGTAGCAATTTCCAAAGGGGGAAGTGATAAGTATGGAGTATCGAACCCACAAGGAGCTAAAGGTAAGATCAATATTCTCTCAAGTCCTATCTAGAAACGAGAAATAAAACTATGTTGTGGACATGAAGAGGATATCTTTGCATGCTATTAGAGAACTAAAATATAAAAATAGGTGTCGTGATCATAAAGTTAGAGTATATTACTATATATTATAAATAGCGAGTGTGGAATAATGATGGATCGGTGTGCGGAATTGTCCTAGGCAATTGTTAACAAGATTGGTAATCATTATTGCAATTTCATATGAGGGAGAGACATAAGATAACATACTTTCTCTACTTGGATCATATGCACTTATAATTGGAACTCTAGCAAGCATCCGCAACTACTAAAGATCATTAAGGTAAAACCCAACCATACCAATAAAGTATCAAGTCCTCTTTATTCCCATATGCCATAACCCAGTTATCTGTGTATAAGCTTTTGTCACTCTAGCAAAGCAGACAAGAAGCTAACCACGAACATATTGCAACACCCTAGAACGGGGATCCTTCACGTGTGCGCGGCACAGAAGGCACCATAGTACAACATCAAAATAAAACATACAACTCAAACCAATCTAGATCATCAATCAACCCCAAAGACAAAGGAAATCTACTCAAAACATCATAGGATGGCAACACACCATTGGACCATAATATGTGGCATAAAGAACCATGTTCAAGTAGGGAATTACAACGGGGTGCGGGAGAGTGGACAGCGTAAAAAAGATGAGGAAGGTGATGATGATGGTGATGTTGATGAAGACGATCACCGCGGCGATGGTTCCCCCAGAGGCACTCCGAAACCACCGAGAGAGAGGGCGAGAGAGTCTCCCCCTTGTGCTTCCTCCTCCATGGCCTCCCCCATAAATGGGGAGAGGTTCTCCCTCTGGTCCTTGGCCTCCATGGTGATGATGGCCCCTCCGGCTTCCTCCTTCATGGCCTCCGGTGATGATGGCCCCCTCTGGCAGGGTGCTAGAGAGGGCCTAGATTGATTTTTCGTGGCTACAGAGGCTTGCGGAGGTGGAACTCCCGATCTAGGTTTCTTTCTGGGGGTTTCGTGATTTATAGGAATTTTTGGCGTCGGTATCACCTTAGGGGGGGGGGGTCCACAAGGCAACGACAAGACAAGGGGCGCACCCTCCATCCTTGTCGTTGCCTCGGGACTCTTCTTGCCAAATTCTTTTGCTTCGGGGGTCTCTTTTGGTCCATAAAAATCACCATAAATTTTCAGCCCATTCCGAGAACTTTTATTTCTGCCCGAGAAACTTCACCATGGTAGTTGTGCTGAAAACAGCGTCAGTCCGGGTTAGTTCTAATCAAATCATACCAAAATCATATAAAATTGTTGTTAACATGGCTTGAACACTCCATAAATTATATATTCGTTGGAGACGTATCAGCATCCCCAAGCTTTATTCCTGCTCGTCCTCGAGTAGGTAAATGATAAAAGAAATAATTTATGAATTGTGAATGCTAGGAAGTGCACAAGTTTGCTCAACAATAATTTTAGTCACTTTTTCAAATATCATTATATATCATAAACTGTAGTTCACCTCATAAACCTTCTCATGATCAAGTAGCAAGATATTCACATGTTAAAGCATATATCATAAACTTCCTTGAAAACTAATAAACTAGGTTCTCAGTCATCAAACAATTGCAATTCATCTTATTTTCAGGAAGGGTCTATGTAAGAGCTTTGATTTAGCAAATTCCACATAGTCAAGTATCATATAGTCTTCCATGATTGCTACCACTCAAAGCATATTTTTAGAACAAACAATATCCATTAAACACAAAGAAAGATAGGGGCTTAATGTTTCGCCTCCCAACTTATTTATCATATAGATAATTATCAACAATAATAATTCATGATCAAATATATTTGAATGGCCATATATGCTTAGATCTTGCCCCATCACATGATACTTGCCAATTAAAGAGTAGGTTGGAACGAGAAGGAATACTACTGACTCTTGCATAAAAGTAAAGGATAGGCCCTTCGCAGAGGGAAGGAGGGATTTGTATACATGCTAGAGCTCGAAGCTTTTAAAATAGAGATGAATATATTTTTGAGAAGTATGCTTTCATTGTCAACATAAAGACCGAGAGTTCTCACTATCTTCCATGCTAGACACATTATAGGCGGTTCGCAAACAGAATGGTAAAGTTTTTACTCCCCCTCCACCAACAATCAAACTCCAGGATGATCTGAAACAACGGGTGCCGTCCATACCAACAACTTTCTGGGGGAGTTTTGTTTGATTATTTGAAATTTTGTTTTGATCTTCTGATCATAGGACTGGGCATCCCATTTACCAGCCACTCTCTTATGAATGATAAGCGAATAAACACTCATCGTGAGAATAACCTACCTAACATGGAAGATACTGACAGCCCCTAGTCGCTACATGAGCGATTCGAGCATACAAAACAGATTATTATTTGAAGATTTAGAGTTTGGCACATGCAAATTTACTTGGAACGGCAAGTAAATTCCGCATATAGGTAGATATGGTGGACACTCATGGAAGAAACTTGGTTCAAGGATTTTGTATGCACATGTAGTATTCCCGCTTAGTACATAAATTGTGGCTAGCAAAAGATTCTAAAAAGCAAGCACCACATGTTGGAGCATCCATAACAATATAACTTCTATACAAACATACCCAAGCATAACTCATTATGTTGTCTTACTTGTCCAACTTTAACTAATTTGCTCAAGTTTGAAAATAATTATTGAGACTCACAATCATAGAATATGTCCAAGATAGTATATTTATATGTGAAATCTCTCTTCGTTCAATATTCTTTCATGAATTGTTCAAGTGACCAATACTATGTTTGCTGACTTTCAATTAAGTCACCACCTATACTTCTTATATGTGAAGTCATTACTCCCCATGGGATAAGCATATGAAACATATATAATTTCAGATTTATGATATTCAATTCATTCAACCATTTACTCATAGGATATAAGTGAAGTACGAGATTAAATGACAAACTACTCCAAAAAGATAAAAGTGAAGAACAATGAGTAGTTGAATAAATATGTAGCTATGTGAAGACTCTCCCTCATTTAAAATTTTCAGATCTTAAGTACTTTATTCAAACAAAAAGAAAAAAAATGACATTCCAAGGATAGCACATATCATGTGAGGAAGAAAAAATTAGGTTCAACCAAACTGACCGATCATTGTTGAAGAAGAAAGGTGGGGATGCCAACCGGGGCATCCCCAAGCTTAGCTGCTTGAGACTTCTTGAAATATTGATTAGGGATGCCTTGGGCATCCCTAGCTTGAGATTTTGTGTCTCCTTAGTTCCTCTCATATCAAAGTTTCCCAAAATCTTTAAAACTTCATGCACACAAAACTCAACAGGAACTCGTGAGATGCATTAGTATAGTAAAGCAAATTATTCGCTTGGGTATTGTCAAAGACAAGATTCATAATTGTTCTCATACAATGCCTACTTTACCTTATCATTTCCACAATTTATATTGACCAATATAAGCCATAGAAACTAGAAAACAAGCAAACTATGCATTGAAAACAGAATCTGTCAAAAAACAGAACAACCTGTAATAATCTGGACATTCACCATACTTATACAATTCTAAAAATTCTAAATTTTTTGGACAGCCTAGGAAATTTGTATACCAATCATGTGTAAAAGTTTGAGCTAATTATCACGTTCCAGGGATTTATATAATTTTTTTGCACTGAACGTAGAACTTTCTGTTATTGCACAGAATCAAGTCAACTCTCAACCATAATATCCCAAAGGCTTTACTTGGCACTTTATTGAAACAAAAGCTATAAACATGATTACTACACTAGAATAATCATGAGAACACACAATAACAGTAGGAGTAAATATTGGTTTGTCTCCCAACACGTGCTTTTCTTTAACGCCTTTTTATCTAGGCATTATGATTTAATGATACTCTTCCAAGCCCAATTTCGATGATAATATTATTCATACTCTAAAAGATATAAGTGAAGTTCAGAGAGCATTCTACAATTAATATAGATTGACCAATATCAAAGCTCAAAGTATATAAGTGAAGCACACGAAGCGTTCTATAAAGCCATACTCAAAAGATTTAAGAGAAGCGCATGAAGCATTATATTAATCAATGAAGGACTATCTCATACTAACATGGTTCATAAAGGAAAAGAAAAAAACAAAAGACACATATCATGTGAACGAAACAAAAACCGAGGTATACCGATAATTGTTGAACAAGAAAAATGGGATGCCTTCCGGGGCATCCCCAAGCTTAGATGCTTGAGTCTCCTTTAAATATTTACTCGGGGTGCCTTGGGCATCCCCAATCTTGAACTCTTGTCTCTCCTTATTCTTCTTATATCGATACCTTCTCGATCTTCGAAATGTTCATCCACACAAAAGTTAACAAAAACCCTTGTGAGATCCGTTAGTATAATAAAGAAAATCACTACCTTTAGGTACTGTTGTGAACTCATTCCAATTTCATATTAGCATTATATCTACTGTATTCCAACTTTACCATGGTTCATACCCCCCGATACAACCCATAGATTCATCAAAATAAGTGAACAACACATAGAAAACAGGATCTGTCAAAACAGGACAATCTGTAGAAATCTAAAAACTTCGAATACTTATGTAACTCTAAATATTCTGAAAAAAGGAAAAAATAAGTAATTTGTATAGTAGTACTGTGTAAAAAATTAAGAAACTTTTGACGTTCCAGTAAATAAATGTAAATTCACGCACTAGAACCAAAGTTTCTGTTTTTGCACTTCACATAGCAAATAAGAAATCTAATCATCCTAAAACCAAAACTCGGCACATTATTTTATAATACAATGGATATATACAAGGGGATAATTATATTTGTTGAAAAGTTTATGTAATTCAAGATTTGCAAAGTTTCCATGGGCATGAACAATGTCAAGGAGCTCCCCCACTTCAATGGTGCTCACCCTTCTTACTTTCACTTTTCTTGTTGAAAACGTTTTAGGCAAAAGAGGCAGGTAATATTTTTGGTATTTTCATTCTTTTAGTTTTTTTGTTTGTTTCACCCACAACTAAAGACAATAAAATGGGAATTTGTTTTTACTTAGTGAAGAAAGCAAACAAGCACACACGAGAATATAAAGCCCACGCTATTGGTCCCCGGGAACGGCGGCAGAAAAGAGCTTGATAATCCCCAAGTGCAAGGAATCATCGTAGCAATTTCCAAAGGTGGAAGTCATAAGTATGGAGTATCGAACCCACAAGGAGCTAAAGGTAAGATCAATATTCTCTCAAGTCCTATCTGCCACTGATATGACTCTACGTACATCGAACATTTGCTTCCATCCAGAAACGAGAAATAAAACTACATTGTGGGTATGAAGAGGATACCTTTGCATGATATCAAAGAACTAAAATATAAAAATAGTTGCTGTTATCATAAAGTTAGAATATATTACTATATATTATAAATAGAGAGTGTGGAATAATGATGGATCGGTGTGCGGAATTGTCCTAGGCAATTGTTAACAAGATCGGTAATCATTATTGCAATTTCATATGAGGGGGAGGCATAAGCTAACATACTTTATCTACTTGGATCATATGCACTTATGATTGGAACTCTAGCAAGAATCTGCAACTATTACAGATCATTAAGGTAAAATCCAACCATAGCATTAAAGTATCAAGTCCTATTTATTCCCATACGCCATAACCCACTTATCCGTGTTTAAGCTTTTGTCACTCTAGCAATGCAGACAATAAGAAAACCTTGACCATATTGCAACACCCTACAGTGGGGATCCTTCACGTGTGCGCTGCACAGAAGGCACCATAGGACAGGACCAAAATAAAACATACAACTCAAACCAATGTAGATCATCAATCAACCCAAAAGACAAAGAATATCTACTCAAAACATCATAGGATGGAAACACATCATTGGATCATAATATGTGGCATAAAGCACCATGTTCAAGTACGGAATTACAATGGGGTGCGGGAGAGTGGACCGCGTAAAAGAGATGAGGAAGGTGATGATGATGGTGATGTTGATGAAGAAGATCACCGTGACAGTGGTTCCCCCGGTGGCAATCTGGCGCCACCGAGAGAGGGGGGGAGAGTGTCTCCGCCTTATGCTTCATCCTCCATGTCCTCCCCCCTAGATGGGTAGAGGTTCTCCCTCTGGTCCTTGGCCTCCATGGTGATGATGGCCCCTCCGGCTTCCTTCTCCATGGTCTCTGGTGATGATCGCCCCCTCCGGCAGGGTGCCAGAGAGGGCCTAGATTGATTTTTCGTGGCTATAGAGGCTTGCAGCGGCGGAACTCCTGATCTAGACTTCTTTCTGGGGGTTTCGTGATTTATAGGAATTTTTTGCGTCGGTTTCACGTTAGGGGGGGTCCACGAGGAAGCGACAAGACAAGGGCGCGCCCTCCACCCTTGTGGTTGCCTCGGGACTCTTCTGTACTAACTCCTTTGCTACGAGGGTCTCTTCTGGTCCCTAAAAAAACACCGTAAATTTTTAGCCCATTCCGAGAACTTTATTTCTGCACAAAAGACGGCACCACAGTAATTCTGCTGAAAACAACGTCAGTCCGGGTTAGTTCTAATCAAATCATACCAAAATCGTATAAAATAGTTGTAAACATGGCACGAATACTTCATAAATGATAGATACATTGGAGATGTATCGATGCTCACCATGCCTTAATTAATAGCTTGGAGATACAAAGTGTAATGATAGGATTGAGAGAATATGGGATGTATAGTCAGTGGTTTCCTCAGATAACCTTAGGATTAAGTGTTGGGGTACGTAGTATTACAAAAAAACCCCTACGATCATGCAAGATCTATCAAGGAGAAGCATAGCAACGAGCGGGGAGAGTGTGTCCATGTACCCTCATAGAACGAAAGCGAAAGCGTTTAGTAACACGGTTGATGTAGTTGAACATCTTCACGATCCAACCGATCCAAGTACCGAACGTACGGCACCTCCGTGTTCAGCACACGTTCAGCACGATGACGTCCCTCGAGCTCTTGATCCAGTTGAGGATGAGGGAGAGTTCCGTCAGCACGATGGTGTGTCGACGGTGTTGATGATGTGATCCGCGTAGGGCTTCGCCTAAGCACTACGACAATATGACCTGAGGTGGAATCTGTGGAGGAGGGCACCGCACACGGCTAAAACAGCTGTCAACTTGTGTGTTCTAGGGTGTCCCTGCCCCCGTATATAAAGGAGAAATGGGGAGGCCGGCCGGCCCTATAGGGTGCGCCCAAGGGGGGCAATCCTACTCCTAGTAGGAGTTGGACCCCCCCTTTCCTACTCCAACTAGGAGAAGAAGGAAGGAAGGAGGGGGCGCCGCCCCTCTCCCTACTCCAATTTGAACTAGGCCCATGGGGGGGGGGCGGCCAGCCCTTGGCAGCTCCCTCTCTCTCCCCTATGGCCCAATAAGGCCCATTACTTCCCCGGTGGTTCCGATAACCCTTCCAGCACTCCCATATTTATCCGATGACTCCCGGAACTCATCCGGTGTCCGAATAACATCGTCCACTATATCATTCTTTATTTCTGGACCATTTCGAGACTCCTCGTCATGTCCGTGATCTCATCCGGGACTCCGAACAAACTTCGGTGATAGAAAACACATAACTCATGATACAAATCGTTATCGAACATTAACCGTGTGGACCCTACGGGTTCGAGAACTATGTAGACATGACCGAGACACATCTCCGGTCAATAACCAATAGCGGAACCTGGATGCTCATATTGGCTCCTACATATTCTACGAAGATCTTTATCGGTCAAACCACACAACAACATGCGTTGTTTCCTTTGTCATTGGTATGTTACTTGCCCGAGATTCGATCGTCGGTATCACCATACCTAGTTCAATCTCGTTTTTTTTTGACTATGTACTGCAAGGCAACAGCCTCACAGTGTTTTATTAGATTAAAACCCAGAGTGGGTAAAGATTACAAAAGGTTCTAAATATATACAGAGAGGGGGGGAACTTACAGCTAATCTACTGGAGAGAGGCTATCCAAGAGAGAAGCCTATCTCTATATTTACATTTAATTCTATGAGCAAGTAAGGAAATATCATACACAAAATTTCTTCTCCAGGATCTGAAACTAGGTTGCTCATTCCTGAAAACTTTGCCATTTCTCTGAGTCCAGATATTCCAAGTGGCAGTGAAGACCACCTCAGTGAAGAAAGGCTGGCCAAAGTCTTGACGTGCTGCTAGAGCCATGGAGTATGTGGATGAGTGACCTTCAGCTGTCCAAGAAATCCCAAGGTAGTTCCAAACGCGCTGACTAAAGTTGCAGGCAAAGAATAGGTGTGCCCGGTCTTCAAGTTGAGGTAGGAGGCATAAAGTGCAATGAGCATCATCGACATGCCAATGCCTTCGTTGCATCATATCTCTTGTGTTGAGGCGATCCATTAACAGTAACCAACCAAAAACTTTGATCTTTAGCGTGCAGGAACATTTCCAGATCCATTTAAATATGGGGTCAACCACAATATGAGAGAACATGAAGTCATAGTAGACCTTGGAGATGAAGGTACCAGACTTCGAGGGCCATTTCCAGTTATCATGTGTTGAAGGATCAAGCTGTATGGTAGCCAATAAAGACTGCAGATGCTGTAACTCCTGATAGGCTTCGATGGACAGAGGCAAATGAAAGTTCTGGGCTTCAGACGATGCAAGGAAGAAGTCCTTGACAGTGATAAGCTCATTAAGCACAAAGGAGTATAGATGAGGAAATCTGGTGCGGAGTGCAATTACCCTATTATCAATATGCCATTTATCTGTCCAAAACAAGACCGTGTCACCCGAAGAAACATGCGGGACGGCGAGGGAGCAGAATTGATCATATAGTTGAAGAATGTCCCTCCACCAGAAAGAGCCACAGTCGCGAGTTGCCTGGGGTGGTGAAGAGACATAATAAGTGTCCCAGATCAACTGAACCCAAGGTATATCAAATTTGTTAAAAAATTTGTAAAGATGTTTCATGAGCAAAGCCTCGTTCTGAGTTTCCAGATGAGTGATACCAAGTCCACCGCATTTCTTGGGTCGGCATATAAGGTCCCAGGCAGCGAGAGATTGGCGTGGCGTCTCCGAGTTGCCTCTCCAGAGGCATTGGCGCATGATCCTTTCGAGCTGCTTAAGAATGCCTTTTGGAAGGGACAGAGAACACAGAAAGTATATAGGCATGGAGGCTAAGACAGATTGCAGCAACTGAAGACGGCTGCCCTGGTTTAGCAAACAGGAGGAGGCGGACAGCCTCCTCTCCAGACGGTCCACAAGTGGCGATAACTCCGCCACGGTTGGCCTAGAAGTACCCATAGGCAGACCAAGATATGTGAATGGTAGAGTACCCACCTCACAGCCAAGAAGTGCAGCAATGCGGGAGCCTTCCTCATCAGACAAGTTCAGAGGAATCAACGATGACTTGCTGAAATTGACGCAGAGCCCGGTGGCTTGAGCAAACTTATGAAGCATCTGTTTAAGGGCAATGAGCTGATCATCAACGGCCGGAAGGATGATCAGAGTGTCATCAGCATATTGGACAATTGGGTAATCATTGGAGCTGGTAGGTATTGGCATTTGAAGAATGTTGCGAGCGCACATATCATTTACCACCGATTGAAGTAGGTCCACCGCAATGACAAAAAGTAATGGGGACAGAGGATCACCTTGACGCACCCCAGTTCTGCAGTGAAAATGCTGACCAGGTACTCCGTTAAGGAGCACCGAAGAAGAGCCTGAAGATAACAAAGAACTTACCCAGCCAGTCCAACGCTCATCAAACCCCTTATATTGCAACATCTGAAGAATGGTAGCATGCTCCAGTGTATCAAAAGCCTTCGTGAAATCAAGTTTGAGGAGAACAATAGGCCGTTTGGAAGCTTT
>LR738711.1:926007159-926022460 GCA_902687465.1 Secale cereale | reverse complement strand
CATTGGTGTATGTATTCAAAGCACCAAGCTAAACAATCCTGGATTGAGCGGCACCGGAGAAAACCATATTGGTTTTTGTGGATGCATCTGAGAATCACCTGTTGTAGTCTGTTGGCTAAAAGTTTCGTCAGGAATTTGAGACAGGTGTTGGTCAATGAGATAGGCCGAAAGTCCCCCACCACCTCAGGGCTCAACTTCTTAGGAATGAGAGTAATGAGGGAAGTGTTCAAGCATTCTAGGTCACAAGAACCCTCATAGAAGTCCCTGACAAGTGATAGGAAATCCTGCTTAAGAATAGGCCAACATTTCTTCAAGAACAGACCAGAAAAACCATCGGGCCCCGGGGCACGATCAGAGGGCATATGCTTGATCACTTCCTCCACTTCCTTCTCGGAAAAAGGCCGAGACAATTCCTCAAGGCCATCGACCTTGACAATAAGGGAAGCAAGATCAAAGTCCATCTGAATTCCTTTAGCATGGCCCATTTGCTGTTTGAAATCACTCCAGAACATAGCAGCGAGTTGTTGATGGTCAGAAATTACTTCGCCCTCCGCATTTCTGAGAGAAGAGATGGTGTTTTTACGGTATCTCTCCGTGGCCATGGCGTGGAAGAATTTGGAATTCTCCTCACCAACTTTAATTGATCTGATTGTGCAACGCTGCTTCCAGTAAATGAACTGCATGTGTAAGATATCTGCAAGATGGGCTTTAACAATGCGCGGAAAATTCGTTTCAGGCCAACTCAAAGTCCGACAGTCCTCAAGTTGGTCGAAAAAAAGTATAACCTTGTTGCAGTCATTGATTAGGGCCTTCACCTTAGCCAGACTAAGATGCCATTGCTTAAGTGCATAGCGGAGAGCTTTGAATTTTGCCGAAATTCTGGAAGCGATATTAACCTGTCGGAAGTCTCTGTTCCACACCGAGGAGACACACTCAAAGAAACCAGGGAGATCAATCCAGTAATTCTCAAAGCGGAACACTTTGGCTTTGGGAATGCTCGTGGCAATAGAGACCACACAAGGCACGTGATCCGAGGCAGTTCGGGCCAGGGGGTAGACCAAGGTATTGGGGTGATCATGCGTCCATGCAACTGAAGTAAAAAACCAATCAAGTTGCTCGAGCAGGGGCTGTGCTTGCATATTAGACCAAGTGTATTGTCTGCCCTTAATCGGAAGTTCAATGAGGCCAAGATGCCCAATGATTTCATTAAACAAGAACATAAGATGTGGAAGTGTCACATAAGATGTCCTAAGATAAGGACTTGATTGTGGAGCCATAGCGACGTGGTTAGCTTAAATGGGTTAAGAACAAGACAAAGGACACGGGGTGTTTATACTCGTTTGGCCCCTGCGGTGAGGGTAAAACCTACTCCAGTTTAGGATGGAATTGCTGGGGTGTCGATTGCTAGGTTGCGGATGCGCTTGCCTAGCTCTCGTTCTCTTGTTTGTTGCCCTAAGCCGCTGCCGGGTCGTCCCCTTATATACACGGGTTGACGCCCTGCGGCCTACAAAGTCTCGGCCGGCTCATACAATCGTGTCCTTCTCGGTGATTCATCTTACATGCCTTACATTACAAGTTACATATATGGCGGTTGATACTTACAGGCCTTAAGCCGCCGCAGGCCTTATGCCCTTATCTAAACCGCCATCTTTAATGGGCTTCTAGGCTGGTTATGAACCGCTGTCGGGTAACCCGGCCCCTCTTGGGCGGGTCATATGAAATACTTATATCCCCAACATTAGGCCCCAAGCTGATCTTGAACTTGTTCATGTCAATCTTTCCTCATCTTCTTGTGAGAGACTGTAAACCGCTGCTATCTTGTTTTTGAAATAATAGTGATCCGCCATGATGTCAGCTAATGAAATAATGATAACCCGTCGTGACGTCACTTACTTGCAAACGGTCCAGATCTTACCAAATCTTCCGTATTTATTGGTATTCCGAAAATCGAGGCGCCTGCACAGTTATTTACCTATTTCTCTGTCTCCTTGATTTTCGCGCCTGACCTTTATCCACTTAGCTTATAAATAGGACCGAAGGTCCCTTTCCATTCTCTCCTTCGTCTCCCTCTCTTCATCTTCTTCCTCGTGTCGTCCCTGCAACCAAGCTTCGCCGGCGCCGTCGCCCTCTGCTTCGTCTTCACTAACAGCTGCCGCGTTGACCCAACGCGACGAGGCCTCTTCCGCGCGCCGCCGCCGTCGTCTTAACTGCTCGGGTTCATCTTTTTCTTCCTCTGCAACTATGGTTTCTTCTTCTAAACTTTGATGTCTCTTTATATGCTGATGTTGATAGCATCTCTCTAGTCAATATACTAAAATCTCATCTCTGCGAATAACTGGATTCGTCTCTTAGAACTGCATCATATCGATCTTAAGTTTTGCCTGTTCGTCATTTAATCTTGATTTTTGAGCAGCCGTAGATCCAAAATTTCCGCCACAACCTGTGAAAAATGTTTTTTTCCAGACTTTAGTAAAATTTACTTTTCTCACCACTCGCATTTGCCATGGCGGCTAAATTTTCCAGTTCATGATTACTCTTATGCCATTAGGACCCATTTAAACCGCCATGCTGAACCTGTAGCAATACATTATCTCTGACTTTTCTGAACCGGCAACAATGTTTCACCTGTTAGGTATGTTTGTTCACAATGCCGCCGAAGACAGTCACCACATGCAACTGGGTTCCCTCAATTGTTACTGAAGCGACACTCGCCGACTTTGTCAGAGTCGGATATCTACCCAATGCTCCAATTATGCCTTACCGTGCTCCTAACCCAGGCGAAGAAAGGCCTGCACCCACAGATGATGAAGTGATTGTTTTTACTGACCACATGAACCGGGGTTTCTCACCACCCGGCTCTAAATTCTTCAGAGATGTCCTGCACTTCTTCCAGCTCCATCCCCGAGACATCGGACCCAATTCCGTGTCAAATATCAGCAATTTCCAAGTTTTTTGTGAGGTATATCTTCAAGAGGAACCCAACCTCTTGCTTTTCAGAGAATTCTTTTACTTGAACCGCCAGAATGAATTTACCAGTGGCCCTAGCCTGGAGCATGGGGATGTCTCTATCCAAAGAAGGAGAAACTCTATTTTTCCTTATGCCTGTGTGCCGAGTCATCCGAAAGACTGGAACAAAACCTGGTTTTATTGCAAAGATACCTCTCCGGCTGATGAACATCATTTGTCGGGTTTCCGTACTCAACGTTTAGATGCCAATCACCGTCTTGCTGAAAAACTCACCGTTGCAGAATGCAAGTCAATTTCCCCCACTTTGTCAAAGGTGAATGCCCTTCTTGGAAACAGTTTAACTGGAATCGATTTAGCTCGATGCTGGCTTGCTTGGTGAATTATTCCGTTAAGCCGTAGGTCCGGCTTAATGTGCGAATATACTGGAGAGAAGAATGGACCTTTGTGCCATAGCTCTGAGGACCTGGAGGAAAATGTCATCATGGATATGGCAAAAATTGTTTTAAACGAATCTTTGTCTGACTGCGGCAAAGTGGGCATGTCGCCTTTCTGCAAATCTAACCCGGCACCGGAGGTAACTCTTAATTTTGACTGTTGTCCTTTATAATTCAACTCCATTGCCAATGTTAAATTCGCTTCCTCTCCCAGGCTAAGTCGGCCTTCTGGAAGAAAACTTATGATCATGAGGCCACCAAAAGAGCCAGAGCCGCCAAGAAAGCTGTTAAGAAGACTAAGAAGAAAACCAGTGCTTCTAGTCTGTTTGAACTGAACTACGGCACTGAGTCGGAGGTAGTCCTCGAATCTCTCGGCTCTTATTTCAACCATCTTATTGACACTTATTATTGCCAGGATGACACAGAGGCCAGTCAGGCCGCAGATGAAGAGGTAATTACTATTTCCTCCGGCTCAGAATCCTTGCCAAGACAAAAAGTTCGTCGAGTTATCCGGAAAGTAAGCTTTTCACACCCTTCAGCTCATTTGGATCCTCACTTTCTTTTGAAGAAATAGAAACACGAGAGCCGTCGTCGGACCCAAAACTCCAGAGAAGAGGAATTGTCCTCCGGCTTACCCAATACTCCGCCTCGACGAAAACGCCGGAATGAGGTACTTCCATTCATAAACTCCCACTATCTGCCAATGAGCCTTATTCAGTAATCCCTGAACTCGTCTGATTCAAATTACCAGGAAACTCCTCGTTCATCTTCCCGTGATTCATCTCAGAGTCAACTTCCGGCTTTCAAGACCGCTCCTGGGTAAATGACTTGTCTCACTTTCATTTTAACTTTATATCTTTATATCCTTACAACGACTTACTGCCCTTGATGCAGAGGCCAAGCAAAACCTATTAAGAGGGGCAAGGCGACTAAACCGTCGGCTGACACTAAGATTACTGAACCGGCACTGCAGGCGTCAATAACAAATGCTCAAAGATGCTCCTCCTGAGGTGCCCGATGCCACTACTGCTCCTGCCCAAGCTGATTCTGCGCCTGCCAAACCACCTGCCCCCTCTGAACCGGCAGAAGATCGGTCTGAAGATGTTGCATTTATTGGCACTAATTTCAGAGAGCCGGGCAACCCAAGAGTGCTAGCCAAACACATCGCCAAGCAAGAGCTTGTTGAAAACTGGCGCATGAGGTTTGATATGTCAAGTATACACAGCTGAGTACTGGCGAAGTCTTGTCAGGTTTTCTCAGTCAGGTTCATAGCAATCGTGACCTTCAAATCGATATGGTGAAGTAGATGCATCAAAATTTTGAGTTAACGTTCTTTGACCAATTTCTAACTGTCCTTCCAGCCCCCAATTCTAGTGGATATGATGAAACTGAATTTTCTGTAGACTTTTAGATTGGCATATCACTTAACCAAAAATTCCTCCTTAAGAAACATTGCCTGTGTAGCCCCCAAGGGCAGACTTAATCAGGCTGAATGAGCCGGTCCTTATTATATAACTTGCCTGCACATCATCCTTAGACCAGTGATAGAAACTAAGCTGCCATCGGTTACCATAATTAACTTGACATATAAAAGTGATATACATTAGTCCCCAAGTGCCAAGTGTTGTTGCTTGCAAAGTGCTTGGGACTTTCATGTTTATGAATATATTAACTTCAAAAGAATTTTCGCATCCAATAGCCCCCAAGGGTTAAGTATTGTTACTTGCAAAGTGCTTGAGACTTAATACCATGGATCCTGCTCAGAAATAAAAACTTCAGCCTCCATTAGGCCCCAAGGGTCAAGTGCTCTTGCTTGCAAAGTGCTTGAGACTTAATAACATGAATCCGGCTCAGAAGAAAACTTCAGCCTCCATTAGCCCCCAAGGGTCAAGTACTGTTGCTTGCAAAGTGCTTGAGACTTAATAACATGAATCTGGCTCAGAAGAAAACTTCAGCCTCCATTAGCCCCCAAGTGGCAAGTGTTGTTGCTTGCAAAAGGCTTGGGACTTGAATCCTTGTTAAACCGACAGTTAATCTGTCTCATACTTACTTTACCTGTTCATGAAGAGACCGCGGAATTACAAACAGAGCTGAAAGATGCTCGGGAACGGCTTAAGCACCAAGAATCCGAAACTCAGAAAGCTGAATCCAAATTCCAATTTAGCTTGACTGAAACAAATGATTTAAAGGCTAAACTTAAGTCCGAGGAATCTGCCTGGACTAAAGAAAGGGCTCCCTTAGTGCAACGGGCTGAAAAAGCCGAAACATCTCTTGAAGCGGTGACGACGGAGCTCTCCGGCTTAAAACACCGTGTCTCAGAAATGACTGCAGCCATCTTTGGTAAACCGCCATACTCAACTTGTAAAATCTTGGGAGAACTTAACCCATTACTAATCAACTTAATGGTTATGTAGGTAAAAGAAGCAACATTCTTGGCAAAGATCCACTTGTGAAGCTAAAAGCCGTCTATACTCTCGTGGAACAATTGTACACTGAGGCACAGCGTGCCTGGCTGTTATCTCTCCATCCAGCCAAGCACCGACATTCTTTGTAGATATCTTGCGAAGACTCTTCGTTCTGCCTGCTAGGATTGACGAAATCAAACGGTCATCCGTGAGAGCCGGTGCTGTTACGGCTTTAAGCCGGGCTAAGGCATGGCTTCCAGAGCTGGAAACATCCGACCTAGCTACTGGGTATCCAAGTTTGAAAGAAGACGGCTCAGCCTTTGATCATAAAGGCTTCGCTACTTGTGTCAACGATATTCGGCCATTGGCCAGTTTGATTGAAAATGAGACGGCCTTGTCGAAATATCAGCCGGTTTATGATGCGAAAAATCAGAAGATGTCCACTCCTTCTTATAAAGTGATGCATCTGATTCCTCCAATTAGTAAGAATACCTTTGCTCGTGAAATTGATCCCACTGACCTTATTGATGGGGCGGCTAAATTTGAAGCTCTGGCTGGCTTGGATTGGTTGGCGTAGAATTTTCAAACAATGGAGGATGCAGAACCGGCAATGGATGACCCGGAATCACTAAAGCAGCAAGGCCAAGGAGAATGATCCGTCGGACGGCTCGCGCACCTATGATAGAAGTATTTGGACCTTTGTGTGGCTCACAACCTTTTGTAATAGGATAGCAAACACTTTTCCTGCCGTTTTATTCTACCAACTGTCGCGTTGTCGTGCGCACTGCTTGTCTTTTGATGACATTATGAATATCCAAATGTTGGAATCCTTATTTTATCCTTGTGATGGTATTGGTGCGTGCAGATCAATATAAACTGCATCCTGCACATAAACAGAAACAAGTGCCCCTGCGATTTACCGCCGAGCGGGTCACTGTGTCCAACCAATGCCACTGGGGACAGACGTCCAAAACTAGGGCCGATTTAATTGTTATAAACATAATCATACCTGAATACATAACTTGAATTGCTGGCTTAATTAGCCTCCATATGTTCATAACGCTGTTTAGGTTCCATGAAATTTGTTTATTCTCCGGTGTCTGAGAGCCGTTCAGTAGATTGGGTTGTAGAGACCCGGAGAGGCTTCAAATATGAGCCATGAAGGGATGCAATTCTAGGCCGATCTTGCAAAGGACACAACTTCAAAACAAAAACTCTCAAGAAAGCAAAGAGAAAACACAAAGACGAACAAGCAAAAAACACCCGAGGCTTTTGCAGGCCGCCAAGCCAAAGGTTCTTCTTCAATGAAACTAGCCTTGGTGGCCTCTGGAAGATACGTGCATGCTATGAGCCGCCTCTCACAGTACCCAATCGACATTTGAACCTAGACAAGTGCAGGTCTTTTTTTGTTTGTTAAACATAGACTTGCCTAGAGTACGCGGGGTCAGAGTTGCATCTTGCATCATAGGCCGAGTTATCCAAGTTTTAAGGAAGGCGGCATTTTGAGCCTGGATCTATCCTGACTATCTGTAGCACCGTGCTCTCGCAGTGACAGCCGACATTTGAAGCTTAGCAAGCTCAGGTCTTGGTCGAATACGCCATTAAGACTGATCACCAAGAGTTCGCCGGGTCAATCAGGATGACCTGATGGAGTTGAAGCAGCTAGGCACAGGTAGGATGACCCACATGTTATGTCCTCTTTGGTCGAATACGCCTATGTTTGAACATAACCTGGTCAAATGGGTAGTAACGCTGTGTTCTCTTTGGTCGAATACACCTATGTTTGAACAGGAAGCCCCCAAGTGACATAATTGCTGATTATTCTCATCAAGAGCTTATGTTGGAGCTGTGCTATGCATACAACTCTTTTATGATCCCTGTGATTTGGGTACTAAGCTTCTTGAGAACATATGTATGATGGTAATAGAGACTCAACTTTGAAAAGATGGCAGAGGCCCCGATTTGGCGGGGATGCCGGTTTTATTATATTGTATCGATATTTACATCATCAGATTACATCATGAGGGCCGGAGGCTTAAGTATAGTAGGGCCGGAGGTGAGCAATATTCCACGGCCGATTAGTCTCCTGTTTTGACATGCATGAGTCCTTGTGTTCTCGGATATCGATCAAGTAGTATGACCCGTTGTGCAGATTCTTGCTGATGACAAAAGGTCCTTCTCAAGGCGGCGAAAGTTTATGCATGTCAGTCTGATCTTAGATGTGCCTGAGAACTAAGTCGCCTTCTTGAAAGGTTCTTGTCTTGACCCGCCGGCTGTGATAGCGTCGTAAATCTTGTTGATAAATCGCCGATCGAGCCGCCGCGAGATCTCGCTCTTCATCCAATCGATCCAACGCATCCTGTTCGTGCTGTCTCATTGTCAGCTTCCACGTAAGCCGCCACTCGGGGCGAATCATGACGGATATCGCTGGGAAGAACCGCCTCTGCTTCGTAGACCATGAATAAGGGTGTGTATCCTGTAGACCTGTTGGGTGTTGTAGTAATGCTCCATAACACGGAAGGTAATTCTGCCACCCAACAACCCGACGTTCTCTTTAGAGGAACCATGAGCCGGGGTTTGATCCCTCATAAGATCTCTTGATTGGCTCGCTCTGCTTGGGCATTGTACCGGGGATGAGCCATAGAAGATACATCAAGCCGGATATGCTCGCGCTGACAAAAATCCTTCATAGCACCCTTAGACAAATTAGTGCCATTGTCTGTTATGATACTGTGGGGAAAACCAAACTGGAAAATCACCTTCTTGATGAACTGCACCATTGTTTCTGCATCACATTTGCTGACTGGCTCTGCCTCGATCCACTTGGTGAATTTGTCCACTGCCACCAACAGGTGGGTTTTCTTATCCTTGGATCGTTTAAAATGTCCTACCATATCAAGCCCCCAAGTCGCAAATGGCCAAGTTATCGGGATCATCCTCAACTCTTGAGCCGGAACATGAGCACGCCGCGGAAATTTCTGACAGCCATCACATTTACTGACCAAATCCTCAGCATCAACATGAGCCGTCAACCAGCAAAATCCATGACGAAAAGCTTTCGCTACCAGAGATTTAGAACCGGCATGGTGACCACAGTATCCCTCATGAATCTCCCATAGAACCACGCAGCCTTCCTCAGGCGAGACACAGCGTTGAAACGCGCCTGAAACACTGCGGTGGTGCAATTCTCCATTGACGATCGTCATTGACTTAGACCACCGGGTTATCTGCCTGGCTAATATTCCATCCTCAGGTAACTCACCTTGGGTTATATAAGCCAAATAAGGAACTATCCAATCTGGTTGACATGAAGGGCATCCACCAATTGTACCTCTGGGATAGGGATAGCGAGATCCTCATCTGTAGGCAACTTGACAGACGGGTTAAGAAAAACGCCTAAAAAGGTATTGGGCTGCACCGGCTTACGCTGAGATCCTAACCGGCTCAAGGCGTCTGCTGCCTTGTTCTTCCTTCGATTGATGTGCTCAACTTGGTAACCCTTGAAGTGACCTGCAATAACATCAATCTCTCGGCGATAAGCCGCCATGAGCGGATCCTTGGAGTCCCATTTGCCAGGAACCTGCTGAGCCACCAAATCTGAGTCGCCGAAACATCTGACTCGGCTTAAATACATCTCTTTAGCCATCTGAAGGCCATGGATCAAGGCTTCGTACTTAGCTGCATTATTAGTACATGGAAACATGAGCCGGAGGACATAAGAAAGCATATCACCTCGTGGGGAAGTCAAAACAACTCCGGCCCCCGAGCTCTCCAATTGCCTGGACCCGTCAAAGTGAATCGTCAAATACGTATTATCCGGCTTTTCTTCAGGCGTCTGTAGTTCTGTCCAGTCGTTGATGAAATCCACCAGCGCCTGCGATTTGATGGCTGTTCGAGGCACATATTTTAAATCATGAGGCCCAAGCTCAATGGCCCATTTGGCCACTCGTCTTGTAGCTTCCCTATTCTGGATAATGTCTCCCAAGGGAGTAGAGCTCACGACCGTAATGGGATGACCCAGGAAATACTGCTTGAGTTTCCGGCTCGCCATAAAGACTTTGTAAACCACCTTCTGCCAATGTGGATACCTCTGTTTAGACTCGATGAGGACCTCACTGATGTAGTAAACTGGCCTTTGAACTAGATGCTCTTTACCAGCCTCCTTTCTCTCCACCACAATAGCCACACTAACGGCCCTGCTGTTTGCAGCAACATATAACAAAAATGGCTCTTTGTCAATGGGGGCCGCAAGAACCGGTGGCTCAGCCAATTGCTTCTTGAGTGCCTCGAATGCTTAATCAGCAGCTTCACTCCAGACGAAATCATCTGTCTTTTTCATCATCTGGCATAGAGGGATATCCTTTTCACCTAAACGGCTTATAAACTGGCTCAACGCCGCTATCCGTCCTGCCACGCGCTGGACATCATTGATACATTTTGGTCGTGCCAGGGAGGTGATGGCCTTGATCTTCTTCGGGTTAGCTTCAATGCCTCTCTCAGAGACCAGAAAGCCTAGAAGTTTGCGTGCTGGAACACCAAAAACACACTTGGCCGGGTTAAGCATCATCTTATACACCCGGAGATTGTCAAACATTTCCCTCAAGTCATCAATTAGAGTCTCCTTCTCCCTGGACTTGACTACGATATCATCCACATAAGCATGAACATTGCGCCCAATCTGACCGTGCAGGCAGTTCTGTACACACCTCTGGTAAGTCGCCTGGGCACTCTTAAGTCCGAAAGGCATAGATACATAGCAGAAGGCTCCGAACGGAGTGATGAAAGCCGTCTTCTCCTGGTCCTTAACTGCCATTTTGATCTGATGATATCTAGAATATGCATCCAAAAAACTCAAGCGCTCACAACCCGCCGTAGCATCAATGATCTGATCAATATGAGGGAGGGCAAACGGGTCAGCTGGACAAGCCTTGTTTAAATCTGTGTAATCCACACACATGCGCCACATGCCATTCTTTTTAAGCACCAAAACCGGGTTAGCCAACCACTTAGGATGAAAAACTACTATGATGAACCCAGCCGCTAAGAGCCAGGCCACCTCTTCACTGATGGCCTTCCGTCTCTCTTCATGAAAACAGTGAAGAAACTGTCTGACCGGCTTATATTTCGGATCAATATTAAGAGTTTGCTCAGCGAGCTCTCTCGATACACCCGACATGTCTGAAGGCTTCCTTGGAAAGATGTCCCAGTTCTCACGAATGAACTCGATGAGCGCGCTTTCCAATTTCGGATCCAGGTTGCACTGATATTGAACTATTTGGAAGAGTCGCCAGGAACAAAATCTACCATCTTGGTGTCATCTGCTGACTTAAACTTCAGCAATGGATCATGCTCTGTAGTTGGTTTCTTTAAAGACGTCATATCTTCCGGGTCAACATTATCCTGATAAAACTTGAGCTCCTCTGTGGCACAAGCCGACTCTGCATAAGCTGCATCACCTTCTTCACATTCCAAAGCTACGGTGCGACTCCCATGCATTGTGATATTCCACTTATGACCCGGCATCTTGAGCTGCAGATAAACATAACATGGCCTTGCCATAAACTTAGCATAAGCCGGTCTGCCAAATAAAGCATGGTATGGGCTGTGGATCCACACAACTTCAAACGTCAAGGTTTCTGTCCTGGCATCATACTCATCTCCAAAGGTTACTTCCAAATCAATCTTACCAACTGGATACACCGACTTCCCAGGCACAACTCCATGAAAGACGGTGTTTGACGGTTTAAGCTTCTTATCGGTTAACCCGATACGACGGAAAGTATTATAATACAGAATATTGATGCTACTCCCTCCATCCAAGAGTACCTTGGTGAACTTATACCCTCCAACCCGAGGGGCTACCACTAGGGCCAGCTGACCCGGATTATCAACTTGGGACGGGTGATCTTCACGGCTCCACATAATGGGCTGCTCAGACCATCTTAAGTAACGGGGCACCGCCGGCTCAACGACATTCACTGCCCTCTTATGGAGCTTCTGGTCTCGTTTGCACAGACTCGTAGTGAATACGTGGTATTGCACATTGCTCAACTGCTTCGTGTTACTCTGATAACCGGACTACTGCTAGTTTCCTTGGCTGTTATGCTGATTATTGCCGCCTTGACTGCCTTGTCCCTGAAAGCTGGAGATGGAGCCACCGCCTCCATGACCCGGACCCTGAAAAACGGATCCTGTGCCACCGTTCGGTCCCTGACAGTTCTGGATGAACTCTCTGTAAGATCGCATGATGCTGCAATCCTTCCATGCATGGGTGGCCGGCTTATCATCCGATCCGTGCTTCGGACATGGCTGTTTCATCACCTCGTCGATATTGTACCTTGGAGCTGGCCTCCCCTTGCGATGCTGGTTAAAATTCCGTGCCCCTGTATTAGCTACAAAAGCGTCAGCCTTGTGTTTATTACCATTGTGCTAATTGGCCGAGTTATACTGCTCTCCTCCCGGGTCATTACCCATTTTTCCCTTTCCCGGCTTCTCCGCTTCACACTCGGGGTCCTTGGTACTATCAGAGTTGGCATACTTGACGAGAGCCGCCATGAGCTCCCCCACATCATCATAATGGCGCTTAAGCCGGCCTAGCTTCTGCTTGAGTGGAAGGAAACGACAATTCTTCTCCAATGTGATTATTGCTGATTCGGCGTTGATCTTATCTGAAGAGTGCATGATGGTTGAAACACGACGTACCCAACTAGTTGTTGACTCACCCTCATTCTGAACACAAGAGTCTAGATCCACGATCGACATGTGATGCTTACACGTGTCCTTGAAGTGCTTGATGAACCTGGTTTTCAACTCTGCCCATGACCCGATGGAATTGACGGGTAATCCCTTTTACCAGTTGCGAGTCGTGCCTTCCAGCATCATGGTGAAGTACTTAGCACATGCAGCTTTGCTAACATCCAGCATCTCCATCGCCATCTTGTAGCTCTCTACCCAGGCCCCAGGAGGCTGATCTGCCGTATAGTTCGGCACCTTGCGAGGACTCTTAAAATCCTTAGGCAACCATTTGTTCCTTATAGCCATCGATAGACATGGAACGCCCCACGCCCGGGAAGTTCTACCTGCTTCCACTGACGTTGCCGGGTGATGAGGCGCTTGCTGATGATCGGTCGCCTGACCCGGCACATCCTGTCCCCTGGCATCATGCCGCGCCGGGTTATATCCACGAGGCGAGTTGCGACGTCGTTCTGCGCTTGAAACCTCTGGCGAGTCAACATGTCTGCTGTACCTCCGTTCCCATCAGAGTCGCCAGATTCTCTAGTAGATCTGATAAAGCTTGAGCCAGCAATTGTGCTGAGCCGTCTGCGCTTGCCACAGCTGCTGTCGCGCCGGTTGTTATGGTCCCGACGACTGTTGACCTGAGAGCCGGCTGGGTGCCGGCCATGAAGATCGCCACCCTATTCGGCGGTTCACTGAAGTCCGGAATACTGTTGCCATCGGACGAGCCCCCAAGCCGTCCGCTCTGCATCCGATAAATGGAGTTAGTCTCACCTGTAGATGACTCACCATCAGAAAGAACAACTGTTTCCTCATATGATCAGGAGCCTCTAGTGCCCTGGATGTATCCGACGAAAGCACGCTTCCTCGCGGGCCGAACCCGGGTGGGTTGCGCACGTTGAGCCGGCTTGATGATGTCGGTTCAGATGTCCGGCTCAGGGCCCGGTTCGCCGATCTTGTCGATGAAGACCTGGATTTCGCCGAAGGGGACCCGGTACCCGCACTCAATTGAGCCGGCCTCGGGGCCCCAACCTTCGTCATTGATGTAAAGCTTGCCGCGACGACTCTTAGTCATCCGGCCCACAGCATATCCCTTAAGCCCTTCGAAGTTGCCCTTCAAGAACTCAAAACCGCCAGCCACGGGCCCCATGGTGGGCACCAACTATCGTGGAAGTGTCACGGCAGATGTCCTAAGATAAGGACTTGATTGTGGAGTCATAGCGATGTGGTTAGCTTAAAGGGGTTAAGAACAAGACAAAGGACACGGGGAGTTTATACTGGTTCGGCCTCTGCGGTGAGGGTAAAACCTACTCCAGTTTAGGATGGAATTGCTGGGGTGTCGATTGCTAGGTTGTGGATGCGCTTGCCTAGCTCACGATCTCTTGTTTCTCGCCCTAAGCCGCCGTCGGGCCGTCCCCTTATTTACACGGGTTGACGCCCTGCGGCCTACGGAGTCCCGGCCGGCTCATACAATCTTGTCCGGCTCGGTGATTCATCTTACATGCCTTACATTACAAGTTACATATATGGCGGTTGATACTTACATGCCTTAAGCCGCCGCGGGCCTTGGGCCCTTATCAAAACCACCGTATTTAATGGGCTTCTGGGCTGGTCTTATGAACCGCTGTCGGGCAACCCGGCCCCTCCTGGGTGGGTCATATGAAATACTTATATCCCCAACACGTTCCGTAATACATCATCTCATGACTAACTCATTAGTCATTTTGTTGCAAGGCTTATTATGATGTGTGTTACCGAGAGGGCCCAGAGATACCTCTCCGACACTTGGAGTGACAAATCCTAATCTTGATCTATGCAAACACCATAAACACTTTCGGAAACACCTGTATAGCATCTTCATAGTCACTCAGTTGCGTTGTGACGTTTGATAACACACAAGGTGTTCCTCCGGTATTCGGGAGTTGCATAATCTCATAGTCAGAGGAACATGTATAAGTCATGAAGAAAGCAATAGCAATAAAACTAAACGATCATTGTGCTAAGCTAATGGATGGGTCTTGTCCATCACATCATTCTCCTAATGATGTGATCCCGTTGATCAAATGACAACACATGTCTATGGTTAGGAAATACAACCATCTTTGATTAACGATCTAGTCTAGTAGAGGCATACTAGGGACACTCTGTTTTGTCTATGTATTCACACATGTATCAAGTTTCCGGTTAAAACAATTCTAGCATGAATAATAGACATTTATAATGATATATAAAGAAATATAAATAACAACTTTATTATTGCCTCTCGAGCATATTTCCTTCATAAAGGAAATTGCTACGTTCGCGTCCGGCCTAATAAACCTGGATGGAGGTTTATCCCGTGCTTGTAGAAGCAGAGCAGGGGGAGGGATAGGGCGGTTATTACTATTGTAAAATAGAGAAAAATAAAGAGGTTGGATATAATAAGTTGAGTTTTTTTGTCCGATGCCATCGTTCAGCAAAGGGGGGATGAGGGAGATGTCTATTAATAGCGAAAAATTCACTTGGTCTAATGGTCATGAAAACCCTACATATGAAACATTAGACAATTTTCCTGATTAGACCCGTCTGGGAGGACATTTAACTCCCGTTCATGGTAGATGCTCTAGATAGAATCTTATCCAATCATACCCGTCTTTTATAGGATTCTGAAATCCAATTAGAAACTATGAAGAAGGATTTTTGATGATTTTTTTGTAGATATGAATGAGTGTGTGTGTGTGTGTGTGTGTGTGTGTGTGTGTGTGTGTGTGTGTGTGTGTG
>LR738711.1:925995577-926007075 GCA_902687465.1 Secale cereale | reverse complement strand
CTAGATGCTCTGTATATGAATGAGTGTGTGGTAGATGCTCTAGATAGAATCTTATCCAATTGGGGGGGGGCATTTTCACATGGAAATGGGGTGCCTCTCGAGGGAGATGTGAAGATATTTTGGTTGGCATTAGAGATTTAATTTTTTATTTGGTGGAGAATGAGAAAGGAGATCATTTTTCATGGTTCTTGTAGAGTGAGCGCATACATTAGCTAGTATTGTCTACAACACATCTTGTTCTTTTTGAGTCGTGTTGGGCCTCCAGGCGCAAAGTTTTGTAGGACAGTAGCAAATTTCCCTCAAGTGGATGACCTAAGATTTATCAATCCGTGGGAGGCATAGGATGAAGATGGTCTCTCTCAAACAACCCTGCAACCAAATAACAAAGAGTCTCTTGTGTCCCCAACACACCAAATACAATGGTAAATTGTATAGGTGAACTAGTTTGACGAAGAGATGATGATAAATGTGTAGTAATGATAGTAGATATTGATTTTTGTAATAGGGGCAATAATAAACATCAAGGTAGCCAGTAAGAAAAGTGAGCACAAACGGTATCGCAATGCTTGAAAATGAGACCTAGGGTCCGTACTTTCACTAATGCAATCTCTCAACAATTCTAATATAATTGGATCATATAACCATCCCTCAACGTGCGATGAAGAATCACTCCAAAGTTCTTATCTAGTGGAGAACAAAAGAAGAAATTATTTGTAGGGTATGAAACCACCTCAAAGTTATTCTTTCCGATCGATCTATCCAAGAGTTTGTACTAAAATAACACCAAGTTGTCCTTTCCGATCGATCTATCCAAGAGTTCATACTAAAATAACACTGAGTTATCCTTTCCGATCGACCTATCCAAGAGTTTGTACTAAAATAACACCATATGATACACACCGACCAACTCTAATGTCATCTAGATACTCCAATGTCACCACGAGTATCCATGAGTTTATCATGCAATATGCATCAAACAATTTCTGTTTCATAGTACTCAATCCAACACAAAGAACCTCAAAGAGTGCCCCAAGATTTCTATCGAAGAAACAAAGACGAGAACAGAGAAACAAAGACGAGAACGTACAGCAACCCCTATGCATAGATTACCCCAATGTCACCTCGGAAATCCACGAGTTGAGTGCCAAAACACACATTGATACATCTGCAACGTATCGATTGTTCCATGCTATTATATTATCTGTTTTGGATGTTTTATATGCATTAATATTCCATTTTATATTATTTTCGGGACTAACATATTAATCTAGAGCCTAGTGTCAGTTTATGTTTTTTCCTTGTTTTTGAGTTTCGTAGAAAAGGAATATCAAACGGAGTACAAATGGAATGAAACTTTACAGTGACTTTTCTTGGACCAGAAGACACCCAGGGGACTTGAGATCCAAGTCAGAAGAGCCATGAGGTGGCGGCAAGGGTGGAGGGCGCACCCCTACCTTGTGGGGCCCCCGTGACTCCACCGACCTACTTCTTCGTCCTATAAATTTAGAAATATTCCGGAACCCTCAGAAGCATCCACAAAAACACTTTTCTACTGTCGCAACCTTATGTACCCATGAGATCTCATCTTGGAGCCTTTTCTGGCATCCTGCCGGAGGAGGATTCGACAACGGAGGGCATCTACATCAACTCTATTGCCCTTCCGATGAAGCGTGAGTAGTTTACCACAGACCTATTGGTCCATATCTATTAGCTACATGGCATCTTCTCTCTCTTTGATTCTCAATACCATGTTCTCCTTGATGTTCTTGGAGATCTATCCGATGTAATCTTATTTTGCGGTGTGTTTGTCGAGATCCGATGAATTGTGGATTTATGATCAGCTTATCTATGAATATTATTTAAATCTTCTTTGAATGCTTATATGCATGATTTGTTGTCCTTGTAATTCTCTTCGAATTATCGGTTTGGTTTGGCTAACTAGATTGGTTTTTCTTGCAATGGGAGAAGTGCTTGGCTTTGGGTTAAATCTTGTGGTGTACTCACCCAGTGACAAAGTAGGGGTAGCGAGGAACGTGTTGTATTATTTCCATCGAGGGTAAATAGATGGGGTTTACATCACACTGCTTGAGTTTATTCCTCTACATCATGTCATCTTAATTAAGGTGTTACTCTGTTCTTTATGAACTAAATACTCTATATGCAGGCATGAGTCGGTCGATGTGTGGAGTAATAGTAGTAGATGCAGGCAGGAGTCGGTCTACTTGATATGGATGTGATGCCTATATTACGTAATCATTGCCTTAGATATCATCATAACTTTCCACTTTTCTATCAATTGCTCGACAGTAATTTGTTCACCCACCATATTGTTTGCTATCATGAGAGAAGCCTCTAGTGAAACCTATGGCCCCTGGGTCTATTTTCTATCATATTAGTTTCTTATCTACTTACTTTCAGACCTATAAATCAAAAACCCATTTTATCTTTTATTTATCTATCTCGATCAGATCTCACTTTTGCAAGTAACCGTGAAGGGATTGACGACCCCTTTATAGCATTGGGTGCAAGTGTTTTATTGTTTGTGCAGGTATTGGCGATTTGCGTGTTCTTCTCCAACTAGATTGATACCTTGGTTCTCAACTGAATTAAATACTTATCTCTACTTTGCTGCATCGCCCTTTCCTCTTCAAGGGAAAAACCATCGCAAGCTCAAGAAGTAGCAGGAAGAATTCCTGGCGGCGTTGCGGGGGAGATCTACGCCAAGTCAAGATCTACATCAAGCCTACCAAGTAGTTGTCATAAACTCTCATCTCTTGCATTTACATTATTTGCCATTCGCCTCTCGTTTTCCTCTCCCCCACTTCTATAATGTTTTCAGAAAAACACAAAAAGATTTGCCTTTTCTCTCACCACCCTCTTGTTTGCTTAAGTCCATATTTCTATAGCTATGGCCGACTCTAAAAGGGCTAAAGGTTTTGCCCCTGAGTTTTAATGATTTGGATAGTCCCTCTATCCTTTCTAAGCTCATAAACAATGATGCTACGGAAAGACCTTCTGGGGTTATCAAGGAAAATTTAAAATTTTGATAAAGATGACTCCGAAATTTTTCGTTACTTGCTCGATGAATCTTTGAAAGATGCTTGGGATAGACTATTGAGGATCAAAGCTAGCCATGTGCCTCAATATCATATAGAGGTATACTTGAGAGGTTTTTATGTTGGTTTGCCTCTTTCTCTTAAACAAGTTTTGGATTCTATATTTGAAAATGGTTTCCTCAAAGGAGATGCCTTTGATACTTATGAAAAGATGAAAATCATATTTTGGCACTCCAAAGGTTAAAATGTTGAATCATCTACCCTTATGTGCTTTTATAAAAATTAAATAATCAAAGAGATGAAGGCTAGTTTAGATGCACAATTTTGAAGTGTGCTTAATCTCTCTTCTACTATTTATGGCCATGTGCTTTCACAAAATAGAAAGATAAATGCTCTGGACAAGAAATTATCTCTTTGCTACCAAAAGTGAGAAGATGGCAATACTTAGATCTATGTTTTATGCCTAGCTAGGGGCGTTAAACAATAGCGCTTGTTGGGAGACAACCCAATTTTGTTTTTGTTCTTGTTTCTTTGATTCTGTTTTTCAATAAATACACATTATTACTTCTGTAGTAACTGTGTTTTGGTGTTTTAATTTAGTGTTTGTGCCAAGTAATACCTTTGGGATGATTTCGAAGATAATAGATTGGTTTTGCTGAAAAACAGAAACTTTTGCGTCCAGTATCAGAATTGTTTCTGGTTCCTGGAGTGCGATAAATTCTTGAATTGTTTACACGTTTTAGACCCACACATTGCACACGCTGTCCTAATTTTTCAGAATTTTTAGAGATGCAAATGTTTTACATCAATTCGCATCTTTGCAGATTGTTCTGTTTTTGACAGATTCTGTTTTCTTTGTGTTGTTTGCTTATTTTGATACATCTATGGCTAGTATCGGGGGGGTATGAACCATAGAAAAGTTGGAATACAGTAGATATTACACCAATATAAAATAATAATGAGTTCACAACTGTACCTACAAGTAAGGATTGAGTTTGTTTTACTAATGGATCTTATGAGTTTTCTATTGAGTTTTGTGTTGTGAAGTTTTAAGTAAATATTCGATGGACTATGGAATAAGGAGTGGCAAGAGACAAATCTTGGGGATGCCCAAGGCACCCCAAGGTAATATTCAAGGACAACCAAGAGCCTAAGCTCGGGGATGCCCCGGATGGCATCCCCTCTTTCGTCTTCATCTATCGGTAACTTTACTTGAGGCTATATTTTTATTCACCACATGATATTAGTTTTGCTTGGAGTGTCTTGTATGATATGAGTCTTTGCTTTTTAGTTTGCCACAATCATCCTTGCTGTACACACCTTTTGAGAGGGACACGCTTGAATCGTGATTTATTAGAATACTCTATGTGCCTCACTTATATCTTTTGAGCTTGGCAATTTTGCTCTAGTGCTTCACTTATATCTTTTAGAGCACGGAGGTGGCTTTATTTTATAGAAATAATTGAACTCTCTTTACTCACTTATATTGTTTTGAGAGTCCTTAAAACAGCATGGTAATTGACTTAAGTTATGAATTTAGTCCTAATATGAGGGCATCCAAGGGAGATATAATAAACTTCCATATATATAATATTGAATACTATGGGAAGTTTGATTTCTTGGAATTGTTATGAGATATTAATATGGTGATATTAGAGTCATGCTAGTGGTAATTTGTGAGGTTAAAGAAAATAATTGTGTTAAGGCTTGTGATTCCCGTAGCATGCACGTATGGTCTCCTACTTATGTAACCAAATTGAAGTGCATTGTGTCTTGATTGTTCATCTTTGCGTGAAGGTCGGGGGCGTGCGATGGTTAACTCCTACCAACCTCCCCCCTAGGGGCATGCGTAGTAGTAATTTGCTTTGAGGGCTAATATTTTTTGCAATAAGTATGTGAGTTCTTTAGGACTAATGTTGAGTCCGTGGATTATGCGCACTCTCACCCTTCCACCATTGCTAGCCACTCTAGTATCGCACAACTCTCGTCGGTGCATCAAACCACCTTACACCCATCCTCAAAACAGCCACCATACCTACCTATTATGGCGTTTCAATAGTCATTCCGAGATATATTGCCATGTAAATCCACTGCTCCGATTAACATGAGACGCATCATCATTGTCATATTGCTTTGCATGATCGTAAGATAGCTAGCATGATGTTTTTATTGCTTGTCTATTTTTCTATGTCATTGATACGCTTGATCATTGCACATCCGGGTACACCACCGGAGGCATTCATATAGAGTCATCATTTTCTTCTAGTATCGAGTTGTAATATCGAGTTTTAAGTAAATAAAAGTGTGATGACCATCATTATTAGAACATTGTCCCATGTGAGATTATAAAAACAAGAGGCCAAATAAGACCAAATAAAAAAAAGAGGCCAAAGAAGCCCACAAAAAAGAGAGGCCAAAGAGCCCAAAAGGAAAAAAGAAAATAAAAAAAGAGACAAAAAAGGGAGAAGGGACAATGTTACTATCTTTTTCCACACTTGTGCTTCAAAAAAGCACCATGATCTTCATGATAGAGAGTCTCCTATGTTGTCACTTTCATATACAAGTGGGAAATTTTCATTATATAACTTGGCTTGTATATTCCAACGATGGGCTTCCTCAAATTGCCCTAGGTCTTCATGAGCAAGCAACTTGGATGCACACCCACTTAGTTTTCTTTGATCTAAGATACATTTATAGATCTAGTGCATCCATTACATGGCAATCCCCACTCACTCACATTGATATCGATTGATGGACATCTCCATAGTCCATTAATTTGCCTAGTTGATGTGAGACTTTCTCCCTCCTTGTGCCTACCAGCACAGTATATTCCACCCATAGTGTTATGTCCATGGCTCACGCTCATGTATTGCGTGAAGAGTTGAAAAGGCGAAGCGCGTTAAAAAGTATGAAACAATTGCTTGGCTGACACCGGGGTGGGCATGATTTATACTTTCTGTTGAGAAGAGGGAGCATAACAAGACTATATGATTTTGTAGGGATAACTTTCTTTAGCCATATTATTTTTTGAAGCTTCATAATTTGCTTTTTAGTGTGCTTGAAGTATTATTGTTTTGATATTGATAAACTCTTGTTTTGAATCTTATGGATCTGAACATTCATGCCACAATAAATAAGAATTACATTGAAAAATATGTTAGGTAGCATTCCACATCAAAAATTCTGTTTTTATCATTTAACAACTCGAGAACGAGCAGGAATTAAGCTTGGGGATGCTTGATACGTCTACAACAAATCTAGAATTTTTTATTGTTCCATGCTATTATATTATTAGTTTTGGATGTTTTATATGCATTAATATGCTATTTTATATTATTTTTGGGACTAACTTACCAATCTAGAGCCCAGTGTTAGTTTATATTTTTCCTTGTTTTTGAGTTTCAAAGAAAAGGAATATCAAACGGAGTCCAAATGGAATGAAACTTTACGGTGATATTTATTGGACTAGAAGACACCCAGGGGACTTGAGATCCAAGTTAGAAGAGCCATGAGGCGGTGGCAAGGGTGGAGGGCGAGCCCTAGGGGGGTGGGCGCGCCCCCTGCGTTGTGCCCCCCCCCCCCACGTGAGTCCACCGATCTACTTCTTCATCCTATAAATTCTGAAATATTCGAATCCCTCAGAAGCATCCTCGAAAACACTTCTCCACCGCCGCAACCTTATGTACTCGTGAGATCCCATCTTGGGGCCTTTTCCGGCATCCTGCCGGAGGAGGATTCGATCACGGAGGACATCTACGTCAACTCTATTGCCCTTCTGATGAAGTGTGAGTAGTTTACCACATACCTACATGTCCATAGCTTGTAGCTAGATGGATTCTTCTCTCTCTTTGATTCTCAATACCATGTTCTCCTCGATGTTCTTGGAGATCTGTCCAATGTAATTTTCTTTTGTGGTGTGTTTGTCGAGATTCGATGAATTGTGGGTTTATCAGCAGCTTATCTATGAATATTATTTGAATCTTCTCTGAATTCTTATATGCATGATTTGATACCCTTGTAATTATCTGTTTGGTTTGACCAACTTGATTGGTTTTTCTTGCAATGGGAGAAGTGCTTGGCTTTGGGTTCAACCTTGCGGTGTCCTCAGCTAGTTACATAGTAGGGGTAGCGAGGCATGTATTGTATTGTTGACATTGAGGGTAAAAAGATGGGGTTTACATCATATTTTTCTTGAGTTTATTCCTCAACACCATGTCATCTTACTTAAGGCGTTACTCTGTTCTTTATGAAGTTAATACTTTAGATGTAGGCAAGAGTCGGTTGATGTGTGGACAAATAGTACTAGATGCAGGCAGGAGTCGGTATACTTGATACAGACGTGATGCCTATATTACGTAATCATTGCCTTAGATATCATCATAACTTTGCACTTTTCTATCAATTGCTCGAAAATAATTTGTTCACCCTCCGTATTATTTGCTATCATGAGAGAAGTCTCTAGTGAAACCTATGGCCCCCGGGTCTATTTCTATCATATTAGTTTCTGATCTACTATTTTGCAATATTTTACTTTCAGATCTATAAATCGAAAACCCAAAAATATTTTATCTTTTATTTATCTATCTCGATCAGATCTCACTTTTGCAAGTAATCGTGAAGGGATTCACAACCCCTTTTTAGCGTTTGGAGAAAGTGTTTGATTGTTTGTGCAGGTATTGGCGATTTGCGCCTTCTTCACCTACTAGATTGATACCTTGGTTCTCAACCGAGGCAAATACTTATCTCTACTTTGCTGCATCACTCTTTCATCTTTAAGGAAAAAATCAACACAAGCTCAAGAAGTAGCAAACATCATGTGAACCAATATGATACCCCATTGTCACCACAGTTATTCATAGCAAGACATGCATCAATTGTTCTCAAATCCATAAGAGTATTCAATCCGATAATAAAGAAATCTGAAAGGGAAAACTCAATCCATCACAACAAAATAGAGAGTGGAAACACCATATGATCCAACTATATTAACAAAGCTCGCGATACATCAAGATCGTGCCATATCAAGAACACGAGAGAGAGGGAGAGAGAGAGAGAGATTAAACACATAACTACTAGTACAAACCCTGAACCCCGAGGGTGGACTACTCCCTCCTCATTATTGTGGCCGTCGGAACAATGAAGATGGCCTCCGGTGATGATTTGCCCCTCCTGTAGAGAGCCGGAACAGGGTCTGGATTGGTTTTTCATGGCTATGGACGCTTGCTGCGGTGGAACTTCTGATATAGGGTTAATTTTTATGGTTTATGTATTTATAGAATTTTTTGGTGTCGGCCTCACGTCCAGATTGGCTTCGAGGGGCCCACTAACCACCAGGCCACCACTTTGGCACCTGGCATGCCCTGGTGGTTAGTGGCCACCTCGTGGCTCTTCTGGCCGTCCCACTAACTCTTTTGTTCCAAAAAAACCGTCAGAAAGTTTCGTTGCATTTGGAGAACTTTTATTTCTACACAAAAAACAACACTGTGGTAGCTCTACTGAGAACAACGTCAGTCCGGGTTAGTTTCCCTCAAATCATACCAAAACCATATAGAATTGTTGTAAGTATGGCATGAATACTTGATAAATTATAGATACATTAGAGACGTATCAGCATCCCCAAGCTTAATTCCCGCTCATCCTCGAGTAGGTAAATTATAAAAGAAATAATTTATGTAGTGTGAATGCTAGCATAGTGTATAAGTTTGATCAATGATGATTTCAATCACTTTTCCTAGCATCGTATCATCAACCCTTTCTCATAAAAATCATCATGATAAAGTAGCAATTGAAAATGGATTTTTTCTGTTGAATGCTACCTATCATATTCATCATATACTCTTTTCTATTGCAGCATGGACATTTGGACTTGAATGATTCAAAGCAATAGTCTATAATTTGACATAAAGACATCAATAGTCAAGCGTATCAATAAGCAACCATGTATTTCAAAATATGAATGCTATAGAAAGTTATCCTCAACCCATTATGCTCAATCATTGATCCATTCATTAAACACACTCAAATATTAGCTACGTCCAATGCACATGTATGATAATAGTATTCCCTAGTTGGTGCTTTATAAGAGAAGATGGAGACTAAAAAAATAAAAATTCATAAAATAAATAGATAGGCCCTTCGCGGGGGGAAGAAGAGATTTGTATAGGTGCCATAGCTCATAGTTTAAATTAAGAGATAAAATTGTTTTGAGAGGCTTGCTTTTCCATTCAACGGAAACGATCGAGAATTCCCAATATCTTCCATGCTAGGTAAATCATAGGCGGTTCCCAAACATAAAATAAAGTTTATTTCCTTTTCCACCATTCTTTCATAATCCAAGGCTAGGTGTATCCACGGGTGCCTTCCATAACAACACATACCAAGGAATTTATTATAGTATTTTTTTGCATTTCAGGACTAGGCATCTCTATCACCTGCCACACTCTCGTGCAATGACAAGTGAATAAACACTCATCTTGAGAATAACATACCTGACATGGAAAATATTGGCCACCCCTACCGTTTCATGAGCTGTACGGGCACACAAAAAGGAAATTCATTTTGAAAATTAGAATTGGCACATACACATTTACTTGGAATGACATGGAAATACCACATATAGGTAGCTATGGTGGACTCATTTGGCACAACTTGGGTTTTAAGGATTTGGATGCACAAGCAGTATTCCCGCTTAGTACAAATGGAGGCTAGTTAATAGATTGAGAAGCGACCAACCAAGGAACAAAAATGATCACAAACGAACATTAAACATTACTAACACTGAATAATGCACCACAAGTAGGATGTAAATTCATTGCATAACTATTGATTTGACGTGCATTCATAGGGAATCACAAACCTTAACACCAATATTCTTACTAAGCCACAATTACTCACTAACATGACTCACATATTATCATATCCATATCGTAAAACTATTGCAAGGAATCAAACTTATCAAATCCAATGATATTCATGAGAGTTTTTATTATATCCCTCTTGAATTTGTATCATTTTGGGATCAATATCACATCTTGTGCAAATTATCATCACTATTATCAACTCTCAATATAATATAAGTGAAGCATGAGAGTGTTTGACAAACTACTCCAAAAAGATATAAGTGAACATCAAATGAGTAGTTAAGTAAATGGGTGGCTATTTGAGGACTCTCTCTTATTCACAAACTTCCAGATCTAAGTATTTTATTAAAACAACAAGAAAAACAAAATAAAATAACATTCCAAGAATAGCACATATCATGCAAAGAAGCAAAAACTTAGGTTAAACCAATACTAACCGATAATTGCTCATGAAGAAAGGTGGGATGCCTACCGGGGCATCCCCAAGCTTAGATGCTTGAGACTTCTTGGAATATTATATTGGGATGCTTGGGGCATACCCAAGTTTTAGATTTTGTGTCTCCTTAATTCCTTTAATATCACGGGATCCCTAAATCTTAAAAACTTCATCCACACAAAACTCAACAAGAACCCATGAGATAAGTTAGTATAAATAAACTCAAAACCTTATCATTATCTACTGTAACAAATCACTAAAATCATAATTTAACATTTCATACTAATTGCCTCTACATATTTAATACTACTATCCTAAAATGGAATCATTAAACAAGGCAACATATGCTAACATAACAACAATCTGTCTAAACAAAACAGTCTGTAAAGGATGCAAGAAGATTCATACTTTTCTAACTCAAACAATTCTAAAAACTTACCACACTATAGATAATTTATCAGTGCATATTGTGTCAAAATTTCAGGCTTTTATATCATTCTCACTATTCTAGGGAATTTTTGAAATAGCGAGAGACTTTCAGTTTTTAAACAGCAACTCATATACTTGCAAATTGAGCATGGTAAATGCCATCCTTGACACTTTTATTGAAATAACAGATGCAAAACATTATTATAAATATCAACAAGAAAATACTAACAAAATATATTGATGCTCCAAGCAAAACACATATCATGTGAGGAATATAAATATAGCTCCGAGTGAGGATACCGATAATGTTGAAGACGAAAGAGGGGATACCTTCCGGGGCATCTTTCCTGACATGGACTAAAATTCATGTATCTATAATATCAAGCTTGTGTCCATGATTTGTGATTGAGTACAACTGTTTTTATGCTTAGTTTGATACTAAGATTTAGCACACGAGTGTAGGCGAGTACCAGTTTGTAGATGTATCGGTACATCGAATCACTCTTTGACTAGGTGGTGAAGAATAGTATTGAATTTGAATGCTCCAACCAAGTGGGCTAATGTCAAATCCAATGGTGGTTACCAAACAAAGAATACCAAATGTCTGAAGGCACGTTCAAACATGTCCTCAAACAGTGAGTTGGGCGCTAGTCATCTAACCATAGTTACCGAAGAAAGTGGCTATGACACTGACCGCCCTTTCAGATGACCCCCCCC
>LR738711.1:925960445-925995494 GCA_902687465.1 Secale cereale | reverse complement strand
CCCCCCCCCCACACACACACACACGCGTGAGGTGAGAATTGCAGCTTGTAGAAACCTGCGCTCGAGGACGTCCTAATGTTATCATGTCATGACATTAGTGGGTGGGGAGACCATTGGACCTTGGACAACATCACCGCCTTGGTGCCTTAGGTAGTCGTGCGTTGATAGGTGGTTGTACTCTTACACACATTCCCCTTACCATAGATCGAAATCATATCACCCAAAACTTCCCCACTTTATTTAGTTTTGAAAGGGGTGACTTGCAAGGGACATGTGACACGGATCATTGTTGATGCCAAGGCCCATCCCCAAATTGCAGTTGTCGAAAAGTGACACTTGAGGACATTGTAATCTTCCTATGTTACAACATCAACATTTAGCATTGACCATTATCCCTTAACTTACATCACTGCCTTGATACCTTTCTTCTCCATGGGTCACTCCAGTATAGTGGTGGTCGTATGTGAACAAATCAACAATCCACCATTGCTGACTCTTGTTTGTGTGCATTGTTATATAGTCTTCATCATTATACATGTTAATCTGCTAATGGTGATGACGATGTACCAAATATCAGAATTCCTGCCAATCTGTATGGATGATGCGGTCGTCATGGCCTTATATGGTCTCACACCAAAATTTGGTTCCACGCCATAGAGAGCTTGAAGGGGAGCAGTCTAGAGAAGTGTGGTGCAAGGATTTGTGCCATAATTTTCTGAGTGGACACCAAACTCACGATATATTGCGGCAATCATGGATGTTGTAACATGGTTACATCTCGACATACTAGTTCACACGCCTTGTCTTATCATTCTACTAAGTATGATGTGTGTACTGCTTTATTAAAGTTGTATGTCAGTAACGTGGAATTGTGAATGCCAAAGCATGTAGTGGAAAAACTTATCATGTCCAAAGATAATGGAGTAGGGTACTGAGTTCATGCACCATCTAGTTCATCCAATAGTGTGAACTGATGAACAAAAGTGGAAAATACATTTCAACATTCCTCCTCACATCAAGTCTCCTCTTGGCCTTTGATCTTTGAGCTCTAATTTCATCAAAAATTATAGCGTAGACATTTGAGCAGTTGAATGTGTGTAATTTACACTCGGACCATACACTTTATGGATAGTTATACTATTTCCCTATAATTAAGTGTGTGTTACACTATAGAGCAAATTATATTGCTTGTAATATTATCTTAGATCATTTCACTTACTACTAAACAACGTGGAAACAAATATTTATATCCCCTCTACCTTGAACCACAACCCAACAAAAAAAAATGCATGTCATTCACACTTAATCCATACACTTTTTGGACCATCAAATTATTTTCCTATAATTAATTATGTTTACATTGTGTAGCTATTATTATTGTTTGTAACCATGTTCCAATTATTCTAGTTTGTACTTAATAGCATGGACAACAAGAGTTCTTAATCTTATGATTTACTCACGATTAATTCGCCCAAATTGCTCGGCCATCCTCTGGTATACTCATTGGCCTTTTGGTTCCCACATCAGTTAATGTAGAGAAATAATCTCGACTCCCTCACGGGTGCATGAGTAAACAGATGTGCACCGTGTTTGGGTGGTTTTCAAGCAAGACTCTATAGCCGGTTTGCAGCTTCCATATTGTGCACAACTTTCGTTTTTATTTGTGTGCATGCTCACAAAGCCATAATTAATAGCTTTGAGAGATAAATTAAACTGAGAGGTTAAGACGACATTAGATATATATAGGTGTCGGTTTCCTCGAAGGACCTTGGGATATAGGGCATTGCTACATATAGTCGTCCGATCTAATAAACCCGGATGGAGGTGTATCCTGATACGTCCATTTTGCATCATGCTTATATGTTGATATTTATTGCATTATGGGATGTTATTACATGTTTTGTCACACTACTTATGTCTTTTATCTCTTATTTTACAAGGTTTACAAGAAGAGGGAGAATGCCGGTAGCTGGAATTCTGGGCCGGAAAAGGAGCAAACTCTGGAAACCTATTCTGCACAACTCCAAAAGCCCCGAAAGTCCACAGAACTCTGTTTCAGAAAATATAAAAAATATCTGGTGAAAGAAGTTCACGAAGGGGGCCACAGGCTGTCCACGAGGGTGGGGGGCGCGCCCCCCTCTCAAGGCACGCCCCCTGTCTCGTGGGCCCCCCGAAGGCTCCCCGATGCCCATCTTCTCCTATATGAGGTGTTTTGACCTGGTAAAAATCATAAGGAGGGCTATCTTCATCAACAACTTCACCAACACCATCTCCTCTCAAACCCTAGTTCATCTCTTGTATCCAATCTTTGTACCCCAACCTCATATTGGTACCTGTGGGTTGCTAGTAGTGTTGATTACTCCTTGTACTTGATGCTAGTTGGTTTATCTGGTGGAAGATCATATCTTCAGATCCATTATGCATATTAATATCCCTCTGATCATGAACAATATTTTGTCTTGTGAGTAGTTACTTTTGTTCCTGAGGACATGGGAGAAGTCTTGCTATTAGTAGTCATGTGAATTTGGTCTTCGTTCGATGTTTCGATGAGATGTATGTTGTCTCTCCTCTAGTGGTGTCCTGTGAACGTCGACTACATGACACTTCACCATTATTTGGGCCTAGAGGAAGGCATTGGGAAGTAATAAGTAGATGATGGGTTGCTAGAGTAACAGAAGCTTAAAACCTAGTTTGTGAGTTGCTTCGTAAGGGGCTGAATTGGATCCATATGTTTCAGGCTATGGTTAGATTTACCTTAATACTTCTTTTGTAGTTGCGGATGCTTGCATTAGAGGTTAATCATAAGTGGGAGGCTTGTCCAAGTAAGGACAGCACCCATGCACCGGTCCACCCACATACCAAATTATCAAAGTACCAAACGCGAATCAGATGATCGTGATGAAAACTAGCTTGACGATAATTCCCATGTGTCCTCGAGAGCGCTTTCCTTCATACAAGAGTTTGTCCAGGCTTGTCCTTTACTACAAAAAGGATTGGGCCACCATCCTGCAGCTTATTTACTTTTACCTTTTGTCACTTGCTACCAATTACCTTATCACAAAACTATCTGTTACCTATAATTTCAGTGCTTGCAGGAAATACCTTGCTGAAAACTACCTATCATTTCCTTCTGCTCCTCGTTGGGTTCGACACTCTTACTTATCGAAAGGACTACGATAGATCCCCTACACTTTGGGTCATCAAGACTCTTTTCTGGTGCCGTTGCCGGGGAGTGAAGCGCCTTTGGTAAGTGGAATTTGGTAAGGAAAAATTTATATAGTGTGCTGAAATTTATTGTCACTTGTTACTATGGCTCCTAATTCTTTGAGGGGCTTGTTCGGGGTATCTTCACCCCGAACAGAAGATCAAAGAGTTGCTTCTCAACCTACTGCACCTACTGAAAATGTTTGCTTTGAGATCCCTTCGGGTATGATAGAGAAACTGCTTGAAAATCCTTTTACAGGGGACAGAACACTGCATCCCGATTTACATCTAATCTATGTGGATGAAGTTTGTGGATTATTTAAGCTTGCAGGTATGCCCGAGGATGTTATCAAGAAGGAAGTCTTCCCTTTATCTTTGAAGGTAGATGCATTGTCATGGTTTAGGCTATGTGATGATATGGGATCATGGAACTATAACCGTATGAAGTTGGATTTTCATTAGAAGTTCTACCCTATGCACCAGGTTCATCATGATCGTAATTATATTTATAATTTCCGGCCTCGCAAAGGAGAAAGCATCGCTCAAGCTTGGGGGAGGCTTAAGTCAATGTTATAATCATGCCCCAATCATGAGCTCTCAAGAAAAATGATCATTAAAATTTTTTATGCTCGGCTTTCTCTCAATAATCGCACCATGCTCGACAATTCTTGTTCTGGCTCTTTAATGATGAAGACTGTTGAATTCAAATGGGATTTATTGGAAAGAATTAAACGCAACTCTGAGGATTGGGATCCCGACAAAGGTAAGGAGTCAGGTATGACCCCTAAGTTTGATTGTGTTAAAGCTTTTATGGATACCGATGTTTTCCGTGAGTTTAGCACTAAATATAGACTTGACTCTGAGATAGTAGCTTCTTTCTGTGAATCTTTTGCTACTCATGGTGATCTCCCCAAGGAGAAGTGGTTTAAATACCATCCTCCCATTGAAGTAAAAGTAGTTGAGCCTGTTAAAGTTGAAGAAAAGACCATCACTTATATTGTTGATCCCATTATTCCTACTGCTTATACTGAGAAACCACCTTTCCCTGTTAGCATAAAGGATCATGCTCAAGCTTCAACCGTAGTTCGTAAGAGTAACACTAGAACACCAACATCCTCTGAGCAAATTAAAGTTGAACCTAGTGTTGATATGGTTAAAGATCTCTTGGTAGAAGATTTAAATGAACATGTTATTTATCACCAAGAAGAATCTGCTAGAATAGCCAAACCCAATGCTAGGAACAAACATAGACTTATTGTAGGCTTGCATGTTGTCTCTGCTAAGATAGGGGATCATTGCTATCATGGTTTATGTGACGTAGGTGCTAGTGCGAGTATTATCCCTCTTGATTTATATCGAGAAATTATGCACGATATTGCACCTGTTGAGTTAGAAGGGATTGATGTTACTATTAAGCTAGCTAATAGAAACACTATCTCACTAGTTGGGATTGTTAGAGATGTTGAAGTCTTGTGTGGGAAGGTTAAATACACTGCTGGTTTTCTTGTTCTTAGTTCCACATAAGATGAATTTTGTCCCATTATTTTTGGTAGGCCCTTCTTGAATACTGTTAATGCCAAGATAGACTGCGTGAAAGATATTGTTACTGTGGGATTAGGGGATATGTCTCATGATTTTAACTTTGCTAAATTTTGTAGACAACCCCTTGAAAAGGAACCACCTAGTAAGGATGAAATTATTGGTCTTGCTTCTATTGCCGTGCCCCCTAATGATCCTTTAGAACAATACTTGCTAGACCATGAGAATGATATGCATATGAATGAGAGAAGGGTGATCCTAGGGGACCATAAAGTGGCCTTCATTGAAAAACAACTTGCGTGTTGAAATCCTAGGGGACCCTCCTCCACCCAAGGGTGATCCCGTGTTTGAACTTAAACCCTTACCTTATAATCTTAAGTATGTTTATCTTGATGAAAAGAAGATATATCCTGTTATTATTAGCGATAACCTTTCAGAGCAGGAAGAAGAAAAACTATTGAAAACTCTAAAGAAACACCGTGCTGCTATTGGAAATACTCTGGATGATCTTAAGGGCATTAGTCCCACTATATGCCAACACAAGATAGATTTGGAAGAAAATGCTAAACCGGTTATTGATCATCAGCGACGGTTAAATCCTAAGATGAAAGAAGTGGTAAGGAAGGAGATACTAAAGCTTCTAGAAGCAGGTATTATCTATCCAGTTGCTGATAGCCAGTGGGTAAGTCCTGTCCATTGTGTCCCTAAGAAGGGAGGTATGACTGTTGTTCCTAATGATAAAGATGAATTGATCCCGCAAAGAATAGTTACATGTTATAGGATGGTCATTGATTTCCGTAAGTTAAATAAAGCTACTAAGAAAGATCATTACCCCTTGCCTTTTACTAATCAAATGCTAGAAAGGTTATCCAAACATACTCATTTCTGCTTTCTAGATGGTTATTCTGGTTTCTCTCAAATACCGGTGTCAAAAGGGGATCAAGAAAAGACCACTTTTACTCGTCCTTTCGGTACCTTTTCTTATAGACGTATGCCTTTTGGTTTATGTAACGCACCTGCTACCTTTCAAAGATGCACGATGGCTATATTCTCTGATATTTGTGAAAAGATTGTTGAGGTTTTCATGGATGATTTCTCCGTTTACGGAACTTCTTTTGATGATTGCTTAAGCAACCTTGATCGAGTTTTGCAGAGATGTGAAGATACTAATCTTGTTTTGAATTGGGAGAAGTGCCACTTTATGGTTAATGAAGGCATTGTCTTGGGACATAAAATTTCTGAAACAGGTATTGAAGTTGACAAAGATAAAGTTGATGCTATTGAAAAGATGCCATGCCCTAAGGACATCAAAGGTATACGAAGTTTCCTTGGTCATGCCAAGTTTTATGGGAGGTTCATAAAGGACTTCCCCAAAATATCCAGGCCTCTGACCAATCTCTTACAAAAATATATTCCTTTTGTCTTTGATGATGATTGTCTAGAAGCATTTGAAATACTTAAGAAAGCATCGATCTCTGCACCTATTGTCCATCCTCCTGACTGGAATTTACCTTTTGAGATTATGTGCGATGCTAGTGATTATGCTGTAGGAGTTGTTCTAGGGCAAAGAGTTGATAAGAAGTTAAATGTTATCCAATATGCTAGTAAAACTCTAGATAGTGCCCAAAGAAACTATGCTACTACTGAGAAAGAATTTTTAGCATTTGTATTTGCTTGTGATAAGTTTAGACCCTATATTTTTTATTCTAAAGTAACTATTCACACTGATCATGCTGCTATCAAATACCTTATGGAAAAGAAAGATGCTAAACCTAGACTTATTAGATGGGTTCTCTTGCTGCAAGAATTTGACTTGCATATTATTGATAGAAAGGGAGCTGAGAACACCGTTGCAGATAACTTGTCTAGGTTAGAGAATATACTTGATGACCCACAACCTATTGATGATAGCTTTCCTAACGAACAACTAGCTTTCATATATAATTCTCGTACGGCTCCATGGTATGCTGATTATGCTAATTATATTGTTGCTAAGTTTATACCTCCTAGCTTCACATACCAGCAAAAGAAAAAGTTCTCCTATGATTTGAGAAATTACTTCTGGGATGACCCACATCTTTATAAAGAGGGAGTAGATGGTATTATTAGACGTTGTGTACCTGAGCATGAACAGGAACAGATCCTACGCAAGTGCCACTTCGAAGCTTATGGAGGACACCATGCGGGAGATAGAACTGCACACAAGGTATTGCAATCCGGTTTTTATTGGCCTACTCTCTTCAAGGATGCCCGTAAGTTTGTCTTATCTTGTGATGAATGTCAAAGAATTGGTAATATCAGTAGACGTCAAGAAATGCCTATGAATTATTCACTTGTTATTGAACCATTTGATGTTTGGGGCTTTGATTATATGGGACCGTTTCCTGCCTCTAATGGGTACACACATATTTTAGTTGTTGTTGATTACGTTACTAAGTGGGTAGAAGCTATTCCAACTAGTAGTGCTGATCATAACACCTCTATTAAGATGCTTAAAGAAGTTATTTTCCCGAGGTTTGGAGTCCCTAGATATCTAATGACTGATGGTGATTCACACTTTATTCATGGTGCTTTCCGTAAGATGCGTGCAATGTATGATGTCAACCATAGAATTGCATCCCCTTATCACCCATAGACTAGTGGTCAAGTAGAGCTAAGTAATAGGGAGTTGAAATTAATTTTGCAAAAGACAATTAATAGGTCTAGAAAGAATTGGTCCAAGAAACTTGATGATGCATTATGGGCCTATAGAACTGCATACAAAAATCCTATGGGTATGTCTCCATATAAGATGGTTTACGGAAAAGCTTGTCACTTACCTCTTGAGCTAGAACATAAGGCATATTGGGCTATGAAAGAGCTCAATTATGATTTCAAACTTGCCAGTGAAAAGAGGTTATTTGACATTAGCTGCCTTGATGAATGGAGAACCCAGGCCTATGAGAATGCCAAACTATTTAAAGAGAAAGTTAAAAGATGGCATGACAAAAGGATACAAAAGCGTGAGTTTAACATAGGTGATTATGTCTTGCTATTCAACTCTCGTTTAAATTTTTTTGCAGGAAAACTTTTCTCCAAGTGGGAAGGACCTTACGTTATCGAGGAGGTCTATCGTTCCGGTGCCATAAAAATCAACAACTTCGAAGGCACAAATCCAAAGGTGGTGAACGGTCAAAGAATCAAACATTATATCTCAGGTAATCCTATAAATGTTGAAACCAATGTTATTGAAACCATAACCCCGGAAGAATAAATAAGGGACACTTTCCAGAATGATCTAGACTCCGAAAAGGAAGAGTTATGTGGTACGGTAAGTAAACCGACTCCAAAACAGTTCTAAAGGCAAATTTTCTCCATTTTGGAATATTTAGAAAAATAGAAAAATAAGTAGCAGTCCGGAAGAGACACGAGGCGTCCACGAGGGTGGAGGGCGCGCCCCCCTGCCCCGTGGCCACCCCGTGTGCATCCCGGACTCCGTTTTCCTGTGGGTTACTCCTTTTGGTCGGTAAAAATTCATTATATATGCTCCCGAAGGTTTTGACCTCTGTATCATGCAAAAATCCTCTGTTTTTGTTTCGTGCTGCTGTTTTTGACAGATCTATATCATCATGGCATCCTCGAACATCCCCAAGGACAAGTTCTTCGAGAAGATCATCAACCCCTACCTTGCGGAGGTGCTGCATCACCCTAAAACCATGGAGTTGCATGAGGGGGTGCTGCACATCTGTGATGTTGAGGGGCCGAGGAGGACCGGAAGCATGGAGACAAGACTCGAGGCAATGGAGCAGCAAGTTTTCAAGTGCCAAGGTATGGTGGAGCGAGGACTCAACGCCAACCACATGATGATCTCGGAGCTCGCCGACAACCTCAAGCTGGACTCAAGGATCTTCGGGGAGGCTATCTCCCACGTTCAAAAGAAAATCGAACACCTCCAAGCCCAGATCTATGACCTGCAAAACCAAAACTGTGAGTATGAATATAGATTCAAGAAGATGAGTTTGTCTGCAGATTTGAGTATCCCGGAGACTCGATCATCCTTCTACGATGGTGAGCCCATGCCTTGGAAGGTGGACAACAAGCATACATCATCAACAACTCCATCATCACCACCCCCGAAGAAGGAGACATAATCATATGGGTATGGGCACTCCCCTTGGCAACTGCCAAGCTTGGGGGAGTGATACCGGTATCGTATCACAATCACTCCTATCTTTACCGTTTTACTTAGTTCGATCCTTTTGGTAGTTTCCTGATCTAGTAGAATAAAGTTAGCATGATCTAGTTGTTAGCTTTTGCCTTATGATCTTTACCCTTTGTAGTCGAGTCCGTGAGTTATATAATAAAGATTAGTGTTGAGTCAAGGGCTTGGTTTCCTCACTTGGGTCATGAAAAAGAGAAAGAAAACATAAAGAGTATCCGAGAGATCATATTGATCTTATGGGGAGTAATGACTTCACATATAAAGAGTATGATGAATAAAAGTTGTTGGGAGTTGACAAACATAGTTTTGGTCATCGTTGCAATTAATAGGAAGTCACAAAAGAAGAGAGGCTTCACATGCAAATACACTATCTTGGACATCTTTTATGATTGTGAGCACTCATTAAAATATGACATGTTAAGAGTTGATGTTGGACAAGGAAGACAACATAATGGGTTATGTCTTCTTATATCCGAAATAAAGTATATTGTCATGGATCATCCAACATGCTGAGCTTGCCTTTCCCCCTCATGCTAGCCAAAACTCCCCGCACTAAGTAGAGATACTACTTGTGCTTCCATACATCCTTAAACCCATTTTTGCCATGAGAGTCCACCATACCTACCTATGGATTGAGAAAGATCCTTCCAAGTAAGTTGTCATGTTGCAAACTCGCTAAAACATGTATGGTTTATTAGTGTGGGAGAAATTAGCTTTATACGATCTTGTGATATGGAAGTAATAAAAGCGACGGACTTCATAATAAAGGTCCTTATCACAAGTGGCAATATAAAGTGAAGTTCTTCTATGCTAAGACTTTGTGCATCCAACCATAATAACACATGACAACCTGTCCTTCCCTCTGCGAAGGGCCTATCTATTATTCTTGCGTTATAAGAGTCAAGGTGAAATTCACCTTTCCTTTTTACATTTTATCCTTTGGAAAGCACATTGTGTTGGAAAGACGTGACATATATACCCACTTGGATGTAAGTTTTCATGGTCTATTACTGTTGACATTACCCTTGAGGTAAAAGGTTGGGAGGCAACACCATAAGCCCCTATCTTTCTCTATGTCTGATTAAAACTCCATAACCATAAGTATTGCGTGAGTGTGAGAAATTGTGAAAGACTATATGATAGTTGAGTACGTAGGCTTGCTGAAAAGCTCTTATATTGACTCTTTCCGATGTTACTATAAATTGCAATTGCTTCATTGACCGAGATCAAAGTTTGTTAGTTTTCAATGAAGTTTATGATTCATACTTGATATTGTGGATGAATTGTTACTTTAGCATAAGAATCATATGACTATATATATATTTGCTGCTGTTATGAGAATGATCATGATGCCCTCATGTCCGTATTTTGTTTTTATCGACACCTCTATCTCTAAACGTGTGGACATATTTTTCGATATCGGCTTTCGCTTGAGGACAAGCGAGGTCTAAGCTTGGGGGAGTTCATACGTCCATTTTGCATCATGCTTATATGTTGATATTTATTGCATTATGGGCTGTTATTACATGTTTTGTCACAATACTTATGCCTTTTATCTCTTATTTTATAAGGTTTACAAGAAGAGGGAGAATGCCGGCAGCTGGAATTCTGGGCTGGAAAAGGAGCAAACTCAGGAAACCTATTCTACACAAGTCCAAAAGCCCCGAAACTCCACAGAACTCCGTTTCTGAAAATATAAAAAATATCTGGCGAAAGAAGTTCACGAGGGGGGCCACCGGCTGTCCACGAGGGTGGGGGCGCGCCCCCCTCTAAGGGCATGCCCCCTATCTCGTGGACCCCCAGAAGGCCCCCCGATGCCCATCTTATCCTATACGAGGTGTTTTGACCTGGAAAAAATCATAAGGAGGCTTTCGGGACCAGACGCCGCCGTCTCGAGGCGGAACCGAGGCAGAAACCAATCTAGGGCTCCGACAGAGCTGTTCTGCCGGGGATACTTCACTCCGGGAGGGGGGAATCGTCACCGGCGTCATCACCAACAACTCTCCCATCTTGGGGAGGGCTATCTTCATCAACATCTTCACCAGCGCCATCTCCTCTCAAACCCTAATTCATCTGTTGTATCCAATCTTTGTACGCAAACCTCAGATTGGTACCTGTGGGTTGCTAGTTGTGTTGATTACTCCTTGTAGTTGATGCTAGTTGATTTATCTGGTGGAAGATCATATGTTCAGATCCATTATGCATATTAATATCCCTCTGATCATGAACAATATTATGTCTTGTGAGTAGTTACTTTTGTTCCTGAAGACATGGGAGAAGTCTTGCTATTAGTAGTCATGTGAATTTGGTCTTTGTTCGATATTTTGATGAGATGTATGCTGTCTCTCCTCTAGTGGTGTCATGTGAACATCGACTACCTGACACTTCACCATTATTTGGGCCTAGAGGAAGGCATTGGGAAGTAATAAGTAGATGATGGGTTGCTAGAGTGACAGAAGCTTAAACCCTAGTTTATGAGTTTACTTCGTAAGGGGCTGATTTGGATCCATATGCTCCAGGCTATGGTTAGGTTTACCTTAATACTTCTTTTGTAGTTGCGGATGTTTGCATTAGAGGTTAATCATACGTGGGAGGCTTGTCCAAGTAAGGACAACACCCAAGCACCTGTCCACCCACATACCAAATTATCAAAGTACCAAACACGAATCAGATGCTCGTGATGAAAACTAGCTTGACGATAATTCTCATGTGTCCTCGGGAGTGCTTTCCTTCATACAAGAGTTTGTCCAGGCTTGTCCTTTGCTACAAAAAGGATTGGGCCACCTTGTTGCACCTTATTTACTTTTACCTTTTTTCACTTGCTACCAATTACCTTATCACAAAACTATCTGTTACCTATAATTTCAGTGCTTGCAGGAAATACCTTACTGAAATTTGCCTATCATTTCCTTCTGCTCCTCGTTGGGTTCGACACTCTTACTTATCGAAAGGACTACGATAGATCCCCTACACTTGTGGGTCATCATAGCCCTTGCTTTTGGGCGAGGGGGAGGGCGGTTAATACTATTAGAACACAAATTGAGAAAAATAAAAGGGTGGGCATAACAAATGGAGTTTTTTGTCCAATGCCATCATTGTGCAAGTGGGGATGAGGAAGATGTCTTTTAATAGCAGACAATTTACTTGGTCTAATGGTCATGAAAATCCTACATATGAAAAATTAGACAAACTAGTGATTAGCTCGGACTGGGAGGGAATTTATCCCCCGTCCGTGGTAGATTCTCTAGATAAAATCTTATCTAATCATACTTGTCTTTTGTAGGACTATGGAATACAACTAGAAACCATGAAGAATATTTGGATCAAATAGGTTTGGTAGATATGAATGTGTGTGTGGTGGGGGGAGGGGAGCAGTTTCACAATGAAATCGGGTGCCTCTAGGGAGATATGAAGGTATTTTGGTTGGCATTAGAGATTGTATTGTGTATTTGGTGGAGGATGAGAATGGTGATCATTTCATGATTGTTCTTGTGCATGAAAAGTGCACATATGTGAGACGGAATCCTCCAGTGGTCTATGGTGCTGCCCAAGTGTAGTTGAAAAAAAATTAGCACAGCTATCTGATGTATGTCAACATACTCCCTTCGTCCGGGATTATTGGGTCGCCTAGCCAAAACCAAGGAACCCACATGCTTTAGTTATTAGTGAACGTTTCAGAAGGCACCTAATTTAATGTACTTGACTTATCCCCCCCCCCCAAAACTATCAGGCCAGCTAATGCCTCCTAGTCCAACGGCTCGTGTGTGCATGGACACCTCATAACCGATCGAAAGGGAGGGTGAAAGTGGATTTAGTTGGTAGTTTACATGTCGTGCATTGTTTTCATTCTTATTTGTGTGCATACTCACCACGACCTAATTAATAGCTTCGAGGGATAAAGTGAAATAAGAGGACTGAGACAACATCGAATGTATTGGCAACGGTTTCCTCGGACGAAGTTGGTATAAAGGACATCCCTATGTAGTTGTCCGACCTAATAAACCTGGATTGAGGTGTATCTTTTCCTTGTGGGGGCAAGGGAGAAGGGGAGGTTGGTTAATACTATTGGAACATAAATTGAGAAAAACAAAGAGGCTGGATATATTAAATGGAGTTTTTTGTCTAATGTCGTCATTGAGCACATGGGGATGAGGAAGATGTCTACTAATAACAGACAATTTACCTGGTCTAATGGTTATGAAAACCCTACATATGAAAACTCCTCGACTGGAAGTACATTTATCCCCGTCTGTGGTAGATGCTCTAGACAAAATCTTATCTAATCATGCTCGTCTTTTGTATTTTTATGGAATCCAATTTAAAACAATGAATAAGAATTTTGATCAAAAGGTTTGGTAGATATGAATGTGTGTGTGCGGGGAAGGGAGCACTTTCACAAGGAGTGCCTCTCAAGGGAGGTACGAAGAAATTTTGGCTGGCATTAGAGATTCTCCTTTTGGTTTGGTGGGGCTTGAGAATGGCGATCATTTTGTGTTGGTTCTTGTGCTTGAAAGGTGCACATATGTGAGACAAAATACGACAGTGGTCTATGGTGCTGCCCAAGTGTAGAGGAAAAAATCTTTTTTAGCAGAGCTATATAATGTATGTCAAGTTGTCAACATAGTCGCTCTATCCGAGTTTACTGGGTCGTCCAGCCAAAACAACGAGACCAAGGAGCCTACGTACGTTAGTTATTAGTGAGCATTTTAGAAGGCACATAATATAATGCCCTTGATTTACCTCCCACCCCCTGAAACTATCGCGCTAACTAATGCCTCCCAGTCCCATGACTCGTGTGCGCACGGACACCTCATAACCAATCAAAACAGACATTGAACACATGTTTTACATGTTAGCTTTCATATCGTGCCTAGGTTTCATTTTTATTTGTGTGCATGCTCACCATACCCTAATTAATAGTTTCGAGAGACAAAGTTAACTGATAGGATTGAGAGAACAATGGATGTATAGGCAACGGTTTCCTCGGACGACCTTGGGATAAAGGACATCGCTACGTTGGTGTCTGGCCTAATAAACCTGGATGGAGGTGTATCCCTTGCTTATGGAGACGAGGGAGGGGTGGGATAGGGCGGTTATTACTATTGGAAAAATAATGAGAAAAATAAAGAGGGTGGATATTGTAAGTTGAGATTTTTGTCCAATGCTCTCATTGAGCAAGTGGGGATGGTGGATATGTCTATTATTAGCAAACAACTTACATGGTCTAATGGTCATAAAATCCTACACATTCAAAAATTAGACAATTTTCATGATTAGACCCAACTGGAAGGACATCTATCCCCTGACCGTGCTAGTTCCTCTAGATAGAATCTTATCTAATCATATCCTTCATTTATACGATTTTGGAATCGAATTAGAAACAATGAAGAAGGGTTTTGATCAAAAATGTTTGGAGAGAGATATGAAGATATTTTGGTTAGTTCCATAGATTATATTTTTGATTTGGTGGAGCATGAGAATGGAGATCATTTTGTGGCGGTTCTTGTAGTTGAAAAGTGGACATATGTGAGACAGAATCTCGTAGTGTTCTATGGTGTTTCTCAGTGTAGAGGAAAGAATCATTTTTAGCAAAGCTATCTAATGTATGTGAGCATACTCCACCGCCCGCGTTTATTAGGTCCTCCAGCCAAAACGACAGTACTAGGCAACCCTCATGCTTTAGTTATTAGTGAGCGTTATGGTAGCCACCTAATTTAATACCATTGATTTACACCACCCCCCTGAAACTATCGTGATAGCTAATGCCTCTTAGGCCAACGGTTCGTGTGCGCACGGACGCCACACAACCAATCAGAAGGTAGGATGAGTGCATGCGTTAGCTGGCTGTTTCCATATCGTGCATAGCTTTCGTTTCTATTTCTGTGCATGTTCACCATGCCCTGATTAATATACTAGAGAGACAAAGTGAATTCAGATGATTGAGAGAACATCGAATGGATACGCAACACTTTCCTCATCCGACCTTGGGATAAAGGACACCGCTACATTGTCGTTCGGCTTAGTACATGGAGAACATAAAGAGGGTGGATATAATACATGGAGAATTTTGTCCAATGCCTTCTTTGAGCTAGTGGGGATGGGGGAGATAGACAGTTTACTTTGCCTAATGGTCATGAAAACCCTACATTTGAAAAATCAGACACAAATAGTGAATAGACCCGAATGGGAGGATATTTATTCCCCGTCTATGGTACATGTTCTAGATAGAATCTTATCTAATCATACTCGTTTTTTTGTATGATTATGTTCATATTTGAATCGAGTAAACCTCGTGTCCTTGTGTCCTTGTTACCATCTAGCCAAGACTACCAGATCGGGACCCCTACCTGAGTTCCGCCGGGTCTAGCTCCGATGGTAACTCTGGAATACCTCCAAAAATAATAGGAAGGTTCTAGTATCTACAAGTTTCTAGAACCCCCCGAAAAATTCTAGAGGGTGCCATGGGGCTGCCACTTGGCATGTCCAAGTGGGGCAACCCTACATGGGCCAGATGGCCCATTAATGGGTGTGCCCCTTTGCCTGGCAAGACCCCTTTGATGAGGCTAGGATGGTTGGATAAAGGGGCACCCATTGGGGAAAAGGAGTCCTAGATGGTGACATACCCCTTGGGGGCAGCCCCCCTCTCAAAGTTGGCCACCTTCCCTGGCCTATTTCTATAGAGGGGAGGGGCAACCCCTTGGGACACTAAATTTTCTGTGCAAGCGGTTGCGCCCTCCTTCTCTCTCCCCCGCATGCAAAATACTTCCATGCTATAAGGTTGTTGCTCCTCCATTCCTCTAGTCCAACACCGCTTAGCTCTGAACGACGAAGCCCTGTCGAATCATTGATTTCTTACATGTGTATAACAATAAATAGGTCGTGTGTTCGATCTTTCGTTCGAGGGACATTCAAACAGTTAGGAGGATTAGTCCTAGCTGCGGGAATCTGTACCAACTGATCTACACTGACACACCTGCTGCTGCACTCTAGTTGGTAAGTGGTAATGATCTACTCTAATCTCATTTGTATCTACATACTGTTACAAGGATTTGGTTCGTATGACATTTGTTTTTACAACGTTTTCCTAAATAGTAAACTCTGAAAGTATTGGGCCCCAAAATTTTCAGGTAGGTTTTGGGTTTTCTAGTGAGATGGACAACCACAACCCTCTTTAAACAACAGAAGTTCTGGCCTTTCCATAAGAAGGTGATAAGAGAGGATTTTGAGGGCATCTCTCCTGACATGGATTCAAATGCCTGCATCCATAATATGGAGCTTGTGTCCAAGATTTGTGATCAAGTACAACTGCCTGTATGCTTGGTTTGATACTAAGATTTGACACACCAGTGTAGGCGAGTACCAGTTTGTAGATGTACGGGTACATCAAACCGCTCTTGACTTGATGGCGAAGAGCATTATTGAATTTCGATGCTCCAAGCAAGAGGTGTAATGTCAACTCCAACGGGGATTAATAAACAGACAATACCAAATGTTTGCGGACACTTGCAAACATGTCCTCAAACAGTGAGCGGGGCGCTAGTCATCCAACCGCTGTCACCGAAGACAGTGGGCTATGACTGATAGTGGGTCATGCGAACCGATAAAAAAAGTGATGAGTCCCCCAGTGTGTTGTCAGTTTGTGAAAATTCGGACGCCTTGACAGCCTGGTCTCTGTTTATCGAAATCAGGTGATCGCCATTGGATGGCTAGAAGTATTACACATTTCAGAAGGATTTGATGACCTGAGTTGGAGTTGCATTAAGGCGGCCAGGTGTTATCTCTAGAACTTGCAAACTTGTCCTCGAACAGTGAGCGGGGCGCTAGTCATCCAACCGCTGTCACCGAAAACAGTGGGCTATGACTGATAGTGGGTCATGCGAACCGATAAAAAAAAGTGATGAGTCCCCCAGTGTGTTGTCAGTTTGTGAAAATTCGGACGCCTTGACAGCCTGGTCTCTGTTTATCGAAATCAGGTGATCGCCATTGGATGGCTAGAAGTATTACACATTTCAGACGGATTTGATGACCTGAGTTGGAGTTGCATTAAGGCGGCCAGGTGTTATCTCTAGAACTTTGACGGCGGGGATGAGGCACATGTCATTGAGGAAAATAGGGAAGGAAACTTTGTGAGGTACAGAGCAGGAAATCGAGACGGTTGAAGGAATGTTCACATGTTTGACCAAGAGCAGTGGTACCCTCGTGGTCGCGGGTGTAGGGTCACCCATTGGGGGGGAGCCGACCCTCTCCAAGTTGGCCACCTTCCCTGGACTATAGAAATAGAGGGGAGGGGGCGGTAACCCCTTAGAACACAACTTTTATGTTCGAGCGCCCGCGCCCTCCTTCTCTCGCTCCCACACGCAAAATACTTCCATGCCACGAGGTTGCTGCTCCTCCATTCTTCTACTCCAACACTGCTTAGCTCTAGACGACAAAGCCCTGTCAAATCGTTGATTTCGTACGAGTGTATACCAGCAAAGCGGTTGTCTGTTTGATCTTTCGTTCGAGAGAAATTCTCACGGTTGGGAGGATTAATCCTAGTTGTGCGAATCTGCACCAACTGATCTACACCAACACACCTTCCGCTGCATTTTAGTTGGTAACAATCTAATATAATCTCATATGTATTTTCATAGTATTCCTAGGATTTGGTTCACATGACGATTTTGTCTTTTAGTACCTTTCCCTACTCTGTGAACTACAAAAGTTTTGGGAGCCACAATTTTCAGGCAGATTTTGGGTTTTCCAATGAGATGGAAAACCGCAACCCTCTTTAAACCCTAGAAGTTCTCGCCTTTCCATAAGAAGGTGATAAGAGAGGACTTGAAGGCATCTCTCCTGACATGGATTCAAATGCCTGCATCCATAATATGGAGCTTGTTTCCAAGATTTGTGATCAAGTACAATTGTTTGTATGCTTGGGTTGATACTAAGATTTGACACACCGGTGTAGGCGAGTACCAGTTTGTAGATGTACGGGTGCATCAAACCGCTCTTTGACTTGATGGCGAAGACCGTTATTGAATTTCGATGCTCCAAGCAAGAGGTGTAATGTCAACTCCAACGGGGATTACCAAATAGACAATACCAAATGTTTGCGGACACTTGCAAACATGTCCTCAAACAGTGAGCGGGGCGCTAGTCATCCAACCGCTGTCACTAAAGACAGTGGGCTATGACTGATAGTGGGCTAGGTGAACCGAGAGAAAAAAGAGATCATGTGATTGCTTTTGGATGGCTAGAGGTATCTGACATTTGAGACAAATATGATGACCCGAGTTGTAGTTGCGCTAAGGAGACCGGGTGTTATCTCTAGAACTTTGGTGGCGGTGGTGAGGCATCAGTCATTGAGGAAAATAGGGAAGGAAAGTTTGTTAGGTACAAAGCAGGAAATGGAGACGGTTGAGGCATGTTCAGATGTTTGACCAAGAGCAGTGGTACCCTCGTGGTCACGGGTGCAAGGTCACCCATTGGGGGGAAGCCGACCCTCTCCATGTTGGCCACCTTCCCTGGACTATAGAAATAGAGGGGAGGGGTAACCCCTTGGAACACAAATTTTCTGTTCGAGAGCCTGCTCCTCCTTCCCTCGCTCCCGCACACAAAATACCTCCATGCCACGAGGTTGTTGCTCCTCCATTCTTCTACTCCGACACTGCTTAGCTCTAGACGACAAAGCCCTGTCAAATCGTTAATTTCGTACGAGTGGATACCAGCAAAGCGGTCGTGTGTTTGATCTTTCGCTCAAGGGAAATTCTCACAGTTGGGAGGATTAATCCTAGTTGTGCGAATCTGCACCAACTGATATACACCAACACACCTTCCGTTGCACTCTAGTTTGTACCAATCTATTCTAATCTCATATGTATTTTCATAGTGTTCCTAGGATTTGGTTCACATGACGATTTTGTCTTTTAGTATGTTTCCCTACTTGAACTCCAAAAGTTTTGGGCGCCAAAATTTTTGGGCAGATTTTGGGTTTTCCAGTGAGATGGAAAACCACAACCCTCTTTAAATCCCCGAAGTACTCGCCTTTCCATAAGAAGGTGATAAGAGTGGATTTTGAGGGCATCTCTCCTGACATGGACTCAAATGCGTGCATCCATAATATGGAGCTTGTGTCCAAGATTTGTGATCAAGTACAACTGCCTGTATGCTTGGTTTGATACTAAGATTTGACACACCAGTGTAGGCGAGTACCAGTTTGTAGATGTACGGGTACATCAAACCGCTCTTGACTTGATGGCGAAGAGCGTTATTGAATTTCGATGCTCCAAGCAAGAGCTGTAATGTCAACTCCAACGGGGATTGCCAAACAGACAATATCAAATGTTCGCGGACACTTTCGAACATGTCCTCATACAGTGAGCGGGGCGCCAGTCATCTAACGGTGGTCACCGAAGACAGTGGGCTAGGCGAACCGAGAGAAAAAAGAGATAAGGTGATTGTTGTTGGATGGCTAGAAGTATCCGACATTTGAGACAATTTTGATGACCCGAGTTGGAGTTGCGCTAAGGCGACCGGGTGTCATCTCCAGAACTTTGGCGCGGTGGTGAGGCACCAGCCATTGAGGAAAAGAGGGAAGGAAAGTTTGTGAGGTACAGAGCAGGAAATGGAGACGGTTGAAGGCATGTTGAGACGTTTGACCAAGAACAGTGGTACCCTCGTGGTCGTGGGTGTAGGGTCGCCAGCCCGTGCGTGCGTGGTGGATCCGATGATTATGGCTTTGCTTCGATCTATATCAGCTACTTAAGTATACTTATGTTGCCACCAGAATCTGCAACAGTTGGTGGTACCATTCGAGAGTCTCTCACGTTCTGCTTCTCCCCCCGTGGAATCTTTCTGTATTCCAAGCACCAGACTTGCAACAGTTGATGATTATGGCTTTGAAGTAGTACTACCGCTGTTGCCACTAGACCTTGCAACAGTTGGTGGTGCCATTGGAGACGCTCTCACGTTCTGGTTCTCCCCTGAAGGCCGAAGCAGAAATCATACCAAACCTTGAGGAATTTTCTGCATTCCAAGCAGCGGCAGACTTTAGCCTTTGATCATGATTCGTTGGTGAATGGCGGAGTACATTCTTTACAAAAAAGCTGCGAGGGGTTTGCAAAAGGAACGCCAAGAAGATGAGTGCGTGCGCCGGAATAAAGCTGAAAAGAAGCTATGCTCATGCTCATGCTCCCCGGGCCTTTCTCTCCTTTTGATCGATCCCTCCTTTCCCTTTCCTCTTTCTCCCCCGATTCCTGTGCTGCAGTTGCAGCTGCAGGTTCTCGCCGGCGGAAAGCCCGCGGCCGAGTGCGAGTGGGGTGATGTGGGCCGATCGACCGGCCTCCGCCACAGTTTTTGGCGAGCCCGATCGGGAATCCGATGCGGTGCGACGGCCATGGCCGGAGGGAGGAGGTGTCGGCAGCCAGGCCGCGGCCCCTATCGTTATCCCCGAGTCAGCCGGATGCAGTTGCCGCGGCGTGCGTGCCCGGCCCGGCTCCGGGGCCGACACGGCGCATTATTGCGGAGTTTATTTGCTGTGCAGCATGATCGTCATGGCCATGGCGTTGAACGACCGACGGGGGGGCATTGATGGGGGCGATCTGGGCCGCGACAACGATGCCCGCGCATGGCGCGCTGCTGGGTTTGAACTTTGAACTTTGAAGCTGAGCTGCACTGCACTGATGGCGGTTCCGTACCCTGCATCTGACCGATCCACAGATCATGGCTTGCTTGTCAATCAGTTTGAGCGTGAGCAGTGAGCAGTGAGTGAGCAGCGGCGCCGGAGGTATGGACGCGTACTACTCAACGACGACGGTACCGTCTCCCGGGGATCATGTCTCCGTACGGGGCCCCGAGCCACTGTGTCGTCCGTCGCGGTACTGTATTCCGCTCTGTCCGTGCGTCGTGTGGCTGATCGCGACTGCCTGCCGCATTCACTGCTAGTACGCCGCGCCCGTACTACATACGGCTCACCTAGCCCCGTCTCCCGTGGTCTACTGTATCTCTCGGGAAACGGCCAACGATCCGCAAGATTTGAGACGAGATCTAAGCTGGTCACGTCAGAGATTGAATCCGGGAGCCGTGCGACGGTCTGCACTGCGCCGGCCGGAGCGTGACACGGACGGCGGTCGAGGCCGTGCGAGGCCGATCGGAGCGGAGCGCGGCACGTACTAGGCCGGCGCGTGTCGTGTCCAGATCACCGGCCATCATAAATGAATTTACCCGCAGTTTTTCACCGACCGCCTGAAGAAAATTCGTCGGAGCGCGGCGCGGCGCAACACGCTGCGCCGAATCACCGGCCACCGTGAGTCTGGCCTTGAACACGACACAACCTGAGGGAAAGAAATCTCTCCGTTCCACCGAGTCGCAGTCGGAAAAGAAGAGGCTCCACGGAGCGACGCCAAAAGCCGCGGCCATGTGCGCTCTCGCCTTTCCCGTTTACCTTTCGCCGGAGTCCACGCCACCACCGGACGAAGCTGCGGCGCGCGCGAGAGCTCCACTTTTGCGTCCTCCCAGTGTTCCAGCGTCAAGGGGGAGGATGATGATGGTACTAGCTACCACTAGTGATTAAGGTTAGCTTTACTTTTCCATTAGCGAGCGGGCGAGCGAGCTAGTGCGTGCGTTCGCACCTTGACAAGTTTGTTAATCCGCCTTTGCGTCGCGGGTAAGTCGAGCACTGACTGTCCGACTTCGTGAACCGGGTCAAAAGAGGGCGGCCGGCGCACAATGTGGCAGTAGCAACGAGGGTGCTAGTATTACTAGTTTACTCCGTTTGACAGTGATCATCGTGGTCAAGTGCGGCTGTTCTTCCCGCAGTTCCGTAGGAAATGATGACATTATGGGCACAAGGTGATGTGTAAGTTTTGTTAGTGGAGCACGACTAGTTACATGCTTAGCGTCACCGATATCATTCGTTGTATAGTATTGTCCAACATAGAGATGCGTATGTTGCAACAGTGATGCAGTCCACTCCGCTAAATGTTCAATTTCGGAGGACGCTAGTGGGAAACCGTTGGAAGGCGTGGTTCATCTAGTGAGTAGATTGATGAATGTCCAACTATCTCAACAGCCCGATCGTATTAACTGGAAGCTGACTAAGAATAGACAGTTTTCGGTAAAGTCCATGTATTTGGACGTTATCAATTCTAGCGCGATTCCTCGTTCGAAACATGTGTGAAAAGTCAAAGTACCTTTGAAAATCAAAGTGTTTATGTGGTTTGTTCATAAACAAGTTATTTTAACCAAGGATAATTTGGAGAAACGAAATTAGACATGATCTATGAGATGTAGCTTTTGTGACCAACATGAAACTATCAAACACCTCTTTCTAGATTGCCCTCTAGCAAGAATTTTGTGGCGGACGATCCACATAACTTTTAGCATTGCACCTCCGGATCCATCAACGCATTATTTGGGACGTGGTTAGATGGGATTGAGGTCAACACAGCGAGACATATTCGTGTAGGAGTATGTGCTTTACTTTGAGCAATATGGAACTGCAGAAATGATTTGGTCTTTAACAGAAAAACAAATATTCACTTTTTGCAGGTTATTTTCCGGGCCACTGCATTGATCCGTATGTGGTCGCTACTCACTCAGACGGAGGACAGGGAGCGTTTGGTTACTGGGTCTACCTGATGAGAGATGGTAGCTCGTAGTATTTTCAACCGGTTTGGATGGCGACCATGTAATAGGATAGACAATTAGTGATTCTATCTTTGTATGCCGGCCGGTTGTGGCATTTCTTTTTCTTTGACTCTCTTTGAGCTTATTTTGATTCCCTGATCGAAACATGAAGTGTTGTACTGGATATTTTTTGCTTCTACTATTTAATAATGATGGCGGTATGCATCTTTCTGATGCAGAGGTTGGGGTTAACCCTCTTTTCGCAAAAAAATGCTTAGCGTCACTGAATCTCTTGTAGTTAATGCCACGCTTCCATTAGAGGAAGATACGGGGTAGATTTTCCACGGGAAAGAACGACGAAGCGAGACAGGTAAAAGGGACGGCAGGCAGATACTAGTGTCTAGTGGGAGGAGTACAAGGAATCCAATCCAATGCAAGCCTTGGAATAAAAGAGGGGGTGAAAGCGTCGTCTCCCTCCCTCCCTCCCGATACACATACGCCCGCCGTTCCATTCACATCCTTGGTACCTTTCTCACCGCAGCATAAAAATAAAGGCTTGTGAAAAAGAGGACGACGGGTGAAAAGACGGAAGCTTGAGAGGGAGGCGAAAGGATCATCAAGCGAGGAAAAAACACGGCCGAGATTCGATTCCAACGTCACACACATAGCATACACGATGGCCAATGGCCACGGGGATAATGAAGGAGCAAGCAAGCGTGGTAAAATAAAAGCTACCGGTGGGGATAAGGCAACAACGGCGGCGGCGCGTCGGAGAAAAAGGCACGGCGTACGTCGCACCACCACCACCACCACCACCACCACCATGGATCTCGATGGGTCCTTCTCCATTTCTCTACGGCAAGTGGGGTTGAGTGAAGTGATTTGGTGGTGGTGCTGCGACCAGTGGTAGGGAGAGAGAGAGAGAGCGCCGCGGCCAGAGTCTGGTCGTCGTCGTCGCACGTGCAGGCGTGTGGATCAAGCTTAAGCTGCCTTTGCAAGTCATCGGCTCGGCCACCCTCGTTCTCACGTGTGGCCCCGGGCTGGGTATGTGCTCTGTGAGGTGGACCACCGGCCCATCAAGAGCCCGAATGGGGTGGGGTGCGCGACGAGCGATTCGTCTCATTGTCAACAGTTTGGAACACAGTACAACAAAGACAACCAAAGATTACCTATATAGATCGATCCACCAGATGTTAGCTCACAATCCCAGCACAGTTCCTGAAAGTTTTACTACCACCTTCATCGATGGGTTGAGAACTCCTATTTCATAGTGATGTACTTGTACAAAGACCACAAGATTTGGATACTGCTGCCTCTCTGGCTCTCTTGCTGGAAGGAGTACTCGAAGATTGTCGGAGTATTGAACGACCATATTCAGATATGAGTGGTTCCGCCTATGGCAAATCATCACTCATGGCTGCTTTTGCTCCTTCCATGAATAATCTAAATCGTCCAAATCAGCCCAACGTTACGGCCGATCAACGTACAACTGAATTAGTTAGATCTCAAGCTGGGCAAGGGAACAAAGTGCGAACTCTGAAGGATTATAGACGAGCTTACGGATTATGGTTTACTTGTTGAGAAAAATGGGACCCTCGGCACAAATGTGGTCAAACCGTGCAAATTCATGCAGTTGAAGAATTGTCAGAGATGATACAATGTCAGGATCCCGAGCAAGAGTCAATTGAACTGGGGGAGGACCTGATACGCGTCTCAAATGTATCTATAATTTTTTTTTGTACGATTCATGCTATATTGCTATCAATTACTTTCATTTTGGGATGCTTTTTTTATCATGTGCCCACTGTCAGATCCTATTTTTTTGGGTATTTTGTAATCTCAGGAAAAATCCCCCAAAATAGTCTAACGAAAAATTATACAAAAATAGTTCAGAAAGTTCCACATAAGGAGAAGAGTCAGCAGTCAAGGCCCGGCCCTAAGGGCCTCCCCAGTGCCTAGGAGCCTGGCGGAAGATCCTTGGGCCCTATGTACAGCCTGGGGCAGACCCTCCGATGGTTCCGGTGCCAGATGGTCTGTATATACCCCCAATACTTCTCCCTAATTATCAAGTAATTTGTCACAACATCACTTTGTCAAGGTGATATTCGTTTCCAGCCTTGATCTGAAACTCTACCTGATGTGGGGAATTCATCTTCCTCATCACTAACATGGATCCTCGCACTCCAAGATGAGTTGTGAGTAGTCCACCAGCTAGACTAGGCTCATGGCAATATCCAAGTTGTTATCGCTGCCCTAATGTGTTCAATTATCAATCTAATAGCCATATCAGTTGCCCTACATGATACGGTTACTCTGATGAGTTTGCAACGGTGATGTAGATCATGTGATGAATTATTCCTTTTATGGTTACTCTGATGAGCCCATCACCGCGTCACGGCAGGAAGCTTTGGCAGGCGATGACCACCTTTTGTCACGATAGAGTGTACTCTTCTCCTCCTTCGAATTTGCCCGCTGTGGGAACCCTTCCGGCCTTGTGTTTTCGAGGCAAGAGGACCAAGGCCAGTATAAATATAGCTAGGCCACCACCTTAGAAGGGGATCGAGCTGATCGACCCCTGGATCCATACTCGGATCCTTCTGAGGCCACTCTTGTACTCATACTCATCCTCCCTGCGAGGCAATCCATCACAAAGAAGGAGTAGGGTCTTACACCGTAAGGTGGCCCGAACCTGGGTAAACCGCTGTGTCTGTGTTCTTCCTCTCTTCTAGTGTGATCACGTTGGACCGTCGCCGTAAGGTCGCGTCACCGGTGTAAGAACCTCTCTTGGGTCCCCGGATCCCAGACTCCGACATTTAGCGTGCCAGGTAGGGGTGTGCCGGCAGCTCTTCCACTCCGCCCCAGTTCTTGCTTCATGGACTCCAGGGCCGACACTCGACTTGTCCGCGCTGAGCGCCGGGATGCTCGCATTGCCCAGCGGAGCCTGCGGGCTGTGGTGACCACCGCCACTCTGCCTCAGCCGGGGCCAATGCTGCCACGAACCCAGCCGCTCACGAGCAGCCGGATTCCTCCTCTCACCCTTCAGTGCAGCAGGATGGCCGCACGGCCACGCCTTCGCTCACCCCGGCCATGGCTTCTTCATCGCATGCCCACCGCGGGCCGGCAAACATGCATGCTTCGTTGCTCATCGCGTGCGATCTCCTGCGTTATCGCCCGTCCAACGAGGGATACAACGCCTGGTTCGACCGCATCACCGAGCTCGGCAACGCCACGTGCAAGGCCCTGGCACCATCTCACTCGCTTCGTCCTCCCCTGGCCTGCGCTGGCGACGTGGCGCATGGCGCGCCGCCTCCTCCTTCCTTTCATGGCGACGATGTCGAGCCCCGCCAGGACGCGCGTCCTCGCGACTTGCCACACGAAGCACCAGCGCCGGCCCGAGATGAGGCCAGCTGCCAGATTGTGCGTTGGCCGCACCTGGAGGCGCCAGCGCTGCTCGAGTAGCAGCGCTCGTGCCTGGACCGTGTCGTTCAAGACGTCGCGGTGGCCGGGTGGCAAGACCGTGTCGCCCCTGCACGAGGCGCGCTCCCGAGCGCCGCTGGCTACCGGGTGGTGTGACCAGTCAAGTTCAAGCCGGAGTTGCCCCGCGCTACGATGGCATCCCCGACCCCGCGGAGTTCCTCCAGCTTTACGCACTAAGCATCGAGGCGGCTGACGAGGTTACAGACCTAGGGTAGGGTCACAGGCCTGACCAAGGTACCCCACCCAAGGTCACTACCCCAGAAGATCAAAAGACAAAACCTACGATGACAAAGACAGTCGACTAAGACGGCCCAAGAGGACATCCCACTCGACCGGACAGCGCCTACAAGACGACTCAACTCCACTCGACCGATCCAAGGCACTCGACCCCCGAAGGTCAAAGGTCCCTTAGGACAATAACGGTCTGGTATTTACTCGCCATAGTGAATGCCTTTATTACTCTTTACTGTAGGCGTTATCAGTAACGTCTGCCTTAATGTACATTAAACCCTTGGTAACGTGGAGCATGGCCGGGGTCCTGGCATACTATATAAGCCACCCCTCCTCCTGTACAAGGGTTCGCATCCCTGTAACTCACACCTATACACACATCAGTCGACCGCCTCCGGGCACCAAGACGTAGGGCTGTTACTTCCTCCGAGAAGGGCCTAAACTCGTAAAACACCTCCTGTACAACTCCACCTTGGCTAGGGCCTTGCCTCCTCCTTCGTACCCCCTACTCGTACTGTCAGGCTTAGAAGCACGACAGTTGGCGCCCACCGTGGGGCAACGCGTCTTAGCGACATTTGGTGAGGTTGCAATCTTTTCTCCGACCTCCTTCATCATGGTGCCAGGCGGTGGTCTGGCGTTGGGCCACGAGATCCGGCTCGGCGCGCTTGTCTTCATCGCCGACGACTCCGCGTGGCTCCAGGAGGCCCCTCTGGACGTCGAGGCTCTGCCCGTCCGCGGGGCTGCGCACTTCCACGCCAGCGCTTGCGGCGTCCTCCTTCGGCAGCCGTCGACTCGGTATTTGTCGATCCCTACATCGTCCCCCATTCTCGCCGGACGCCGTCGAAAGCGATCCGGTCGCTCACGGCTCCAACGGTGGATGAAACACGCGGTGGCCCGCCAGACGGCCACCCCTCAAGTCACGGCCATCGAGCCCGACGGTTACCTCTACGGACCGGTCGATCCGTCGATCGAGCTCGTAGATTCTATTTCCGAGTGCGGGAGCAGCGATCCTGCAGCAGAGGTCCTCATGGTCAACTCGCGCCGCAGCCCGCCGGGTTTTCCCCGCGGTGGTGACGGCGGCAGCGGTGGCGGCCGTTCATACGACAACGATGGATACATTCCTCAACCCCTCACTGCTGAGCAGAGGGCCGAGCTCTGTCGCCGCAACGAAGACGCGCTCTTCACTCCCATCATGGGAGATTCTCCGGAGGCTCTGGCACTGGAAGCCACGCGCTTGGCCACCGTGGCTGAGCGCGCGCGCTTGGAAAATATCCAGCGCGCACTCAACGAACATGCCCGCCGACTGGTCCCCGAGTCTAGTCGACGACCGCGGCAAGCGCACCCTCGCGAGCCTCAGGTGTTCCGCACACCAGTCCAGAACCTCGAAGCCGCAGCTCGCATTGAGGAGTCGATTCAACCTTCTCAGTCGGAGGCTGGGAGAGGCCTTCAGCAGATCCGAGCTTTGCTCCGAACGGCTGAAGAGCAAAACGCGGCTGTTTCTCAGTCATGCAACAGGATCCACAACAGATCGGTGGCTGAAGACACCGTTTGGTCAGCCCACAGTCCAAGATCGCCCCCAAGGCATGAGGAACGTGGCCCGCGGCAAGACCGGCATCTGGGTCGGAATGACGAGCAACACAACCGTCGACACGGTCATGATGACCGTCGTCGAGTTCCTACGCATCCTCCGGGAAGCGGATCGTTCTCGCCCCGGCGACACGAAGGCAGGCACCTGCGCGACGACGAGCGGAGGGTTCCCCCAGATCCCCGGAGACCAGGTTTCGACGCGAGGTCAATCCTTGTGCAGGGACGGGTTTACCGGAACAGGGTGTTCAAAGAAGAGCAAGGCAGAGATCAACCGAGTGGAAGCCGAGCACCTGTCTCTGGACCCGAGTGTTTCTGCAGTGCCATCAGAGTTGCAGAGATCCCCCCGAACTTCAGGTTGGCGGCGGGGGTAAGTAAGTTCACCGGCGAGTCAAAACCAGACACCTGGCTAGAAGACTACCGAGTGGCTGAGCAGATCGAAGGCGGCAACGACAACGTGGCCATGAAGCACCTTCCCATGATGCTGGGCGGTTCGGCTCGGGCGTGGCTCAATCAGTTGGCCCCCGGGAGTATTTACAGCTGGGAAGATCTAGCTCGAGTGTTCATTCAGACCTTCGAAGGCACCTTCAAGCGGCATGCTGGCCTCGCAGAGCTTCAGCACTGCGCGTAGAGGTCGAATGAAACTTTGAGAGATTACATCCAGCGATGGACCACCTTGCATCACACGGTGGAAAATGTGTCTGAGCACTAGGCAGTTTGCGCCTTCAAGGAGGGCGTGCGTAACCGAGAGCTGAATCTGAAGTTTGGTCGAACAGGCGATATGTCCCTGTCTCGGATGATGGAGATTGCCAGTCGGTACGCCAATGGCGAAGAGGCCGATTGGCTCCGCAGCGGCAAGAAACTAGTCGGGCAGGATGATCAGAATTCCAATTGGAAGAACAAGCGCAAGGCCGAGCCAGCTGCACAGGGTGAAGCTGCAGTGGTCAATCAAGGAAAGGGCAAAGGAAAGCCGAAGGAGTCCTGGGCCCCCAAGAAAGTGAAAGATCAAGCTGGGAATGATGTACTCGACCAGCCGTGTCCCATTCACATGAAGAAAGATGAAGATGGAAACTTGGTATATCCCAAGCACACCACTCGACAGTGCCGGCTCCTGATCCAGAACTTCCAGAAGGATCAGTCGGCTGAGAAGGAAAAGGAATCAGAGGAGTCCGAAGACAAGGAAGGGGATGGAGGATACCCCCAGATCAACTCCACTTTGGTAATCTTCGCAGATGTCGAGAGCAAAAGTCGACTGAAAGTCATCAATAGAGAAGTCAACATGGTTGCCCCGGCAACCACCACGTTTTTGAAATGGTCCAAGACCCCCATCACATTCGACCAGTCTGATCACCCTGCGCACATTGCCACCCCCGGGCGGCAGGCACTGGTGGTCGACCCAGTGGTCGCAGGCACGCGCCTGACCAGAGTCCTGATGGATGGAGGCAGTGGCTTGAATATCTTGTATGCAGCAACCCTCCGGGATATGGGCATTCCAATGTCCAAGCTGAGCGAAAGTAACATGAGGTTCCACGGGGTCATCCCCAGGAAGAAGGCCAACTCACTTGGCCAAATCACACTCGACGTGGTCTTTGGCGAGTCGAAGAATTATCGCAAAGAGAAGCTGACGTTCGAAGTGGTGGACTTCAACAGCGCTTATCACGCCATCCTGGGTAGGCCCGCCTACGCCAGGTTCATGGCTCGACCGTGTTACGTTTACCTCAAGCTGAAGATGCCGGGACCCAACGGCGTTATAACCGTCACTGGGAACCGTCAGAAAGCGAAAGAGTGCTTCCAGAAAGGCTCGAAGATCGCTGACTAGCAGATGGCAGCACTAGAGATGGAGGAGTACCAGAAGAGCGTGGATCCGAGTGATCTGCTGAGGGCAAAGAAGCCGGCTTCCGAGTCATTTTTCCAGTTGGCCGGGGAGACGAAACCCGTACACATCCACCCTACCGACCCCAATGCAGCACCGATCCTCATTTCCACTACACTCGACAGCAAATAGGAAGAAGCGCTCATCTAGTTCCTCCGTGAGAACTGGGACATCTTCGCATGGAAACCCATAGACATGCCGGGTGTGCCCAGGGGACTGGCTGAGCACCATTTGCGAGTCGACCCAAAGGTGAAGCCTGTGAAGGAACATCTCCGTCGGTCCGCTGCGGAGAAGAGAAAGGCAATTGGCGAGGAAGTGGCTCAGCTCCTGGCTGCTGGGTTTATCCACGAGGTCTACCACTCCGAGTGGCTTGCCAATGTCGTCATGGTCCCCAAGAAGGACAAGTCTCTCCGCATGTGCATCGATTTCAAGCACATCAATCGGGCCTGCCCGAAGGATCATTTTCCTCTCCCTCGCATCGATCTGATAGTTGACTCGACTGCAGGGTGCGAGCATTTGTCCTTTCTGGGTGCATATTCCGGGTACCATCAGATCCGTCTGTTCGGGCCTGATGAAATCAAGACAACTTTCATCACCCCATTCGGGTGTTTCTGTTATGTCACCATGCCTTTCGGTCTCAAAAATGCCGGCGCTACCTTCATGCGCATGATCCAGAAGTGCTTAATAAAGCAAATCAGTCGGAACATCGAGGCATACATGGATGACATTGTGGTCAAGTCACAGAAAGGTTCCGACCTGCTGACCGACCTCGCTGAGACATTTGCACACTTAAGAAGCTACGATATCATGCTCAATCCGTCGAAGTGTACATTTGGAGTTCACTAGTAGAAAACGGGCTTTTAGTCCCGGTTCGTAAGGGGCCTTTAGTCCCGGTTCTTAAACCGGGACAAAGGGGTCGGTACTAAAGCCCTCCCCTTTAGTCCCGGTTTGCTTACGAACCGGGACTAAAGGAGCTCCACGTGGCTGGTTTCTGGAGCTCGACCTTTAGTCCCGGTTGGTGTTACGAACCGGGACTAAAGGATTTTTTTTGAATTTTTTTTTATTTTTTTTTTATTTTTTTTATTTTTTTTTATTTTTTTTCCTGATTTTCAAATATCTGAATTATTTGAAATCGGCCCCATCCTCTAACTATCCATCATCACCCATTAATCTCTAATCATCCATCATCACCCAGTTCAAATCGTCTAACTTCCCGGCAGGTCACCCATCCTCTCACTGCTCCAGCCCGAGCACGCTTAACTTTCGAGTTCTATTCCCCCTAGTTTCCAAGTCTGCACTTGTTGTTTTCCTGACAATACTCTGCTGTCAATCCTATTAACCCTGAGGAGTTGAAGTTGAGTACGAAGCACTGTTTGAATTAAAAAATATTATTGTAAAATACATTAATTATTTAATAACACTAATATTTCTTGAATAAGTAGTTTGACCACAGTTTGACCAGATTTGACCAAAATTCAAAAAAACTAAAATAATTATTTAGAAACACTAATATTCTTGAATAATTATTTAGTAACAATAATATTTCTTGAATAAGTAGTTTGAGCACAGTTTGACCAAAAATTCAAAAAAACTGAAATTTGAGCATATTTTTTTTCCTTTTGGAATTTGAAGATTCTAAAAATGTCGAAATAGGCCAAAGGCCGTTGAAATCGGATGCGGAATTTTTTTCCCTACATTTTGATATATTATATGTTTTTTTTCGACATCGTATGCAAAAGTTATAGCCGTTTTACGTTTTCATTACACTTTTTTGAAATTCAGGACCCCTTTAGTACCGGTTCATCGCTCGAACCGGGACTAAAGGTCAGACCTTTAGTCCCGGTTGGAACCATGGACCGGGACTAAAGCCTCAACCCCTTTAGTCCCGGTTTGTGGCTCCAACCGGGACTAAAGGTCTGACCTTTGGTCCCGGTTCGAGCCACAAACCGGGACTAAAGGCCATCGCACCCTTTAGTCCCGGTTTATGGCTTCAACCGGGACTAAAGGTTCCATTAGAACCGGGACTAATGGTTGCATGTCGCCCTAGCCGCACGAACCGGGACTAATGCTCATATTAGTCCCGGTTCGTGAGTGAACCGGGACTAATGCGATTTTCTGGCCGGGACCGTTGCCCTGTTTTCTACTAGTGGTTCCTGGCGGCAAGTTGCTCGGTTTTCTCGTTTCCGAACGGGGAATCGACGCCAATCCAGAGAAGGTCAGCACCATCCTCCGAATGGAACGCCCCGAGCCTATACACGACGTCCAGAAGCTTACTGGTTGCTTGGCCGCATTGAGTCGATTCATTTCTCGTCTCGGTGAGAAGGCATTGTCTCTCTACCGACTCATGAAGAAATTAGACAAGTTCGAGTGGAATTCCGAAGCCGAAGCAGCGTTTGAAGATCTCAAAGCCGGTGCTTGCTGCCCCAGTCAGCAAAGAGCCTCTCCTTCTATACATTGCAGCCACCGGACAAGTTGTCAGCACCGTACTCACAGTCGAGCGGGAAGAAGAGGGCAAGGCATACAAGGTCCAGCGCCCGATCTACTACATATCGAAGTTTTGACTTCCTCCAAGCAAAGGTACCTGCATTACCAGAAGCTCGTGTACGGGATTTACTTGACTGCAAAAAAGGTTGCCCATTACTTCTCGGACCATACAATCTCAGTCGTCAGCGACGCCCCGCTGTCAGAGATCCTGAATAACCGAGACGCAACCGGTCGAGTGGCAAAATGGGCGATTGAACTTCTTCCGTTAGATATCAAGTTTGAAACGAAGAAAGCCATCAAGTCTCAGGCTATAGCAGATTTTGTGGCCGAGTGGATAGAACAAGAGCTGCCGACTCAAGTTCAGTCGGATTACTGGACTATGTTTTTCGATGGATCCAAGATGCTGAACGGATCCGGCGCAGGCGTGGTCTTGGTATCTCCCAGGGGCGACAAGCTCAGTTACGTCCTTCTGATCCACTTTGACTCATCGAACAACGAAGCTGAGTATGAAGCACTTTTGTACGGGTTGTGCATGGCCATCTCACTCGGCGTCCGTCGCCTGATGGTTTATGGCGACTCAGACTTAGTGGTGAACCAAGTGATGGAGGAACGGGACGTCAGGAGCCCGGCAATGACCAGTTATTGCAGTGCAGTACGGAAGCTTGAAAAGAAGTTTGAAGGTTTAGAGCTCCATCACGTGCCCAGAGCCAAGAATCAGCTGGCCGATGACCTCGCAAAAATTCGGTCAACTCGGAAGCCTATACCCAAGAATGTGTTTCTGGAGCATCTGCACACCCCTTCTATCCAAGAAGACCCCTTCACGGAAGAACCCCCGCAGCCGGTCAGTGCGTCAGATCCGACTGAAGTCGAAGTGCCTGCAGTGGTCGACCTGATCATGGAGGTCTTAGTGATTACGCCGGACTGGACTATGCCATACATATCTTATCTGCTCAGGCAAGAACTCCCGGAAGATGAGGAAGAAGCACGCCAGATTGTCCGTCGATCCAAGGCGTTCACTGTCATTCACGGTCAACTCTACAGAGAAAGCATCACCGGAGTCGCTCAGAGCTGCATCACCCCAGAGGAAGGTCGATTGATCCTGGATGAGATTCACTCGGGAACTTGTGGCCACCATGCTTCCTCTCGGACTATAGTGGCCAAAGCGTACCGAGCCGGGTTTTATTGGCCCCGCGCCAACGAGATGGCGAAGGATATTGTGGACAAGTGTGCAGGTTGCCAGTTCTACTCCAACATGTCCCACAAGATGGCGTCTGCTTTGAAGACCATTCCGCTAGTCTGGCCCTTTGCCGTTTGGGGCTTGGACGTGGCGGGCCCCTTCATAACGGGCAGAAGCAGATTCACTCACCTGCTCGTGGCAGTCGACAAGTTCACCAAATGGATTGAGGCCAAACCCATCAAGAACCTCGAGTCGAGCACCGCCATCAGCTTCATCAGGGAATTAATATTCAGATATGGAGTTCCCCACAGCATCATCATGGACAACGGCTCCAACTTTGACTCGGTTGAATTCAGAGCTTTCCGTGCTTCTCAAGGAACACGAGTCGACTGCGCCTCCGTGGCATATCCACAGTCGAATGGACAGGTAGAAAGAGCAAATGGTTTGATTCTCCAAGGCCTAAAGCCACGGCTCATGCGTGATCTTAAGCATGCCGCTGGGGCTTGGGTAACTGAACTACCGTGTGTCCTATGGGGTCTGAGGACAACTACAAACCGGTCGACTGGCCGTACCCCTTTCTTCATGGTCTATGGAGCTGAAGCTGTGTGTTGCCAAGCGATTTTTACAGAATGCCCCCCGGGTGGAACTCTTCTCTGAAGCCGAGGCGGAGCAACCTCGTCAGGATGCAGTCGACCTCTTGGAGGAGGAACGAGAGATGGCCCTGATCCGGTCGACCATCTATCAACAAGACCTGCATCGATTCCATGCTCGCAATGTCCGAAGCCGAGCATTCCAGGAAGGAGACCTGGTTCTTCGAGTGCATCAGAAACGACCGCACAAGCTCGCCCCGGCCTGGGAAGGCCCATTCATCATCACCAAGGTGCTGCACAACGGAGCGTACCACATTTACAACGTCGCCAAGAAGAAAGACGAACCTCGTTCGTGGAACGCGGACCTGCTCCGCCGCTTCTACAGTTGAGACACTCGACAGTTGAGTTGTAATAAAGATTTTCCGATTTATTCCAAAGACAAGTTTGCAGCGATCCTTTAATGATTGTTGTTTTCTAAAATGTTGGTCTTCAAAATCCCCCAGTGGGTGCTTAGCTGCGAACCCGATTCACCTAAGTTTCGAAAAATTACTCCGAGTGAAGAGCAACCCTCTCACTCGGGGGGCTTAGCCGCGAACCCGATTCTCCTAAGTTACAAAAACTACTCCGAGTGAAGAGCAACCCTCTCACTCGGAGGCTTAGCCGCGAACCCGATTCGCCTAAGTTACAAAAACTACTCCGAGTGAAGAGCAATCCTCTCACTCGGGGGCTTAGTTGTGGTCCTCCGAGCTGCGTCACAAGTATACTGTGGCTCTGTCTTCCGAGCTCCGCCACAAATACAACGTAGCTTGGAATCGCCTGAGTTACAAAAACCACTCCGAGTGAAGAGCAATCCTCTCACTCGGGGGCTTAGCTGCGGTCCTCCAAGCTGCGTCACAAGTATAATGTGGCTCTGTCTTCCGAGCTCCGCCACAAATACAACGTAGCTTGGAATTGCCTAAGTTACAAAAACCAGTCTGAGTGAAGAGCAATCCTCTCACTCGGGGGATTAGCTGCGGTCCTTCGAGCTACGTCATAAGTATGTTGTGGCTCTGTCTTCCGAGCTCCGCCACAAATACAACGT
>LR738711.1:925944704-925959975 GCA_902687465.1 Secale cereale | reverse complement strand
ATGTTGTGGCTCTATATTCCGAGCTCCGCCAAAAATACAACGTAGCTTGGAATCGCCTAAGTTAAAGGAACCACTCCGAGTGAAGAGCAATCCTCTCATTCGGGTGCTTAGCTACGACCCCGTGACTCGCCTAAGTTACAAACACCCACTCCGAGTGAAGAGCAATCATCTCACTTGGGGGCTTAGCCGCGGTCCTCCGAGCTGCATCACGAGTATAATGTGGCTCTGTCTTCCGAGCTCCGCAACAAATACAACGTGGCTTGGAATCGCCTAAGTTACAAAAACCACTCCGAGTGAAGAGCAATCCTCTCACTCGGAGGCTTAGCTGCGGTCCTCCGAGCTACGTCATAAGTATGTTGTGGCTCTGTCTTCCGAGCTCCGCCACAAATACAACGTGGCTTGGAATCACCTAAGTTACAAAAACCACTCCGAGTGAAGAGCAATCCTCTCACTCGGGGGCTTAGCTGCGACCCCATGACTCGCCTAAGTTACAAAAACCACTCCGAGTGTAGAGCGGTCCTCTCACTCGGAGGCTCAGCCGCAGTCCTCCGAGCTCCGCCGCAAGCACAACGCCACCATCAAAGCGTCGACTCAAAATCCAAGCGATCAAAAAGAGTCACAAGCAAAGGAATCAAAACCAGATAAAGTCCCGCAAGATTCGGGCAAGAGTACCTGGGCCACGGGCTCAACAGAGTTTAACGATTACACGATCACTCGGCATTCCGAGGCAAATCAAATTGAAGCATCAAAGTTCACTCATTCCTCTGGAGGAGGCGGGCTCGCAGGTGCAACGAACTGGTCTAGGTCGATCCCATCGGGGATGCGGGTGGCGGCTTGCAAGAAAGTCTCCATGAACGACTGGAATTGGAGCTCCTTCGTATTGGCGACCTTGAGCGCCGCGAGCCTTCTCTCCTTCACCTCCTTGCAGTGCACACGGACCAAGGATAGCTCCACGTCGGCTCCACTCCGGGCGGACGACTTCTTCCACTCCTGCACTCGGCTGGGGATCTCATTGAGTCGAGTCATCAGTGACTCGAGGTCGTTCTCCTGCACGACTCCCCTCCAGAGCGCGGTGTCGATCCGGGCCATCACCGCTTTCAGCTGTCCCAGATAGTCCGTGGCAGCAGTAAGACGGGACTCCAACCTCAAGATATTCATGGCAGCTTCATCCTTGACGATGGAATTGGCTGGGACTAGGCCGGGCTCGACCCGCCCAGTGTCTTCTTCGAAGTTGCGGCGGAATTCTACATCACAAGAAACAAGTCGAGTCAGCAAGCAAATCACGGGTCGACCGATCTGTTGGGGAACGTAGCATAATTCAAAAAATTTCTACGTCTTCACCAAGATCCAACTATGTCCATACATCTAGCAACGAGCAAGTAAGAGTGCATCTACATACCGTTATGAAGATTGCGTGCGGAAGCTTTCAACGAAGCAAGGATGAAGTAGTCGTACTCTTCACGTTCTTCGTCACCGATGATCTAGCGCCGAACGGACGACACCTCCGCGTTCAACACACGTATGGTGCAGCAACGTCACCTCCTTCTTGATCCAGCAAGGGGGGAGGAGAAGTCATCAGAGATCCGGCAGCACGACGGCGTGATGACGGATGCAGTGGAGATCGCAGCAGGGCTTCGCCGGGCGCCCTGCGTGGGAGTTGGGAGGTGTGACGGGAGGGGGAGAGGCGCCAGGGCTGAGGTGCGGCTGCCCTCTCCCCCACCACATATATATAGGGGCCAGGGGGGGCGCCTGGACCCCCTGCAGATCCAATCTGCAAGGGGGTGGCGGCCAAGGGGGGGTTCCTTGCCCCCCAAGGCAAGTGGAGCCCCCCTCCCCTTTAGGGTTTGAACCCTAGGCGCAGGGGAGGTGGGCCTCCCTTAGTGGTGCGCCATCCCAGAGGGCTGGACACATCCCCTCGCGGCCTAGGGGCCCCACCGGGATGGGTGGCCCCACCCGGTGGACCCCCGGGGCCCCTCCGGTGGTCCCGGGACGCTCCCGGTGACCCCCGAAGATCACCCGTTGGCCGAAACTGGACTTCCCATATATCAATCTTTACCTCCGGACCATTCCGGAACTCCTCGTGACGTCCGGGATCTCATCCGGGACTCCGAACAACTTTCGGGTTTCCACGTGCATTTATCTCTACGACCCTAGCGTTACCGAACCTTAAGTGTGTAGACCCTACGGGTTCGGGAGACACGTAGACATGACCGAGACCACTCTCCGGTCAATAACCAACAGCGGGATCTGGATACCCATGTTGGTTCCCACGTGTTCCTCGATGATCTTCATCGGATGAACCACCGTGTCAAGGATTCACTCAATCCCGTATGTTATTCCCTTTGTCCATCGGTACGGTACTTGCCCGAGATTCGATCGTCGGTATTCCCGATACCTTGTTCAATCTCGTCATGGCAAGTCTCTTTACTCGATCCGTAATCCATCATCCCGTGACTAACTACTTAGTCACATTGAGCTCATTATGATGATGTATTACCGAGTGGGCCCAGAGGTACCTCTCCGTCATACGGAGTGACAACATCCCAGTCTCGGTTCGTACCAACTCAACTGACACTTTCGGAGATACCCGATGCGTACCTTTATAGCCACCCAGTTACGTTGTGACGGTTGGCACACCCAAAGTACTCCTACGGTATCCGGGAGTTGTACAACCTCATGGTCTAAGGAATAATTACTTGACACCGAAAAGCTTATGCATTACGAACTATACGATCTCGTGTTATGCTCAAGTTTGGGTCTTGTCCATCACATCATTCTCCTAATGATGTGATCCCGTTATCACTGACATCCTATGTCCATGGTCAGGAAACCGTGACCATCTGTTGATCAACGAGCTGGTAACTAGAGGCCTACCAGGGACTCATTGTGGTCTGTATATTCACACATGTATCGCTGTTTCCGTACAATACAATTCAAGCATGAATAACAGACAATTATCATGAACAAGGAGATATAATAATAATGCTTTTATTATTGCCTCTAGGGCTTATCTCCAACAGTCTCCCACTTGCACTAGAGTCAATAATCTAGTTACATTGTGATGAATCGAACACCCATAGAGTTCTGGTGTTGATCATGTTTTGCTCGTGAAAGAGGTTTAGTCAACGGGTCTGCTACATTCAGATCCGTATGTACTTTACAAATATCTATGTCTCCATCCTGAACATAATTCCGGATGGAGTTGAAACGGTGCTTGATGTGCTTGATCTTCTTGTGAAACCTGGGCTCCTTGGTAATAGCAATAGCACCAGTGTTGTCATAGAAGAGAGTCATCGGGCTTGACGCGCTTGGAATGACTCCTAGGTCGGTGATGAACTCCTTCATCCAGACTCCTTCCTGCGCTGCTTCAGAAGCAGCTATGTACTCCGCTTCACATGTAGATGCTGCCACCACACTTTGCTTGCAACTGCACCAGCTGACCGCCCCTCCATTCAAAATATACACGTATCCGGTTTGTGACTTAGAGTCATCCAGATCTGTGTCGAAGCTAGCATCGACGTAACCCTTTACGACAAGCTCTTCGTCACCTCCATAAACGAGAAACATATCCTTAGTCCTTTTCAGGTACTTCAGGATGTTCTTGACCGCTGTCCAGTGTTCCGTACCGGGATCACTTTGGTACCTCCCCACCAAACTTATGGCAAGGTTCACATCAGGTCTGGTACACAGCATGGCATACATGATAGAACCTATTGCCGAGGCATAGGGAATGACACTCATCTTTTCTCTATCTTCTGCCGTGGTCGGCGACTGAGCTTTGCTCAATCTCATACCTTGCAAAACAGGCAAGAATCCTTTCTTTGACTGATCCATATTGAACATCTTCAATATTTTGTCCAGGTATGTACTTTGTGAAAGACCAATGAGGCGTCTCGATCTATCTCTATAGATGCCTAATATGTAAGCAGCTTCTCCAAGGTCCTTCATTGAAAAACTTTTATTCAAGTAGGCCTTTACATTTTCCAAGAATTCTATATCATTTCCCATCAGCAATATGTCATCCACATATAATATGAGAAATGCTACAGAGCTCCCACTCACTTTCTTGTAAATACAGGCTTCTCCATAAGTCTGTATAAATCCAAACGCTTTGATCACCTCATCAAAGCGAATATTCCAACTCCGAGATGCTTGCACCAGCCCGTAGATCGAGCGCTGGAGCTTGCATACCTTGTTAGCATTCTCTAGATCGACAAAACCTTCCGGTTGCATCATATACAACTCTTCCTTGAGGAAGCCATTAAGGAATGCTGTTTTGACGTCCATTTGCCATATCTCATAATCACAGAATGCGGCAATAGCTAACATGATTCTGACTGACTTCAGCATCGCTACGGGAGAGAAAGTCTCGTCGTAGTCAATCCCTTGAACTTGTCGATAACCCTTAGCGACAAGCCGAGCTTTATAGATGGTCACATTACCATCCGCGTCTGTCTTCTTCTTAAATATCCATTTGTTTTCTATGGCGTGCCTATCATCAGGCAAGTCCACCAAAGTCCATACTTTGTTTTCATACATGGATTCTATCTCGGATTTCATGGCTCCAAGCCATTTATTGGAATCTGGGCCCGCCATCGCTTCTTCATAGTTCGAAGGTTCACCGTTGTCTAACAACATGATTTCTAGTACAGGGTTGCCGTACCACTCTGGTGCGGAACGTGTCCTTGTGGACCTTCGAAGTTCAGTAGTAACTTGATCTGTTTCTTCATGATCATCATCATCAACTTCCTCCCTTGTCGGTGCAGGCACCTCAGGAACAGTTTCCTGCGCTGCGCTACATTCCGGTCCAGGAGGGGTGACTGTCACCTCATCAAGTTCTACTTTCCTCCCACTCACTTCTTTCGAGAGAAACTCTTTCTCCAGAAAGCATCCATTCTTGGCAACAAAGACTTTGCCTTCGGATCTGTGGTAGAAGGTGTACCCAATTGTTTCCTTTGGGTATCCTATGAAGACGCATTTCTCCGATTTGGGTTCGAGCTTTTCAGGTTGAAGTTTCTTGACATAAGCATCGCAACCCCAAACTTTTAGAAACGACAGCTTCGGTTTCTTGCCAAACCAAAGTTCATACGGAGTCGTCTCAACGGATTTCGACGGAGCCCTATTTAAAGTGAATGCGGCAGTCTCTAAAGCATAACCCCAAAAAGATAGCGGTAAATCGCTGAGGGACATCATAGATCGCACCATGTCCAACAGAGTACGATTTCGACGTTCGGACACACCGTTACGTTGAGGTGTTCCGGGCGGTGTCAATTGTGAAACAATTCCACAGCTTCTAAGGTGTGTGCCAAATTCATGACTTAAATATTCACCCCCACGATCCGATCGCAAGAACTTTATTTTTCTGTCACGTTGATTCTCAACCTCATTCTGAAATTCCTTGAACTTTTCAAAGGTCTCAGACTTGTGTTTCATCAAATAGATATACCCGTATCTACTCAAGTCATCCGTGAGGGTGAGAACATAACGGTAGCCTCCGAGAGCCTCAACACTCATTGGACCGCACACATCGGTATGTATGATTTCCAACAAGTTGGTTGCTCGCTCCATTGTTCCGGAGAACGGAGTCTTGGTCATCTTGCCCAAGAGGCATGGTTCGCACGTGTCAAATGATTCATAATCAAGAGACTCCAGAAGTCCATCCGAATGGAGCTTCTTTATACGTTTGACACCAATATGACCAAGGCGGCAATGCCACAAGTATGTGGGACTATCGTTATCAACTTTACATCTTTTGGCATCTACACTATGAATATGTGTATCACTACGTTCGAGATTCATCAAAAATAAACCATTGACCAGCGGGGCATGACCATAAAACATATCTCTCAAATAAATAGAACAACCATTATTCTCCGATTTGAAAGAATATCCATCTCGCATAGGACGAGATCCAGAAACAATGTTCATGCTCAAAGCTGGTACTAAATAACAATTATTCAGGTTTAAAACTAATCCCGAGGGTAGATGTAGAGGCAGCGTGCCGACGACGATCACATCGACCTTGGAACCATTCCCGACGCGCATCGTCACCTCATCCTTCGCCAGTCTCCGTTTATTCCGCAGCTCCTGTTTTGAGTTACAAATGTGAGCAACTGCACCGGTATCGAATACCCAGGAGCTACTACGAGTGCTGGTAAGGTACACATCAATAACATGTATATCATATATACCTTTGACGTTGCCGGTCTTCTTGTCTGCTAAGTATTTGGGGCAGTTCCGCTTCCAGTGACCCGTTCCCTTGCAATAAAAGCACTCTGTCTCAGGCTTGGGTCCATACTTTGGCTTTTTCCCAGCAACATGCTTGCCAGGCGCGGCAACTTGCTTGCCGTCCTTCTTGAAGTTCTTCTTACCCTTGCCTTTCTTGAACTTAGTGGTTTTATTGACCATCAACACTTGATGTTCTTTCTTGATGTCTACCTCCGCTGATTTCAGCATTGAATACACCTCGGGAATGGACTTCTCCATCCCCTGCATATTGAAGTTCAGCACGAAGCTCTTGAAGCTTGGTGGGAGCGACTGGAGGATTCTGTCAACGACCGCTTCATCTGGGAGATTCATTCCCAGCTGAGACAAGCGATTGTGCAATCCTGAAATCTTGAGGATGTGCTCACTGACAGAACTGTTCTCCTCCATCTTACAGCTGTAGAATGCGTCGGAGACATCATATCTCTCGACTCGGGCATGAGCTTGGAAAACCATTTTCAGCTCTTCGAACATCTCGTATGCTCCATGGTTCTCAAAACGCTTTTGGAGCCCCGATTCTAAACTGTAAAGCATGCCGCACTGAACCAGGGAGTAATCATCACTACGCGACTGCCAGACGTTCAAAACGTCTTGGTCAGCATCGGGAGCAGGTGCATCACCTAGCGGTGCTTCTAGGACATATGATCTCTTGGCAGCTATGAGGATAATCCTCAGGTTACGGAACCAATCCGTATAGTTGCTACCATCGTCTTTCAGCTTGGTTTTCTCTAGGAACGCGTTGAAGTTGAGGGAAACTGGAGCGTGGGCCATTTGATCTACAAGAGATATTGTAAAGAATTTAGACTAAGTTCATGATAATTAAGTTCATCTTAATCAAATTATAATGAACTCCCACTCATAATGACATCTCTCAAGTCATCTAAGTGATACACGATCCGAATCGAGTAGTCCGTGTCCGATCATCACGTGAGACGGACTAGTCAAAAACGGTGAACATCTTCATGTTGATCGTATCTTCTATACGACTCGTGTTCGACCTTTCGGTCTTCCGTGTTCCGAGGCCATGTCTGTACATGCTAGGCTCGTCAAGTGAACCCTAAGTGTATCGCATGTGTAAATCTGTCTTACACCCGTTGTATGTGAACGTTAGAACCTATCACACCCGATCATCACGTGGTGCTTCGGAGCAACGAGCTTTAGCAACGGTGCACAGTTAGGGGAGACACAATACTTGAAATTTTAGTGAGAGATCATCTTATTTACTACCGTCGTTCTAAGTAAACAAGATGCAAAAACATGATAAACATCACATGCAATCAATTAAAGTGACATGATATGGCCAATATCATCTTGCTCCTTGGATCTCCATCTTCGGGGCACCATGATCATCTTGTCACCGGCTCGACACCATGATCTTCATCATCATGAAATCCATCATCGTGTCTTGAAGAAGTCATCACACCAACTATTACTTCTACTACTATAGCTAACGTTTAGCAATGAAGTAAAGTAATTACATGGCGTTATTCAGTGACACGCAGGTCATACAATAATTAAGAAAACTCCTATGGCTCCTGCCGGTTGTCAAGTTCATCGACATGCAAGTCGTGATTCCCTATTACAAAAACATGATCAATCTCATACATCACATATATCATTCATCACATCTTCGTTCTTGGCCGTACCACGTCACAAAACACATGCTGCAAAAACAAGTTAGACGTCCTCTAATTGTTGTTGCAAGTTTTACGTGGCTTCTATAGGATTTCTAGCAAGAACGTTTCTTACCTACGCCAAAACCACAACGTGATTTGTCAACTTCTATTTACCCTTCATAAGGACCCTTTTCATCGAATCCGATCCGACTAAAGTAGGAGAGACAGACACCCGCCAGCCACCTTATGCATCTAGTGCATGTCTGTCGGTGGAACCAGTCTCACGTAAGCGTACGTGTAAGGTCGGTCCGGGCCGCTTCATCCCACAATACCGCCGAATCAAGATTGACTAGTAACGGTAAGAAAGTTGAACAAGATCATACGCCCACAACTGCTTTGTGTTCTACTCGTGCCAAGATGCTACGCATAAAACCTAGGCTCTGATACCACTGTTGGGGAACGTAGCATAAATCAAAAATTTTCTACGTCTTCACCAAGATCCAAGTATGGAGACATCTAGCAACGAGCAACTAAGAGTGCATCTACATACCGTTATGAAGATTGCGTGCGGAAGCTTTCAACGAAGCAAGGATGAAGTAGTCGTACTCTTCACGTTCTTCGTCACCGATGATCTAGCGCCGAACGGACGACACCTCCGCGTTCAACACACGTACGGTGCAGCAACGTCACCTCCTTCTTGATCCAGCAAGGGGGGAGGAGAAGTCGTCAGAGATCCGGCAGCACGACGGCGTGATGACGGATGCAGTGGAGATCGCAGCAGGGCTTCGCCGGGCTGCCCTGCAAAGGAGTTGGGAGGTGTGACGGGAGGGGGAGAGGCGCCAGGGCTGAGGTGCGGCTGCCCTCTCCCCCCCCCCCCACATATATATAGGGGGCCAGGGGGGCGCCAGCCCCTTGCAGATCCAATCTGCAAGGGGGGGCGGCGGCCAGGGAGGAGTCCCCCTCCCCCAAGGCAAGTGGTGGCCCCCCCTCCCCTTAGGGTTTATCCCTAGGCGCAGGGGAGGTGGGCCTCCCTTGGTGGTGCGCCAGCCCTGAGGGCTGGACACATCCCCTTGCGGCCTAGGGGCCCCACCGGGAGGGGTGGCCCCACCCGGTGGACCCCCGGGGCCCCTCCGGTGGTCCCGGGACACTCCCGGTGACCCCCGGAGATCACCCGTTGGCCGAAACTGGACTTCCCATATATCAATCTTTACCTCCGGACCATTCCGGAACTCCTCGTGACGTCCGGGATCTCATCCGGGACTCCGAACAACTTTCGGGTTTCCACGTGCATTAATCTCTATGACCCTAGCGTTACCGAACCTTAAGTGTGTAGACCCTACGGGTTCGGGAGACACGTAGACATGACCGAGACCACTCTCCGGTCAATAACCAACAGCGGGATCTGGATACCCATGTTGGTTCCCACGTGTTCCTCGATGATCTTCATCGGATGAACCACTGTGTCAAGGATTCACTCAATCCCGTATGTTATTCCCTTTGTTCATCGGTACGGTACTTGCCTGAGATTCGATCGTCGGTATCCCCGATACCTTGTTCAATCTCGTTATGGCAAGTCTCTTTACTCGATCCGTAATTCATCATCCCGTGACTAACTACTTAGTCACATTGAGCTCATTATGATGATGTCTTACCGAGTGGGCCCAGAGGTACCTCTCCGTCATACGGAATGACAATATCCCAGTCTCGGTTCGTACCAACTCAACAGACACTTTCGGAGATACCCGATGCGTACCTTTATAGCCACCCAGTTACGTTGTGACGGTTGGCACACCCAAAGCACTCCTACGGTATCCGGGAGTTGTACAACCTCATGGTCTAAGGAATAAATACTTGACACTGAAAAGCTTATGCATTACGAACTATACGATCTCGTGTTATGCTCAAGTTTGGGTCTTGTCCATCACATCATTCTCCTAATGATGTGATCCCGTTATCACTGACATCTCATGTCCATGGTCAGGAAACCGTGACCATCTGTTGATCAACGAGCTGGTTACTAGAGGCCTACCAGGGACTCATTTTGGTCTATGTATTCACACATGTATCGCTGTTTCCGTACAATACAATTCAAGCATGAATAACAGACAATTATCATGAGCAAGGAGATATAATAATAATGCTTTTATTATTGCCTCTAGGGCATATCTCCAACAGTGCAATCCTGAAATCTTGAGGATGTGCTCACTGACAGAACTGTTCTCCTCCATCTTACAGCTGTAGAATGCGTCGGAGACATCATATCTCTCGACTCGGGCATGAGCTTGGAAAACCATTTTTAGCTCTTCGAACATCTCATATGCTCCGTGGTGCTCAAAACGTTTTTGGAGCCCCGACTCTAAGCTGTAAAGCATGCCGCACTGAACCAGGGAGTAATCATCACTTCGCGACTGCCAGACGTTCAAAACGTCTTGGGCCGCATCGGGAGCAGGTGCATCACCTAGCGGTGCTTCTAGGACATATGATCTCTTGGCAGCTATGAGGATAATCCTCAGGTTACGGACCCAATCCGTATAGTTGCTACCATCGTCTTTTAGCTTGGTTTTCTCTAGGAACGCGTTGAAGTTGAGGGAAACCTGAGCGTGGGCCATTTGATCTACAAGAGATATTGTAAAGAATTTAGACTAAGTTCATGATAATTAAGTTCATCTTAATCAAATTTTAATGAACTCCCACTCAGAATGACATCTCTCTAGTCATCTAAGTGATACACGATCCGAATCGACTAGCCCGTGTCCGATCATCACGTGAGACGGACTAGTCATCAACGGTGAACATCTTCATGTTGATCGTATCTTCTATACGACTCGTGTTCGACCTTTCGGTCTTCCGTGTTCCGAGGCCATGTCTGTACATGCTAGGCTCGTCAAGTGAACCCTAAGTGTATTGCGTGTGTAAATCTGTCTTACACCCGTTGTATGCGAACGTTAGAACCTATCACACCCGATCATCACGTGGTGCTTCGGAGCAACGAGCTTTAGCAACGGTGCATAGTTAGGGGAAACACATTACTTGAAATTTTAGTGAGAGATCATCTTATTTACTACCGTCGTTCTAAGTAAACAAGATGCAAAAACATGATAAACATCACATGCAATCAATTAAAGTGACATGATATGGCCAATATCATCTTGCTCCTTGGATCTCCATCTTCGGGGCACCATGATCATCTTGTCACCGGCTCGACACCATGATCTTCATCATCATGATCTTCATCATCGTGTCTCGAAGAAGTCGTCACGCCAACTATTACTTCTACTACTATAGCTAACGTTTAGCAATGAAGTAAAGTAATTACATGGCGTTATTCAGTGACACGCAGGTCATACAATAATAAAGACAACTCCTATGGCTCCTGCCGGTTGTCAAGTTCATCGACATGCAAGTCGTGATTCCCTATTACAAAAACATGATCAATCTCATACATCACATATATCATTCATCACATCTTCGTTCTTGGCCATACCACGTCACAAAACACATGATGCAAAAACAAGTTAGACGTCCTCTAATTGTTGTTGCAAGTTTTACGTGGCTTCTATAGGATTTCTAGCAAGAACGTTTCTTACCTACGCCAAAACCACAACGTGATTTGTCAACTTCTATTTACCCTTCATAAGGACCCTTTTCATCGAATCCGATCTGACTAAAGTAGGAGAGACAGACACCCGCCAGCCACCTTATGCATCTAGTGCATGTCTGTCGGTGGAACCAGTCTCACGTAAGCGTACGTGTAAGGTCGGTCCGGGCCGCTTCATCCCACAATACCGCCGAATCAAGATTGACTAGTAACGGTAAGAAAGTTGAACAAGATCATACGCCCACAACTGCTTTGTGTTCTACTCGTGCAAGATGCTACGCATAAAACCTAGGCTCAGATGCCACTGTTGGGGAACGTAGCATAATTCAAAAAATTTCTACGTCTTCACCAAGATCCAACTATGGATACATCTAGCAACGAGCAAGTAAGAGTGCATCTACATACCGTTATGAAGATTGCGTGCGGAAGCTTTCAACGAAGCAAGGATGAAGTAGTCGTACTCTTCACGTTCTTCGTCACCGATGATCTAGCGCCGAACGGACGGCACCTCCGCGTTCAACACACGTATGGTGCAGCAACGTCACCTCCTTCTTGATCCAGCAAGGGGGGAGGAGAAGTCGTCAGAGATCCGGCAGCACGACGGCGTGATGACGGATGCAGTGGAGATCGCAGCAGGGCTTCGCCGGGCGCCCTGCGTGGGAGTTGGGAGGTGTGACGGGAGGGGGAGAGGCGCCAGGGCTGAGGTGCGGCTGCCCTCTCCCCCACCACATATATATAGGGGCCAGGGGGGGCGCCTGGACCCCCTGCAGATCCAATCTGCAAGGGGGCGGCGGCCAAGGGGGGTTCCTTGCCCCCCAAGGCAAGTGGAGCCCCCCTCCCCTTTAGGGTTTGAACCCTAGGCGCAGGGGAGGTGGGCCTCCCTTAGTGGTGCGCCAGCCCAGAGGGCTGGACACATCCCCTCGCGGCCTAGGGGCCCCACCGGGATGGGTGGCCCCACCCGGTGGACCCCCGGGGCCCCTCCGGTGGTCCCGGGACGCTCCCGGTGACCCACGAAGATCACCCGTTGGCCGAAACTGGACTTCCCATATATCAATCTTTACCTCCGGACCATTCCGGAATTCCTCGTGACGTCCGGGATCTCATCCGGGACTCCGAACAACTTTCGGGTTTCCACGTGCATTTATCTCTACGACCCTAGCGTTACCGAACCTTAAGTGTGTAGACCCTACGGGTTCGGGAGACACGTAGACATGACCGAGACCACTCTCCGGTCAATAACCAACAGCGGGATCTGGATACCCATGTTGGTTCCCACGTGTTCCTCGATGATCTTCATCGGATGAACCACCGTGTAAGGATTCACTCAATCCCGTATGTTATTCCCTTTGTCCATCGGTACGGTACTTGCCCGAGATTCGATCGTCGGTATTCCCGATACCTTGTTCAATCTCGTCATGGCAAGTCTCTTTACTCGATCCGTAATCCATCATCCCGTGACTAACTACTTAGTCACATTGAGCTCATTATGATGATGTATTACCGAGTGGGCCCAGAGGTACCTCTCCGTCATACGGAGTGACAACATCCCAGTCTCGGTTCGTACCAACTCAACTGACACTTTCGGAGATACCCGATGCGTACCTTTATAGCCACCCAGTTACGTTGTGACGGTTGGCACACCCAAAGTACTCCTACGGTATCCGGGAGTTGTACAACCTCATGGTCTAAGGAATAATTACTTGACACCGAAAAGCTTATGCATTACGAACTATACGATCTCGTGTTATGCTCAAGTTTGGGTCTTGTCCATCACATCATTCTCCTAATGATGTGATCCTGTTATCACTGACATCCTATGTCCATGGTCAGGAAACCGTGACCATCTGTTGATCAACGAGCTGGTAACTAGAGGCCTACCAGGGACTCATTGTGGTCTGTGTATTCACACATGTATCGCTGTTGCCGTACAATACAGTTCAAGCATGAATAACAGACAATTATCATGAACAAGGAGATATAATAATAATGCTTTTATTATTGCCTCTAGGTCATATCTCCAACACGATCCAACTTAGCCTGAGCTAAAGGGACATACCTTCGAGCACGGGGTACCACTTCTTGGTAAGTTCACCCAGATAAGCCTCCAGGTCAATCCTCTTCTGGAAGAGGGCCTCGTATTTGTCATTCAGAACACTCTTGGCATTCTTCAGCCGAGTCACCTCTTGGCTAGCTGCGTCTGATGGGCCTCTAACCCCTCGTTGGTTACCCCAAGTGGAAGGTGTGAGATGCAGTGTTGTGGAAGTTTTTCCCTTAGCAAAGATGCCAAGGATCGAATCCCGAGAGACTCCTAGGTTCAACAAGTAGGTGTCAACTGCTAACGGCCCCAGATATTAGCAATCAACGTGGACCTGCACACAGATACAAATAACTTTGCTCCCAACGAGTACAGAGAGGTTGTCAATCCCTCCGGCCTTGTAGTTCACAAAGGATTAAACGCAAATGATAGTAGTGATAGATAATGTTTGCAATAGTAAGTAAAAGCGAAAAGTAAATAGCGGATGTGATCAATGATGGTAATATGGACCGGAGTCTCATGATGTTCACTAGTGATGTCTCTCTCCCAAAAGATGATAAAACAGCTATGTGAGGTAAACGAATTACAGCTGGGCAATTGACAGGACCACGAACGCAAACCAATGCTGACTACATTGCAATAAAGGTTGAGGTTCAAAGCATGGGCGGTACGCCAAAGTAAGTAGACCGAAATCCATCAATATCTACTACTAATCAACCACCTTGAGATATCTATCCAGAACATCTCGCTGGTATTAAGTTGCGAGCCCCACCCATAGTGTAAACTCAAAGCAACAGACAACTGCATTAAAAGAACTTTGCGTAAAGTAAACAATCCTTGCACCCGCGGGCACAAGCACCGTTGTTTTCCCCCTTGTGGCAACAACACATCCCCTAGACTCATGTTTCTGTCACTCAAGCTAGTCATCGAGGGGCATGAACCCACAATCAAGCATAACGTTCCCTCTTGGAGTCACTACGTATTACTTGGCCAAAGCAATAAATAACAACGGAGAACATGCAAGAATTACTTATGAACATAAATATAAAAGAGGTAGATCAAATATATTACTCAATCACAATCTGAACATAATCTCATAATCCATCGGATCCCAGCAAACTCATCATAGCAACAGCATAAGGATTACATATGTGCCTCGATCATGTAGGGCAGCTCACGAGGACTAATTAGTGAAGCACAAGAACGGGAGCAATAAATAACAACGGAGAACATGCAAGAATTACTTATGAACATAAATATAAAAGAGGTAGATCAAATATATTACTCAATCACAATCTGAACATAATCTCATAATCCATCGGATCCCAGCAAACTCATCATAGCAACAGCATAAGGATTACATATGTGCCTCGATCATGTAGGGCAGCTCATGAGGACTAATTAGTGAAGCACAAGAACGGGAGGAGAACATCACATAGCTACTGGTCATGGACTCATGGTCCAAGGGAGACTACTCACAACTCATCCGGGAGGCGTCCATGGTGGTGGAGAGGCTCCCGATGGTGATCCTACCCTCCGGCAGGGTGCCGGGAAGAGTTCTCCTGGTGCTCCCGATCTTGGAAGCGGCGGCGGCGGCGGAACAGAGATGAGATCGCGAAAAAGAGTTCCCGTCCCCAGGGTTTCGAAGGACGCTCTAAATATATGCCAAAGGGGGGCACCAGACGGGGTTCGGGGGGCCCAGGCGCCCCCCGGCGCGGCCCAGGGGGGGCGCGCCGTCAGGGCGCCTGGGGCCCTGGT
>LR738711.1:925854604-925944585 GCA_902687465.1 Secale cereale | reverse complement strand
CCCCCCCCCCCCCCGGCTGTACTTCGGGCGCAAGGTAGGTTCTGGAACGCTGATTTTTTATATAATTTTTATGGATTTTTCCTGACAGGTCTCGTAATGTGAAAACCTGAAATACAAAAACAGCCGAAAACAGAAACTGGCACTGGGGTGCACTGGATTAGTAGGTTATTCCAAATATGATCAAAAGTGTATGGAAGTGTATAAATATCATAGCAATATCACCCAAAAGTGGCATGGAGCAAGCAGAAATTATAGATACGTTTTGGACGTATCAACATCCCCAAGCTTAATTCCTGCTCGTCCTCGAGTAGGTAAATGATAACAAGAATAATTTCTGTGGTGACATGCTATTAACCATATAGGACTTTTTATAGTCATTTGACAAAAGCTTACTGAGACAATGATTCTAGAGTAATTAAGTTGCCTCATGAGAAAATCACAAAGGACTGAAAGTTTTACAACATGACATTGAAGCATCAAATAGATTTGCAATGAACATGATGTGCAAATATGATAAAGTGATATCTAGCTTGCCCCCTTTAGTGAAGCAAAACATAAATGCAGGGGCACCTTCAAGGTTTAAGTGATGACTAGATACAATGATTTCAAAATAAACGATATCACAATCATGCAAAAGACAATGCTACTTTGGAACAATGCACATTACACTTAGAATGACAATCATGCTCTCAGTAGTTGGTGCTTGAAGAAAGAAGGTGGAGACTCAACATAAAAGTAAAAGAATGGTTATGTGCTAGAGCTTTTTATTTTGAAAACATAGAAGCAATTTTGTCAATGCTAGTAGTACTTCATATGTGTCATGCATAAGACATCCTATAAGCTGCAAGCCTCATGCATCGAATACCAATAGTGCTCGCACCTTGTCCTAATTAGCTCGGATTTCCATGGGTTATCATTGCATTACATATGTTTCAACCAAGTGTCACAAAGGGGTACCTCTATGCCACCTGTACAAAGGTCCAAGGAGATAATCGCATTTGATTTCTCGTTTTTGATAGATCTCAACTTGAGGACATCCATACCGGGACAACATAGAAAATAGATGATGGACTCCTCTTTAATGCATAAGCATATTCTCATAAGAGATTGAGGATTAATGTCCAAGCTAAAACTTCCACCATGATACATGGCTTTGGTTGGCGGCCCAATGTTCTTCTCTAACAATATGCATACTCATTCAACCCATGGAAAATCACCCTTACTTCAGACAAGACGAACATGCATAGCAACTCACATGATATTCAACAAAAGTGTGACAGTTGATGGCGTCCCCAGAAACATGGTTACCGCTCAGCAAGCAACTTATAAGAAATAAGATACATAAGCAACATATTCTTTTCCACAATAGTTTTTAAGCTACTTTCCCATGAGCTATGTATTGCAAAGTTAGTCTGCTTAGTACAGGTGGAGGTTAGCAAAAGACTGGGAGCGACCAACTAAGAGAGCAATGACGGTCATAATCATGCAGAGCGACAAAGCAACATTGAATCAGGCATGGTAGTTATATCGCTACTCAGAAATAAAAGATCATCAAGGCTTGACAGACTTTCTTTACAGTCTTAAATATGCGTGAGCATACGCCAAGTCAATGAAAATAAATTCTTGAAGGAAGATATTACTAAACCATACCACATCATAGGCAAACAAATCAAGTTGGTACTCCAATAACACATTGGGAATCCCCCAGCTATTTGAGACTAACCATAAGAAAACCTGAACTACTAAACGCCATTATGCACGTAGCATCTTTATCATAGACATATTAACCAATGCAACGGAAGCAAACTCTCTTAATAAGGTAAGCATGATAATTAAAGAGAGTTCAAGCAACCAACTAAACAAAAGCTCTTTGAAAAGATAAGCATGAATACTAAGAGCTGAACATGATAGTAGCTATTAAAAGACAAAGAACACACACAGCAAAGATAGACATGAAAATTCTATGTTATGTTCTAGGTAGAAGTGGAGCGTGTTTCTCTCCCACTTAAAGAAAGCTGAGTTCCGACTCTTTATGAAAAACTAAAAAGGAAACTAAAAGCAGGACGCTCCAAGCATAGCACTTAACACATGAAGTGATAAAAATATAGCGGAACGAAAGACGAACTGATAATGTTGATGGAGAAGGGGATGCACGGGGGCATCCCCAAGCTTAGACGCTTGAGTCTCCTTGAATATTTCTTGGGGGTGCACGGGGGCATCCCCAAGCTTGAGCGCTTGACACTCCTGAATCTTTTTATCATCTTCCCTCGCACACATGAAAACTCCCTTCATACATAACTCATCATAATCTGATTAGCGAGGTTAGTACCCTTAATAAAATAATTGTTCCTTGCTGGAAATAAAGATATTCTTGAAGGTCTACTGTTTCTCAAGATTGCCAAAAGGTTTTTGCAAAGAAAAAGCAAGCTCTTGGTTTGCAAAATGAAGGGAAGGCAAAACAGGACAGAATCTGTGAAAAACAGAACAGCAGGTAGTAATTGATTTGTTCGGGGTACTTCTGCAACTCAAATCAAAAAACTCAGAACAGACGCACGAAAGACAATTATATAGAGAACGCTTTCGAAATAATTCAGACCAAAAAGATGATCTGGTGATTTTATACGAATTTTTCTATCCAAGGACAGAATCTGTTTCCTGGACAGCTCCTCACAACTTTTGAACTTTCTAGCAATCAGAGGCTATACTTGGCACAAATATGAAAAGCAAAGATACAATGATGATGCTACAGTAGTAAACAACATCAATACACAACAAAAGCAAAATATAAAAATTTATTCATGTTCGCTGCCTCCCAAAAGCGCTTTCTTTTATGCCTTTAAGCTAGGCATAATGCAAAAAGGAATCAATAACCATCATAATAATCGGAGTTATAAATTGATTCATATGGTTCCTCAACAAGTTCACTCTTGTTCCTTCTAGGAAAGGGGTACACACCTTTTGCCTTCCCGCGTAAGCGGATTTGTCCCTTACCTATATCGATGAAGCCTTTTACCGCTCGGAGGAAGTCCCTTCCAAGCACTATATTTCCTTGGTTTGGCTCCATGATGAAGAAATCAACCATTGCAATCCCTTTAAGGAATTTAACTGGCACATCTTTTATTCTTCCCTGGATTTCAGAAATATCTCCATTAGTGTGTTCAAGATAAGATGGTAGTCTATCCATGTTAAATTTTAAAAATCATGAACAGTTTTTGGCATAGTAGAAACCATAGATCCAATATCACAATAAGCAAGGAAGTCTTGATTAGAGATGCTAATCCTAACAAGAGGCTCCCAGTCATTATCTATTTCCAAAATATCTCTCTTATTGGGTTTGGGTTTCTCTACCTTCATTAAGTCTAGAGCATCCATTCTCTTTTCAATAGTAGCAAGTCTATCTATGACAGTATCAAAATTATGATCATAAACAAAGTAACTAGATAGACCATGTATAATTTCAAGAGCTCTAGCTTCATCACACTCTAGGAAATCTCCCTCGGCTATAATATCAAGAGAGTGTTTACACCATTTAAAAAGACCCTGGTAAAAATTCCTAAGCACAATTTTTATAGGTATCCAAGGCATAATTCTCCTATGTGCATCAGAAATTATGTCCCATGCCTTCTTCATATTTTCTCCACCCCTTTGATGGAAATCTAGAACTTCAGATTCCCTCAAAGCACCATATCCTAACATGTTTAGCTAAACAGATAGGACTACTAATAGGTAGGCAAAATAAATTTTTTTGTAATTTTTGATAAAGGATACTAAAGCGAAAACTGAAAGGTAAACTAACAAGACTAAAAAGCAAAGGTAAAAGATTGCATGCAACTCCCCTATCCTGAAGAGTGGAGTCCCCGGCAACGGCGCCAGAAAAACTCCTTGATGGGCCTCTAACCCCTCGTTGGTTACCCCAAGTGGAAGGTGTGAGATGCAGTGTTGTGGAAGTTTTTCCCTTAGCAAAGATGCCAAGGATCGAATCCCCAGAGACTCCTAGGTTCAACAAGTAGGTGTCAACTGCTAACGGAGCCAGATATTAGCAATCAACGTGGACCTGCACACAGATACAAATAACTTTGCTCCCAACGAGTACAGAGAGGTTGTCAATCCCTCCGGCCTTGTAGTTCACAAAGGATTAAACGCAAATGATAGTAGTGATAGATAATGTTTGCAATAGTAAGTAAAAGCGAAAATTAAATAGCGGATGTGATCAATGATGGTAATATGGACCGGAGTCTCATGATGTTCACTAGTGATGTCTCTCCCAAAAGACGATAAAACAGGTATGTGAGGTAAACGAATTACAGCTGGGCAATTGACAGGACCACGAACGCAAACCAATGCTGACTACATTGCAAGAAAGGTTGAGGTTCAAAGCATGGGCGGTACGCCAAAGTAAGTAGACCGAAATCCATCAATATCTACTACTAATCATCCACCTTGAGATATCTATCCAGAACATCTCGCTGGTATTAAGTTGCGAGCCCCACCCATAGTGTAAACTCAAAGCAACAGACAACTGCATTAAAAGAACTTTGCGTAAAGTAAACAATCCTTGCACCTGCGGGCACAAGCACCGTTGTTTTCCCCCTTGTGGCAACAGCACATCCCCTAGACTATGTTTCTGTCACTCAAGCTAGTCATCGAGGGGCATGAACCCACAATCAAGCATAACGTTCCCTCTTGGAGTCACTACGTATTACTTGGCCAAAGCAATAAATAACAACGGAGAACATGCAAGAATTACTTATGAACATAAATATAAAAGAGGTAGATCAAATATATTACTCAATCACAATCTGAACATAATCTCATAATCCATCGGATCCCAGCAAACTCATCATAGCAACAGCATAAGGATTACATATGTGCCTCGATCATGTAGGGCAGCTCACGAGGACTAATTAGTGAAGCACAAGAACGGGAGGAGAACATCACATAGCTACTGGTCATGGACTCATGGTCCAAGGGAGACTACTCACAACTCATCCGGGAGGCGTCCATGGTGGTGGAGAGGCTCCCGATGGTGATCCTCCCCTCCGGCAGGGTGCCGGGAAGAGTTCTCCTGGTGCTCCCGATCTTGGAAGCGGCGGCGGCGGCGGAACAGAGATGAGATCGCGAAAAAGAGTTCGCGTCCCCAGGGTTTCGAAGGACGCTCTAAATATATGCCAAAGGGGGGCACCAGACGGGGCTCGGGGGGCCCAGGCGCCCCGCCGGCGCGGCCCAGGGGGGCGCGCCGCCAGGGCGTCTGGGGCCCTGGTGGCCCCCCCCCAGCTGTACTTCGGGCGCAAGGTAGGTTCTGGAACGCTGATTTTTTATATAATTTTCCTGGATTTTTCCTGACAGTTCTTGTAATGTGAAAACCTGAAATACAAAAGCAGCCGAAAACAGAAACTGGCACTGGGGTGCACTGGATTAGTAGGTTAGTCCAAATATGATCAAAAGTGTATGGAAGTGTATAAATATCATAGCAATATCACCCAAAAGTGGCATGGAGCAAGCAGAAATTATAGATACGTTTTGGACGTATCAGCGTCGAGTGAACCCTTCAGCCTGGTGATCTCCGCCTCAAGTGCGCCTACGAAAGCCAGCTTCTGTGCCACCAGTTCTGCCTTCTCTTCAGCCGCCTGTTGCACCGCCGCCAAGTCGCGGTCTTTTTGCTCCAAGGCCGCTTTCAGTTGACCTGCAAAAGACATCACTGGACAGATGAACATGAGAAGACACAAGGCGTACTTATCAAAAGTCAGTCAACAAATGGTTAGCGTCAGTTACCAGCCACGTCGTCCCGCGTCTTCTTCAGGTGGTCCCGAGCCAGCTGCAAGTCGAGATTGAGCTGGATCTGCTTCTTCTCAAGGTCTGCAAATTTGGCTCCAAACTTGCAAGATCTCTGCATCAACACAACAAAACAAGATTCTAAGACTACAGTCGAGTCAAACACTCAACTGCAGTCTCGGGCACCGAGCGTGCCCCCACTGGTTCTCACTCGGCCAAGATCAGTCTGGCTCGAGCTCAAAAAAAACAACAAGGAGGAAAAGTTCTATCATCAGACCATGGCCGACTACCAGCAGTCGACCACGGTCTCGGGGACTACACCCAGTGGGTGGACTGAGCGTGCCCCCACCGGTTCTCACTCAGCCAAGATCAGTCTGGCTCGAGCTCAAGGGAAGTTGAAAGCAAACGCTAAAAGACCACACGTCAAGACTCTCACCCAGTGGGCGTGGCATCATCTTACGAACAAAGCAACATCTTTTTTCAAACCGAAGACTATTCCAACCCAGCACGTCAATCAGTGGAGAAAACAAACCTGGACGTTGGTCCGAAGGGCAGAACTAGCATCGTAAGCAGCCATGCTGGCCTCGTATGCCGCCTTCGTCTTCTCCATCATCAACCCCGCCTGGCGAACGACTTCTTGAGCTGTGCCCACGGGATCCTCCGGGAGGTGATAGGAGGAGAAGAGAACGGACGACGGAGCAGGCGCTGAGTCGACGGCCGGAGCGGGCGCTGGTTCGACGACCGAAGCGGGCGCTGGGTCGATAGCTGGGACAAGCGCTAGTCGACGGCCCCTCCAGCTGACGAAGCAGGGCGTTCGGTTGACACGGGGACGGCGAAGGAGACCGTGGCTGTGACCGCGTCTTCCTATTGCTGGGCCTCCGGGCCAGAAGGCACCTTCCGGACCTTCTTCCCCGTGCGTCGTCGAGCCCCTCCCAGGCGCTCCTCATCGACATCATCATCGTCTGGGAGCTGTATGACGTGGTGTAGCACTTCAAAACAAACAATTGTGAAGTTCAGTCGACCGTCAGCCCTAGCCGACGAAAAGTAAGACACGATCTACAACTCGCACCCGCGCGGGATGTTGCGGCATCTGCGGTCTCCTCGTCGTCCCGGCCCTGGTCGATGTCCATCGAGGTCGTGGAGGCAGCAGCACTGAAGAATTCCCTCGAAGATGAGTCAACGAAGACATGGTCGACCTCCGAAAGGTAGAAAGGAACGAAACTAAATAGTACTTACGTGGAGGCGATGGGAACATCCACCTTAATCTTGGGCAGAGCCTTCCGGGGCTTGGCGGTGATAACCTTGGGATGCTTGGGCACCTTCTCAGATGGATCGAGAGTGGCCGTGTGAGCTCGCTCGGGCGTTTGGGAGCTGGAGGGACCTGTCCGAGGGCGCACAGCCCCTGGGTCGTGCTTCCCGCTGCTGTAGTCCTCGCTCTCCTCTTCGGTCTCCTCCTTCGACTTCCACTCGGAGACGTCGCACACGCCCTCCTCGCCCTCCTGGACCAGGTCCCCGTTGGGCAACGAGCACATTTCAGTATAGATCTGCAAAAAAGGAAGATTAGCCAAACATCAGTCGGACTCGTCAAGACAATTGCAAGCCAACAGCAGGAACACCACTCGGGAGCCGAGGACAGACCTTGTCGGGCAGATGGTCAGCATCGAATGGGAGGACTCTCTCGGACCCCCTGGGGTTGTCCTTGTTCCCCGTGACGCACTTCAGGCACTGCGCCACGTACTTCATGTCGGCCGCCTCCGAGTGGACTCGCGACGAGTCGTCGGTGCCGGAGTACAACCACATCAGGTGGTCCCGATCCTGGAGCGGCTGGATCCTCCGCGTGAGGTACACCCCAATCAGATCCAATCCTGTTACTCCCTCGCGGACCAACTGGACGACCCGTTCCACCAACATGTTCACTTCGGCCCTCTCGTCTCTACCCACGATCATTGAAGGAGGCTGGCTAGCTCGATCAAGAGAAAAAGGGGGGAGTCCGGTCGACTGACCAGGATTCGGACATTCCTTGTAATAGAACCAAGTCGACTGCCAGCCCCGAATCGACTCCAGAAGAATCATGGGGGGAAAAGGCGCTCATATTCCTAAGCTGGATGCCGAACCCGCCGCACGCCTGGAGGACGTGCGTCTTCTCGTCACTCGGGTTCGCCTTCTTGACGGTTTGCGAGCGGCAAGTAAAGATGTGTTTGAACAAACCCCAGTGCGGTCGGCAGCCGAGGAAGTTCTCGCACATGAAAACGAACGCGGCAAGGAAAGTGATGGAATTGGGCGTGAAGTAATGCAGCTGGGCACTGAAGAATATCAAGAAAGCACGAAAAAGGGGTGCGGAGGCATGGAGAAACATCGGTCGACGTGGGTCGCGAGGAGGACGCACTCGCCCTCCCGCGGCCGGGACTCGAGCTCGCCCTCCGGCACCCGCCAGGAGCCGTGAGCGACCAGTCCCTCCTCCTCCTCCAACTCCTCCAAATCCTCCGCCGTGATGGTGGACTGATGGCTTCTCGCCCCTCGTTGGTTACCCCAAGTGGAAGGTTTGAGATGTAGCGTAACGGCTAGTTTCCCTTGGCAAGATACCAAGGATCGAATCCCGTGAGACTCCGAGGGTCGACAAGAAGGTGTCAACTGCTAACGGCGCCAGATACTTAGCGGTTGACAGGACCTGCACACAGATACAAATAACTTTGCTCCCAACGAGTACAGAGAGGTTGTCAATCCCTCCGGCCTTGTCGTTTACAAAGGATCAAACACAAGAGGTAATAGTGATAGGTATGACTGCAACTAGGAAATAAAGATAGGAAGTAAATATAAGGTGTGATCAATGATGGTAATATGGACCGGGGTCCCATGATGTTCACTAGTGATGTCTCTCTCCCAAAAGATGATAAAACAGCTAAGCGAGGTAAACAAATTACAGCTGGGCAATTGACAGGATTATGTGCGCAAACCAATGCTAACTATGCTGTAAAGAAAGGTAGAGGCTCTAAAGCATGGGCGGTACGCCAAGGCAAGTAGACCGAAATCCATCTGCATCTACTACTAATCATCCACCTTGAGATATCTATCCAGAACATCTCGCTGGTATTAAGTTGCGAGTCCCACCCAAAGTGTAAACTCAAAGCAACAGACAACTGCATTAAAAGAACTTTGCGTAAAGTAAACAATCCTTGCACCCGCAAGTACAAGCACCGTTGTTTTCCCCCTTGTGGCAACAGCACATCCCCTAGACTCATGTTTCTGTCACTCAAACTAGTCATCGAGGGGCATGAACCCACAATCAAGCATAACGTTCCCTCTTGGAGTTACTACCTACTACTCGGCCAAAGCAATAAACAGCAACGGAGAACATGCAAGAATTACTCAAGAACATAAATATAAAAGAGGTGAATCAAATATATTACTCACACACAATCTGAACATAATCTCATAATCCATCGGATCCCAGCAAACTCAGCAGAGCAACAGCATAAAGATTACATATGTGCCTCGATCATGTAGGGCAGCTCACGAGGTCTAATCCATGAAGAACAAAGAGGGGAGGAGAACATCACATAGCTACTGTTCATGGACCCATGGTCCAAGGAAGACTACTCACAACTCATCCGGGAAGCGTCCATGGTGGTGGAGAAACTCCCGGTGGTGGTTCTACCCTCCGGCAGGGTGCCGGGAAGAGTTCTCTTGGTGCTCCCGATCTTGGAAGTGCGGCGGCGGCGGAACAAAGGCGAGATCGTGAAAAAGGGTTCCGTCCTCGAGGGTTTCGGGACGCGAGGAGTATATATGCCAAAGGGGGTCACCAGAAGCGGAGAGGGGGGCCCAGGCGCCCCCCCTAGGCGGCCAGGGGTGGGGCCGCCTGGGCTGGCCACCTGGGCTGCCCCTTTCTCCCCAATGGCCCTGCTTTGGTTTTTCTTGAAGCTCCCGATACGCTGATTTTTCCTGTATTTTTCCCGGAATTTTTAGGGCACTTTTAATATGGGGGAAACCTGAAATAGAAAAACAGCAGAAAACAGGAACTGGCACTGTGGTGCACTGAGTTAATAGGTTAGTCCAAATATGATCAAAAGTGTAAGGAAGTGCATAAATATAATAGCAATATCACACAAAAGAGGCATGGAGCAAGCAGAAATTATAGATACGTTTTGGACGTATCAACATCCCCAAGCTTAATTCCTGCTCGTCCTCGAGTAGGTAAATGATAACAAGCATAATTTCTGTGGTGACATGCTATCAACCATATAAGAACTTTTAAGTAAAGCAATCAAGGCATGTAATTCAATTCAAGTCATAACAAGCAAGAGTCTATATTAGTATTGTAACAAGTAACATAAGAACATAAAGGTGCAAGAGCTCTCGCTGTCCGTGACTCGAATGTCTCCAAATGGTGTTTGCGTGCAAGAAAGGGGATAGGGATATATGAGAGAGTAAAACATAGTTTTTGTATTGTTGAGAACTTAATCTACTAAAGTTTCACACTTGGTCTTCTTTGGAATCTTATCTTGAGTCATCCCCAGACCGTCAGCCAGGTACAAGTCAAAATGATCCACTCCCTTTCGATATTTTGAGCACTCATGCAATGGATGAGCGTAAGCAAGAAATTCGACACTTAGGATGGCAAAGAGATAAAAATGATGGAGGGGGAAGACAAAAAAGGTGTGAAAGGCTCACATCAATGAGGACAATCATCGGCGAGAGAAAGCCAAATGATAGATATGATGTGAGGAGTAGGGATTGCCATGCAACGGATGCACATATGAGCTAAGGTAAGCTCTCCAATGGAACTAGTGGGGGTGCATCCAACTTGCTTGCTCAAGAAGACCTAGAGCTCTTTTGAGGAGGCTCATCATTGGAATATACAAGCCAAGTTCTATAGTGTAAAGGTCCCCACATAACTATATGCATGAATGATAATCTCTATGGAGTACAAGGTATAAGATGGAGTACGAGTGTGGATCTCTCAAAAGAAATAGTAGTGTGCCCCCTTCTCTCTTTTTATTTATTTTTCTCTTTTTTTTTATTTTTTTTATTTTTTTGTGGCTTCCATGGCTCTTTCTATTTATCTCTCATTCGTCCTCTTTGGGATCTTTTGATTTTGTCCTCTTTGGGATCTTTTTATTTGTCCTCTTTGGGATCTTTTCTTCACTTTAGGGGCAACACTCTATGTATTACAAGAAGTATAGAAGATCTTTCACACTTTACAAAAGTACTCAACATAAAGAAAATGAAACTATCATGATGTATGCAAATGTATGCCTCTGCCAGTGTAGCAGGATATGCAATGATACTAGTGCGTCATGTAGCAATGATTAGGGCAAGGCCCAACTAGCATGCGGCTCATCGATCAAGCAAAAAGCATGTATGACATGAAGATCAAGTCATGAGAAGATGGCTGTTGCATGGCAATGTATCTCGGAAAGGCTATGGAAATGCCTTAATAGGTAGGTATGGTGGCTGTTTTGAGGAAGGATATAATGAGGCTTATGATGACAGAGCGTATCGTGCCAAGGATTTGGATGCACCGGCGAAGTATGCGCCAACTCTCGAGGTGAGAAAGGGCAATGCACGGTACCGAAGAGGCTAGAAAAATATGGTTAGGTGGAAGTGTCAACTTTCGAATACTCACATTAGTCCAAAGAACTCATGCACTTATTATCGGTAACTCTCAATCTAATTAGGAGGTTCACAAAGAGACAAGTACCCCGAGGAGGTGTGTATGGGGGTTTGGTTACCCTTGCGCATCCTCGACCCATGGTACGTGAGTGTACTCTAATATTCGATCCCTCCAAAGATTAGTGATCCATTTAGTAGCTAAAGTTCTCAACTATTTTGTAGGTTTTCGAAAATAAACAAGGATTGCCCAAAATACGACATCTATCACTAATAGGCTAAAGCTCTTGACACCAAAAGTTCAGACATTACTCATGGCAATACCTCAAAACTATTGCAAGTTACTACTAAAATTAAATAGCAACCTCAATTGCCTACTTTAAGTTAAGACACACAACTCAGTGCAACAGGCAAACTCTCTTAACAAGATAAACATGAAAACTCAAGAGAGTTCAACAACCAACTAAACAAAAGCTCTTTAAAAAGAAAAGCATGAAAACTAAGAGCTAAACATGACAACAGCTATGGAAAGACAAAGAACACACACAGCAAAGGTAAGCATGAAAATCCTATGTTGTGTTCTAGGTTGAAGTGGAGCGTGTTTCTCTCCCACACAAAGAAAGCTGGGTTCTAACTTGTTATGAACAGCAAGCAAAGCTAAAGAAAACTAAAAAGGAAACTAAAAGCAAGACGCTCCAAGCATAGCACATAACGCATGAAGTGATTAAAATATAATGGAACGAAAGACGAACTGATAATTGTTGATGGAGAAGGGGATGCACGGGGGCATCCCCAAGCTTAGACGCTTGAGTCTTCTTGAATATTTCTTGGGGGTGCACGGGGGCATCCCCAAGCTTGAGCGTTTGACCCTCCTGGATCTTCTTTTATCATCTTCCCTCACACACTTGAAAACTCCCTTCATACATAACTCATCATAATCTGATTAGCGAGGTTAGTACTCATAATAAAATATTTTTTCCCTACTGGAAATAAGGATAATCTTGAAGAGCTACTGTTTCTCAAGATTGCCAAAAGGTTTTTGCAAAGAAAAAGCAAGCTCAAGGTTTGCAAAATGAAGAAAAGGCAAAACAGGGCAGAATCTGTGAAAAACAGACCAGCAGGTAGTAAATAATTTTTTCGGGGCACTTCTGCAACTCAAATCAAAAAACTCAGAACAGACGCCCGAAAGCCAATTGTATAGAGCACGCTGTCAAAACAATTCAGATCAAAAAGATGATCTGGTGATTTTATACGAATTTTTCTGTCCAAGGACAGAATCTGTTTCCTGGACAGCACGTCACAACTTTTGCACTTTCTTGCAATCGGAGGCACAAAGCTGAAAAGAAAAGATACAATGATGATGCTACTGTAGTAACAAACATCAAGACACAACAAAAGCAAAAAATAAATCCTAATTCGTTGTGGGCTGCCTCCCAAAAGCGCTTTCTTTTATGCCTTTAAGCTAGGCATGATGCAAAGAGATCAAGTTGTATCAATTGAACCATCATCAAGATCATCAAAAAGCTCTTCAATAGTACAACTAGTCTTAAGAGGACTTTCAAATAAAGGCCTAATAAAGATACTTCTAGGGAGAAGACCAAAAGGTGGAAAGTCAATGGAAGATTCATTTATAAATTTATCAAAGAGAGGTGTTTCTTCCAAAGTCTTCACAGTTTCAACCCCTTTGGCAATAGATGGATTACTTTTGGAACGAGGAGCCTTTGGAACGTAAATGAACTTAGGCTCCTTCTTTTCCGGAGTTTCTACCTTTTTGGTTTTGATTGAGGAGAAAGTAGTTCCTAAAGTGTCAAAGATTTCCTCAATCTTGTCTATCCTAGAAGAATCCAAGTCATGGGATTTGATGGTCTCCAAAGTTTTGAGAATTTTATGCATGGAGCTATCAAGCCTATTCAAATTCCCTTGGATCTTACGATCCAACTCATTTATCTTATTAATGCTTGGCATCTCTAGCTCTATCTTTTTAGTTTTTTCATAATGTGAGCTAGGGTAATGTCCTCTTGAATGCTAACAACAGGGGGATTTCCAACAAGATTTTCCATAATACTAAGAGATTCCCAAACTGGGGCTTCTAGGAAATTTCCATTGATAGCAGAATCTAGAATAAACCTATTCCAAGAAGTAATTCCAACATAAAAATTTCTAAGCAGGATAGTAGTAGATTGCTTCTTGGTGGCTCTTTTTTGAGAATCATTAATTCTATACCAAGCATTTTTTAGACTTTCACCACCTCTTTGTTTAAAGGTGAGCACCTCTGCCTCACCAAAGGCAAAAGGACCAGACATAATGCCAACTAAAAGCAAGATAACTATTTTTGTGATTTTTGATAAAGGACACTAAAGCAAAAACTGAAAGGTAAACTAACAAGACTAAAAAGCAAAGATAAAAGATAGCATGCAACTCCCCTATCTTGAAGAGTGGAGTCCCCGGCAACGGCGCCAGAAACTTTGCTTCATGGCTTCTCGCCCCTCGTTGGTTACCCCAAGTGGAAGGTGTGAGATGTAGCGTAACGGCAAGTTTCCCTTGGCAAGATACCAAGGATCGAATCCCGTGAGACTCCGAGGGTCGACAAGAAGGTGTCAACTGCTAACGGCGCCAGATACTTAGCGGTTGACAGGACCTGCACACAGATACAAATAACTTTGCTCCCAACGAGTACAGAGAGGTTGTCAATCCCTCCGGCCTTGTCGTTTACAAAGGATCAAACACAAGAGATAATAGTGATAGGTATGATTGCAACTAGGAAATAAAGACAGGAAGTAAATATAAGGTGTGATCAATGATGGTAATATGGACTGGGGTCCCATGATGTTCACTAGTGATGTCTCTCTCCCAAAAGACGATAAAACAGCTAAACGAGGTAAACAAATTACAGCTGGGCAATTGACAGGATTATGTGCGCAAACCAATGCTAACTATGCTGTAAAGAAAGGTAGAGGCTCTAAATCATGGGCAGTACGCCAAGGCAAGTAGACCGAAATCCATCTGCATCTACTACTAATCATCCACCTTGAGATATCTATCCAGAACATCTCGCTGCTATTAAGTTGCGAGTCCCACCCAAAGTGTAAACTCAAAGCAACAGACAACTGCATTAAAAGAACTTTGCGTAAAGTAAACAATCCTTGCACCCGCAAGTACAAGCACCGTTGTTTTCCCCCTTGTGGCAACAACACATCCCCTAGACTCATGTTTCTGTCACTCAAACTAGTCATCGAGGGGCATGAACCCACAATCAAGCATAACGTTCCCTCTTGGAGTTACTACCTACTACTCGGCCAAAGCAATAAACAGCAACGGAGAACATGCAAGAATTACTCAAGAACATAAATATAAAAGAGGTGAATCAAATATATTACTCACACACAATCTGAACATAATCTCATAATCCATCGGATCCCAGTAAACTCAGCAGAGCAACAGCATAAAGATTACATATGTGCCTCGATCATGTAGGGCAGCTCACGAGGTCTAATCCATGAAGAACAAAGAGGGGAGGAGAACATCACATAGCTACTGGTCATGGACCCATGGTCCAAGGGAGACTACTCACAACTCATCCGGGAAGCGTCCATGGTGGTGGAGAAGCTCCCGGTGGTGGTTCTCCCCTCCGGCAGGGTGCGGGGAAGAGTTCTCCTGGTGCTCCCGATCTTGGAAGCGCGGCGGCGGCGGAACAGTGGCGAGATCGTGAAAAAGGGTTCCGTCCTCGAGGGTTTCGGGATGCGAGGAGTATATATGCCAAAGGGGGTCACCAGAAGCAGAGAGGGGGGCCCAGGCACCCCCCCTAGGCGGCCAGGGGTGGGGCCGCCTGGGCTGCCCCTGGCTCCCCTCTGGCCCTGCTTTGGTTTTTCTTGAAGCTCCCGATACGCTGATTTTTCCTGTATTTTTCCCGGAATTTTTAGGGCACTTTTAATATGGGGGAAACCTGAAATAGAAAAACAGCAGAAAACAGGAACTGGCACTGTGGTGCACTGAGTTAATAGGTTAGTCCAAATATGATCAAAAGTGTATGGAAGTGCATAAATATAATAGCAATATCATACAAAAGAGGCATGGAGCAAGCAAAAATTATAGATACGTTTTGGACGTATCATGGACCAGATCCAATCCCCCTGGATCCAACCAGGAGGGAGCCCGAACCTCGATGACGATCCGCTACAGCTGGACCACCTCCCCTTCCCCGTCGCCGCCTTCTTCGAACGCTCCATCGCCGCGGTCTTATCCTTGCCCATGGCGCGCGAGCCGGCGGTTGCTATGGAGAAAGCGAGAAGGAGCAGAGGCACGGCGGAGAGGCAGGGGCGAAAGAGCAAGGAATGGGCGCACAGTGCCCCCGATTTGGGCTCGGCGCGCACTTATAAGCACCCCGGTCGAGTGGCTGACCGGTGGCCCCGAGCGATCTTATCAAATCCCGCAACAGGCGCGGACGTGATACATGGCAAAAAAAGTGGCGCGAGGATCAAGGCGTCCCGAGCATATCCGTCCGATTGCTGCGGCACGTCCCGCCCCGCGCGCTTCCCCAAATTTCGAAACCCCATGGAACCTGGCGACCAAAGAGCAACCAACCCCGCCAAAAACTGCGCACGCCAACGGCACCCGACGCATAGCGCAAAGTCCAGTCGACGGAAGACGCGACCAACGCACTCGACGGTTCCAGAATTGATCAAGGCGACCAAGACAAGATTGAGGAGGACAACCTAGTCCGCGATCTCAGAGAAGACTGCCCCAAGGGCGTCGAGCCAGAACCGGAGCTTTCCTCAGCACTCTTTCCTGCTCAAGCCTCAATCCATTCGGGGGCTACTGACGAGGTTACAGACCTAGGGTAGGGTCACAGGCCTGACCAAGGTACCCCACCCAAGGTCACTACCCCAGAAGATCAAAAGACAAAACCTACGATGACAAAGACAGTCGACTGAGACGACCCAAGAAGACATCCCACTCGACTGGACATCACCTATAAGATGACTCAACTCCACTCGACCGATCCAAGGCACTCGACCCCCGAAGGTCAAAGGTCCCTTAGGACAATAACGGTCTAGTATTTACTCGCCATAGTGTATGCCTTTATTACTCTTTACTGTAGGCATTATCAGTAACGTCTGCCTTAATTAACATTGAACCCTTGGTAACGTGGAGCATGGCTAGGGTCCTGGCATACTATATAAGCCACCCCCTCCTCCTGTACAAGGGTTCACATCCCTGTAACTCACACCTATACACATATCAGTCGACCGCCTCCGGGCACCGAGACGTAGGGCTGTTACTTCCTCCGAGAACGGCATGAACTCGTAAAACACCTCGTGTACAACTCCACCTTGGCTAGGGCCTTGCCTCCTCCTTCGTACCCCCTACTCGTACTGTCAGGCTTAGAACCACGACAGCGGCGAACGGCGACGACAAGGTCATGGAGAACTGTTCTCCATGGCTCTCAAGGATGGCGCACGCTCCTGGCTTATGAACTTGCCCGAGGGCTCAATCTCTTCTTGGGATGAGCTTCGCGATCAGTTCATCTCTAATTTCTAGGGCACCCGCGATCATGCCGCCACCATCAACGACATGCGACGCATGAAGCAGTGCCCTAGTTTGACCCTCCACAAGTACATCCAGTGCTTCACCCAAGTATGCCACAAGATCCCGTGGGCCTCGTACGAAGCCATCATCTCGGCGTTCACCAATGGCGTCACAGACGTCAGGATATGCGAAAAGCTCGCCATTAATGACAATCTGAGTACGGCGCTGGAGTTGTTCAACCTGGCAGATAACTGCGCCAGGGTGAAGAGGGCCGCCTCTCCCTCTACAGCGACCCTGACATCGAGCTCGACGAGAAGAAGGCTAAGGACTTTCCAATAGGGTAGGTCTCAAAATATAGATTTTTTCTTCCACATGGGTGCGTGTCCGTTAGTGTCATTCGGAACAGGTTGTCCGCCAGGACCCTTTCCAAAAATTACTTTTAAATCCTTAACCATATCAAGTATATGATCACCGGTACGGTGGTTGGGCTTCTTCCGGTGATCTGCCTGACCTTTGAAATGCCTGCCTTTCTTTCTTAAGAGATGCCTGATTGAAAGAAATCGACGATGTCCCAGGTACACATTCTTCTTTCATTTATCCAAATATATACTTTCATTCTCATCTAAAAAGTGTGTGCATGCATTGTATCCCTTGTTTGTCTATCCTAAAAGGTTACTAAGAGTAGGCCAATCATTAATGGTTACAAACGACAACGCTTGTAGGTCAAATTCCTCCTGTTTCTGCTCATCCCATACATGTACACCTTTTATATCCCACAACCATAAAAGTTCTTCAACTAATGGCCTTAGGTACACATCAATGTCTTTGCCGGGTTGCTTAGGGCCTTGGATGAGCAGTGGCATCATAATGAACTTCCACTTCATGCACACCCAAGGAGGAAGGTCATAGATACATAGAGTCACATGCCAGGTGCTATGATTGCTGCTCTTCTCCCCAAAAGGATTAATGTCATCTACACTTATACTAAACCATAAGTTCCTTGCGTCATCTGCAAACTTCGGCCACTTTCTCTCGATTTTTCTCCACTGCGACCCATCAGCGGGTATTCTCAACATCCCGTCTTTCTTACGGTCTTATTTGTGCCATCGCAACAATTTGGCATACTCTTTGTTTTGGAACAAATATTTCAACTGTGGTATTATAGGAGCATACCACATTACCTTGGCAAGAACCCTCTTCCTGGGATGCTCGCCCTCAACATCACCAGGGTCATCACGGCTGATCTTATAGCACAATGCACCGCATACCAGGCATGCATTCAAATTCTCGTACTCCTCACCGCAGTAGAGGATGCAGTCATTAGGGCATGCATGTATCTTCTACACCTCTAACCCTAGATTGAAGACAACCTTCTTTGATTCGTACATGCTGCCTGGCAATACGTTGTCCTTTGGAAGCTTCTTCTTTAATATTTTCAGCAACTTTTTAAAATTCCTTGTCCGATACACCATTCTTTGCCTTCCATTGCAGCAATTCCATTGTGGTAACCAGATTTTTCTTGTCATGTTCGCAATTTGGGTACAACAATTTTTTCTGATCCTCTAACATGCGCTGCAACTTCAAGTTCTCCTTTTCACTTGCGCAGTTTCTCTTTGCATCAGCAATGACCCAACCAAGATCATCAGCGTTCTCATCTGATGCCTCTTCTTCAGCTTCTCCCCCATTATAGTACCATCGTATTAAGGGAACCTAGGATAGTTTTTATCATCCTCTTCTTCTTCGATTCATTGTCTTCCATTATTACTCCTTTTTCTCCGTGCTTGGTCCAACATTTATAACCGGACATACAGCCGGACTGAAGCAGGTGGCCGTGAAGGATTTTTTAGGTAGAGTAATTCCTACATTCTTACAGACAACACATGGACAACACAAAAAACAATTCTTCTTTTTTGCCTCAGCCCCACACAGAAAACTATGAACGCCATTAATGAATTGGGGAGAGCGGCGGTCAACGTACATCCATTGCCGGCTCATATTCATTGCACAAGATCGAAAATACCAAATTAATACAAGTTCATACATATTTCTCGTAAAACAACATACAACTATCTAGCTAAAGCATTTAAATGCAACAACAAATGCGATCAAAATTGCAACTAAGCTAATAATTGATCCAAGAGCACAGCGATACCAAGCATCTGTATTAACGGCATATTTTCTAATCTTCAAGTGCATTGCATCCATCTTGATCTTGTGATCATCGACGACATCGGCAACATACAACTATAATTTCATCTTCTCTTCTTCAATTCTTTTCAGTTTGTTCTTTCAAAAAATCATTTTCTTTTTCAACTAAATTTAACTTCTAGACAAGAGGGTCTGTTGTAATTTTCGGTTCACATACCTACTAGATAAAAATATCTATGTCAACTTGATGGCCATAATTGTCATAAACACGAAATGAAAGTAATAGTTATAAAAGATAATATACCACATTGACGTGCGCTTGAGATGCATCGGTATTTCCCCAAAGATGAAGGGATGATGCCGCACAACGACGGTAAGTATTTCCCTCAGTTATGAAACCAAGGTTATCGAACCAGTAGGAGAACCACGCAACACTATGTAAACGGTACCTGCACACAAAGAACAAATACTCGCAACCCGACTCGTTAAAGGGGTTGTCAATCCCTTTCGGGTAACGGTGCTAGAAATTGACGTGTTGACGAGATAAAATTGTAGTAGATTGAAAGATGTAAATAAAAGCAAATAAAACACAACAAGGTAATTTTGTGTTTTTGATAATATAGATATGAAAATAAATTTGCAAAGAAAGGCAAAGGCAAATGGCAATACAGATCTGAAAGTATATGATTGGAAAAGAGACTCGGGGGCCGTAGATTTCACTAGTGGCTTCTCTCGAGAAAATAGCATGCGGTGGGTAGACAAATTACTATTGAGCAATTGATGGAAAAGCAAAGAATTATGACGATATCCAAGACAATGATCATGTATAATTGTATATAGGCATGCTACTTCTCGAGCTTGCATTGTATTTCCTCGATGAGGAAAGGGTGATGCAGCACAGTAGTGTAAGTATTTCCCCTCAGTTTTTGAGAACCAAGGTATCAATCCAGTAGGAGACCATGCGCGGGTCCCTTGCACCTGCACAAACAAATAAGAACTTCGTAGCCAACGCGATAAGGGGTTGCCAATCCCTTTACGGTCACTTACGAAAGTGAGATATGATAGATATGATAGTTTGATATTTTTGGTATTTTTGGATATAAGAACAGAAAGTAAAAAACAGTAAAGTAAAGTAGATTGTAGATTGATATGTTGAGAATAGACCCGGGGGCCATAGGTTTCACTAGTGGCTTCTCTCATGATAGCAGAATTCTACGGTGGGTGAACGAATTACTGTCGAGCAATTGATAGAAGAGCGAATAATTATGAGAATATCTAGGCATGATCATTATATATAGGCATCACGTACGTGACAAGTAGACCGAAAACGATTCTACATCTACTACTATTACTCCACACATCGACCGCTATACAGCATGCATCTAGAGTATTAAGTTCAAAAGAACAGAGTAACGCCTTAAGCAAGATGACATGATGTAGAGGGATAAACTCAAGCAATATGATATAAACCCCATCTTTTTATCCTCGATGGCAACAATACAATACGTGCCTTGCTGCCCCTGCTGTCACTGGGAAAGGACACCGCAAGATTGAACCCAAAGCCAAGCACTTCTCCCGTTGCAAGAACTATAGATCTAGTAGGCCAAACCAAACCGATAATTCGAAGAGACTTGCAACGATATTATAATCGTACATAAAAGAATTCAGAAAAGAACCAAATATTTCTCATAGATAATCTTGATCACAAACCCACAATTCATCGGATCTCGACAAACACACAGCAAAAAGATAACATCGAATAGATCTCCTCGAAGACCGTGGAGAACTTGGTATTGAGATCCATAGAGAGCGAATAAGCCACCTAGGTACTAACTATGGACCCGAAGTTCTATGGTTAACTACTCACAATTCATGGTGAGGCGATGGTGTTGATGTAGAAGCACTCCGTGGAAGATCCCCCCTCCGGCGGAGCTCCGGAACAGGCCCCAAGATGGGATCTCACGGGAACAGAAGGTTGCGGCGGTGGAATTAGGGTTTTTTCTGTTGCTTCGATGTTTTCAGGGTACATGGGTATATATAGGAAGAGGGAGGGCATCGGGGGAGCAATGTGTGGCCCACGAGGCAGGGGGCGCGCCCAGGGGGAGGGGGCGCGCAGCCACCCTCGTGGACACCACATGTGCCCTATCCCGTGGTTCTCAAGTCTCCCGTGAAGATATCGCTCCAAAAATATCTCTCCCGAAGGTTTCATTCCGTTTGGATTCCGTTTGATATTCCTTTTCTGTAAAACCCTGAAATAGGCAAAAAAAAACAGCAATCTGGACAGGGCCTTTGGGTTAATAGGTTAGTCCCAAAAATAATATAAAAGTGTATAATAAAGCCCATTAAACATCCAAAACATCATATATAATAGCATGGAACAATCAAAAAATATAGATACGTTGGAGACGTATCAAGCATCCCCAAGCTTAATTCCTGCTCGTCCTCGAGTAGGTAAATGATAAAAACAGAATTTTTGATGTGGAATGCTAACCAACATAATTTTCAATGTAATCTCTTTATTGTGGCATGAATGTTCAGATTCGAAAGATTCAAGACAAAAGTCTATATTGACATAAGAAATAATAATACTTCAAGCATACTAACAAAGCAATCATGTCTTCTCAAAATAACATGGCTAAAGAAAGTTATCCCTACAAAATCATATAGTCTGGCTATGCTCCCTATTCATCACACAAAATATTCATATCATGCACAACCCCGGTTTCAGCCAAGCACTTGTTTTCATACTTAATTTTTTCAAACCTTTCAAGTTTCACGCAATACATGAGCGTGAGCCATGGATATAGCACTATGGGTGGAATAGAGTGGTGGTTGTGAAGAATACAAAAAGGAGAAAGATAGTCTCACATCGACTAGGCGTATCAACGGGCTATGGAGATGCCCATCAATAGATATCAATGTGATTGAGTAGGATTGCCATGCAACGGATGCAATAGAGCTAAAAATGTATGAAAGCTCAACAAATGAAACTAAGTGGGTGTGCATCCAACTTGCTTGCTCATGAAGACCTAGGGAAATTGAGGAAGCCCATCGTTGGAATATACTAGCCAAGATCTATAATGAAAATTCCCACTAGCATATGAAAGTGACTAAACATGAGACTCTCTATCATGAAGAACATGGTGCTACTTTGAAGCACAAGTGTGGAAAAGGATAGTAGCATTGTCCCTTCTCTCTTATCTCTCATCTTTTTGGAGGGGCTTCTCTTTTTTTTAGCCCCTCTCTATATTTTTTGGGCCATCTCTTTTTTTGTCCTTTCCTCACATGGGACAATGCTCTAATAATGATGATCATCACACTTTTATTGAATTACAACTCGATATTACAAATCGATACTAGAACAAAGTATGACTCTATATGAATGCCTCCGGCGGTGTACCAGGATGTGCAATGAATCAAGAGTGACATGTATGAAAAAATTATGCATGGTGGCTTTGCCACTAATACGATGTCAACTACATGATCATGCATGGCAATATGACAATATGAAGCGTGTCATATGAACGGAACGGTGGAAAGTTGCATGGAAATGTATCTAGGAATGGCTATGGAAATGCCATGATAGGTAGGTATGGTGGCTTTTTTGAGGAAGGTATATGGTGGCTGTTTTGAGGGAGGTATATAGTGGGTGTATGCTACCGGCGAAATTTGTGCGGTACAAGAGAGGCTAGCAATGGTCGAAGGGTGAGTGTGCGTATAATCCATGGACTCATCATTAGTCATAAAGAACTCATATACTTATTGCAAAAATTAACGAGTCTTGGTAGGAGTTAACCATCGCGCGCCCCCGACCTCCACACAAAGGATGACACTCTACAAATACCTCATGCTCTAACTTCGTCACATAGCGGTTCACCATACGTGCATGCTACGGGAATCACAAACTTGAACACAAGTATTTCTCAATTTCATAATAACTCCACTAGAATGACTCTAATATCACTATCCCCACATCTCGAAACAATCATCAAGTATCCAACTTCTCATCATATTCAATGCACTTTGTGTGAAAGTTGTTACTACATTTATCTTGGATGCCTATCATATTAGGTCTAGTTTTATAACCAAAGAACATTACCATGCTGTTCTAATAGACTCTCAAAAGGATATAAGTGAAGCATGAGAGATCAACAATTTCTACAAAATAAAATCAGCATCGTGCTCTAAAAGATATAAGTGAAGCACTAGAGCAAACTATTTAGCTCAAAAGATATAAGTGAAGCACATAGAGTGTTCTAACAATTTCTAGGACATATTTATCTCTCTCAAAAAGGTGTGTCCAGCAAGGATGATTGTGGCAAACTAACAAGCAAAGACTCAAATCATACATGACGCTCCAAGCAAAACACATATCATGTGGTGAATAAAAATATAGTCTCGAGTATAGTTACCGATAGATGAAGACGAAAGAGGGGATGCCTTCCCGGGGCATCCCCAAGCTTAGGCTTTTGGTTGTCCTTGAATTTTACCTTGGGGTGCCTTGGGAATCCCTAAGCTTAGGCTCTAGCCACTCTTTGTTCCATAGTCCATCAAACCAGTACTCAAAACTTGAAAACTTCAAAACACAAAACTTAGAGAAAAATCTCGTGAGCTCCGTTAGTATAAGAAAACAAACCACCACTCAAAGGTACTGTAGTGAACTCATTATTTGTTTATATTGGTGTTAAACCTACTGTATTCCAACTTCTCTATGATTCATATCCTCCAATACTATTCATAGATTCATCAAAATAAGCAAACAACACACGAAAAACAGAATCTGTGAAAAACAGAAAAGTGTGTAGTAATCTGTAACTTTCGCATACTTCTGTAACTCCAAAAAAAATTCAAATAAATTGGTAAACGTGAGGAATTTGTCTATTAATCATCTACAAAAAGAATCAACTAAATAGCACTCTCCAGTAAAATCTGGTGACTATTCTCGTGAGCGCTAACGTTTCTGTTTTTTACAGCAAGGTCATATAAACTTCACACATGTCTTCCCAAAGCTTTATTTGGCACAAACACTAACTAAAACACAAAACCATATCTAAAGAGAAGCTAGATGCAATATTTATTCCTAAACAGATGCAAAAACAAAGAAAATAAAATTGGGTTGCCTCCCAACAAGCACTATCGTTTAACGCCCCTAGCTAGGCATGATACAAGGATAGATCTAGGTATTGCCATCTTTGGTTTTTACCTTTTTGGCGGAGTCAAGTTCGAATCCGGGAGGTTCTTTACGTTTCCCTTCATATTCGGAAATCTTTAGATCTAACGAATCCAACCGCTTATTGCAAAGGGTAATCAACATATTAATGTGGTGAAGGTTTCCACTAACATTCTTAAGAGGTTCGAGAGACTTTTGTAGTATTTTCATTACTTCACAAATTTTCTCAAAACCTTGTGTCTCTTCCGGGGTGGAGGGTTGTCCGAATAACTCTATCAAAACATTATAAGAATCAAGGGTATGACTCCCCAAGAAATTTCCTCTGGTAACGGTACCATGGACAAGCCTATTCCAAGGAGTTATCCCAACATAAAAATTGCGAAGAAGCACAGAAGTGGAAAGCTTCCTAATAGATCTATTTTGAGCATTACAAATTCTATACCAGGCATCTTTTAGATTTTCCTCCTCCCTTTGTTTAAAATTAAGAACCTCACTCTCGGGAGTATTGATAATGATAGGTGTGCTAGACATGGTGACAAGCAAGCAATCTAACACACAAGCAAACAAGAAGCAAGCAGACGGTAAACACACGGCAAAAAGAAGGCAAATAAAATGGCAAGGGTCAAGTGGGGGAGAGGAAAACGAGAGGCAAATAAATGTAATGCGAAGGATAAGGGTTTGTGATAGGTACTTGGTATACGACTTTTGCGTAAGCCTCCCCGGCAACGGCACCAGAAATTCTTCTTGCTACTTCTCGGGCTTGCGTTGTATTCCCTCAAAGAGGAAAGGGTGATGCAGCACAATAGCGTAAGTATTGCCCTCAGTTTTTGAGAACCAAGGTATCAATCCAGTAGGAGACCACGCGTGAGTCCCTCGCACCTGCACAAACAAATAAGAGCTTCGCAGCCAACGCGATAAGGGGTTGTCAATCCCTTTACGGTCACTTACGAAAGTGAGATCTGATATATATGATAGTTCGATATTTTGGGTATTTTTGGATATAAGAACAGAAAGTAAAAACAGTAAAGTAAAGTAGATTGTAGATTGATATGTTGAGAATAGACCCGAGGGCCATAGGTTTCACTAGTGGCTCCTCTCATGATAACAAAATTCTACGGTGGGTGAACGAATTACTGTCGAGCAATTGATAGAAGAGCGAATAATTATGAGAATATCTAGGCATGATCATTATATATAGGCATCACGTCCATGATAAGTAGACCGAAACGATTCTGCATCTACTACTATTACTCCACACATCGACCGCTATCCAGCATGCATCTAGAGTATTAAGTTCAAAAGAACAGAGTAACGCCTTAAGCAAGATGACATGATGTAGAGGGATAAAATCAAGCAATATGATATAAACCCCATCTTTTTATCCTCGATGGCAACAATACAATACGTTCCTTGCTGCCCCTGCTGTCACTGGGAAAGGACACCGCAAGATTGAACCCAAAGCCAAGCACTTCTCCCATTGCAAGAACTATATATCTAGTGGGCCAAACCAAACCGATAATTCGAAGAGACTTGCAAGGATATTATAATCATACATAAAAGAATTCAGAAAAGAACCAAATATTTCTCATATATAATCTTGATCATAAACCCACAATTCATCGGATCTCGACAAACACACCGCAAAATGATTACATCGAATAGATCTCCTCGAAGACCGAGGAGAACTTGGTATTGAGATCCAAAGAGAGAGAAGAAGCCATCTAGGTACTAACTATGGACCCAAAGTTCTATGGTTAACTACTCACAATTCATGGTGAGGCGATGGTGTTGATGTAGAAGCACTCTGTGGAAGATCCCCCCTCTGGCGGAGCTTCGGAACAGGCCCCAAGATGGGATCTCACGGGAACAGAAGGTTGCGGCGGTGGAATTAGGGTTTTCTCTGTTGCTTCGATGTTTTCAGGGTACATGGGTATATATAGGAAGAAGGAGGGCATCAGGAGAGCAATGTGGGGCCCACGAGCCTGGGGGGCGTGCCCCCACCCTCGTGGTCTCCCATGAAGATATCGCTCCAAAAATATCTCTCCTAAAGGTTTCATCCCGTTTGGACTCCGTTTGATATTCCTTTTCTGTAAAACCCTAAAGTAGGCAAAAAATAGCAATCTGGACTGGGCCTTCGGGCTAATAGGTTAGTCCCAAAAATAATATCGAAGTATATAATAAAGCCCATTATACATCCAAAACATCACATATAATAGCATGGAACAATAAAAAATTATAGATACGTTGGAGACGTATCAAGGCATCACGTCCAAGATTAGTAGACCGACTCCTGCCTGCATCTACTACTATTACTCCACACATCGACCGCTATCTAGCAAGCATGTAGTGTATTAAGTTCTTGATAAAATGGAGTAATGAAATAAGAATGATGACATGATGTAGACAAGATCTATTCATGTAAGAATAGACCCCATATTTTTATCCTTAAAAGCAACGATACATGCATGCCTTGCTGCCCCTTCTGTCACTGGGAAAGGACACCGCAAGATCGAACCCATTACAAAGCACATCTTCCCATTGCAAGATAAATAGATCAAGTTGACCAAACAAAACCCAAATATCAAAGAAGAAATACGAGGCTATAATAATCAATAACGGGTATTAAATCAAGGAAAATCTAATCATAAACTTACAATTCATCGAATCCCAACAAACACATCGCAAAAAGTAATTACATCAAATAGATCTTCAAGAGACCATTGTATTGAGATAAAAAGAGAGAAGAAGACATCTAGCTATTGCATACAGACCCGTAGGACTGTGGTAAACTACTCATGCATCATCGGAGAGGCACCAATGAGGATGATGAACCCCTCCGTGATCGTGTTCCCCTCCGGCGGAGTGCCGAAAAAGGGCTCCAGATTGGATCTCGTGGTTCTGGAACTTGCGGCGGATGGAATAAAATTTCGTCGACTCCCCTAGGGTTTCTGGAATATTGGAGGATTTATAGAGCAAAGAGGCGGTGCGGGAGGCCACCGAGGTGGGGCAGAACCCACCTAGACGTGCCTGGGGGGGGGGCAGGCGCGCCCTGGTGGGTTGTGCCCCCCTCAGGGCACCCCCCCTAGGTGCTTGTCTCACCCACTGGATTTCTTCTGGTCCAAAATATCCATAAAAAGTTTCGCTGCATTTGGACTCTGTTTGGTATTGATTTTATGTGATGTAAAACACAAGCAAAAACAGCAACTGGCACTGGGCACTATATCAATAGGTTAGTCCCAAAATTTGATATAAAATGATTGGAAAACATCCAAGAATAATAATGTAACATCATGGAACAATCAAAAATTATAGATACGTTGGAGACATATCAGCATCCCCAAGCTTAAGTTCTGCTCGTCCTCGAGTAGGTAAATGATAAAAACAAAATTTTTCATGTGAAATGTTGCCTATCATGTTCATCACATATTGTTTTCTTTATAGCATGGACATTTGGACTTTTATATGGTTCAAAGCAATAGTCTAGTTTTGACATGAAGACTTTAATACTCAAGCATATCAACAAATAACCATGTCTTTCAAAATATCAATAATAAAGCAAGTTATCCCTAGCCCATCATGTTTAATCATTGATCCATTCATGCAACACATCCAAATATTAACTATATCCAATGCTCAAGTGTGATAATAGTGTTCCGTAGTAGGTGCTTTATAAGAGAAGATGGAGACTCAAATAAAAATAAAAATTGCATAAAGTAAAAGATAGGCCCTTCGCAGAGGGAAGTAGGGATTTTTAGAGGCGCCAGAGCTCAAAGCTTAAATTGAGAGATACAATTATTTTGGCTGGCATGCTTTTCTCGTCAACGAGAACGAATTAGAGTTCCCAACACTTTCCATGCTAGATATATCATAGGCGGTTCCCAAAAAAAAGTCATTCCTTTTTCCACCAAACTTTCACAAGCCATGGCTAGCCGAATGCACGGGTGCCCTCCATACCCACACTTTCCAAGGAATTTATTATTTGACCACATAAAGTAAATTTTATTTTCATTTCGGGACTCAGAATCCCTATTATCGTCATAATCATGCAATGACAAGTGAATAAACACTCATCTTGAGAATAACACATCTAGCATGAAAAATGTTAGCCACCCCTCTCCGCTTCATGAGCGGTACGGGCACACAAAATAGAAATTTATTTTGAATTTAGAGTTGGCGCATACAAATTTTCTTAGAACGGCAAGGAATTAACGTATATAGGTAGGTATGGTGCACTCATTTGGCACAACTTGAGTTTTAGGATTTGGATGCACAAGTAGTATTTCTACTTAGTACAAGATGGAGGCTAGCAAGAGGTTGAGAAGCGACCAACCAAGGAATGAAGACCATCATAAGAGAACATTAAACATAACTAACACTGAATAATGCAACACACATAGGATGTAATTTCATTGCATGACTATTGACTTTCGTGCTTGCATAGGGAATCACAAACCTTAACATCAATATTCTTACTAAAACATCATTACTCATTAACATGCCTCACATATGACTATCATCATATCTCAAAACTATTACAAAGAATCAATTTCATTTTGTTCAATGATCTTCATGAAAGTTTTTATTATATGCCCCTTGGATATCTATCACTTTGGGACTAGTTTCACATGTTTCTTTTGATAAGCTCAAAAAAATATAAGTGAAGAACATGAGCACAATATTTTCTTCTCTCAAATTAGTCTAAGTTAAGTATGAGATAATTTCTTTAAAAATAACAAAGCACACTGTGCTCAAAAAGATATAAGTGAAGCACTAGAGCAATTCCACAACTCTTGAAAAATTTAAGTGAAGTATAAGAGTAAGCATATTATAATTTGGCTCTCTCAAATAGGTGTGTACATCAACGATACTTATTAAAACATTAAAATAATAACAAGCAAAGACTCATATCATACAAGACGCTCCAAACAAAACTCATAATATGTGATATATAAAAATATAGTCTCAAGTAAAATACCGATTGTCATTAGAAGAAAGAGGGGATGCCCCCCGAGTGGCATCCCCAAGCTTAGCCTTTTGCTACTCCTTATTCCTGCGTCCATCGTGATCTCACCCAAAACTTGAAAAACTTCAATCACACAAAATTAACAAAACCTCGTGAGATCCGTTAGTATAACAAATTTTTTTTTACTCTAAGTACTGTAGCAAACCAATTCATATTTTGTAATGTATTATATCTACTGTATTCTAACTTTTCTATGGCAAAAACTCTTCGAAAGAAACCATAGATCAATCAAAACAAGCACATAACACAATGAAAATAGAATCTGTCAAAAACAAAACACTGTGTAAAGATGTGATTTTTGATCATTATTCTGTAGCTCTAAAAATTCTGAAAAATTAGGATACCGTGGTCAATTTCTATCCAGATAATGTGTAAAAAATTCAAGAGTTTATCACGCTCTAGTAATCGTCAGAAATTCTAACTCTGGATGCAAAAATTTCTGAATTTCAACGCAGTCAAATCAACTATCAACCAAATCATCCCAAAGTCTTTGCTTGGCACAAATATTTATTTAAACCAACAAAACACATCAATCCATAGGTATGATTGGGTAATTTATTGAGAACAACAAGAAAACTAAAAAGCAAAAAGATACTAGTTGAGTTGCCTTCCAACGAGCGCTATTGTTTTATGCCCTTAGCTAGGCATAATACCAATATCTTAAGTGTTGTCATCCTTATTTTTATTTTCCATAGATGTGTTCTCGTCATGAGGTTTTGTAAAAATAACTTGAAACATGTTGTCCATAGAAATTTTGGCATTATCAAGTTGCCTATCTTTATACCCCCTTTGGTTACCGGAGACGATCCAAGAGTATTTTTGATTGACATCATTAAAAACTTGTTGGATCATATCTAAAATGGGGACTGCCTTCTTAAGATTTTCATCAAAAAATGATTATTACCAAGCAAGTGTCTCAACATATAATCACTATTGTAAAGGATCTCATCTATGAGCGGTCTTTCGCGGTTCATACCATAAAAAAATCCCCTAGCTTCCCTTAATATGTCCTCATATTCATTCATAGGAATATGGGTAGCTAACTTTTTAGCTTTAGGATCCTTTAAAGCAGATAGCTCATAAAACAATCTTTGCAAGGTGGGATGGGTACGAATAAATCTATTCTCAAGTTTTAGTACTAGAGCTGAAATAGCTTCTGCATAAGATTTTGTTCTTTTGAGTATCGGGGTGTAATCAAGAGTCAAATTTCCAACACAATTGAAAAACTCTTTGATATGTTCTTTCCCCATAATATTCCCTTGTTCCAAAACAAAGGTTTTAGCGTCCGGATTGCCTAATCTTCCAATCTTAGGAGTCAGGCCATCTTCTATTTCTACCATACCAAAATCACTCATGGTGACAAGCAAGGTAAGAGATCCAAGGGAAAATGGCGAACAAAAAAGAGGGCGAATAAAAATGGCAAGTTTTTGCGAAGTGTGGAGATGAAAACGAGAGGCAAATGGCAAAAATGTAAATTGCAAGGAGATGAGATTTGTGATTAGGAACCTGATAGATGTTGATGTTGTTTCCCCGGCAACGGCACCAAAAATTCCTTTGACGTGCGCTTGAGATGCATCGATATTTCCCGAAAGAGGAAGGGATGATGCAGCACAACAGTGGTAAGTTATTTCCCTCAGTTATGAAACAGATTATCGAGCCAATAGGAGAACCACGCAACACTATGTAAACCGTACCTGCACACAAAGAACAAGTACTTGCAACCCTACACGTTAAAGGGGTTGTCAATCCCTTTCGGGTAACGGTGCCAGAAATTGACGTGTTGACAGGATAAAATTGTAGTAGATTGAAAGATGCAAATAAAAGCAAATAAAATGCAACAAGGTATATTTTTGTTTTTGATAATTTAGATCTAAAAATAAAATTTGCAAATAAAGGAAAAGGCAAATGACAATATAGATCTGAAAAGTATATGATTGGAAAATAGACCCGGGGTCCGTAGATTTCACTAGTCGCTTCTCTTGAAAAAATAGCATGCGGTGGGTAGATGCTACTTCTTGAGATTGCGTTGTATTCCCTCGAAGAGGAAAGGGAGATGTAGCACAATAGCGTAAGTATTTCCCTCAGTTTTTGAGAACAAAGGTATCAATCCAGTAGGAGACCACGCGCGAGTCCCTCGCACCTACACAAACAAATAAGAACTTCGTAACCAACGCGACAAGGGGTTGTCAATCCCTTCACGGGCACTTACAAAAGTGAGATGTAATGGAGATGATATTTTATATTTTTGGTAATTTTTTTATAAGAACATAAAGTAAAAGCGGAAAAAGTAAAGTAGGTGTAGATTAATATGTTGAGAATAGACCCGGGGGCCATAGTGTTCTCTAGTGGCTTCTCTCATGATAGCGATATTCTACGGCGGGTAAACAAATTACTGTCGAGCAATTGATAGAAAAGCGAATAATTATGAGACTATCTAGGCATGACCATTATATATAAGCATCATGTCCGAGACAAGTAGACCAAAACGATTCTGCATCTACTACTATTACTCCACACATCGACCGCTATCCAACATGCTTCTCGAGTATTGAGTTCATAAGAACAGAGTAACACCTTAAGCAAGATGACATGATGTAGAGGGATAAACTCAAGCAATATGATATAAACCCCATCTTTTTATCCTCGATGGCAACAATAAAATACGTGCCTTGCTGCCCCTACTATCACTTGGAAAGGACATCGCAAGATTGAACCCAAAGCCAAGCAATTCTCCCATTGCAAGAACTATAGATCTAGTAGGCCAAACCAAACCAATAATTCGAAGAGACTTGCAAGGATATTATAATCATTGTCGGGGGAAACTGTCCGCCACGAACACCTATGGGACCGGAGCCCCTTGTCTGTGCGGTACGAGGGCGGAGGGAGCACAAAGAGCAGATCGAGGCAGACGCGCGGGCAGTTTTTACCCAGGTTCGGGCCGCACGGATGCGTAAAACCCTACTCCTGCTTGGTTGTGTATTGAGTTGAGCGCTCGGGAGCTTGAAGAAGCAGCTACACCGTGCGTGAGAGTAATCTAGGTTTCGAACCCCCTCCACGTTGTGCATGGGCCTCCTTTTATAGTGCAAGGGGTCACCGACAGGTGTCAACGTAGGAGAAAGGGGTAAAAGAGTAAAAGAGGTGGTAGTTGTAATAGTGCGGGAACAGTGGAGCTACAGTACAGAACAGTGGTCTATACCTACTTTAACAGTGGGGGACAAGGGCATTTAATGCCCGTCGCCGTCGACCCCAAAAGCTCCCGCCTTAGCGTCTCCGTCTGCCACGGCGACGGATTTATCGCCGTGGTGTGCCACCGTGTACCCCAGGCTGCACAGCCATCCGCCACGCGTCCCTGGTTAGACCTCAGGGCGACGCGTGGGCCGATGAGCTGGAGCGCGGGCACACAGCGTGGCCTTCCCGGCAAGCGCCTTGCCGGGGCCTTGATCTTGCCGGGCCCGGGAACTTGCCGCTCCCCGGGCCCCTTGCCGGGGCGCGCATAGCGCCGAGGCAACGCCTTCCTATCTTCCTGGCAAGCTCCTCTTGCCAGGGTCTTGTGTTAATGGAACAGCCTTGAGCCTGGTACGGCCTTCCCGGCAAGCTCCTCTTGCCGGGGTCTCGATCTTCTGTTTTGTATACTTTGTTTTTGAATGGTTTAATAGGAGGCAGGAAGGTCTCCGGCGAGCACGCAGTAAACCTTGCCGCGGGAAGCTGCAACTGCCCGTGCACAAGTTGGGGTACTGGGGCCCCCCTACCTTAGTACACCGACAGGAGCCCCCGGGCCTGGGCCACACACGGTGCCGAGCGCTGTTGGGCCAGGCCCAAAACAGTGCACGGGCACCCGCGGCCCGCGGCGCGCCGAATCCACTTCCATATCCGCCGCACCCCACAGTAACGGCACGCGTCGATTGCGGCGCCGTGGGATGGGACGTGCCCACGATCTCTTAATGGAAAGGGGAAAACGCCCCCCACTCCCCCCATAAAAGCAGAGGCAGCGGGCGCGGTTCCCCTCCCTGTGCTCTCATTACGTCGTCTTCTTCCTGCAAAAAGATTCCTTCTTGCGCTCCGCCTCCACAGCTCCGCCGCCGCCTAGCTCTTCGTCCCCTTCCTTCCGCCGCGTCCGCCATGGCCCCAAAGGCCGACAAGGGGAAAGCGGAGAAGTCCAAGAAGGAGAAATCCGAGCAAGCAGCCAAGCTCATCGCTTACCGGAAGCGGAACGTCGTCTTCTCGCCGAAGCTCGGTGTGGAAGAACTCTGGAACAAGTACTACTTGTTCTGGTCCAAGGGCACTGATGCGCATCCCCGCACCCGAGCATACCCGGCCGCCGCCAAGGACCACTATCCCGGCGGGTATTACTTCTTTGCTCCCTTTTTCCACTGTGGCCTCTGCCCTCCATTTTCGAACTTCTTCTGTGATATCATGAATACGTATGGCTTCCATCTGCTCGATTTCACCCCCAACGCCATCCTCACCATGGCCGTTTTCGCACATATGTGCGAAAACTTCATAGGAGTCCACCCCAACGTAGCCCTCTTTAGACACTTTTTCACCCCTAGAGCCGAGGCCGATGCCCCTCTCTCCGGATGTATTTCTTGGGTCTTCCGTCTCGGGAAGAAGGGGTCGTACTTGCCGGGGGAGCTCCGCGGCAAGTGGGAGGAATGGCGAGCTGAGTGGTGCTGGATTGTAGAGGACCAGCCGCAAGCCTTTACTGCGCCGCGCACAACGCCTATCGCGCGCGGCAGAGATTGGAGCGAACTAGATTCCGACGACGTCAAGCTTGACATCGCTCTTGTCCGGATCATCCGTCTTCGGCTGGCCCGGCTGTCAGTTGCCGAGGTGGGCGCAGATTTCCTCCGCCGGCGCATCGCCCCTCTCCAAGACCGGAAGAGACCGGCCTGGTTGTACGGCGGCCCGGCAGACATCATGAGGCTGCGCCCAGGACTTAATTTTAACTTCACCACTCTGGAGCTGCGCGGGATGGTACGAGAGCTCTTCAAGTACGACCCGGCGCACCCCGAGTGGTTCCGGACTCCCCGGGAAGTGGTGCCGCTCTGCAACAACGCCGCGAGGGACCGAATCCTGGCCATGATGCCGATGTGCGACTCGCATGGCCTGGACCGCTCGTGGATCCCCCCGAAGCCAATCGACGTCCTCACTTTCTACGACAACCTCGTCGAGGTGGCGAGCAACAAGGAGGACCTCAAGCTGCATACGCGGGACACCACCGAGCAGGAAATCGCCTACATAGCTTCTCGGGCTGAGGAGGCCGCCGCAGCCGCGGCGGCAGGAGTCTTCGGATTCTCGCCGGAGGAGGCGGAGGCCGAGGAGGCGTCCACCCAGGCGGAAGAGGCGGAGATCCGTCGGTTGCTGAACCTCCCACCCGACGCGCTCGCCGGGGTCCCCTCGTTGAGGCACTCCGGGATCCATGGGATCGCGACGGAGGCCGCGGCAAAGGAGGGAACCGCCGGAGGAAGTAGAGGCGCCGCGAGGGGCGGAGGCGCCAAGGGGAAGAGGGCCGCATCGCTGGATGCTGGGCCCAGCGAGCCGGCCGAGGCAGAGGAGGAGGAGGAGGAGGAGGCCGAAGACTCCGGCGGATCGACAGAGTTGTACGCCGACGACCTCTCCTCGTCGGAGAGCTCCCCGCCCCCGGCAAGCCCGAAGGAGTCCCCGGCAAAGCGTCTCCGCAAGGCGGCGACGGGGGAAAGGGCACAGGCGCCCCGGCAACAGCCACCTCGGCGGGCGGCTCCCCGGGGGAGTCAAGCCGCGCCAAGGCCGTCCGGCGCACCAGCCGCAGCAGAGGCGGGCCGGGCGCGGACCACGACGGAGGCGCCCCGCAGGCCGGCAGCGAGCCGGCAGGGGTCTTCTCGGAGCGGAGCAACGGCTCCGCCCGTCCCCCGGGCGCCGGCAGCCACAGGGGCTGGGTCTTCGCAGCCCCCAGCCCCGGAGAATACCAAGCGCGCGAGGGAGTCTTCGCCTCCCGCTCCTCGCGTCGACGCGCCCACGGTGGAGTACGATTTCTCCGCCCTGAGCGAGGACGACGAGGAGGACCAGGAGTAAGGATCCGAGATTCTTCATCTTCTTAATTTTTGTCTTGAGCTTCTGTTGATGCTAACTCTGTCTTCTGTTCTGGTTTCAGGACCCTGGCCCATCGCGCCGCGAAGAAGGCCAAGGCGCCCGAGGCTGAGGTCGCGGAGGACTCGGCGGCGGCGGCAACAGAGGGCGCGCCGGAGCCGAGCCTGCCGGACTCTGGCACTGCTCCGATGAGCAGCCCCCAGCGCAGCCCGCAGCGCAGCCCCCAGCGTAAGTCTGGGGTTCTTTCTTTTTGCTTGTCGGGGTACGTCTGAGGCTTTTGACTTTATCTTCATATTTTGACATCCCTCGTCTTGTTTCGTGTAGAGGAGGAGCCGCAGCGGGAAGAGCGCCCGGAGACCACCGCCGAGGAGCTGCAGGCACCGCCATCCCCGCCAAGGCAGGACTCTCCGGCAAGGGAGAGTGCTCCGTCAAGGGCGGGTACTCCGCCAAGGCAGAGTACCCCGCCAAGGACGAGCAGCCCGGCGAGGGCGGCCACCCCGCCGAGGCCAAATTCCCCGGCGAGGGCGACTACCCCGACGAGGCCGAGCTCCCCGGCGAGGGAGCCCGCCGCTGAGGACGTCCGCCAAGGTAACCTTTATAACTTGTCTTCTTGGCTTGTCTTTTTTGGATATTTGCTTGAGTCTTGAATTTCTTTGTCTTCTTCTTCTTCCTAGATCTTCCTCCTCCTGTGCCTATGGAGACGGAGGTAATTATCCTCGAGGAGGAGGACGCGCAAGGCGGCGGCGGCGACGCACCAGTCGTCGAGGAGGTGGGCGAGGTCGCCGAGCCGGCCGCGCAAGAGACTGATCCGGCTGCGGATGCAGCGGCCGGGGAGGGGGACGGTGGCCGCACCGCCGACCCGGAGGTGGCGGGAGCATCGGATGCTGCGCCGGCCACCGGTCCCTCCGCCGGCGAGGAGCAAAGGTTTTATCTCGAGGCCCCCAATGGCGTCTTCATCCAGATGCCGTGGGGGTCTTCGTCGCGAGCTCCTGCGGAGGGCGAGGCGTTCGACGGAGAGGTCCTCGCCTCCGCAGGCCTGAAGATAGTCCAGGCGCCCGGTGGAGGTGAGGGGCCCGAGGAGGAGCGATTGCTTCATCAACTCCTGGCCCTTTACCGGGCCAGGCAAGCAAAGCTCGCTTCCCGGGAGGCTCTTGCCGCCAAGGCTGTGGCAGAGATGGAGAAGCGCGCGGCGGAGCTCAGCGCCGCCAACCAGGCTGCCCTCCGCCAGGTGGCAGAGGAGCGAGAGCGTCTCGCCGGCGAGTACCAAGAGTGGGTACTTGAGAGGGCCGAAGCCGACGAACAGCAGCGCCTCGCCGGGGTGGAGATGTCCCGGCGAGAAGGAGAGCTCGCGCAGCAGAAGGTGGATCTAGACTCCCATGAAGAAGACCTTGCCGCTCGCGAGGCTGCCCTTGGCGGGGAGCTGAAAGAGGCGAAGGCCGCCGCGGCTGCCGCGGAGGACGCCAAGAAAGAGCTCGCCGCCAAGGTTGAACAACTGGAGAAGGCGATGAAGGTGAGCGCCGAGAAGGTTGCCGCGCTCATCCTGGAGCGCGAGAAGGATGCTCACACCAACTCAGAGCTCCAGGTGAGTTTGTCCCAGAGGGGTGACGAGCTGAAGGCCGCCAAGGATTCCATTGAAGACTTGGAGCTGAAGGTCACCACCCTGAAGGAATCGCTTGATGCTGCCCGGGCCCAGGAGACCAAGCTGAAGGATGAGCTCCGCAAGGAGCGAACCTTGATGGAGAGCGTCAACAAGGCCTCCGAGCTCTTCCGGCAGACTATCGAGGTGTGGACCGAAGAGCTGGTTTCTTCTGCGTCCAACATTGACCAGGAGTTGCTTGCTTTGAAGGTCGAACATCTTATCTACTCGCCGGATCCAGATCTCCCGCACAGCGCCAAGCTCAGCCTCTTCTTCAGAGGCGTCGCTCCGGCCCTTGCAGGTCTCCGGAACCGCATCCCCGCGCAGCTGGCCGAGGAGTCGCGCCGTCTCTGCGCGGGAACTCTGGAGCGGGTCTTGACGAAGATCGTGTACCGCAACCCGGGGATTAATCTCACAAACGTTCTTCGCACCCTACCGGCAGACGCAGACACGGAGGCCCTGAAGGAGCAGGTCGGCCACATCATCGCCAAGGTAGCAAGGCTTGGCCGGAGGGAAGGCGACCGCGTAGACTAGGGCCCCATTTATCTTTATCTTTTTGTTGCTGCACGTTATGTTATGAACTCATTAGTCCATTGCGACAAGTTATCCTTGTAAGATATTTGCTTTACTTCAATCAATCAGTGCAATGTTATCTTCCTTGTTCCCATCTTTGACTTTGTATGTTTTTCACCCTATGCTCCCGGGGAGCTTGCCGGCAAGGGGCCCTTGCCGCGAGCGCTGAGCGCTGGACTCTGAGCAGCCTGCTGGCCAAGGTCCTCGCCGGCAAGCAACCTCGCCGCAGCAAGTCGCAACGCACTTAGCTTGCTGAGTGTACTCGGAAACGAGGCAAGGGCGCGACACTTGTCGCAGCTCACTTAAATCGTTGAGTGGACTCGAAAACAAGATAAGGGTGCGGCAAGCCACGGGTAGGTTCCTCCGCGCACAGGTTTTCTATACAAAGTGTGATCGTTCAAGGAAGACAACCAAAATTTCAAATTTGAACTGGTCAAATTCTAACAACTTATCTTTCATATGCTGCTTGCTCATGTTGTTTGCTTTCCGGTAAGGCTCTTCTTACTTGAACGGCGCTTAGTTCCTCCTCCATCTCGCGCGAGGAACGTTCCTTCTGCTTAAGAGAAAAGGAAAAGGAGAGGGAAACAAGCATATTGCCTTTCGGCGTAATAGTGCTTACCGAATGTCTAAGTGTTGCATCAAATGCCAAATAAAACATGCAAATAGCAAAGAGAAGCATGCGAAAGGCAATCGATGCGAAAACACGAAATCTTTACTGATGCACGGGGTCTGCGCCCGGCTTTGTACAAAGGGTTATATGCAACAGCGGCAAGGCTTGTACAAAAGGTGGTTGCCGGAGCGGATCACGGCAACCGCGCCTTAGGGGTGAAACTTGCGAAGATGCTCTATGTTCCAGGAGTTGCTCACCGGTAAGCCTTCTTCGGTCTCGAGGCGGACAGCGCCGGGCCTCGTAACTTGTCTCACCCGATAAGGGCCTTCCCACTTCGGCGTCAACTTGTTGGAATTCTTGGCGGACTGAACACGCCGAAGAACAAGGTCGCCTTCCTCGAGACTCCTGGCCTTGACTTTGCGGCTATGGTAGCGACGCAAAGCTTGCTGGTATCGAGCAGCTCGTACAGCAGCCTGGAGACGTCCCTCCTCAAGGAGCAATGCGTCATCTTGCCGCAGTTGCTCTTGCTCGAGCTCATCATAAGCGAGCACTCGAGGAGATCCGTATACGAGTTCCGTGGGGAGAACTGCTTCTGCTCCATAGACTAGAGCAAAAGGTGTCTGTCCGGTGGCTCGACTTGGTGTCGTTCTGATTGACCAAAGAGCCGCCGGGAGCTCCTCTATCCAATTCCTTCCGCACTTGCGCAGCCTATCAAAGGTCCTTGTTTTGAGTCCGCGCAGCACTTCAGCATTTGCCCTCTCCGCTTGGCCGTTACTCCTCGAGTGAGCAACAGAAGCGAAACAGACCTTGGCGCCAAGGTCTTGGACGTATTGCATGAAGGTGCGACTAGTGAATTGCGTACCGTTGTCGGTGATGATCCTGTTAGGGATCCCGAAACGGCAAACAATCGACCTGAAGAACCTGACTGCTGACTGTGCTGTCACCTTTCTCACTGGCTCCACTTCTGGCCACTTTGTGAACTTGTCGATTGCAACGTACAAGTACTCAAAGCCCCCGACAGCGCGAGGGAAAGGGCCGAGGATATCGAGCCCCCAGACCGAGAAGGGCCATGACAAAGGGATTGTTTGGAGAGCTTGAGCTGGCTGATGAATTTGCTTTGCATGGAACTGGCACGCTTCACACTTGGTTACTAGTGCAGTTGCATCTTGGAGGGCTTCTTGCCAAAAGAACCCTTGCCGGAAAGCTTTCCCGGCAAGTGCCCTTGCGCCAATGTGGTGGCCGCATATTCCTCCGTGTATTTCTGCCAACAGCTCCTGTCCATCTTCTCTGGAGATGCATTTCAATCTGACACCATTGAGTCTTCTTCTGTATAGCTCGTTATCCACAAACTGATACATACTTGACTGCCTGGTTATCTTCTCTATCTCTTGAGGGTCGTCGGGAAGTTCTCCAGTTTGCAGAAAACGGACGATCTGCTGTGCCCATGCCGGAGCCCGGGGCTCGACGGCAAGGACTAAAGGCTCGAGGGCCGCTGCGGGAACCCCAGCTTCTACGGCAAAGACCTCTGGTCCTGTCGGAGCTGACGGTCCCCCGGCAAGCTCGCCGGGGCGAGGCTTGTCGGGAACACTTGCTTCAACTGCACAAGCCCGAGGGCTTGCAGGAGCAAACTGTTCCTCAGCGTTGTCGTTGATCCTGGGAACTTTGGCGGCGTGTTCAGGAAGATCCGCCGGCAAGTAGTCGCCGGAGACCAACTTTCTCTTCTTAGACTGCCCAATTGATGGTGTAACTGATGGCTGAGTCAGCTTGAGCAAAAAGGTCCCTGGTTCCACAGGTAACTTCATCGCGGCGCACTTTGAAAGGCCATCTGCAATCTCATTTTGGGCTCTTGGGACGTGCTCCATCTGCAAACCTTCAAAGTGCTCTTCAAGCTTTCTCACTTCATCGACATATGCTTCCATCAAAGGACTCTGATAGCTTTTGTTAACTTGTCGGACCACCAACTGAGAATCGCCCCGTACAATCAGCTTCCTGATCCCAAGTTCGGCCGCAATCCTGAGGCCGGCAAGCAAGCCTTCATATTCTGCAGTGTTGTTTGTCGCTTGCTCCCTGGGAAAGTGCATCTGGATAACATACTTGAGGTGCTCTCCGGTGGGCGCGATGAGCACCACGCCGGCACCGGCGCCTTGCAGCGAGAAGGCACCGTCAAAATACATTACCCATTCACTTGTCGCTTCTTGCACGGGTACGCTCGTTTCTTGAACTTCTTCTTCTGGCGTTGGGGTCCACTCAACGATGAATTCTGCCAAAGCTCGGCTCTGTATAGTTGAAGTACTTTCAAACTTGAGTCCAAAGCTTGACAGCTCCAGTGCCCACTCGACGATCCTGCCTGTTGCCTCTGGATTGTGCAATATCCTCTTCAACGGAAATCGAGTGACCACCGTTATCTCATGGGCTTGGAAGTAGTGGCGCAGCTTTCTTGAAGCCATGAGGAGGCCGAAAAGCAATTTTTGCACACCAGAGTACCTTGATCTAGCTCCCTGGAGAAGGGAACTTACAAAATACACTGGGCGCTGCACCATCTTCTTCCGCACCTCTCCTTGTTCCTGCGCAGAGTCTTCCTTGTCGGGGCCATAGCTTGTCGGGACAGCCCCCTGCTTGTCGCTAGATTCGCTTGCCGGTGATGCTGACTCCTCGTCGGACTCCCTCTCCGCTACCAACGCAGCACTAACCACTTGGTTGGTTGCCGCTAAGTATAGCAACAACTTTTCCTGTGGTTTAGGTGCGACAAGTATAGGAGTGGAGGACAGGTACCGTTTCAAATCCTGCAACGCCGCCTCCGCTTCCGGAGTCCACTTCATGGGACCTGCCTTCTTCAAGATTTTGAAGAAAGGTAGGGCGCGTTCTGCGGATTTTGAAATGAACCTATTGAGGGCAGCAACGCAACCTGCAAGCCTTCTGACATCTTTGACGCGCTTTGGAGCTTCTATCTGCTCGATGGCTTTGATCTTGCCGGGGTTGGCTTCAATCCCCCTCTGTGATATAAAGAAACCGAGAAGCTTGCCGGAGGGAACTCCAAAGACGCACTTCTCGGGGTTCAGCTTGAGTTGTATCCTGCGCAGGTTCTGAAACGTTTCTTCCAAGTCTTGAATCAGTGTTTCTTTGCTCTTGCTCTTCACCACGATATCATCCATGTAGGCTTCTACATTCCTGTGGATCTGTGGCTCAAAAGCAGTGTACACTACCCTTGCAAAAGTTGAGCCTGCATTCTTCAGTCCAAATGGCATGCGGATAAAGCAATAGGTGCCACATGGAGTGATAAATGCAGTCTTCTCTTCATCTTCCTTAGCCATGAAAATCTGGTGATAGCCTGAGTATGCATCAAGAAAACAGAGTAGCTCACATCCGGCAGTGGAGTCAACGATCTGGTCAATGCGCGGCAAAGGGAAAGGATCCTTGGGACATGCTTTATTGACATCAGTGAAGTCTATACACAGTCTCCACTTCCCGTTGGCCTTGCGCACGACGACTGGGTTTGCCAACCACGTCGGATGGATCACACCTCTAACTAGGCCTGCTGCCTCTAGTTTCTTGATCTCCTCGTTGATGAACTCTTGGCGCTCCACGGCTTGCTTCCTCACTTTTTGCTTGATGGGCCGCGCATGAGGGCAGACAGCAAGCTTGTGCTCAATCACCTTCCTGGGAACACCGGGGATGTCAGATGGTTGCCAAGCAAACACATCGACATTCGCCCGCAGGAAGGCGACGAGCGCGCTTTCCTATTTGCCGTCAAGGGTGGCACTGATGGTGAAGGTACCACCAGTGCCATCCTCCTTTGCGGACACCTTCTTGGTTGCCGGAGGAGCAGCCATTCCTTTCTTGCTCTTGCCGGTGGAGCTCGATGGAACGTCCTCGACGGCGGCGCAGCACCCCGAAGAGGTGCGGTTGCCGGAGTGGGTCCCAGAGCACTTGCCGGACTTGGTCTTCATCTTCTTCCCCCCGGGAGCTTCAGCGGCAAGAGTATCCTTCTCGGCCGCAGCTGCCGCATCCCGGTAAATCTTGTCGGCGCAAATAAGCGCATCTTTCTTGTCGCTGTGGACAGTGATGACGCTTATCGGCCCCGGCATCTTCAGCACGTTGTAGGCATAGTGGGAAGCTGCCATGAACTTGGCGAGGGCGGGACGGCCGAGTATCCCATTGTAGGGCAATGGAATATCAGCAACGTCAAAGGTGATGCGCTCAGTCCTGAAGTTGAGCTCCCCGCCAAAGGTCACCGGCAGAGTAATCTTTCCCTTGGGCTTGCTCCTTCCCGGGTTGATTCCTTGGAACGAACCGGTCTCTTCGAGCTCGCCGTCTTGAATCTGGAGTTTCTTGATCACAGCAGAGGAGATCAAGTTTAGCCCGGCCCCGCCGTCAACCAACATTTTGGTGACCTTGAGGTTGCGGATGGTGGGGGAAACCAGCGTCGGCAAGCACCCGACCGCCGTGGTGCGGTCAGGGTGATCCTCAAGGTCAAAAATGATGGGCGTGCTGGACCATTTGAGGAGCCTGCGCGACTCCACGGGCGGCTCCGCTGCATTTACCTCACGCACCCACTGTTTCAGCTGGCGGTGGGAGGTGTGCAGAGAGGCGCCACCGTCGACGCACAGGACCTCCGTGGCCTTCTGGAACTCCTGCTCGCTGTTCTCGTCGTCCTCCATGTCTTCATCGTCGTCTTCGTCGTTGTCGCGGCCCCGGGGAGGTCGATCTCCTTGCCGCTGCTTGGCCTTGCCGCGGCGTCCTCCCCGGCCATTGAATGGCCGCTTCTTGCTGGGCTCTTCCCCGCCACCTTGGGCCTTCTCCTTGTCGCGCCTCTCGTACTCAGCTTTTTGCTGCTCGACGAGATACTCGACGCGCTTGCAGTTGGAGAGATCGTGACCCTTGGTGCGGTGAATCTTACAGTATTGCTTGTCGGAGCTACCCGGCTTGTCGGCCGCCGCCGCAGGGGCAGGCTCCTTGCCGGAGCCGCCGGCCTGCGCTTGCTTGGCGGGGGCCTCCTTGCCGGACTTCTCGACGGCAAGCACTTCCTTCTTGCCCTTCTTCCTGTTGTTCCGCCGCCGGCTCTTCTTTGCCGGGGCGGCGTCGTCGCTGTCGCTTCCCCCTGCGCCAGCATCCTCCCCGGGGAGTTTCCTCCCCTCTTCTGCACGGGCGCACTTGTCGGCAAGAGCGTAGAGCTCGCTGACTGTCGGTGTACTAAGGTAGGGGGGCCCCAGTACCCCAACTTGTGCACGGGCAGTTGCAGCTTCCCGCGGCAAGGTTTACTGCGTGCTCGCCGGAGACCTTCCTGCCTCCTATTAAACCATTCAAAAACAAAGTATACAAAACAGAAGATCGAGACCCCGGCAAGAGGAGCTTGCCGGGAAGGCCGTACCAGGCTCAAGGCTGTTCCATTAACACAAGACCCTGGCAAGAGGAGCTTGCCAGGAAGATAGGAAGGCGTTGCCTCGGCGCTATGCGCGCCCCGGCAAGGGGCCCGGGGAGCGGCAAGTTCCCGGGCCCGGCAAGATCAAGGCCCCGGCAAGGCGCTTGCCGGGAAGGCCACGCTGTGTGCCCGCGCTCCAGCTCATCGGCCCACGCGTCGCCCTGAGGTCTAACCAGGGACGCGTGGCGGATGGCTGTGCAGCCTGGGGTACACGGTGGCACACCACGGCGATAAATCCGTCGCCGTGGCAGACGGAGACGCTAAGGCGGGAGCTTTTGGGGTCGACGGCGACGGGCATTAAATGCCCTTGTCCCCCACTGTTAAAGTAGGTATAGACCACTGTTCTGTACTGTAGATCCACTGTTCCCGCACTGTTACAACTACCACCTCTTTTACATTTTTACCCCTTTCTCCTACGTTGACACCTGTCGGTGACCCCTTGCACTATAAAAGGAGGCCCACGCACAACGTGGAGGGGGTTCGAAACCTAGATTACTCTCACGCACGGTGTAGCTGCTTCTTCAAGCTCTCGAGCGCTCAACTCAATACACAACCAAGCAGGAGTAGGGTTTTACGCATCCGTGCGGCCCGAACCTGGGTAAAAACTGCCCGCGCGTCTGCCTCGATCTGCTCTTTGTGCTCCCTCCGCCCTCGTACCGCACAGACAAGGGGCTCCGGTCCCATAGGTGTTCGTGGCGGACAGTTTCCCCCGACATCTTTGGCGCGCCAGGTAGGGGGCGTCGAGGTTGTGCGAACCTGATCCGGCGTTCGCGCGGGCGCATTCTTCATCAACCTCTCCAAGTTTCATCAGCAACTTCATCAGCGACAACTCCATGGCCCCGAAGAAGAAGCCTTCGGAGGTCGGGGGCCCGTCTGCGTCTCATCCGCCGCCACCAGAGCCAACGGTGGGCGGGGGAGACGCCGTCGGAAGGGTGGTTGCCGGCGAGGACACTCACGGTGCCACCAGATCCAAGAACAAGACGGACGACCGGACCTCGGTCTCCGTGGACGCGCCACGTCCATCGCAACATACGACGACCCCGCAGCGCCATACCACGGGAGGTGGTATCCGCTTGCTGGGACAAGGCCATACTGGAGGTTCGCGGGACGCCCCGGACCCCCGTCCGGGCACAAGCAAAGCGAAAGCGCCGGCGCGGGACCCCGCTCCTTCTAACGTCGTTAGAAGTCCGAGCGTATCCCGCTCCTCGCACCGCTCGCCCGCGTTCCCCACTACTCCGGCAGAAGCGCTCGCAAGGGCGCAGCTGCTCCTCGATTTTCCTCCAGCGGCCGACAAGGCCGAGGAATGGAGGGCCACTATCCGGAGCCTGATAGACTTCGCCAACAACGACTCTCCGCAGCAGCCGTCGGCCTCACGGCCGCGGCAGGCTGAGAAGACGAAGGCTATCGGCGACAAGACCGCCGGGGGTGCGACAAGCGTGCACTCCCCGCCGCAGAAGCAGAAGACGCCGCCCCGCCGGAACAACCCCGACGACGGCTCCACCGCCTCGTCGGACCCGCGGGCCCGTCGGGACCAGCGCCAGGTCCTCGACGACCGGCGAGATGAAGACGCTCGGACCACGATCGAGCGCCGCCGAGAAGCTCGGCGACAATCCGACAAGAGAGCTGGGAACACTGTCGACGCACCCGCGCCCGGTGAACCAGGCGACTTGCCATACGTGGCAGGCTGCCCTGCGTTCACCCGCGAGCTGCGGCGCGTCCAGTGGCCCAGCATGAAGAACTTTAAGCCCGACGTACCGGAGAAGTACGACGGCAAAACGCACCCCTCGGAGTTTCTCAGCGTCTACACTATAGCAGTGCAAGCTGCCGGGGGGCGCGACGAGAAGATCCTAGCCAACTACTTCCCGCTCGTGCTGAAGCCGAACGTCCGTTCGTGGCTCATGCACTTGCCGGAAGGCTCTATCTCTTCTTGGGCCGACCTCTGCCATCAGTTTGTTGGCGCCTTCACCGGCGGCCACAAACCCCATGGCCAGGAGAGCGATCTCCACATTTTGGCCCAGAAGGAAGGCGAACCCCTGCGCAAGTATATCCAACGCTTCAGCCGGGTACAGCACAACATCCCCGACGTTCACCCTGCTGCGGTTATCAGCGCGTTCCATCAGAACGTGCGAAACCGCCGCATGCGTGAGGAGATGGCGATGACCAAGATCAGGGACGTCAGTGTCGGGGGAAACTGTCCGCCACGAACACCTATGGGACCGGAGCCCCTTGTCTGTGCGGTACGAGGGCGGAGGGAGCACAAAGAGCAGATCGAGGCAGACGCGCGGGCAGTTTTTACCCAGGTTCGGGCCGCACGGATGCGTAAAACCCTACTCCTGCTTGGTTGTGTATTGAGTTGAGCGCTCGGGAGCTTGAAGAAGCAGCTACACCGTGCGTGAGAGTAATCTAGGTTTCGAACCCCCTCCACGTTGTGCATGGGCCTCCTTTTATAGTGCAAGGGGTCACCGACAGGTGTCAACGTAGGAGAAAGGGGTAAAAATGTAAAAGAGGTGGTAGTTGTAACAGTGCGGGAACAGTGGATCTACAGTACAGAACAGTGGTCTATACCTACTTTAACAGTGGGGGACAAGGGCATTTAATGCCCGTCGCCGTCGACCCCAAAAGCTCCCGCCTTAGCGTCTCCGTCTGCCACGGCGACGGATTTATCGCCGTGGTGTGCCACCGTGTACCCCAGGCTGCACAGCCATCCGCCACGCGTCCCTGGTTAGACCTCAGGGCGACGCGTGGGCCGATGAGCTGGAGCGCGGGCACACAGCGTGGCCTTCCCGGCAAGCGCCTTGCCGGGGCCTTGATCTTGCCGGGCCCGGGAACTTGCCGCTCCCCGGGCCCCTTGCCGGGGCGCGCATAGCGCCGAGGCAACGCCTTCCTATCTTCCTGGCAAGCTCCTCTTGCCAGGGTCTTGTGTTAATGGAACAGCCTTGAGCCTGGTACGGCCTTCCCGGCAAGCTCCTCTTGCCGGGGTCTCGATCTTCTGTTTTGTATACTTTGTTTTTGAATGGTTTAATAGGAGGCAGGAAGGTCTCCGGCGAGCACGCAGTAAACCTTGCCGCGGGAAGCTGCAACTGCCCGTGCACAAGTTGGGGTACTGGGGCCCCCCTACCTTAGTACACCGACAATCATACATAAAGAGTTCAGAGAAGAACCAAATATTTCTCATAGATAATCTTGATCATAAACCCACAATTCATCGGATCTCGACAAACACACCGCAAAAAGAGATTACATCGAATAGATCTCCTCGAAGACCGAGAAGAACTTTGTATTGAGATCCAGAGAGAGAAGAAGGCATCTAGATACTAGCTATAGACCCGAAGGTCTATGGTAAACTACTCACAACTCATGGTGAGGCGATGATGATGATGTAGAAGCACTCCGTGGTAGATCCCTCCTCCGGCGGAGCTCCGGAACAGGCCCCAAGATGGGATCTCACGGGAATAGAAGGTTACGGCGGTGGAACTAGGGTTTTTTCTTCCCTTCTGATGGTTTCGGGGTACGTAGGTTTATATAGGAGGAAGGAGGGCACCGGGGGCCTTACGTGGGACCCACGTGGCCCCTACTCCGTGGTTCACAAGTCTCATGTGCGTGATTTTCTCCAAAAATATCTCTCCCGAAGGTTTCATTCCATTTGGACTCCGTTTGATATCCCTTTTCTGTAAAACCCTGAAACAGGCAAAAAACAACAATCTGGACTGGGCCTTTGGGTTAGTAGGTTAGTCCCAAAAATAATATAAAAGTGTATAACAAAGCCCATTAAACATCCAAAACATCATAAATAATAGCATGGAACAATAAAAAATTATAGATACGTTGGAGACGTATCAAGCATCCCCAAGCTTAATTCCTGCTCGTCCTCGAGTAGGTACATGATAAAAACAGAATTTTTGATGTGGAATGCTAACCAATATAATTTTTCAATGTAATTCTCTTAATTGTGGCATGAATGTTGAGATCTGAAAGATTCAAGACAAAAGTCTATATTGACATAAGAAATAGTAATACTTCAAGCATACTACCAAAGCAATCATGTCTTCTCAAAATACTATGGCTAAAGAAAGTTATCCCTACAAAATCATATAGTCTGTCTATGCTCCCTCTTCATCACACAAAATATTCATATCATGCACAACCCCAATTTCAGCCAAGCACTTGTTTTCATACTCTATTCTTTCAAACCTTTCAACCTTAACACAATACATGAGCGTGAGCCATGGACATAGCACTATGGGTGGAATAGAGAGGTGGTTGTGGAGAAGACAAAAAGGAGGGAGATAGTCCCACATCGACTAGGCGTATCAACGGGCTATGGAGATGCCCATCAATAGATATCAATGTGATTGAGTAGGGATTGCCATGCAACGGATGCACTAGAGCTAAATATGTATGAAAGCTCAACAAAAAAACTAGTGGGTGTGCATCCAACTTGCTTGATCACGAAGACCTAGGGCATTTGAGGAAGCCCGTCGTTGGAATATACAAGCCAAGTTCTATAATGAAAATTCCCACTAGTATATGAAAGTGACTAAGTGCTACCTCTTGAGCTTGCGTTGTATTCCCTCGAAGAGGAAAGGGAGATGCAGCACAGTAGCATAAGTATTTCCCTTAGTTTTTTAGAACCAAGGTATCAATCCAGTAGGAGACCACGCGCCAGTCCCTCGCACCTGCACAAACAAATAAGAACTTCGCAGCCAACGCGATAAGGGGTTGTCAATCCCTTTACGGTCACTTACGATAGAGATGATAGTTTATATTTTTGGTATTTTTTAGTTTAATAAAACAACAAATAAACAACGGCAAAAGAAATTAAAGGGAAATTACTATGATAGAGATAGACCCGGTGGCCATAGTTTTCTCTAGTGGATTCTCTCATGATAGCGATTTTCTATGGTGGGTAAACAAATTATTGTCGAGCAATTGATAGAAAAGAGAATAATTATGAGACTATCTAGGCATGATCATTGTGTATAGGCATCACGTCCGAGACAAGTAGACCGACTCCTGCCTGCATCTACTACTATTACTCCACACATCGACCGCTATCCAGCATGCATCTAGTGTATTGAGTTCATACGAACAGAGTAACGCCTTAAGCAAGATGACATGATGTAGAGGGATAAACTCAAGCAATATGATGAAAACCCCATCTTTTTATCCTCGATGGCAACAATACAATACGTGCCTTGCTGCCGCTACTGTCACTGGGAAAGGACACCGCAAGATTTAACCCAAAGCCAAGCACTCCTCCCATTGCAAGAACTATAGATCTACTAGGCCAAACCAAACCAATAATTCAAAGAGACTTGCAAGGATATTATGAACACACATAATTTTTTTAGAGAAGAACCAAATATCTTTCATAGATAACCTTGATCATAAACTCACAATTCATCGGATCTCGACAAACACACCGCAAAAAGAGATTACATCGAATAGATCTCCTCGAAGACCGAGGAGAACTTCATATTGAGATCCAGAGAGAGAGAATAAGCCATCTAGATACTAGCTATGGACCCGAAGGTCTGTGGTAAACTACTCACAACTCATGGTGAGGGCGATGATGATGATGATGAAGGCCTCTGTGATGGATCCCCCTCCCGGAACAGGCTCCAAGATGGGATCTCCACGGGAACAACAGCTACGGTGGTGGAATTAGGGTTTTCTCTTTGCGTATGGAGTTTCTGGGGTACGTAGGTACATATAGGAAGAAGAGTGGCACCAGGGGCCACAGGGGATGCCCCCGAGGCATGGGGGCGCGCCCTGGGAAGGGGGGCACGCCCCCCACCCTCGAGGGTGGCCCTTCTGTCTCCTGGCTTGGCCCCGAAGTCTATCGTGCATGATTTCCTCCAAAAATATCTCCTGCAAAGGTTTCATTCCGTTTGGACTCCGTTTGATATTCCTTTTCTGCAAAACCCTGAAATAGGCAAAAAAAAACAACAATCTGGACTGGGCCTTTGGGTTAGTAGGTTAGTCCCAAAAATGATATAAAAGTGAATGATAAAGCCCATTAAACATCTAAGACTTCATAAATAATAGCATGGAACAATAAAAAATTATAGATACGTTGGAGACGTATCACTAAGTATGAGACTCTCTATCATGAAGAACATGGTGCTACTTTGAAGCACAAGTGTCGAAAAAGATAGTAGCAATTGTCCCTTTTTCTTTTTTTTCTCTTTTTTTGGGCCTTTTTTTTTCTTTGGCCTTTCTTTTTCTTTCTTTTTCCTTTTTTTTGTGGAGGGGCTTTATTGATTTAGCCTTTCCTCCCATGGGACAATGCTATAATAATGATGATCATCACACTTTCATTACAACTCGATATTACAACTCGATACTAGAACAAAGTATGACCCTATATGAATGCCTCCGGCGGTGTACCAGGATGTGCAATGAATCAAGAGTGACATGTATGAAAAATTATGCATGGTGGCCTTGCCACAAATACGATGTCAACTACATGATCGTGCATGGCAATATGACAGTATGATGCGTGTCTTATGAACGGAACGGTGGAAAGTTGCATGGCAATATATCTCGGAATGGCTATGGAAATTCCATGATAGGTAGGTATGGTGGCTGTTTTGAGGAAGGATATATAGTGGGTGTATGGTACCGGGGAAAGTTGCGCGATACAAGAGAGGCTAGCAATGGTGGAAGGGTGAGAGTGCGTATAATCCATGGACTCAACATTAGTCATAAGAACTCATATACTTATTGCAAAAATCTACGAGTCATCAAAACAAAGCAATCAACGCATGCTCATAGGGGGGAGGTTGGTAGGAGTTAACTATCGCGTGCCCCCGACCTCCACACAAAGGTTTACACTTTACAAATACCTCATGCTCTAACTTCGTCACATAGCGGTTCACCATACGTGCATGCTACGGGAATCACTAACCATAACACAAGTATTTCTCAATTTCATAATAACTCCACTAGCATGACTCTAATATCACTATCCTCATATCTCAAAACAATTATCAAGCATCCAACTTCTCATCATATTCAATGCACTTAGTGTGAAAGTTTTTACTACATTGATATTGGATGTCTATCATGTGAAGACTAGTTTTATAGCCTAAATATATTACCATGCTGTTTTAATAGACTCTCTAAAGGATATAAGTGAAGCATGAGAGTTCAACAATTTCTTCAAAATTTTATCACCACCGTGCTCTAAAAGATATAAGTGAAGCACTAGAGCAAAAACTATTCAACTCAAAAGATATAAGTGAAGCACATAGAGTGTTCTAACAATTCCTAGGCCATATTTACCTCTCTCAAATAGGTGTGTCTAGCAAGGATAATTGTTGGAAACTAACAAGCAAAGACTCAAATTATACAAGACGCTCCAAGCAAAACACATATCATGTGGTGAATAAAAATATAGCTCTGAGTATAGTTATCGATGGATGAAGACGAAAGACGGGATGCCTTCCCAAGGCATCCCCAAGCTTAGGCTTTTGGTTGTCCTTGAATTTTACCTTGGGGTGCCATGGGCATCCCCAAGTTTAGGCTCTTGTCACTCTTTGTTCCATAGTCCATCAAAGCAATACTCAAAACTTGAAAACTTCACAACACAAAACTTAGACAAAAATCTCGTGAGCTCCATTAGTATAAGAAAGCAAACCACTACTCAAAGGTGCGGCAATGAATTTATTATTTGTTTATATTGGTGTTAAATCTACTGTATTCCAACTTCTCTGTGGTTCATACATCCCAATACTACTCATAGATGCTTTGAAATAAGCAAACAACACACGAAAAACAGAATCTGTCAAAAACAGAACAATCTGTAGTAATCTGCATACTTCTGTAACTCCAAAAAATTCAAACTAAATTGGTAAACGTGCGGAATTTGTCTATTAATCATATGCAAAAAGAATCAACTAAATAGCACGCTCCAGTAGAATATGATGACAATTCTAGTGAGCGCTAACGATTCTGTTTTTCACAGCAAGATCACATAAACTTCACACAAGTCTTCCCAAAGGTTCTACTTGGCACAAACACTAAACAAAACAAAAAACCACATCTAAACAGAAGCTAGATGCAATATTTATTCCCTAACAGCAGCAAAAATAAAAAAAATAAAGTTGGGTTGCCTCCCAACAAGCGCTATCGTTTTACGCCCCTAGCTAGGCACGATACATGGATAGATCTAGTTATTGCCATCTTTGGAAGGCAATCCATAAGTGCTCTCATAATAGATTCATATGGTAATTTGATTTTCTTTCTAGGAAAGTGTTCCATGCCTTTCCTTAACGGAAATTGGAATCTAATATTTCCTTCCTTCATATCAATAATTGCACCAATCATTCTAAGGAAAGGTCTACCAAGAATAATAGGATATGAAGGATTGCAATATATATCAAGAACAATGAAATCTACGGGCACATAATTCCTATTGGCAACAATAACAATATCATTAATCCTTTCCATAGATTTCTTAATAGTGGAATCCGCAAGATGCAAATTTAAAGAACAATCATCAAGCTCATGGAAACCTAGCAAATCACACAAAGTTTTTGGGATAGTGGAGACACTTGCACCCAAATCACACAAACCATAGCATTCATGACCTTTAATTTTTATTTTGATAGTAGGAAGCTTTCTAGGGATAGAAACTTCTAACTCAAGTTTTTCTTCATAAGATTGCATCAAAGCATCAACTATGTGTTTAGTGAAAGCTTTATTTTGACTATAAGCATGCGGAGAGTTTAGTACAGATTAAAACAAGGAAATACAATCAATCAAAGAGAAATTATCATAATTGAATCCCTTGAAATCCAAAGTAGTGGGTTCATCACTATGCAAAGTTTTAATCTCTTCACTCCAACTTTTAACAATTTTAGCATCAAGATCTAAAAACCCTGAATCATTGGGACACCTTAAAGTAGAATCATCTCCAATCCTATCTTCATCAAGATTTATGCTAGAAAAAAAGAATCTAATAGGAGACACATCAATACCTTTCAGATCTTCATCTTTATTTTCATGATAACTAGAAGAACACGCTTTTATATAATTCTATCTTTTAGTACGCATCCTAGCGGTTCTCTCTTTGCATCCATCAATGGAAATTCTCATGGCTTTGAGAGACTCATTGATATCATGCTTAGGTGGGATAGATCTATGTTTCAAAGAATCAACATCAAGAGTAATTCTATCCACACTTCTAGCCAATTCATCAATCTTAAGCAATTTCTCTTCAAGCATAGCATTGAAATTCTTTTGCGAGATAATAAACTCCTTAACACTAGTTTCAAATTCAGAAGGCATCTTTCCATAAGAGTTGTTGTAGGAATTACCATAATTATTAGAGGATTTACTAGAAAAGGCCTAGGATTAAAGTTCCCTCTATAAGCATTGTTACCAAAATTATTCCTACCAACAAAATTCACATCCAAAGATTCATTGTTATTTTCAATCAAAGTGGACAAAGGCATATCATTAGGATCAGAAGAAGCACTCTTAGCAGCAAATAATGTCATAAGTTCATCCATCTTTCCACTCAAAACACTAATCTCTTCAATAGGATGCACTTTTTCACTAGTAGATCTTTTGGTGTGCCATTGAGAATAATTAACGATAATATTATCTAGGAGTTTGGTAGCTTCTCCTAGGATTTCTACAAGCAAAATTTAAGCCAGCATAAAAGTTCTGAATAATCATCCATAAGTTCAAACCATGTGTAGGGCAATTACATATCATTAGTTTCATTCTCTCCCAAGCTTGTGCAACATGCTCATGATCTAGTTGCTTAAAATTCATAATATCGTTTCTAAGAGAGATGATCTTAGCAGGAGGGAAATGCTTAGAGATAAAAGCATCTTTGCACTTATACCACGAATCAATACTATTTCTTGGCAAAGAGGAAAATCAAGTTTTAGCACGGTCTCTAAGTGAAAACGGAAATAACTTCAATTTAACAATATTGTTATCCCTATCCCTTTTCTTTTGCATATCACACAAATAAAAAAAGTTGTTTAGATGGGTAGCGGCATCTTCACTAGGAAGGCCTGAGAATTGATCTTTCATGACAAGATTCAACAAAGGAGCATTGATCTCACAAGATTCAACATCGGTAATAGGAGCAATCGGAGTGCTAATAAAATCATTATTGTTGGTATTGGAGAAGCCACACAATTTGGTATTGTTCTGAGCCATAGTGACAAGCAAGCAATCCAACACACACAAGCAACCAAGAGGCAAGCGAACGATAAACACACGACAGAAGAAGGGCAAATAAAATGGCAAGGGTGAAGTGGGGGAGGAAAACGAGAGGCAAAAAAATGTAATGTGAAGGATAAGGGTTTGTGATAGGTACTTGGTATATGACTTTTGCGTAAGCCTCCCCGACAACGGCGTCAGAAATTCTTCTTGCTACTTCTTGAGCTTGCGTTGTATTCCCTCGAAGAGGAAAGGGAGATGCAACACAATAGTGTAAGTATTTCCCTCAGTTTTTGAGAACCACGGTATCAATCCAGTAGGAGACCATGCGCGAGTACCTCGCACCTGCACAAACAAATAAGAACTTCGCAGCCAACACGATAAGGGGTTGTCAATCCCTTTACGGTCACTTACGAAAGTGAGATCTGATAGAGATGATAGTTTATAATTTTGGTATTTTTTTGTTTATAAGAACATAAAGTAAATGCGGAAAAAGTAAAGTAGGTGTAGATTAATATGTTGAGAATAGACCCGGGGGCCATAGTGTTCTCTAGTGGCTTCTCTCATGATTGAGATATTCTACGGCGGGTAAAAAAATTACTGTCGAGAAATTGATAGAAAAGCGAATAATTATGAGACTATCTAGGTATTATCATTATATATAAGCATCATGTCCGAGACAAGTAGACCGAAACGATTCTGCATCTACTACTATTACTCCACACATCGACCGCTATCCAGCATGCATCTAGTGTATTGAGTTCATAAGAACAGAGTAACGCCTTAAGAAAGATGACATGATGTAGAGGGATAAACTCAAGCAATATGATATAAACCCCATCTTTTTATCCTCGATGGCAACATACAATACGTGCCTTGCTGCCCCTACTGCCACTGGGAAAGGACACCGCTTGAACCCAAAGCCAAGCACTTCTCCCATTGCAAGAACTATAGATCTAGTAGGCCAAACCAAACCAATAATTCGAAGAGACTTGCAAGGATATTATAATCATACATAAAGAGTTCAGAGAAGAACCAAATATTTCTCATAGATAATCTTGATCAGAAACCCACAATTCATCGGATCTCGACAAACACACCACAAAAAGAGATTACATCGAATAGATCTCCTCGAAGACCAAGGATAACTTTGTATTGAGATCCAGAGAGAGAGAAGAAGACATCTAGATACTAGCTATGGACCCCGAAGGTCTGTGGTAAACTACTCACAACTCATGGTGAGGTGATGTGATGATGTAGAAGCACTCCATGGTAGATCCCCCTCCGGTGGAGCTCCGGAATAGGCCCCAAGATCGGATCTCACGGGAACAGAAGGTTACGGCGGTGGAACTAGGGTTTTTTCTTCTCTTCTGATGGTTTCGGGGTACGTAGGCTTATATAGGAGGAAGGAGGGCACCGGGGGCCTTATGTGGGACCCATGAGGCAGGGGGCACCCCCACCCTCGTGGGCACCACGTGGCCCCTACTCCGTGGTTCTCAAGTCTCCCATGCGTGATTTTTTCCAAAAATATCTCTCTCGAAGGTTTCATTCCATTTGGACTCCGTTTGATATCCTTTTTCTGTAAAACACTAAAACAGGCAAAAAACAGCAATCTGGACTGGGCCTTTGGTGTCGGCGTCCTGGGAACCAGGGTACACAGACTTGCCTGTCTGCGGGCTGCGACGCGCTCCTGCAAGTGGCTTGGTACGGCCCAGCTGATCGACCAGCTGTCGGAGACCCTCGTGAGGGGGGCCAAGCCTCGCGAGGAGAACGACGTCAAGACCTCCTCAGGGGCGGCCTCAGCAAGGCGCTCCGGAGGGGCGGAGAATCCAAGGCCGAGCCTGCCTCAGGAGGAGGCAGTGATGTTAGCAGTGACGCACCACGCCAGCGGGTGCCAGCGTCCTCCAGCGGCGCAGTTGCCATTTCGGTGCAAAGGGGACAGCGCAGCCGTTGGTTCCCGAGGAGCGGGGTAAAGGTTTCCTCATTGGTGCAACGAGACCGAAGACCGCAAGGACGACAAGGAGGATGTCATCGTCGAGCCCACCACCGTGTCACCGCCTGATTCTTTTGCAGGCGAAGACCGCTTTTGTCAGGATAAGAACGTCCTTGTGTTCCCCCACAAAAATGGCCGTTGTGGGATCCCTTCCCGCCTAAACATTTCGGGGGAAGAGGACCGTGGCCGCCCATATAAGTAGTTAGGACTCCCACTGCAAATCGACGAACGGATACACTCTTCCACCACACAAGGAGCAAGAACACTAGCCTCCCGACCCTCCTGAGTTCATCTCCTGAGCCCAGGAATCATTGTACTAGCTCGTATCCCAGCTCGCCCGAGGCTAATCCACCAAAGCAGGAAGTAGGGTGTTACACCACGCGGTGGCCCGAACCTGGATAAACTCCTGTGTGTTTTGTTCGTTGTTTGCTTGAATCCTTCCACCGCGACGAGAGCGAGGCGCTAGGTAGACGATAGTGGGAGAGATCTTCGTTCACGCCCCTGTGTTCGAACTTAACGGGTTTTGCGGAGCCCTAAATCTGACATTTGGCGCGCCAGGTAGGGGGCGTGTCGAAATCTCGCATCTCCGACGACCTCGTCGCGTTCTCGTCGTCGACCCTGCTCCACAGCCATGGTGGACACACGCCGAGCTCGCGCCGCCCACCGCGCTGCGAACGTCGCTCAGACGGTGCCCGCGGGCAACGGCGCACCGCTCCGGCCCAACTCGCCGGTCGCCAACGCCGCCACCGACCCGGCTGTCCACGAGCAGCAGGACTCCTCGTTGCCGCTGTCCGTGTGGCGGGATGGCCGCACGGCAACACCTTCACCCTCGCCGGCCCCAGGGTCGTCCTCGCTGGTCCACGGTGGGCCGGTCTACCAGCAGTCTGCGTTGCTGAGGGCGAGGGAGCTCTTGCGCTATCGCCCAGCAGATGACCTCTACGACGAGTGGCTCCACTGCATCACTGAGCTCGTCAACGCCGCTGGAGAAGCACCTGCACCAACGCACTCCTCACGTCCTCCGTCGCCCCCGGCGGGGAACGAGGGCCACGGGGGCCCGGCTCCGCCTCCACTCCACCACACCGGCCAGGAGGCCCGGTGCGAGGCCCCTCGACGTGAGGAACCCCGCAGAGCCCACGCGCGCGACGAGGAGAGCTGCCAGGTGATTCCGCACCCTCATACAGGGGCTCGTGGGCCCCCTGGCCCACAACGTCCAGACCGCGCGCCACTGGAGGTGGTGGCGCCAGCACCTCAAGAACCAGCACCATGGGCGTAGGGGGCGCCTGCGATCATGAGCGTGGCTGGATGTCGCGCCCTAGCCCCTGAGCTACGGCGCCTCGTCTGGCCCGGCAAGTTCAAGCCGGACCTACCTCCACGCTACGACGGCACCACCGACCCCACGGAGTTCCTCCAACTCTACGAGCTGAGCATCGAGGCGTCCAACGGCATCGAGCAGGTCAAGGCGAACTGGTTCCCTATGGCTCTGAAGGACGGCGCGCGCTCCTAGCTCCTGAACCTCCCCGTGGGATCCATCTCCTCCTGGGAAGAGCTTCGCGAGCGTTTCATCGCCAACTTCCAAGGCACTCGCGACTGAGCCCCGGCAGCTGCTGATCTACGCTGCGTGAGGCAGCAGCCGGGAGAAACCCTGCAAAAGTACATCCAACGCTTCAACACCATGCGCCTCCGTATCCCCAGGGTCTCGGATGAGGCCATCATCTCCGCGTTCTCCGATGGCGTACGCGACGTCAGGATGAGGGAAGAGCTCGCCATTCACGAAGACCGGTGCACAGCCCTCGAGATGTTCAAGCTCGCGGCAAAGTGCGCCAGGGCGGAGGAAGGCCGCCTCTCCCTTCAGGAGCTGCCTGAGGCGGAGGCGGACGACAAGAAGACCAAGGCCAAGGAGTCGAAGCGCAAGGGACCCGCCGTGCTGGCTGCGGAGCCAGAAGTGAAGCGTGGCTGCGGCTACGGTGACCTCCCCAGGGACAACCGACAATACTGCGTCTTCCACAACGTCCACAGCCACAACACCAATGACTGCCAGGAGCTCAGGGCGATGCGCGCCGGGCGCGTCGGGCAGCGCCTGAGCGCGACAACCGCGGCTACGGCCGTGGAGGAGGCTTAGGAGGAGGACATTGGGATGGCAGGAACTCGCGCCAAGGGTGGCGTGAGCGACCTCGTGAAGACCACTGGCAGGAGCAGCCTCGTGACGCCCCCTGGCGCGAACAGCCTCGTGAGGGTCTGTAATGCCCCGGATGTAATACTTTCCCTTTTGGGCTTATAATAAATCTCCGGCTTCATCTATTTCCATTTCGGGTTCTTTGTCTTTCGGGTTTTCGTCGTTTTGTTGTGTGAGTGTGTGGCATTCATTCATATCATGTAGACATGTGCATTGCATTTTGTTTGTGTTGTGGGTTGTTTCCGATTCGTGGCGTTTCTTCCCGTTGTCCGTTTCGTGTTCCGGAGCTCCCTCACGTGTCCGTGACGTCCCGTAGGCCTTCTTGGTTGTTCGGGCGTTTTTCGTTACCGGTGTGCCGTGAGGTTGTGTTGTGTGTTGTTGTTTTGTTGTGTGCAACCCGCCTCTCAAATCTCGTCTCGTTTGGACTCCGTTGACTTTTCCCTCCGTTGTCCGTGTGGGTCCGAAGTGCCCTTACTTCGTGTCCCGGAAATACCCCTGCTGCAGTCTCTTTTCTCCGTCTGGGCCTTTTAAATCGTCCCCGCGATCGGATCCGTTGGATCCAGATCGGAGGGCTCCTAACACCCCTAGTCTTCCAAACCCTAGTCTAACTGCTATAAATAGACCCTAGTCTATTGTGGTTTTTCCCTTCTTCTTCCCCTCTCCACCATTTCGTTTTTTTTTTCTATTTTTCGTTCAGATCCAATCCTCCTACTGTTCCAGATCTGGGATCCCGAAGGATCCCTCGGTCTTCCAGCCGAGCCGCCGGGAACACCTCGAGGAACGAGGTCAACGCGCGCCAGGCGCTCCCTCCGTTCGATCCCCGCTCGCTCCGTCGGGCTGGTCGCCACTTGGCGCCAGGCTCGCTCCGCGTCGACCGATCGACCTCCGCAGGCCCGTACCGCGTCGGCCTGGTGAGGGGGACCAGTTCCCCGCCGTGCGCCTCAGCTATCGGGCCAGCCTCCCCCGGCCCGTTCCTCCACCGGGCGCTGCAGCCGCCAGGGCCTCGCAGCCCCTCCGCGCCGGCCGGGCCGCTCGCCTAGCGGACCGCCCCGCGGGCCAACCAGCCGCCCCGCCCCGCTCCGCTTTGGGCCTCGCCAGGCCGCCGTGCAGCCGCCTCCACTGCAGGCCGCGGGCGCGCCGGTGGGCCACCGCATCGCCGCTTGCCCCGCGGGCTTCTTCGCCAGGGCCCGCCTCTGCCCCAGCCACCGCGGGCCGCCGCCGCGCGCACCGGGCCAGATCCCGCGCGGGCCTGATCCGCCGCCGCACTGCAGATCTGGGCCTCCTCTTCCCCGCGGGCCAGATCCACCGTTGCACTGTTCACCGGGCCGGGCCCGCACTGTTGAGGTTGTTTTTTTTCTCTAACTCCCCAGATCTGTTATCTGAGTATGCCTACTTTGACCATGCATAACTTTTTACCTGTTGCTCCGTTTTGAGCGTGTGATATGTCCAGATGTTCGTGGAGTTGTCCTCTACGTTTTACCTGTTGTAGTCATGCATGTTAGAGATCTTCTAGGGCCTTGTTTTGCTGTTGCAAGAGTGTATGATGATATAAACTGCTGCTATGTGTTATTTTTGTGCCACCTTTGACATGTGATATCTTCTAGCTCGTTTGTCCAAACGATGCAAATGACATGTCCACGTGTTCGTCTTGACACGAACTACGTGTTGTGTGTGATAGGTTGCATGGTAGATGTTTTGTTTCCTTGTTATCATCGTTGCAAGATGCCATGTTCAAATGTTGTGTTTTTACTTGTTATGAAATGCCATCTTGTTGAGCTCGTTGTAATCGGTGTGTTCATCACATTGATGCATGCTTGTGTGTTTCGGGATCACCGTCATATGTATTTTGATGAGGTGCTTACCCTTTGCCATGTTTAGTTTCGAGGTGTCTTAAACATGCTCTTTTTGTTGCTATGATGATGTTGCTGTTTTAGGACTTAGTGAAATTTCACTAAGTCTGAAATCTGTAACGTTCCGATGCCATGTTCGTGTGATGTTGTAGGACAAAGCATGATAGTTTTGGGGTGGATTTTGATTGTTCCATGAAGTATATATTGTTGTATTTCCATCCATGTCCTCACATGTCCATTTGAGGTGCTGTAGCATGTTTATCTTTTGCTCCAAACTTTCAATAAAATTCTGCTGCCAGAATTTTATTTCAAAGTTCAATATGTCCAAGATCATTGCTATTGATCCGTGACTCCGTTTGGGGTGCACTTTGGACCTAGTTGCTGTACATTATATCTAGTTTATGTTCAAGTTCTTGCCATGCTTTTTGGGTGCTGTAGATTAATTATTTTGTGCTCCCAAGATGCCATGTTGCTGTATTTTGCAGTTTTCGCTCAAATCTTGTTTCGGGCATAACTTTTAGCCCGTAACTCCGATTTCAGCGAACTTTATATCAAACTTGGGTGATTTTCTGTGTAGATTAATAATATCAGGTTGTTATCTTGTTTTGAGGTGTTTTGCTTGAGTGATGTTTTCCGTGCTCCATGTGCATCTCTAGTGCATCCATCATGCATACATGTTTTTCGAGTGCGCATTGCATCGTGTTGATTGGTGCTTGGTGTGTTTGTCTTGTTTAGAGCACGAAGTTGAGCACGAGTTTTCCAACGAGGTTGAGCACGAGGTTTCCAACGAGTTTGAGCAAGAGGACCCTTCTTTTGATCCGAACTTCTTCTCTTCAGGCAAGATGACCGAACCCCGATAACATTACTATCTTTGTCTATTGCTAGTAGTCTCGATCTATAGTTTTGCCTCGATGCCCATGTTCTTCTTGTCAGCCCCCTACTTGTAACCAATTGCCATGTTTAACCACCCTACCTATGCAAACCGTTGCTTGGCTAAGTACGCTTCGCTCAGCCCTTCTTATAGCGTTGCTAGTTGCAGGTGAAGTGAAGATGCTTGCTCCATGTTGAAGTTTGGTTGGGTTATATCACACTATATAAATGCTTTAACTGAAATCACATATATATTGGCAAGGGTGGAAGGCTAAGCCTTTTGCTTGGTGTTTTGTTCCACTCATGCCGTTAGGATCCGTATAAGCCGGTTTTATGTTCCTTGATTATGCGTTCCTAACACGGTTGGGGTGTATGGGACCCCCTCGATAAACCGCTAAGTGCTAAGTCTTTTCCAGCAAATCCCAACTTTGGTACTATTTGCCTAATAACAAACTAAACTTGCATAGGGAGTTATAAACCCTTTTTCTTAATCAACAACCCCGGGCCAGTGCTCCACATGAGTGTTGGTCCGAAACGGGGGTCCTGCAGGGCCACCTCGAGGAAACTCAAGGTTTGGTAAAAACCTGTAGCATCGCCCATCCGGTCGTGTCCTGAGACCTAGATACGCGCGGCTACGATCAGGGTGTCGACACGCCGGGAGGATTTGCTGGATTAGCCTTACCTTAGTTCGGTTTAACTTGAGCACGGGATTCCGAGGATACTCGGGTCTTCCCACTTTGGAGTTGCGACTCCGCGGATCGTGGGCTTGTAATGGGTCAAGTTGGAACACCCCTGCAGGGTTTGAACTTTCGAAAGCCGTGCCCGCGGTTATGTGGCAGATGGGAGCTTGTTAATTCCGGTTGTAGAAAACTTGACACAATGATACTAATACACTACCAGCGTGTGTTCCGTGACTGTCAATTTCCGAATCGGGTTTCGGGAGTTGAACACGGAGGGGTTATGTTTGTGAGCTTGTAGCTAGGATCACTTCGTGATCACTTCTCGCGTTGCCTTCTCTTCTCGCTCTCTCTTGCGTAAGTTTAGTGCTAGTTGCTGCTGCAGACTCTTTGTTGTTCCTTCACCTCATTTCTTTCTTCAGCCTTTTCCCTCACCTAAAGGCTTTGATAGTTCTGTTACCCGGGAACGGGATTGCTGAGTCCTCTGTGGCTCACAGTTACTTCACACACCAGATGCAGGTCCAGCCGTGAGCTATCCAGGTGATGGCACCGAGCTGGATTGGGAGTACGACGAGGAGCGTAGTCGTTACTACGTGCGCTACCCGGACGATCAGTAGTGGAGACTCTTACTAGGATTCGATCCGCCTGTGGTTGTTTTATTTATCTGAGTTTGGTACTTTGACATTTGGATTTTGCCCTTAGAGGGTTGTAGTGATCTTATTGTATGATGTTTGAGACTTGTACTGTTATTCTGTGACGTGGCGATTGTAAGCCAACTATTTTTTTAAGTTTACCATCCCTCTTTTACATGAGATGTGCAAAGATTACCAAACTTGAGATCATTCTAGGATGGACTTATGCCTTTAAGTCGTGCCTCGACACGTAGGAGGTATAATTCCATCCTGGGCATTACAAGTTGGTATTCAGAGCCTTCTCCGACCTAGGAGCCCCCACTGTTTGATCGAACCGTTGACGGTTGAGTCTAGGCACACACTGAAAACTTTTGAGTCCTATATTATATCGGAGAGTAGGAATTCTTTGCTTCTCATCCCCTTTCTCTCTGGTGAGGACTCCTGACGTCTACTCTTGTCTCTCCTATCTTCAAAATTTGCACAAAATTTTTTTTTTTTTAGGATTCCCTCGAGTATTCTGGGATTGTTTCGATGTTCTTGTGACAAGGATATTGTTCCTGATGCCTCCTGTTACCGAGGAGTTGAGCTTCGGGGTATCACTGTAACAAGCTTATCGCGACAGTACTAAATACTTAAGACGGCCGACATCGAAAATCTCCCCTATACGGCCAGTGGCACGATAACCCCGACATCACCCAGTACTGGGGAGGTAGTTCGGGAGTATTGCCATAGCTTGTTATAGTGGATGCTTTTCGAAGGTCCGAGGTACACAGCTTCCGAGAAAGACTGGTTATGTGTTGAAGGATGGATACACCTGGATGTAGGTTAGAGTTGATTGCGCGGTGCTTCCCGTGTATCCCCAACACCTGATTGCATAACTGGAATCTTTCGGAAAGCTATAGGTGGGTTTTATCCAGTAGATCGTAGGCATTCTTCCAACGAATGCAGGTTAGTGAGTTCGGGGTTCGACATTGAGTGAAGGGGTTATATGACCGATGTTACTATCAGGAGTTGCATCTTAAAGGGTCCTTGGCTATGCTGATCCGGGGATTGCAAAACCTTTTCGTAACACGTTCATATGCTTTCAGCACAAAGATGTTAGAACGAAACTCCTCTCTTGTGTTTGTTCCTTTCCGTATCTTGTTGTTTTTATTATTTATCCTTTTGATCCCTATGTGGCTTCTCGTGAAGACTGATGTTATCAATTAACTAAGAAATTCATTCGTTCCTCTTGTTCGGATGATTTCATTCGTTCTTAATTGTTCGAATGATTATTGTGAAGACTTGTTGCAATTCATTCCATTGATTCAGCTTATTCCTTTTGTCAATCAATTGCTGATTCGTGGTCATCTCTTACAGGATGGCTCCGAAAAGGGTTCCGAATGCCAACCCAGAGGGTGAAGAGGTCCCAGAACGTCCTCCTTCACCTCCTCCTCCGCCTGAGGCTTGGAGAGCAATTATGCAGACTACTGCTCAGAACACTCAGTTGATGATGCAGATGATGCAGCAAATGCAAGCTATGCAAGCTAATCAAGCTAATCAGGGCATTCCAATGAACCAAGGCAACTTCTTCCAGCAGCACCATGCTACTCTGAACCAGTTCCTGGCTAACAATCCTAAAGCTTTCAGTTACTGTGTCGACCCTCTTGATGCTGAGGATTGGCTGACCGATATCAAGAAGCATTTTGAGTGCAGTAACGTGAAAGAAGATGACTATGTGAAGTTTGCAGCCTTCCAACTGAAAGATCAAGCAGCTGATTGGTGGCAGCAGTATAAAGACTCAAGGCCGGGTCAAGTGATCTCGTGGGAGAACTTCTGCAGGGATTTCCGCTCGCATCACATTCCTACAAGTGTTATTGAGGGTATGCGTGAGCAATTCCGCAACCTCAAGCAGGGCTCCATGACAGTCTATCAGTATAATGTCAAGTTCCAAAACCGCGCTCGCTATGCAAAGAAAGACATACCTGATGCAAAGAGCAAAATCTATCAGTTCCGTGGAGGTCTCAAAGATGAACTTCAGCTTGCTCTCACTTTGTTCGAGCCAGACGAATTCGATAAGTTCTATAATATGGCTTTGAAACAAGAAGCAGCTCAGCTTAAGATGGAGGCTTCTAAGAAGAGAATTCGAGATGCTGTTCACTCTACCTCATCGTCCCAGTTGGCTGCGAAACAACAGAAATTCTGGCTTCCTCCTCCTCCAATGATTCGAGCTCCATACAACAACTCCAGCAACTTCAACAACTTCAACAACAAGAACTCTAGTGGTCGTGGTTTCTCCCACCCACCCAACCCAAGCAACCAGTCGAAGAAGCAGTTTCATTCTCAAGGCTCCAAGTCCAGTGGCTCTCAGTTCCGTCCTCTCTCAGAAGTGACTTGCAACAAATGCACTCAGAAAGGTCACTATGCCAACAGATGTCCGAATCCGAAGCGTCTTCCTCCGCCTCCTCCTGTCGGTACCGCTATGGTCAAGCATGATCCAAAGGCTGCCAGGGTCAATCTGATGAATGCAGCACAAGCAGAGGCTTCTTCTGATGTCATTCTGGGTAACCTTCCAGTGAACTCTTTTCCAGCTAAAGTGTTATTTGATTCGGGTGCATCATGCTCTTTCATGTCTCAACCTTTTGCATACAAGCATAATATTGGCATCCAAAGTCTGCCTCAGAAGTTGCAAGTAATTTCTCCGGGCAAGTGCATGACTTCCAACATATTTGCTCCGGATGTTTCTATTCGCATGGGAGACTATCGTTTTCTGGCTAAACCGGTGATTCTGGGCCATTCTGACATCGACCTCATTCTCGGAATGGATTGGCTTTCTCAGCATGATGCTCACATTGATTGTGCTCAAAAGGAAGTCAAATTGACTCATTCAGATGATGATGTTATTATCTTCGCCTCCAGGGATAATACTATTCGGCTTTTCTCTCTTAATGATAAGGGTGAAATTAATGCCATAGAGCAAATTCCAGTGGTGAATGAATATCAAGACGTCTTTCCAGAAGAACTTCCAGGAATGCCTCCACACCGTCAGGTGGAGTTTGTCATTGAACTCGAGCCGGGCACCGAACCTGTCTGTCGGCGTCCTTACAAGCTCTCTTCAGAAGAATTGAAGGAATTGAAGAAACAGTTGGATGAACAGGAGCGTATGGGTCTCATCAGACCGAGTACATCTCCGTGGGGCTGTGGTGTCTTATTTGTCAAGAAGAAAGATGGCACGGAGCGTCTCTGTGTTGACTACCGGCCACTGAACAAGAAGACGATTAAGAACAAGTATCCGCTCCCCAACATCAATGAACTCTTTGAGCAGCTCAAAGGAGCTAAAGTATTCTCTAAGCTTGATCTCCGAATGGGCTACCATCAAATTCGCATTCGCGAGGAAGACATTCCCAAGACGGCGTTCAGAACGAGCTACGGTTCATATGAGTATACCGTCATGTCCTTCGGCCTCGCCAATGCTCCTCCTACCTTTTCAAGGATGATGCATTACATCTTCAACCCCTATACAGGCGAGTTTGTGCTAGTGTATCTGGATGATATTTTGGTGTTTTCCAAGAATGAAGAAGATCACGAAAAGCACTTGCGTCTGGTTCTTGATCGACTCCGAGAGCACAAATTCTATGCCAAGTTCTCAAAGTGCGAGTTTTGGCTCGATAAGGTTCTCTACCTGGGCCACATTATCTCAGCTGACGGTATTGCGGTTAATCCCGAGAAAGTTGAAGCAATTGTCAACTGGGAAGCTCCTCAGAACGTCAAGCAGCTCCGCAGTTTTCTGGGTCTTGCCAGCTATTGCAGAAGGTTTGTGGAGAACTTCTCCAAGATTGCCAAGCCTCTTTCCAACCTCCTCCAGAAGAATGTCAAATACTTTTGGTCTCCCGAATGTGAAGTGGCTTTCAAAACCCTCAAAGAGAAGCTTGTCTCAGCTCCAGTTCTGATTCCTCCAGATGAATCCAAGCCCTATGAAGTGTTCTGTGACGCTTCTCTTCAAGGCCTTGGTGGTGTGCTTATGCAAGAGAAGAGAATTGTGGCATACACTTCACGTCAGCTAAAGCCAGCTGAGAAGAACTATCCCACACATGATCTCGAGCTAGCAGCTGTGGTACATGCTCTGATTACGTGGAGACATCTGTTGTTGGGCAGAAAGGTCGACATCTTCACTGATCACAAGAGCTTGAAGTACATCTTCACGCAGCCGCATCTGAACCTCCGCCAGACTCGTTGGGTCGAGATGATCCAAGAGTACAACCCCAGCATTGAGTACACTCCAGGCAAGGCGAATGTGATGTATGCAGAAGAGTGAAAGCAGAACATCAACGTCCAGCCGGTCTTCTCCAACCTCTTCCTATTCCTGAGTGGAAGTTCGACCACATTGAAATGGACTTCGTCACTGGTTTTCCTAAATCCAAGCGAGGCAATGATGCTATCTTTGTGGTGATTGACAAGCTTACCAAAGTCGCTCACTTTCTTCCAGTCAAAGAATCAATCAATGCAGCTCAACTTGCAGAGCTGTACACTTCCAGAATTGTGTCACTTCATGGCATTCCTCAAGTGATATCCTCAGACCGTGGCAGCTTGTTCACATCAAAGTTCTGGGACTCCTTTCAGTCCGCCATGGGCACGAAGATCAGGTTCAGCACTGCCTTTCACCCTCAGACTAGTGGTCAAGTCGAGCGTGTGAATCAGATCCTTGAAGATATGCTCAGAGCCTGTGTCATCTCCTTCGGCATGAAATGGGAAGACTGTCTTCCATTTGCAGAATTCTCTTACAACAACAGCTTTCAAGCAAGTGCAGGCAAAGCACCGTTTGAAATTCTCTATGGCAGAAAGTGCCGTACCCCTCTCAACTGGTCTGAAACAGGCGAACGCCAACTTCTTGGCAATGATTTGATCTCTGAAGCCGAAGAGATGTGCAAAGTCATACGTGAGAATCTCAAGGCCGCTCAGTCGCGTCAGAAGAGTTACTATGACGGAAAGCATCGTGATTTGGCTTTCGACATCGGTGATCATGTCTATCTCCGAGTTTCTCCGATGAAAGGAACCCAGAGGTTCGGTATCAAAGGAAAGCTTGCTCCTAGATACGTCGGTCCTTTCAGAATTCTTGGCAAAAGAGGCGATCTAGCCTATCAGCTCGAGCTCCCTTCCAACTTTGCAAATGTTCATGATGTCTTCCATGTGTCTCAGCTTCGCAAATGCTTCAAGGCACCTGAGCGCATGATTCCGTTTGAGGAGATTGATCTTCAACAAGACCTTTCCTACCGAGAGCATCCAGTTGCAATTCTCGAAGAAACTGAACGCAAGACTCGCAACAAGACCATCAAGTTTCTGAAAGTCAAGTGGTCACATCACACAGACCGAGAAGCTACCTGGGAACGAGAAGATCATCTTCGTTCCGAGTACCCTTCCTTTTTCCAGTCCTAGATCTCGGGACGAGATCTTTTTGTAGTAGAGGAGAGTTTGTAATGCCCCGGATGTAATACTTTCCCTTTTGGGCTTATAATAAATCTCCGGCTTCATCTATTTCCATTTCGGGTTCTTTGTCTTTCGGGTTTTCGTCGTTTTGTTGTGTGAGTGTGTGGCATTCATTCATATCATGTAGACATGTGCATTGCATTTTGTTTGTGTTGTGGGTTGTTTCCGATTCGTGGCGTTTCTTCCCGTTGTCCGTTTCGTGTTCCGGAGCTCCCTCACGTGTCCGTGACGTCCCGTAGGCCTTCTTGGTTGTTCGGGCGTTTTTCGTTACCGGTGTGCCGTGAGGTTGTGTTGTGTGTTGTTGTTTTGTTGTGTGCAACCCGCCTCTCAAATCTCGTCTCGTTTGGACTCCGTTGACTTTTCCCTCCGTTGTCCGTGTGGGTCCGAAGTGCCCTTACTTCGTGTCCCGGAAATACCCCTGCTGCAGTCTCTTTTCTCCGTCTGGGCCTTTTAAATCGTCCCCGCGATCGGATCCGTTGGATCCAGATCGGAGGGCTCCTAACACCCCTAGTCTTCCAAACCCTAGTCTAACTGCTATAAATAGACCCTAGTCTATTGTGGTTTTTCCCTTCTTCTTCCCCTCTCCACCATTTCGTTTTTTTTTCTATTTTTCGTTCAGATCCAATCCTCCTACTGTTCCAGATCTGGGATCCCGAAGGATCCCTCGGTCTTCCAGCCGAGCCGCCGGGAACACCTCGAGGAACGAGGTCAACGCGCGCCAGGCGCTCCCTCCGTTCGATCCCCGCTCGCTCCGTCGGGCTGGTCGCCACTTGGCGCCAGGCTCGCTCCGCGTCGACCGATCGACCTCCGCAGGCCCGTACCGCGTCGGCCTGGTGAGGGGGACCAGTTCCCCGCCGTGCGCCTCAGCTATCGGGCCAGCCTCCCCCGGCCCGTTCCTCCACCGGGCGCTGCAGCCGCCAGGGCCTCGCAGCCCCTCCGCGCCGGCCGGGCCGCTCGCCTAGCGGACCGCCCCGCGGGCCAACCAGCCGCCCCGCCCCGCTCCGCTTTGGGCCTCGCCAGGCCGCCGTGCAGCCGCCTCCACTGCAGGCCGCGGGCGCGCCGGTGGGCCACCGCATCGCCGCTTGCCCCGCGGGCTTCTTCGCCAGGGCCCGCCTCTGCCCCAGCCACCGCGGGCCGCCGCCGCGCGCACCGGGCCAGATCCCGCGCGGGCCTGATCCGCCGCCGCACTGCAGATCTGGGCCTCCTCTTCCCCGCGGGCCAGATCCACCGTTGCACTGTTCACCGGGCCGGGCCCGCACTGTTGAGGTTGTTTTTTTTCTCTAACTCCCCAGATCTGTTATCTGAGTATGCCTACTTTGACCATGCATAACTTTTTACCTGTTGCTCCGTTTTGAGCGTGTGATATGTCCAGATGTTCGTGGAGTTGTCCTCTACGTTTTACCTGTTGTAGTCATGCATGTTAGAGATCTTCTAGGGCCTTGTTTTGCTGTTGCAAGAGTGTATGATGATATAAACTGCTGCTATGTGTTATTTTTGTGCCACCTTTGACATGTGATATCTTCTAGCTCGTTTGTCCAAACGATGCAAATGACATGTCCACGTGTTCGTCTTGACACGAACTACGTGTTGTGTGTGATAGGTTGCATGGTAGATGTTTTGTTTCCTTGTTATCATCGTTGCAAGATGCCATGTTCAAATGTTGTGTTTTTACTTGTTATGAAATGCCATCTTGTTGAGCTCGTTGTAATCGGTGTGTTCATCACATTGATGCATGCTTGTGTGTTTCGGGATCACCGTCATATGTATTTTGATGAGGTGCTTACCCTTTGCCATGTTTAGTTTCGAGGTGTCTTAAACATGCTCTTTTTGTTGCTATGATGATGTTGCTGTTTTAGGACTTAGTGAAATTTCACTAAGTCTGAAATCTGTAACGTTCCGATGCCATGTTCGTGTGATGTTGTAGGACAAAGCATGATAGTTTTGGGGTGGATTTTGATTGTTCCATGAAGTATATATTGTTGTATTTCCATCCATGTCCTCACATGTCCATTTGAGGTGCTGTAGCATGTTTATCTTTTGCTCCAAACTTTCAATAAAATTCTGCTGCCAGAATTTTATTTCAAAGTTCAATATGTCCAAGATCATTGCTATTGATCCGTGACTCCGTTTGGGGTGCACTTTGGACCTAGTTGCTGTACATTATATCTAGTTTATGTTCAAGTTCTTGCCATGCTTTTTGGGTGCTGTAGATTAATTATTTTGTGCTCCCAAGATGCCATGTTGCTGTATTTTGCAGTTTTCGCTCAAATCTTGTTTCGGGCATAACTTTTAGCCCGTAACTCCGATTTCAGCGAACTTTATATCAAACTTGGGTGATTTTCTGTGTAGATTAATAATATCAGGTTGTTATCTTGTTTTGAGGTGTTTTGCTTGAGTGATGTTTTCCGTGCTCCATGTGCATCTCTAGTGCATCCATCATGCATACATGTTTTTCGAGTGCGCATTGCATCGTGTTGATTGGTGCTTGGTGTGTTTGTCTTGTTTAGAGCACGAAGTTGAGCACGAGTTTTCCAACGAGGTTGAGCACGAGGTTTCCAACGAGTTTGAGCAAGAGGACCCTTCTTTTGATCCGAACTTCTTCTCTTCAGGCAAGATGACCGAACCCCGATAACATTACTATCTTTGTCTATTGCTAGTAGTCTCGATCTATAGTTTTGCCTCGATGCCCATGTTCTTCTTGTCAGCCTCCTACTTGTAACCAATTGCCATGTTTAACCACCCTACCTATGCAAACCGTTGCTTGGCTAAGTACGCTTCGCTCAGCCCTTCTTATAGCGTTGCTAGTTGCAGGTGAAGTGAAGATGCTTGCTCCATGTTGAAGTTTGGTTGGGTTATATCACACTATATAAATGCTTTAACGGAAATCACATATATATTGGCAAGGGTGGAAGGCTAAGCCTTTTGCTTGGTGTTTTGTTCCACTCATGCCGTTAGGATCCGTATAAGCCGGTTTTATGTTCCTTGATTATGCGTTCCTAACACGGTTGGGGTGTATGGGACCCCCTCGATAAACCGCTATGTGCTAAGTCTTTTCCAGCAAATCCCAACATTGGTACTATTTGCCTAATAACAAACTAAACTTGCATAGGGAGTTATAAACCCTTTTTCTTAATCAACAACCCCGGGCCAGTGCTCCACATGAGTGTTGGTCCGAAACGGGGAGTCTGCGGGGCCACCTCAAGGAAACTCGAGGTTTGGTAAAAACCTGTAGAATCGCCCATCCGGTCGTGTCCTGAGACCTAGATACGCGCGGCTACTATCAGGGTGTCGACACGCCGGGAGGATTTGCTGGATTAGCCTTACCTTAGTTCGGTTTAACTTGAGCACGGGATTCCGAGGATACTCGGGTCTTCCCACTTTGGAGTTGCGACTCCGCGGATCGTGGGCTTGTAATGGGTCAAGTTGGAACACCCCTGCAGGGTTTGAACTTTCGAAAGCCGTGCCCGCGGTTATGTGGCAGATGGGAGCTTGTTAATTCCGGTTGTAGATAACTTGACAAAATGATACTAATGCACTACCAGCGTGAGTTCCGTGACTGTCAATTTCCGAATCGGGATTCGGGAGTTGAACACGGAGGGGTTATGTTTGTGAGCTTGTAGCTAGGATCACTTAGTGATCACTTCTCGCGTTGCCTTCTCTTCTCGCTCTCTCTTGCGTAAGATAGATGCTAGTTACTGCTGCAGACTCTTTGTTGTTCCTTCACCTCATTTCTTTCTTCAGCCTTTCCCTCACCTAAAGGCTTTGATAGTTCTGTTACCCGGGAACGGGATTGCTGAGTCCTCTGTGGCTCACAGTTACTTCACACCAGATGCAGGTCCAGCCGTGAGCTATCCAGGTGATGGCACCGAGCTGGATTGGGAGTACGACGAGGAGCGTAGTCGTTACTACGTGCGCTACCCGGACGATCAGTAGTGGAGACTCTTACTAGGATTCGATCCGCCTGTGGTTGTTCTATTTATCTGAGTTTGGTACTTTGACATTTGGATTTTGCCCTTAGAGGGTTGTAGTGATCTTATTGTATGATGTTTGAGACTTGTACTGTTATTCTGTGACGTGGCGATTGTAAGCCAACTATTTTAAGTTTACTTTCCCCCTTTTACATGAGTTGTGCAAAGATTACCAAACTTGAGATCATTCTAGGATGGGTTTATGCCTTTAAGTCGGGCCTCGACCCGTAGGAGGTATAACTCCATCCTGGGCATTACAGGGTCGCCCTCAGGGCAATGGAGGCCTGCCTCCGCTGCCACCACGGCTAAGGAGGAACGACGACGACCGCCAGGGAGACGGGGCAGGGGTCTTCCAGGAGCCGCGTGCAGTTGCATGCATCTTGGGAGGAGCCCATGCCCCGGCTTCCCACCGCATCTTCAAGCAGTTCGCCCGTGAGGTGAACGCGGCGCTTCCCAGGCCTGACGCCGCGCGCAACCTCAGGTGGACCAAGCAAGTCATCGCCTTCGACCCCAAGGACCAGCTCAAGTGCACTGCGGCCCCAGGCGCCCTCCCGATGCTCTGCACCCCAACCATCAGCAACGTCCTCGTGACCAAGACCCTCATCGACGGCGGAGCAGGGCTCAACGTCCTCTCCGTCCAGACCTTCGAGATGCTCTAGGTTTCCTGCGATCAGCTCCACCCGACCAAGCCATTCTACGGAGTCACGGACGGCTCCACACTCCCGATGGGGCAGGTCCGCCTCCCCATCACCTTTGGCGACCGCGACAACTACCACACAGAGCTCATCGACTTCGACGTCGCCAACATCCACCTCCCGTACAACACCATCCTAGGGTATCCTGCCCTCGCCAAGTTCATGGCGGCGACCCATCATGGCTACAACGTCCTCAAGATGCCCGAGAGCGGCGGAGTCATCACGATCGCCTCCGACAAGAAGGAAGCGGTGCGTTCCCTGGAGCGTGCCTACCAGTCCGCGGCGGTCGAGTGCTCCGATGAGGATGGAGCCGTCCTCACCATGCAGACCGCCCCCAAGAAGAAGAAGAACCTACCCGTCAACGGACCTCGGGACGCGGGGGCTCCCGACGGCCTGGCCTCAGGACTCGCGCCTGCTGACGAGGCGCCCTCCACCCTCGCATAGGGAGGCACGCTCGACGCCCCTCTCGTGACGGGCTTGGGGGCTCTCCTTTGGAGTGTCCCCGAGCTGACCCGTGCCTCGAGGGAGGTGTCCGAGAACCACCTGCAAGCGTATCTTGATGCGCGTTTTTGTGAGCCCAGCGTGAACCGTTCAGCGCTGGGGGATCAGGACTTCATCAACCAAGTTACAAAGGAACTTTAGTACGCAAGACTCATCCGCGGTGGGCATAACCGCACAACCCCAAGTTCACCTGCTCGCAACCCGAGCGAATGCCTTCGCGTTTGCGTCAATATCGCGGGTCTCAACCGAGCCGCTTCTCAGGAGCCCTTCTAGCCGACGGCGGTCGGTCGGAGGAGGGCCCTCCCCTGCAGCTACGTCTGCGTACTCTTCGGCTTCCGCAACGCAGCTGCCATGTTCCGGCATCTCGCGCAGCGGGCCCTGGGGGCTCGGGAGGCTCAGTGCCAGGCGGTCCGGAAGGAGCGAGAGCCGGACCCGCGCGACCACTGAGAGCCTCCGGAGCCCCTGGGCCTCAGGAGCCCGACGATCCTCGGGAGCGACCGACACAGCTCGCGTCTTCTGCTACCCCAACTCTCCTTCGACAAGTATCAGGTGACACTTTAGGTATCCAAACGAGGGCGCCTCTCGGGCTGCATCATCCTCGGACCGCTGGGGGCTGATCCCCCGTGGTTATCTCCCTTTTTGCATGATCAAGGCCAGATGTTTCTTTCCATTCGTGTTATCTATATGCTCGGCGTCCTCACCACCACTAAAGTCATGAGCCCTTGTGAGCCCACTCGTGACCGCCCCATGATTAACGACTGGCACGACGTCTGTGCTCGGGTCCGTCCCTGTAGCGTCGATAAACCCAAGGGTTGAGCTCTGTCTCGCGAGCCATTCCCGTGACGTCACCTCCCATGGTCCTTGGTGCCTTGTTCTCGCATGGGCTAATCGTGGATGGGTAAGTAGGGGCCCATGGCAGGTGCCTTGCTCACGCGGGAACCGCGCGCCGGCTGTTTTTCTTTTGGATCATGGCATGAGAACACTGGGCACGACGTTTATGCTCGGGTCCGTACATGCAGCCTCGACAAATCCAGTGGCTGAGCTATGTCTCGCGAGTCATTCCCGTGACGTCACCTCCTGGGGTCGCTGGTGTTATGGCTTTCTCATGCGATATCTCCTAGAGATGCACTCGGTGTAGGTCGACACAACACCTCTCTTTTCACATTTTGCAGAAGAAGACTCAGGCGCAACCCGCCTCAGCGTAGGGTCTCGGGAGTGATGCGTAAGCTCATGAGAACTTCCTCAGAGTCATTCAGATCGTCCTGAGGAGGGCCCATATACACCTTGGCTGTCCTACCGTGCAAGCCACGTGTCAGGACGGGGTTGTACACGCCCCGGAGTCTCTCCCGGTGGGAGGCTCCCTCCCACGGTCCAGTGGAAGTACCAAGCTCCGCGCTGGCAGATCCAACCGAGGATCGGTTATGCCCACGAACCAGTGGAAGCACCAAGCTCCGCGTTGGCCGCTCCGACCGAGGCGCGGTTATGCCCACACTCCGCGCAAGTGTGGTAGCTCTATGCTCCGCGCTAGTTATAAACAACCGAGGGTGGCCCCCAGTGGTCGCACCAACCTCAGGGAGCTTTTCAGCTCACGATGCTCATAGCTTCTCCTTGGATGGGTGTCGCGAGGGGGGCTAGGCACGGGGGCTATGCTCAAGCCGCGGCTGGCAGACGCCACCCTACCAGGTGCCCAGACACCTGGCCTTCTTGTGCCCCCATCCTAGGCGAAGGCTCGTGGCCAAGGTATGGTGCTCGTTCTCCTTCATGAGAGCCATTTGTACGTCAAGGGGGACCTCTGGGCATCATGACCTAGGGGCCTAACTGGCCACGTAGCCCCTCATCCCTTGAGCCTAGTTATGAAGATAACCCCGGTCATCCGGAGGGCTCAACGGCGATCGAGGTATGCGCGGGGTTGGGCCCTGCCGACGCAGAACGAAAATGGGATCGCTTGAACGTCAAGGGGGACCCTTGGGAATCGCGACCCAAGGGCCTCACTAGCCACGTAGCCCCTCATCCCTTGAGTCTAGTTACTACGGTAACCCTGGTCATCCGGAGGGCTCTATGGCGAGTCTAGTTACTATGGTAACCCCGGTCATCCAGAGGGCTCAATGGCGGTCGAGGCATAGCCCCTCATCCCTTGAGTCTAGTTACTATGGTAACCCTGGTCATCCGGAGGGCTCAATGGCGAATCTAGTTACTACGGTAACCCCGGTCATCCAGAGGGCTCAATGGCGGTCGAGGTATGCTCGGGGTTGGGCCCTGCCGACGCAGAGCACCTAAGCAAACATGAAAGGAAGCAAGCATGGAAATCATCTATCTATTACAATAATGCAATGTTTTTCAAATTCAAGCAAAGTTCTTACGCCTCCTCGAGGCACTCGCACTTCTCTCACTAAACAGGAACGGACTAGGCATCACCGAGCGCAGCAGTACCGGTCTTCTCCCCTTCGGCTGCGGTGGTAGCGGCCCGGAGAAACGTCTCCATCGGCCCCGTGACCTTTGTCCCCAGGGCCTCGGGAGCGATCATCGTCGCCTCCTCACGAAGGCACCTGGACGCAAAACCTTGCCTCAAGGGAAGGGCAAGAGGAAATCAAGCACCACCCGACCATAGGAATTGCTAAGATAAGTTTTCAACGCCACACCTACTTGCATACCTACACCACCACCTACTATAGTTACGGATCCACTAAGGCATGAAAACCCTTCCTGATGGACCAGTGGGCGGCTGCCTGCACGCCAAGAGGGACCTCCTGAGCATCGCGCCTCGGGGGCTCTTACCGGACCCTGGACCCCTCAGCTCTTGGCCTTGACCACGGCGTCGTGACCTGGCATACCAGCACAGGCTGAAGCTTGTCTCGGGACTAGGTCTCGCAGGTGTAGGGCCTTAGGCTACCGTTGGAACGGAAGAAAGGGGAAATCATGCTCTAACAAGGGCCTCATGCAGGACATAAGTTTAGAACGCCAAACGATAGCAAAAGTATTACAATAATTTACATGCCCTTGTGGAGCCCTCCATGATGTCCCGCAGGAACTAAGCTAAGGAAGATGCTCCCAAGGAACGCGGCTTGAACTCCTTCAACAACGGTGACGCCGGGAGGACACCGTTTCCCTCCGGCGATAGGGGCGGCGACTTGGCGGCTCATAGCTCTCGTCGGAGCTCGAGGCCGTCTCAGGGGTAGCGTAACTACTACCAGGAGAGTCGGATACGTAGCCAATGGCGAGCGCCATGCTGCCCTGACGGCATGGGGAATGGTCGCCGGCGAGCCCATTCCCTGCGCCACACGGCAGCCGGAGGCCGTCCGCCCCGAAGACTTTGAAGGTCATCGCGCCCGTCATATCCAGCGCGAAATGAAGAATGTGCCTCCCAGCGGGGCCGCAGGCGCGGCGCGCCGCACCCCAGCCACAGGTCATGAAGACCTGTCCAGAAGAAACGACCTCCACGTCGGCATGCGAAGGAGGAAGGCGACACCCCTCGTGCCTCAGCTCCATCGTCACCCGGCCACGAGTCGGGAGCACCTCCCTCAGGAACGGAGGAAGAAGGATCCATGAATGCGGAGGGGCCCCCGCCCACACGATGAACTCGTGGGCATCATCCTCATAATAGGACAGCAGCAGGGTGCGAGGAGACGCCCGTCTCTCCGGGCGACTGACGGCGCCACCCCTATCACCGCCCCCACTCCATCTGCCTGCCTCTAGAGCATACAAGGGAAGCGTAAATCCTGGCGGTGCCCGCATGCACCATGTGCGGGCGTCCAACGGCATCATGGACGCACTCGGAGAATTACGGCGCCTCTTCTTCGGGGGGAGCCGCTCAGGCTCTACCATCGGGCTCTTCCCCTTCTCCGCGGCCGAGAACCTGCGAATTGGCGCCCTCGAGCCCTCGGAGCAATGGAAATGTGGGGATCGGCCTGCGACAGTCAAGAGAGAGGCGTAGTGCCTCACCCCCCGTTTATAAGCCATGAAGATCAACCGGTAGCCACTCGCGCGCAGCCATAATGGCCCCGCTACCCACGCCAAGGAGTTGTCAAGTCGCACGATTGCCAAGATTGCGTGGGAAGTGGAGTCACTCGCGTCCCATCCAACCGTCACGCGCCAGCCTGGCCCGCCGCCTTTTTGGGGACCGCGACGCTTCGTCCTCGACTAAGGCTTCGCCCTGAAGCCAACTGCGCGCGCACCTTGGGCCCGGGGGCTACTGTCGGTGTCCTGGGAACCAGGGTACCCAGACTTGCCTGTCTGCGGGCCACGACGCGCTCCTGCAAGTGGCCTGGTACGGCCCAGCTAATCGACCAGCTGTCCGAGACCCTCGTGAGGGGGGCCAAGCCTCGCGAGGAGAACGATGTCAAGACCTCCTCGGGACCGGCCTCAGCAAGGCGCTCCGAAGGGGCGGAGAATCCAAGGCCGAGCCTGCCTCAGGAGGAGGCAGTGATGTTAGCAGTGACGCACCACACCAGCGGGTGCCAGCGTCCGTCAGCGGCGCAGTTGCCATTTCGGTGCAAAGGGGACAGCGTAGCCGTTGGTTCTCGAGGAGCGGGGCAAATGTTTCCTCGTTGGTGCAACGAGACTGAAGACCGCAAGGACGACAAGGAGGATGTCATCATCGAGCCCACCACCGTGTCACCTCCTGATCCTTTTGCATGCGAAGACCGCTTTTGTCAGGATAAGAACGTCCTTGTGTTCTCACTCAAAAATGGCCGTTGTGGGATCCCTTCCGCCTAAACATTTCGAGGGAAGAGGGCCGTGGCCGCCTATATAAGTTGCTAGGACTCCCACTGCAAATCGACGAACAGATTCACTCTGCCACCACACAAGGAGCAAGAACACTAGCCTCCCGACCCTCTTGAGCTCACCTCCTGAGCCCAGGAATCATTGTACTAGCTCGTATCCCAGCTCGCCCGAGGCTAATCCACCTAAGCAGGAAGTAGGGTCTTACACCACGCGGTGGTACGAACCTGGATAAACTCCTGTGTGTGTTTGTTCGTTGTTTGCTTGAATCCTTCCACCGCGGCAAGAGCGAGGCGCTAGGTAGACGTGAGTGGGAGTGATCTTCGTTCACGCCCCTGTGTTCAAACTTAACGGGTTTTGCGGAGCCCTGAATCCGACATTTGGGTTAGTAGGTTAGTCCCAAAAATAATATAAAAGTGTATAACAAAGCCCATTAAACATCCAAAACATCATAAATAATAGCATGGAACAATAAAAAATTATAGATACGTGGGAGACGTATCAGTAGACAAATTACTGTTGGACAATTGATAGACACGCAAATAATTATGACGATATCCAAGACAATGATCATGTATATAGGCATCAAGTCCAAGATAAGTTGATCGACTCCTGCCTGCATCTACAACTATTACTCCACACATCGACCGCTATCCAGCATGCATCTAGTATATTAAGTTCATGCAAAAACGGAGTAATGCAATAAGAACGATGACATGATGTAGACAAGATCTATTCATGTAAGAATAGACTCCATCTATTTATCCTTAATAGCAACGATACAGGCGTGCCTTGCTGCCCCTTCTGTCACTGGGAAAGGACACCGCAAGGTTGAACCCATTACAAAGCACCTCTTCCAATTGCAAGATAAATAGATCTAGTTGGTCAAACAAAACTCAAATATTGGAGAAGAAATACGAGGTTATAATAATCAAGAATGGATATTAAATCTAGGCAAATCTGATCAGAAACTCACAATTCATCGGATCTCAACGAACACACCATAAAAAGTCATTACATTAAATTTATCTCCAAGTGACCATTGTATTGAGATACAAAGAGAGAAGAAACCATCTAGCGACTACCTACGGACCCGTAGGTCTGTGGTAAACTACTCACGCATCATCGGAGAGGCACTAATGAGGATGATGAACCCCTCCGTGATCGTGTTCCCCTCCAAGGAAGTGCCGAAAAAGGGCTCTAGATTGGATCTCATGGTTCTGGAACTTGCGGGGGCTGGAATAAAATTTCGTCGACTCCCCTAGGGTTTCTGGAAATATTGGAGTATTTATAGAGCGAAGAGCCGGTGCGGGAGGCCACCGAGGTGGGCACAACCCACCTGGACGCGCCTGGGGGCCCAAGCGCGCCCTGGTGGGTTGTGCCCCCCTCGAGGCACTCCCAGGTGCTTCTCTGACCCACTGGATGTCTTCTGGTCCAAAAAAATCCACAAAAAGTTTCGCTGCATTTGGACTCGGTTTGTTATTGATTATCTGCGATGTAAAAAACTAGCAAAAAAACAGCAACTAGCATTGGTCTCTATGTCAGTAGGTTAGTCCCAAATAATGATATACAATGATTGTAAAACATCCAAGAATGGAATATAACAGCATAAAACAATCAAAAATTATAGATACATTGGAGAGGTATCACACATCGGAGTCATAAACCGGATGAGGGCTGACGGGGACGAATATCTAAATTATAGCCCTATATGTAACAAACAATCATACAAGTAAGAAAATTATACAAGCAACTATCTAAATCATACAAATAAGATTTTTTTTTTTTACAAAAAGGATAAGAACAAGAGCCTCATCAAGGTGGTGTCGTCGACGGGAAGGCACAGACAATCGACGGCGGCGAGGACGGGGACGGGATGACACAAAGTAAACTACACCTACACATATGCAAACTAAGAAGTTAATTTGAGCTCAAATTACATATAAATCAAATAAACTCCCACATAATTACTCCCAAACTAAAACCCACAAATGGCTATACTTATAGAGCCTGAAACGAGCTAAAATAGCAATGAGAGATGAAAGGACGAAGTTGATAACCTTTTAGAACACTTGGATAGATGGGGTGCCTCAAATCTTGACAAATCTTGGCAAAAATGGAGGATGGGATCGAGCTAGGGGAAGGAAAAGGGAGGAGAGAAAGGACAAAAATCTTGGACTCGGGCTAGACAAAACAGGGGTTTATATAGGGATATCTTTAGTCCCGGTTGGTCATACAAACCGGGACTAAAGGTATACCTCTAGTCCCAGTGGGTGATACCAACCGGGACTAAAGGGGCTCGCAGGGGCTCCAGCCTGACGCCAGCCTGCCGTCACCCCTTTAATTAGTCTCGGTTGGTATCACTAACCGGGACTAGAGGTCACATATGAACTGGGACTAAAGGTGGTCGTGCCCCGTCCTCTCCTAATCGTTGGAACCGGGGCTAATGATCACATTAGTCTCGGGCCCAAACCCGGCCGAGACTAATGCTCCGGATAAAAGGCATGTTTTCTACTAGTGCGTGAGACCCTATCCTCACTGACCTCGTTCCTAAAACAGGCGGCCTTCCGGCAAGGTGGTTCGAACGCCAAAACTGCAAGTGGAGTAGGGCCGGATCTTGGTGGAGTTCACGACGGTGTGGGAGGTCGGTCAGTCCCGGCACAGTCGACGGACGAGATGATGCACCAACGAGATGGAACAGAGATCATATATGGGATGGTCAGGAACTCGTGTCAGGGAAGAAAGAGCAGGGGCGGCGTAGGGCATGGCGAGGTCGGCGACATATAGGGGACTGGCAGGAAATATGTGGAGTGTTAGTTCGGGCAATTAATCAGGGAGAGATTATCGTCAGAAAATGAGGATATTAGTATCTGGCGCATGATTCGAGTGCATCTCTCAGTCGACGGCGTCTGGCTGGTCTGACGAATGCTTCTCCTCAGACAACTGTAGGGAAGTGTTTCCCTTCTCTTCTTCTCATGTCATCATCCTCATCCTTCGCTTATTGATTCCCAAGCCGACTTATTGATTTGATCGATAACATATAACTCCAAGACGTATATAAATTGATGGTTTTGATTCTAAGGAGGAGAGGTCGTACTAATTAATGATAATAGGAAAAGCCATCTTATTGAGTTGGTGGTTTTTTCACGCAGTCCGCCTACTCGGATGTAGTGATTGAGGTAGTCAAATCTGGCCGCATGGCTCTAGCTTCATTATTACTCCCTCCGTAAACTTATATAAGAGCGTTTAGATCACTAGTACACTTTAGTCTACGGAGAGAGTACCATGTAAAAACATGCAAGTAAAAGTTGTTCCCCCTTTTGGGAATCAAACGTCAGCTAGACGGGGTGGTTAGCGTGGCCATGGTCTATTTTCAAGTTATGATTATGACATGGTTCGAATCCTGACATTAACAAACAGGTAGCATTTTTTTTTATGTTCCTGCGGTGCAATAGACGAAAAAATTATGCGAAACAAACTCCCTGGCCCACGTAGGGGAGTGATTCCCTGCGGCCCAATTGAAGGGAAAAAAGATGAGTAGGCCCCTTACTGCACGGATTGGAGGCCTAGGCAGAAAATGTATTTATGCGTGGATGGATAAAAATTTTAGTACCACCTCAGATGGGTACGAAAGAAAATAATTCTATATGGTAAACATACCAAATATTCAGAGAAATGCACATCCCTTTATTAGTAGCTTCATTTTATTTATTTCTTGAGAACACAGTACAGACGCAGACGCTCATATATACGCACATACACTCGCGCCTATGAACGCATGCACACCCCTATGAGCGACAGACACATTTGTAGTCGACGAAAACGTCTCCTCCCATTGAACGCACATCGCCGGAAGTCCTAAAACAAATTCAAAAAAATACGAGCACCAATGTCAAGTTTAGAACTTGGACTCTGGTGGGCTAGGGATACTAGTATCCTCCTAACCATTCAATCATGGGTTAGTTCGCACTAGCTTTATTTATTACTCCCTCCATTCCTAAATATAAGTTTTTTTTAGAGATTTATATATGAACTACATCTGGATATATATAGACGTATTTTAGAGTGTAGACTCATTCATTTTCCTCTGTAAGTATTATTGAAATCTCTATAGAAACTTATATTTTGGAATGGAGGGAGATGGATTTCATAATTATATATGTGGCTATGATGACCCGAAAAAATATGTTGTAGTGATCATCCAAACACTGTGAAGAAATGATGATGATAATGGCTTGTTTATTTTTTTTCACCTACCCGTGCTGCCGATATACGCAAGCTACTCCCTCCATTTCCAAATATTTGTCTTTCTAGACATTTTAAATGGACTACAATATACGGATGTATGTAGACATAATTTAGAGTGTAGATTCACTCATTTTGCTTCGTGTGTAGTCATTTGTTAAAATATCTAGAAAGACAAATATTGAGGGAGTATTATTTACTCATGCATGGAAACAGATGAGCTTACCGACCCCTCAAATGTACCAACAAGCGTGTTGTCAAAGCCACAGGGGACTAAAGCGTCAAGTAAGTGGGCGTTTACTCCGTCTGCATGCTTCGCCAAGGACCACTTACTGACTTACCAGCAGCTGACCGGCCGTCCTAGACCTAACAGCCATGAGCAAACAGCGAAAGAGAAGCAGCGCATGTGAGAAAACTCAGGGTTAAGTTAAGGAGAGGCCAAGATCTGTACTTTTGTCGCATTCAAGAGCACGAATAGATCTAAGGGTTTGAGAGCAACATGACAGAATCAATGCAGCTAATAATCAATCTTTGCCACGGCCAAAGAGGATCTGATGCACGCTGCTTTTGTTATGGGGACACATCGTTATGAGGGAGATCAGGACAGTGTAGAGGTTTCTTGGCAGTACCAGATGGCTGCCACTGTTCCCGTTTTATGTTATGGATGTACAGTGCCGGTGCATGAGAGGAAAATGAGCTAGCTTAATCTAGGGGAAAAGCATTTCAAAAAGGGAAGGGGTTGCTCGAGAGAGTGAGAAAGAAATTCTTCGTCCAGGGAGCTTTGGCTGTTTGCTGATTAATTAGTAAGGCCAACCAGGCTGATAAGGTGCCCATTTTCTCCATAATGCATGGGCTATCACATGATTGTTTAGTCTTGTTTTATTGTTTCTGAAATCTTGTAAGAAAAATTGGGAGAGTGGTTCAACCAACTCAAAGCTCATGCATAGCAATATAGCATGGATGCAATTTTCAGCACCTGCATGCTAACATGACAGCCACCTAACCTAGTTCATGAGAAATTGCAAGCTCACTCATGCATCAAACATGAGTAGGAAAGCATTTTAGTTTGCTTCCGAGCATAGTCTAAAGAGTGGAGTGTGGCAAGAACCATATCTAGTACGAGCTGGTGCTGGCTATCACACGAGATCACATCAATGGCATGCCTGCTGCTTTGGGTAGTACTCCAGTTATTACTTGTGAGTTGGTGCGAGCGCCCAAAAGGCTGCAACGCCTTTAACCACGCCACGCCGGCTGCTGATGAACTACGTACACCGCTAGCTAGCAAATCCGCCAGTGTTCCTCTCTGCCATGGCACACATGAATGTGGGGTTACCATGCCATGATCAATCACAGACTCATCGCCGGCCGATGGTGGATTAGAACGCACGAAAGCACTCTCACGGGCGCGTGGTTGCTTACCTTGCAGGTTTAGATCTTGTCGCAGAATGTTTGTCATTGTGGACAAACTGAAGATAGATGATTTGGGGTCAAGAAAAAATATACTCCTTATTCAATCGATATTAATTGTCGGGGCTTTAGAACAACTTGTACTATGGATCAGAGGGAGTAGTAGAATTTCCAGTTATAGTTTGTCGAAAACCTGTGGACATTAAGGGTTTATAAGGTTCATTCAGTACATCATTTAGTCAATAAATTCCTTGAGCTTCCTTGAATTATTGAGGCACCAAAGTATTACTATATTTTTGATGAATCAAGTGACGTTAAGTTGATATACAATAGTTTCCAAACCAGGTCTACACTCCTATACATTACATGTCCCCGCGCCTGGAAAAACAAGACTTGCACCGATACACTCTTGACCGCTACTAAAGGAATGACTCAGATTTGCTCATGTTTCGTCTGACCCTTTTCTTCTTCTAAAAGCTAAACACAACCACACAAGCATAGTACCCAAAAAGCAAAAAGTCTCAACAAAGTTTATTAATCTGGCGCAGCAAGGTTCCAAGGAGGTACCAGAAATGAAATGTGGGCTAGGCTAGCTAGCATCCGCCTGCCTGCATGGTGCATGTGAGGCCGGCCAAGGACACGCATCAAGTCCAAAACTGGGAGGGGTTGGTTGGGTTTTGTACTCCAGTGGCGCCACCTAACCACAACTTTAGTCCCAAGAACAAAGAGTGAGGGGGCAGGGCCCCAACCCCAATCAACTCGAGTCAAGAACATGCAGGCTGTGTACCAGCAGTTGCTGCCCAATTACTCATCTTCCTTGCTAACCCAGCCAAAGCAGCTAGCTTAGAGCATCCTAGCTAATCCGCCCCCTAAACGCTCGTGGTCGTCTCCTTGAAAAGTGACCGGACACCCCTCAAATATCCGCTTCCACACGGATATCTCATTAGCAAATCATGTAATCCACACAGCTACATGTAATGTAAAACCTAGTCTAAATCTCCGCGCCGCCTGCCGCCATGTCATTCTTGTATCCTTCTGTGCGCATGTCCGACGGCTATGAGACCCGCGAAGTGAAGGTCTGGTCGCCAGCGAGGAAGAGTGGGACATGGGGCACGAGGTGCCGCCATCTCTGATGTGCTCCTCTTCCTCGTCGATGCCTGTGGCATGGATGCCGCCAGTCGACGCGAGATCGATGATGGACGTGTGCGGGTGGGCCTCGTGGTCGTGGCGCCGGGGGTACTGGTCACCCGTTACAGGTCTGCCTCACTGCGGTGTGCAACTTTGCCTCCACGGCGTCGGCTTGAGGGCTACGATGGCCCCTCGCGTCCTCTGCCTCACATCTGCAGCCGATAGGACATAGGCGTTTACTTCCGAAACGGTTGCGCCGCCACCCTCGGGTTGGGGAGCCAGACGCACCGTACCACGTCCGGCGAGGCCACGGTCACCTGCCTCGAGCCACCAGCCCCGATGGATCCAAGCGCCATTTTCACGGACACAATGGATTTCCGATGGATCGAGTCCGACCGCGGTCGAACGAACTCCTCCCGGTCCCGGGAATAGCGGAGAACCATGCAGATGGCCATCTCCTCCTCGGCCTGCATGAGATGAGATCTCAATCGACGGAACAGAAGAGTTGCGAGTCGGATCCGCTGCACGTCATGTCGGAGAAGGCCGAAGATCGCCAAAACATGTCTTGGGGTAGAGTGGGGTGGTTACAGTTTTGCCCGGAATGCGGATGGGAACGAGCATATATGAGTCGGGGTGGGCCGGTGTGAGTCAGATCTGAAGTGATGGACCCGCCCAGCCGCGTCCAGGCCTTCCATATCTGTCCCGGATATGGGCTGGACATGAGGGGTGCCGGTTGGCCCTGACGTATATGGACTGTTTGAGGAGTCTGATGGTAAATGTGCTTAGCTTAGGTCTAGCTTGGGGGAAAAGTGCTGCTGGGTGTTGTGTGTGGGCGAAGGGAGCAAGCTACCCCGTGCTGGCCGACCGGTCCACCAATATGGCTTAACTGCTAACTTGCAAGTGAGCAATGATGGTGGTGGTGGTCGACCAGGGACGAAGGAGATCAACGCGGGAAAACTAGCTTCAGATGTCGTGCAAGGCAGCGTGGTGAGATGATGGGAGGTCACTCACATGCGTTGGCTGACCGGCCGGCATATGCCATCGAATGGCCAGGCGGCAGCCCATCATGGAGTATTAATCAGTTCATCATTCGTTCATGCATGCACATAGTCTGTTGCTGGATCATGTATAGTGTGTCGATGGATCATGTATAGTGCGTTGACGGATCGTGTATGATCCGAATTATTGCACTGATTCTTCTACGTCGACGAACTGGCTTTTTCAGTCTATGACCATTCAAGTTAATTAATCGTTAGATGATCCTTGCGTTTCCTCGATCTATCTACCATGTCGATCTCGAACAGTGCGTGTGCGTACGACTTGTAGTCGATATGTTGAACGTACGTACGCTTGCTGAAGGGACTGGCAACGACGGATCTATAATTTGGTGAGGGTGCACTGCACCCCGGTGGAGACGGCCACCACGCCGGTTTGAAATACGGGTTCACGCAGGTACAAGGGCGTCGCTGTCCATCGACCAACACACACTGGAGATATCTACCTATAGACACCTGCCAGTCCTGGCCTGGTGGTTTGGTCGATCGATCTCTGCAACACAGCACCTCCTCACGGTCCAACACGACGAAACTGAAGCGTACGTCGTCCCCAGAAAAAGCGACCCAGGAACTCTCCGGCGCCATGCCCTAGCGTTACGTAAGGCGCAGCCGGACCGGACCTCTCTCGACTGAACCATGTTCTCTCTCAGCCAGCTAGTGGAGCTCCTGGGATTCAATCTTGCTGACGATTTTTCCTCCCAGCTGAGAATATTTCAGTGCCACCGTTTACACTAACCGGCAACTACGAGTGTCTGGCTATGACGCACATGATCCTCTTCCAGAGTCTTGACGAAAGCTTGACCCGAAGCGCGTTGCTACTGCTTGGGCGCTTGGTGCTTGCAACGTACGCTGCCGACACGGGGTGGTGATGAGGGGTGACCGATTGTCAGCGCACGGCGGGGGGATGTCCCATCTCCCATGCATTGCATTGCATGACATTGTCCGGCCGGCGGGCCTGCTGCTCGTCGCAGGCCGGCGTGAGAAAGAAGCATCCTCGTGTTGAGATGTGTTGTGTTGGATTGGATACATCATCCCCCACATCGCCCTCGGCTGTTTACACCTCTCCGCCCGGTTTGGGCCGGCCGTCCTACGTGCATTACATGTGGTAGTGACTAGTGACATGAGTTGGTCCTAGGGGAGCACATCCTATCATAAGGATGCTCATTGTGGAAGGAAACATCCTGTGGATGGATCATGTCACAAGTTAGGTCCTAGCTAGGCCCAAGCTAGGAGAAGCCGGCTACCATCTTGCGTAGCTTAACTGCCTTGCGCGTAATCCTCATTGGCCGTTCGATCCAGCGCAGATCAGACGGCTCGGATCAAAGCATGCGTCATTTTTCTTTATTGAAAATAAAGGCTAAAACGCCCTGACCTCAGTATCTTAGCACATAAACATACAATCAGAGTACAAAGTAGTCGGCAATGGCAAAACCACTAAGTCTCAACCAGCCAAATCAACACGTTCAACAAGGAAATGTGCGCTCAAGCAGACATCACCAGATCTAGTCTTTGAAGTTCATGACTAGGATATTTTTTTCTTGTCATTTCTTGATGTCGGGTCGAACCAACCAATCAAGGTCAATCGTCGACAAAAAAAATGCAATGTCTTCACCAAGTGGACGACGCAAAAGTGTGTCGCCTCCAGGTCCGACGAGGCACACAACATGATTCTGTTTCTGGCAACGCACACAACACTACAACAAAACGCTCGAAACCTTGGTTTCTCGCCTCTCGTTTAGCTTTGATCTGAGGTGTCGACTCGCGGTCGAAAGTCCCGCGACCGCCGAGTTTTTAGGCTCCATCTAGAAACCATGAATTTGTTTTGCTTCATCTTCGCGCTGCATCGACGGACCCTTACGGGGTTTTACGGAATGGATTTGAGTTATCAAATCACTATTGGATTAAGGGGAGTGAGGGGCCCCACCCACCTCAAAATCAGGGGGGGCGGAGAGGATTAGAGGGAAGGTTCATGTAAAGCTTTGTAACAACCCCGTACGTTTAGCATTTTCGTTAAACAACGGCAGGCCAAAGTACTTACCAAATTTCTTGTTCTCCAGGCCGGTGGTTGTATAATGTATTATCTGTTTTCAAATGAAAATTCGGAGCAATCTTATTCATTTTGTGCACCGAGTCAGTTTGCGGTTGTACATTGCATCCCGTCCTGGGAGAGGAGACAGGTACCTGCAATTACTAGCACTGCTGGCAACCCTCGTGATTGGGCAGGCCTGGGAAAAAGGAACCATGATCTCCATAGCAGTAGCCATGATGGACGGACGGACGGGCCGGTAGGGACGTGAGGGCTTTGCTTTTGTTGATTTTCCAGGAACGGGAGATCATTAGATGCTAGTAGTAACATGTAGCGATCAATCCAAGCCCTCATCTCATCACGTCTCTCCGGAGTCCCCACACGGACGGACGGACACGGTTCCGGTCCCTCCCGGCGACGGCATGTGCGTGCGAGCCCCCCGGCCGGAGACCCGGAGGCGTCGCCCCCTGCTGCGCCAACAGTGCGGTGACTACAGATGTATGATGGTGGAAGGCCGACCCGGACGCTTACGTCTACGTTGCCCATAATTTAGTTGGGAGGAGGACAAGCATGTTAGGTTAGACTAGATCGGTCCATGCGTTCGGTTCGCACGTGAGATGGCAAGCCTGCATGTGTGACAACAGGGGCGCCTCTCTGTCCCGTCTGGCTCCAACCAACCTCGAAACAGATAACGTGATGGCACGCATTTTAATGTTGAAAATGCCAAACCAAAAAGAAGGGCAAGCAGGCCGCAAGAGTATGAGATGAGCACGTCAAACGTCGTTTACAATTACTGGTAAAGAATGCTCACGAGATGCAAGTATGCCGCCAAAAAGCACATCCAAGTACTCAATTTTATGCAGTGAAGCAAATAAACTAAGCAATGGTTTCCCCTAACAAGAGAAGTGCGTAAGAGCATCGGTCATCCAATCCAACCCCTAGACACTCATCTATCTCAAATACTCATCTATCTCAAATTCAGCCCTTTATAACCATGTAACACATGCAACACACAAAATTTGACTACGTGGATCAACGCCCGAGCGTCGATCTTACATAAATCAGGAATAATTCACAAATAGGATCACCGGACAACCAAAATAAATAATTTTCATTGGCCGGACGGCACTGAAAAACATGCAAACACTAAATTAAATGGGGAAGGCCGGAGGATATCACCATTTCCTCAGCGGCCACTTCCCCTTGCGATCGGCGATGCCGCTATGGCTGTCAGCGTAGGCGTCGGCCGCAGGAGGGTCATTGTCGTCGGAGGAACTAGATCCGTCAGGGACATTCGACTCGTCGTCCGATAGGCCCGTCTACACCCCGGCTAGCCTTCGGAGCAAGTGCTCCTCCTCCTCGGCGTGCCTCCTCGCCTTCGCCCTCGTCGTCGCCTGTGCTGCCGCCTCGCGTTCCGACAACTCGATCTAGCCGTGAGCGGGGCAATGCGATGCAGGCAGCTACCACATTGACGTCGTTCTCGTCGCCACCGGAGCCGGAGTTGTTGCGGACATCCACCATGTTGGGATAAGGAGGGAACGGATTCGGAATAGGAGGGAACCGAGAGAGTGCAGTGGGCTGAGCTGACTAGGTCTAGGGTTCGCATGAGGTGATATTTACGGGGTCGTTAGTGGGCCAGGTGTTGGGAAACGTTGCATGGAAAACAAAAAATTTGTACACAAATGCAAAATCTATCCATAGAGATGCATAGCTACGAGAGGGGGAGAGCATCTTCATACCCTTGAAGATTGCTAATCGGAATCGTTTATCAACGCGGTTGATGTCGTACACCTTCACGATCCGTCCCGATCAAGTACCGAACGTACGGCACCTCCGCGTTCAGCACACGTTCAGCTCGATGACATCCTCGCCTTCTTGATCCAGCAAGAGGGGCGAAGTAGTAGATGAGTTCCGGCAGCACGACGGCATGGTGACAGTGGTGGTGAAACTATTTCTGCAGGGCTTCACCAAGCATAACCGATTTAGAGCGAAGGAGGAACTATAGGATTGGCCGAGCTCTAATTGGTCAACTAGGACCAACTAGAACTAGAAGAACTAAAGGAAACTTGTGTTCTAGGGGCTAGCCATGGTCCTCTAAATTTATATGTTGAGCCCGAGGGTCCAAACTTGGAGAGGGCCTCCCCAAAGTCGGTTTCGTTGGAGAACGTAGTATTTTAAAATTTTCCTACGATCACGCAAGATCTATCTACCAGATGCATAGCAACGATAGGGAGAGTGCATCTACGTACCCTCGTAGACCGGGAGCGGAAGCGTCAAGTGACGCGGTTGATGTAGTCGAACTTCTTCGCGATCCAACCGATCAAGCACCGAACGTACGGCACCGTCGCGTTCAGCACACGTTCAGCTTGATGACGTCCCACGAGCTCTTGATCCAGTTGAGCTTCACGGGAGAGTTTCGTCAGCACGACGGCGTGGTGACGGATATGATGAAGTTACCTGCGCAGGGCTTTGCCTAAGTACTGCGACAGTATGACCGAGGTGTGTTTCTGTGAAGGGGGGCACCGCACACGGCTAAAACAATTCAACTTGTGTGTCTTTGGGTGCCCCCCTGCCCCCGTATATAAAGGAGCAAGGGGGAGGCCGGCCGGCGCCTATTGGCGCGCCAAGGAGGAGCAATCCTACTAGGAATATGATTGCAATCATATTCCTAGTAGGAACTAGCAAAAGGGAGAAGGGGGAAAGGAAGGAGAGGGAGAAGGAGAAGGAAAGGGGCGTCGGCCCCCCCTCCTTCCTTGTCCAATTCGGACCAAGAAGTGGGGGGCGTGCGGCCCAGCCCTGGCCCTCCTTCCCTCTTCCCCAGGGGGTTCCGATAACCCCCCCCCC
>LR738711.1:925805768-925854557 GCA_902687465.1 Secale cereale | reverse complement strand
ATACCCCGGTTAATTCCGAAACTTTACGGAACACTTTTTGTGTCCGAATATAGTCGTACAATATATTAACCTCTACTTCTCGAACATTCCGAGACTCCTCGTCATGTCCGTGATCTCATCCGGGACTCCGAACTACCTTCGGTACATCAAAACTCATAAACTCATAATACCGATCGTCATCAAACGTTAAGCATGCGGACCCTACGGGTTCGAGAACTATGTAGACATGACCGAGACTCATCTCCGGTCAATAACCAATAGCGGAACCTGGATGCTCATATTGGCTCCTACATAGTCTACGAAGATCTTTATCGGTCAAACCGCATAACAACATACGTTGTTCCTTTTGTCATCGGTATGTTACTTGCCCGAGATTCGATCGTCGGTATCTCTATACCTAGTTCAATCTCGTTACCGGCAAGTCTCTTTACTCGTTTCGTAATACATCATCTCGTGACTAACTCATTAGTCATTTGCTTGCAAGGCTTATTATGATGTGCATTACCGAGAGGGCCCAGAGATACATCTCCGACACTCAGAGTGACAAATCCTAGTCTTGATCTATGCCAACACCACGAACACTTTCGGAGACACCTGTAGAGTAACTTTATGATCACCCAGTTACGTTGTGACGTTTGATAGCACACAAGGTGTTCCTACGGTATTCGGGAGTTGCATAATCTCATAGTCATAGGAACATGTATAAGTCATGAAGAAAGCAATAGCAGTAAAACTAAACGATCATCATGCTAAGCTAACGGATGGGTCTAGTCCATCACATCATTCTCCTAATGATGTGATCCCGTTGATCAAATGACAACTCATGTCTATGGCTAGGAAACATAGCCATCTTTGATCAATGAGCTAGTCTAGTAGAGGCATACTAGGGACATACTATTTTGTCTATGTATTCACACATGTACTAAGTTTTCGGTTAATACAATTCTAGCTTGAATAAAAGACATTTATCATGATATAAGGAAATACAAATAACATCTTTATTATTGCCTCTACGGCATATTTCCTTCAGGTTTGCACCTCAAAGAAAAGTCATTCTTGGACTCTAGGGCTAAACGCCATGGTTCTCGGAGTTTACATAAACGCCACGGACTCCGGCATCTGGCCCAGGGGGTAGACCCCAGGAACCCTAGCATCTAGCACTGCCCTCCGAGAAAACCCTTTGTGCATTGTCTTAAGGCCTCGTGGGTCATACCCCTTGGCCCAACCATATCATCCTATATATCAATCTTTACCTCCGGACCATTCTGGAGCTCCTCGCCATGTTCGTAATCTCATCTGGGACTTCGAACAACATTTGGTCACCAACATACATAAATCATATAATACTATATCGTCATAGAACGTTAAGCGTGCGGCCTACGGGTTCGATAATGATGTAGACATAACCGAGACGCTCTCTGGTCAATAACAAATAGCGGGACCTGAATGCCCATATTGGTTCCTACATATTCTACGAAGATCTTTATCGGTAGAACCTTTATGACAACATACGTAGTTCCCTTGGTCTATCGGTATGTTACTTGCCCGAGAATCGATCGTCGGTATCTCCATTCCTGGTTCAATCTCGTTACTAGCAAGTCTCTTTACTCGTTCTGTAATACATCTTACATCATGTAACTAACTCCTTACTCACTTTGCTTGCAAGCTTCTTGTGGTGTTGTATTACCGAGAGGGCCCAGAGATACCTCTCCGTCATACGGAGTGACAAATCTCATTTTCGATTCACGCCAACTCAACAGACACCTTTGGAGATACTTGTAGAGCACATTTATGATCACCCAGTTACGTTGTGATATTTTATAGCACACAAGGTATTCCTCTGGTATCAGTGAGTTGCATGATCTCATGGTCGAAAAAACATGTATTTGACATTAAGAAAGCAGTAGCAATAAACTGAACGATCATATGCGATGCTAATGGATGGATCTTGTCCATCACATCATTCTCCTAATGATGTGATCATGAGTAAAATGACAACTCATGTCCTTTGTTAGGAAATCTTAACCATCTTTGAACAACGAGCTAGTCTAGTAGAGGCTCACTAGGGACACGATATTTATTTATGTATTCACACATGTATTTAAGTTCCCGATCAATACAATTCTATCCTGAGTAATAAACCTTTATCATGAATAAGAAAATATAAAATAATAACAACTTATTATTGCCTCTAGGACATATTTCCATCACCGGGCTAACATGACCGACGCACCCGAGCACGCCAGTGCCGCCCCATATCCGCCCTACAATTGGGATGGATATGAGCGGCACCATATGGCCTTGGTGTTTGAGTCCTGTTTGAGGCGCCTGATTGAAGTTTTTTCTTTGACCGGTCCACACATCCGGATGTTTGAGGCCGGTTTGAGGCGCCCGACTATAGATGCTCTAAGGAAATCATATCCTACGTCGTATGTGAAAGGATCGGTATGGTCGACTAGAGGAGGTGGTAAATAGGCCATTATCAATTTTTAACCTTGTTTGCAAATTTCAAGTACAACAAGAAGGTAGGTTGTCTAGATATGTGTGGGGCCCCCGTTTATGACCATGCATTAAGCATACACGCGTCATGCACGGCCACAATGTTAATATCACAACACAACTCTACGACAAAAATTTAAACGTAAACCTTTATATTACAAACCCGGTTCACGAGGACCCATAATGCCTCGGTACAGATAGCAAGTTAAGTCTGAGTACTGACGATGTTAAACAAGTTTGCCTGAAGATGGCTGAGCATAACAACGACACTAGATCGTCAAGGCGCATGCTGTTGGAAATAAGCCCTAGAGGCAATAATAAAATGGTTATTATTGTATTTCCTTGTTCATGATAATTGTCTATTATTCATGCTATAATTACATTATCCGGAAATCATAATACATGTGTGAATACATAGACCACAACATGTCCTTAGTGAGGCTCTAGTTGACTAGCTCGTTGATCAACAGATGGTTACAGTTTCCTGACCATGGACATTGGATGTCGTTGATAACGGGATCACATCATTAGGAGAATGACGTGATGGACAAGACCCAATCCTATGCATAGCACAAGATCGTGTAGTTCGTATGCTAAAGCTTTTCTAATGTCAAGTATCATTTCCTTAGACCATGAGATTGTGCAACTCCCGGATACCGTAGGAGTGCTTTGGGTGTGCCAAACGTCACAACATAACTGGGTGGCTATAAAGGTACGCTACGGGTGTCCCCAAAAGTGTCTGTTGGGTTGGCACGAATCGAGACTACAATTTGTCACTCCGTGTGAAGGAGAGGTATCTATGGGCCCACTCGGTAGGACATCATCAAAATGAGCTCAATGTGACTAAGGAGTTGGTCACGGGATGATGTGTTACGGAATGAGTAAAGAGACTTGCTGGTAATGAGATTTAACAAGGTATAGGGATACCGACGATCGAATCCCGGGAAAGTACCATACTGGTAGACAAAGGGAATTGCATATGGGATTGTTTGAATCGTCGACATCGTAGTTCATCCGAAAGATCATCGTGGAACATGTGGGAGCCAACATGGGTATCCAGATCCCGCTGTTGGTTATTGACTGGAGAGATGTCTCGGTCATGTCTACATGTCTCCCGAACCCGTAGGGTCTACACACTTAAGGTTCGGTGACGCTAGAGTTGTAATGAGAATGGTAAGCGGTAAACCGAAGGTTGTTTGGAGTCCCGGATGAGATCCCGGAGTCACGAGGAATTCCGGAATGGTCCGGAGGAGAAGATTTATATATGGGAAGTCCTCATACAGTCACCAGAAGTGTTCAGGGGTTTGCCGGTATTGTACCAGGGCCACCGAAGGGGTTCCGAGGGTCCACCTGCCCCGAAGGGCCCTATGGGCTATATATGGAGGGGAACCAGCCCCTAAGTGGGATGGGTGCCATCCCCCCCTAGGGCCCATGCGCCTAGGGTCGAGGGGAAACCCTAAAGGGGGCGCCCCCGTTGGCTTGGGGGGCAAGCCCCCTCTCCCTGGCCGCTGCTACTTCTCGAGCTTGCGTTGTATTCCCTCGAAGAGGAAAGGGTGATGCAGCACAATAGCATAAGTATCTCCCTCAGTTTTTGAGAACCAAGGTATCAATCCAGTAGGAGACAACGCACGAGTCCCTCGCACCTGCACAAACAAATAAGAACTTCGCAGCCAACGCGATAAGGGGTTGTCAATCCCTTTACGGTCACTTACGAAAGTGAGATCTGATAGTTTCATATTTTTTGGTATTTGTGGATATAAGAACAGAAAGTAAAAACGGTAAAGTAAAGTAGATTGTAGATTGATATGTTTAGAATAGACCCGGGGCCATAGGTTGCACTAGTGGCCTCTCTCAGGATAGCAGAATTCTACGGTGGGTGAACGAATTACTGTCGAGCAATTGATAGAAAAGCGAATAATTATGAGAATATCAAGGCATGATCATTATATATAGGCATCACGTCCGTAACAACTAGACCGAAACGATTCTGCATCTACTACTATTACTCCACACATCGACCGCTATCCAACATGCATCTAGAGTATTAAGTTCATAAGAACAGAGTAACGCCTTAAGCAAGATGACATGATGTAGAGGGATAAACTCAAGCAATATGATATAAACCCCATCTTTTTATCCTCGATGGCAACAATACAATACGTGCCTTGCTTCTCCTACTTTCACTGGGAAAGGACACCGCAAGATTGAACCCAAAGCCAAACACTTCTCCCATTGCAAGAACTATAGATCTAGTAGGCCAAACAAACCAATAATTCGAAGAGACTTGCAAGGATATTATAATCATACATAAAAGAATTCAGAAAAGAAAGAAATATTTCTCATAGATAATCATGATCATAAACCCACAATTCATCGGATCTCGACAAACACACCGCAAAAAGAGATTACATCGAATAGATCTCCTCGAAGACCGAGGAGAACTTGGTATTGAGATCCAAAGAGAGAGAAGAAGCCATCTAGGTACTAACTATGGACCCGAAGGTCTGTGCTAAACTACTCACAACTCATGGTGAGGCGATGGTGTTGATGTAGAAGCACTCCGTGGTAGATCCCCCCTCCGGCGGATCTCTGGAACAGGCCCCAAGATGGGATCTCACGGGAACAAAAGGTTGCAGCGGTGGAAGTAGGGTTTTCTCTGTTGCTCTGATGTTTTCGGGGTAAATGGATATATGTAGGAGGAAGGAGGGCATCGGGGGACCAACATGGGGCCCACGAGGCAGGGGGCACGCCCTGTAGGGGGGGGGGCGCCCCCACCCTCGTGGACGCCACGTGTGCCCTATTCTGTGGTTCTCAAGTCTCCCGTAAAGATATCGCTCCAAAAATATCTCTCCCGAAGGTTTCATTCCGTTTGGACTCCGTTTGATATTCATTTTTTGTAAAACCCTGAAATAGGCAAAAAAACAGCAATCTGGACTGGGCCTTTTGGGTTAATAGGTTAGTCCCGAAAATAATACAAAAGTGTATAACAAAGCCCATTAAACATCCAAAACATCAAAAATAATAGCATGGAACAATAAAAAATTATAGATACGTTGGAGACATATCAAGCATCCCCAAGCTTAATTCCTTCTCGTCTTCGAGTAGGTAAATGATAAAAACAGAATTTTTGTTGTGGAATGCTAACCAACATAATTTTCAATGTATTTCTCTTTATTGTGGCATGAATGTTCAGATCTGAAAGATTCAAGACAAAATTCTATATCGACATAAGAAATAATAATACTTCAAGCATACTAACAAAGCAATCATGTCTTCTCAAAATACCATGGCTAAAGAAAGTTATCCCTACAAAATCATATAGTCTGGCTATGCTCCCTCTTCATCACACAAAATATTCATATCATGCAGCCAAGCACTTGTTTTCATACTCTATTCTTTCAAACCTTTCAACTTTCACGCAATACATGAGCGTGAGCCATGGATATAGCACTATGGATGGAATAGAGTGGTGGTTGTGGAGAAGACAAAAAGGAGGGAGATAGTCCCACATCGACTAGGTGTATCAACGGGCTATGGAGATGCCCATCAATAGATATCAATGTGAGTGAGTAGGGATTGCCATGCAACGGATGCACTAGAGCTAAAAATGTATGAAAGCTCAACAAAAGAAACTAAGTGGGTGTGCATCCAACTTGCTTGCTCACGAAGACCTAGGGCATTTGAGGAAGCCCATCGTTGGAATATACAAGCCAAGTTCTATAATGAAAATTCCCACTAGTATATGAAAGTGACTAAACATGAGACTCTCTATCATGAAGAACATGGTACTACTTTGAAGCACAAGTGTGGAAAAAGATAGTAGCAATTGTCCCTTTTCTTTTCCTTTCCTTTTTTTTTCCTTTTTTTCCTTTTTTGGGCCTTTCTTTTTCTTGGCCTTTCCTTCTTTTTTTTTCTTTGGGACAATGCTCTAATAATGATGATCATCCCACTTCTATTGATTTACAACTCGATATTACAACTCGATACTAGAACAAAGTATGACTCTATATGAATGCCTTCGGCGGAGTACCGGGATGTGCAATGAATCAAGAGTGACATGTATGAAAAAATTATGCATGGTGGCTTCGCCACAAATACGATGTCAACTACATGATCATGCATGGCAATATGACAATATGAAGCGTGTCATATGAACGGAACGGTGGAAAGTTGCATGGCAATATATCTCGGAATGGCTATGGAAATGCCATGATAGGTAGGTAGGGTGGCTGTTTTGAGGAAGGTATATAGTGGGTGTATGGTACCGGCGAAAGTTGTGCGGTACAAGAGAGGCTAGCAATGGTGGAAGGGTGAGAGTGCGTATAATCCACGGACTCAACATTAGTCATAAAGAACTCATATACTTATAGCAAATATTTACGAGTCATCAAAACAAAGCAATCAACGCATGCTCCTAGGGGGAGGTTGGTAGGAGTTAACCATCGCGCGCCCCCGACCTCCACACAAAGGATGACACTCTACAAATACCTCATGCTCTAACTTCGTCACATAGCGGTTCACCATACGTGCATGCTACGGGAATCACAAACTTTAACACAAGTATTTCTCAATTTCATAATAACTCCACTAGCATGACTCTAATATCACTATCCTCATATCTCAAAACAATTATCAAGCATCAAACTTCTCATCATATTCAATGCACTTTGTATGAAAGTTTTTACTACATTAATCTTGGATGCCTACCATGTTAAGGCTAGTTTTACAGCCAAAGCACGTTACCATGCTTTTCTAATAGACTCTCAAAAGGATATAAGTGAAGCATGAGAGATCAACAATTTCTACAAAATAAAATTACCACCGTGCTCTAAAAGATATAAGTGAAGCACTGGAGCAAACTATTTAGCTCAAAAGATATAAGTGAAGCACATAGAGTGTTCTAACAATTCCTAGGCCATATTTATCTCTCTCAAAAAGGTGTGTCCAGCAAGGATAATGGTGGCAAACTAACAAGCAAAGACTCAAATCATACATGATGCTCCAAGTAAAACACATATCATGTGGTGAATAAAAATATAGTATCGAGTATAGTTACCGATAAATGAAGACGAAAGAGGGGATGCCTTCCTGGGGCATCCCCATGCTTAGGCTTTTGGTTATCCTTGAATTTTACCTTGGGGTGCCTTGGGCGTCCCCAAGCTTAGGCTCTTGCCACTCTTTGTTCCGTAGTCCATCAAAGCAATACTCAAAACTTGAAAACTTCACAACACAAAACTTAGACAAAAATCTCGTGAGCCCCGTTAGTATAAGAAAACAAACCACCACTCAAAGGTAATGTAATGAACTAATTCTTTGTTTATATTGGTGTTAAACCTATTGTATTCCAACTTCTCTATGATTCATACTCCCCAATACTACTCATAGATTCATCAAAATAAGCAAACAACACACGAAAAACAGAATGTGTCAAAAACAGAACAGTCTGTAGTAATCTGTAACTTTCGCATACTTCTGTAACTCCAATTTTTTTTAAATAAATTGGTAAACATGAGGAATTTGTCTATTAATCATGTGCGAAAAGAATGAACTAAATAGCACACTCCAATAAAATCTGGTGACTATTCTACTGAGCACTAACGATTCTGTTTTTTACAGCAAGATCATATAAACTTCACACAAGTCTTCCCAAAGGTTCTACTTGGCACAAACACTAATTAAAACAGAAAACCACATCTAAACAGAAGCTAGATGCAATATTTATTCCTAAACAGAAACAAAAACAAAAAAAATATAAAATTGGGTTGCCTCCAAACAAGCGCTATCGTTTAACGCCCTTAGCTAGGCACGATACAAGGATAGATCTAGGTATTGCCATCTTTGGAAGGCAATCCATAAGTGGCTCTCATAATAGATTCATAAGGTAATTTAATTTTCTTTCTAGCAACGTGTTCCATGCCTTTCCTTAACGGAAATTGGAATATAATATTTCCTTCCTTCATATCAATAATTGCACCAATCGTTCTAAGGAAAGGTCTACCGAGAATAATAGGGCATGAAGGATTGCAGTCTATATCAAGAACAATGAAATCTACGGGCACATAATTCCTATTGGCAACAATAAGAACATCATTAATCCTCCCCATAGGTTTCTTAATGGTAGAATCCTCAAGATGCAAATTTAAAGAACAATCATCAAGCTCATGGAAACCTAACAAATCAAACAAAGTTTTTGGGATAGTGGAAACACTTGCACCCTAATCACACAAAGCAAAGCATTCATGATCTTTAATTTTAATTTTAATAGTAGGTTCCCACTCATCATAAAGCTTTCTAGGGATAGAAACTTCTAATTCAAGTTTTTCTTCATAAGATTGCATCAAAGCATCAACTATGTGTTTGGTGAAAGCTTTATTTTGACTATAAGCATGCGGAGAGTTTAGTACGGATTGCAACAAGGAAATACAATCAATCAAAGAGAAATTATTATAATTTAATCCCTTGAAATCGAAAGTAGTGGGTTCATCACTATGCAAAGTTTTAATCTCTTTAATCCCACTTTTAACAATTTTAACATCAAGATCCAAAAACTCTGAATCATTGGGACACCTTTTAATTAAAGTAGACTCATCTCCAATCCCATCTTTATCAAGATTCATACTAGAAAACAAAGATCTAATAGGAGACACATCAATAACTTTCAGACCTTCATCTTTATTTTCATGCTCTTCCGGTTTAGCAGCCATCTTATTGACTAAGGTGGACTGTTTATCCGAAATTTGGGCTATTAAGTTCTCAAGATGAGCAAGCTGAGATTTCAAACCGTAAAATTCCTTAGACATATCATCAAGGTCTTTATTCATGTACTCCATAAAGTTTTTCTGTTCCTTAAGCTCATTTCTGAAGAAATCATTATGTTCAAATTGCACAGACATAAAATGTCTAACATTGTTTTCGATCTCCTCCAGCCTCTTGAGGTGAGGGTCAACACTGATAGGGAGAGCCACAGTGACAAGCAAGCAATCCAACACAAAAGCAAACGAACGATAAACACACGGCAAAAAGAAGGGCAAATGAAACGGCAAGGGTGGAGTGGGGGAGAGGAAAATGAGAGGCAAATAAATGTAATGCGAAGGATAAGGGTTTGTGATAGGTACTTGGTATATGACTTTTGCGTAAGCATCCCCAGCAACGGCGCCAGAAATTCTTCTTGCTACTTCTCGAGCTTGCGTTGTATTCCCTCGAAGAGGAAAGGGTGATGCAGCACAGTAGCGTAAGTATTTCCCTCGGTTTTTGAGAACCAATGTATCAATCCAGTAGGAGACCACATGCGAGTCCCTCGCACCTGCATAAACAAATAAGAACTTCGCAGCCAACACGATAAGGGGTTGTGAATCCCTTTACGGTCACTTACGAAAGTGAGATCTGATAGATATGATAGTTTGATATTTTTGTATTTTTGGATATAAGAACATAAAGTAAAAACGGTAAAGTAAAGTAGATTGTAGATTTATATGTTGAGAATAGACCCGGGGGCCATAGGTTTCACTAGTGGCTTCTCTCATGATAGCAGAATTCTACGGTGGGTGAACGAATTACTGTCGAGCAATTGATAGAAAAGCGAATAATTATGAGAATATCTTGGCATGATCATTATATATAGGCATCATGTCCGTAACAAGTAGACCGAAACGATTCTGCATCTACTACTATTACTCCACACATCGACCGCTATCCAGCATGCATCTAGAGTATTAAGTTCATAAGAATAGAGTAACGTCTTAAGCAAGATGACATGATGTAGAGGGATAAACTCAAGCAATATGATATAAACCCCATCTTTTTATCCTCGATGGCAACAATACAATACTTGCCTTGCTTCCCCTACTGTCACTGGGAAAGGACGCCGCAAGATTGAACCCAAAGACAAGCACTTCTCCCATTGCAAGAACTATAGATCTAGTAGGCCAAACCAAACCAATAATTCGAAGAGACTTGCAAGGATATTATAATCATACATAAAAGAATTCAGAAAAGAACCAAATATTTCTCATAGATAATCTTGATCATAAACCCACAATTCATCGGATCTCGACAAATGCACCGCAAAAAGAGATTACATCGAATAGATCTCCTCGAAGACCGAGGAGAACTTGGTATTGAGATCCAAAGAGAGAGAAGAGCCATCTAGGTACTAACTATGGACCCGAAGGTCTGTGGTAAACTACTCACAACTCATGGTGAGGCGATGGTGTTGATGAAGAACCACTCCGTGGCAGATGCCCCCTCCGGCGGAGCTCTGGAGTAGGCCCCAAGATGGGATCTCACGGGAACAGAAGGTTGCGGCGATGGAACTATGGTTTTCTCTGTTGCTCTGATGTTTCAGGGTACATGGGTATATATAGGAGGAAGGAGGGCATCGGGGGACCAACGTGGGGCCCATGAGGCAGGGGCACGCCCTGTAGGGGGGGCGCCCCCACCCTCATGGACGCCACGTGTGCCCTATTTCGTGGTTCTCAAGTCTCCCGTGAAGATATCGCTCCAAAAGTATCTCTCCCGAAGGTTTCATTCCGTTTGGACTCTGTTTGATATTCCGTTTCTATAAAACCCTGAAATAGGCAAAAAAAAAACAGCAATCTGGACTGGGCCTTTTGGGTTAATGGTTAGTCCAAAAAATAATATAAAAGTGTATAACAAATCCCATTAAAGATCCAAAACATCATAAATAATAGCATGGAACAATAAAAAATTATAGATACATTGGAGACGTATCAGCCCCCCTCCCCTGGATGGGATCTGAAGGGGCCGCCCCCGCCCTCTCCCTTGCCCCTATATATAGTGGAACGGGGAGAGGGCAGCCGCACGTTTGGCCTGGCGCAACCCTCCCCCTCCCAACACCATCTCCTCCTCCGTGGGTTTGGCGAAGCCCTATCGGAGTCCAGCTTGCTCCAACCCCACGCCGTCGTGCTGCTAGAGTTCTCCCTCAACTTCTCCTTCCCCCTTGCTGGATCAAGAAGGAGGAGACATCCCCGGGCTGCACGTGTGTTGAACACGGAGGCGCCGTTGTTAGGCGCTTAGATCGGAATCGACCGCGATTTGCATCGCTGTGTGTACGACTCCACCAACCGCGTTCTAGTAACGCTTCCGTTTTGCGATCTTCAAGGGTACGAAGATGCACTCCCCTCTCTCGTTGCTAGTTTCTCCATAGATTGATCTTGGTGTTGCGTAGAATTTTTTTGATTTCTGCAATGATCCCTAACAGTGGCATCATGAGCTAGGTCTATGCGTAGTTTCTATGCATGAGTATAACACAAGTTGTTGTGGGTGCCGATTTTGTGAATTTACTTGCCGTTACTCGTCTTATCTTGATTCAACGGCATCGTGGGATGAAGCGGCCCAGACCGACCTTACACGTACGCTTACGTGAGACAAGTTCCACCGACTAACATGCACTAGTTGCATAAGGTGGCTAGCGGGTGTTTGTCTCTCCCACTTTAGTCGGATCGGATTCGATGAAAAGGGTTCTTATGAAGGGTAAATATAAATTGGCATATCACGTTGTGGTTTTGGCGTAGGTAAGAAATGTTCTTGCTAGAAACCTATAGCAGCCACGTAAAAACTTGCAACAACAATTAGAGGACGTCTAACTTGTTCTTACAACATTTGTCGTGTGATGTGATATGGCCAAAAGGATGTGATGAATGATTGATACGTCTCCAACGTATCTGTCATTTTTTGTTGGTCCATGCTATTATATTATCTGTTTTGGATGTTTAATGGGATTTAATATACACTTTTATATGATTTTTGGGACTAACCTATTAACCCAGAGCCCAGTGCCAGTTTAGGTTTTTTCCTTGTTTTTGAGTATCGCAGAAAAGGAATATCAAATGGAGTCCAATTGACCCGATATTTATTGGACCAGAAGAAGCCCACAGAGTATCGGAGATGGACCAGAAGAGTCCCGAGGCCACCACGAGGGTGCGAGGCATGCCCTACCCCCTCGGCGCGCCCTCCTATCTCGTGGTCGCCTCGGGGGACCCCTGACTTGTTCCCGACTCCAACACCTCTTATATATACCCAAACTTCTAGAACATAATCTAAATCGGGAGATCCACCGCAGCAAGCCTCTGTAGCCACCAAAAACCAATCTAGACCCGTTCCGGCACCCTGTCGGAGGGGGGAATCCCTCACCGATGGCCATCTTCACCATACCGGTGCTCTCCGTGACGAGGAGGGAGTAGTTCACCCTCGGGGCTGAGGGTATGTAGCAGTAGCTATGTGTTTGATCTCTCTCTCTCTCTCTCTCTCTCTCTCTCTCTCTCTCTCTCTCTCTCTCTCTCTCTCTCTCGTGTTCTTGATATGGCACGATCTTGATGTATCGCGAGCTTTGGTATTATAGTTGGATCTTATGATGTTTCTCCCCCTCTACTTCTTGTGATGGATTGAGTTTTCCCTCTGCAGTTATCTTATCGGATTGAGTCTTTAAGGATTTGAGAACACTTGATGTATGTCTTGCATGTGCTTATCTGTGGTGACAATGGGATATTCACGTGATCTACTTGATGTATGTTTTGGTGATCAACTTGCGGGTTCAGTGACCTTGTGAACTTATGCATAAGGGTTGGCACACGTTTTCGTCTTGACTCTCCGAGAGAAACTTTGGGGCACTCTTTGAAGTTCTTTGTGTTGGTTGAATAGATGAATCTGAGATTGTGTGATGCATATCGTATAATCATGCCCACGGATACTTGGGGTGACAATGGAGTATCTAGGTGACATTAGGGTTTTGGTTGATATGTGTATTAAGGTGTTATTCTAGTACGAACTCTAGGATAGATCGAACGGAAAGAATAACTTCATGTTATTTTACTACAGCCTCTTGAATAGATCGATCAGAAAGAATAACTTTGAGGTGGTTTCGTACCCTACAATAATCTCTTCGTTTGTTCTCCGCTATTAGTGACTTTGGAGCGACTCTTTGTTGCATGTTGAGGGATTGTTATATGATATAATTATGTTATCCTTGTTGAGAGAACTTCCACTAGTGAAAGTATGAACCCTAGGCCTTGTTTCAACGCATTGCAATACCGTTTTTGCTCACTTTTATCATTAGTTACCTTGATGTTTTTATATTTTTCATATTACGAAAACCTATATCTACCATCCGTATTGCACTTGTATAACCATCTCTTCGCCGAACTAGTGCACCTATACAATTTATCATTGTATTGGGTGTGTTGGGGACACAAGAGACTCTTTGTTATTTGGTTGCAGGGTTGTTTGAGAGAGTTCATCTTCATCCCATGCCTCCCACGGATTGATAAGCCTTAGGTCATCCACTTGAGGGAAATTTGCTACTGTCCTACAAACCTCTGCACTTGGAGGCCCAACAACGTCTACAAGAAGAAGGTTGTGTAGTAGACATCAATGATATATGCGATGTATGAGATTGTTCATGTTCTTGTAATAGGAATCACGAGTTGCATGTCGATGAGTATGACAACCGGCAGGAGCGATAGGAGTTGTCTTAATTTATTGTATGACCTGCGTGTCAATGTAAACGCCATGTAATTACTTTACGTTATTGCTAACCGTTAGCCATAGTAGTAGAAGTAACCGTTGGTGAGACAACTTCATGAAGACACGATGCTGGAGATCATGATGATGGAGATCATGGTGTCATGCCGGTGACGATGATGATCACGGCGCCCCAAAGATGGAGATCAAAAGGAGCAAAATGATATTGGCCATATCATGTCACTATTTGATTGCATGTGATGTTTATCATGTTTTACATCTTATTTGCTTAGAACGATGGTAGCTTAAATAAGATGATCTCTCACTAAAATTTAAAGAATTGTGTTCCCCCTAACTGTGCACCGTTGCTCAGGTTCGTTGTTTCGAAGCACCACGTGATGATCGGATGTGATAGGCTCTAACGTTCGTATACAACGGGTGTAAGCCAAATTTACACACCCAATACACTTAGGTTGACTTGACGAGCCTATCATGTACATACATGGCCTCGGAACACGGAGACCGAAAGGTCGAACATGAGTCGTATAGAAGATACGATCAACATGGAGATGTTCACCGTTGATCACTAGTCCGTCTCACGTGATGATCGGACACGGCCTAGTCGATTCGGATCATGTATCACTTAGATGACTAGAGAGATGTCTATATGAGTGGGAGTTCATTAAATAATTTGATTAGATGAACTTAATTGTCATGAACATAGTCTAAATATATTTACAATATGTCTTGTTGATCAAATGGCCCACGCTAATGCTGCCCTCAGCTTCAACACGTTCCTAGAGAAAACCAAGCTGAAAGACGATGGTAGCAACTATACGGACTGGGTTCGTAACTTGAGGATCATCCTCATAGCTGCCAAGAAAGTATATGTCCTTGAAGCACCGCTAGGTGATGCACCCGGTTTCCTAGCAACTCAAGACGTTATGAACGCCTGGCAGTCGCGTAGTGACGATTACTCCCTGGTTCAGTGCGGCATGCTTTACAGCTTAGAATCGGGGCTCCAAAAGCGTTTTGAGCAACACGAAGCATATGAGATGTTCCAAGAGCTGAAAATGGTTTTCCAAGATCATGCCCGGGTCGAGAGATATGAAGTCTCTGACAAGTTCTATAGTTGTAAGATGGAGGAAAATAGTTCTGTCAGCGAGCATATACTCAAAATGTCTGGGTTGCAGAACCACTTGTCTCAGCTGGGAGTTAAACTTCCGGATGACTCGGCCATTGACAGAATCCTCCAGTCGCTCCCACCTAGCTACAAGAGCTTTGTGATGAACTACAATATGGAAGGGATGGAGAAGTCCATTCCCGAGTGGTATTCAATGCTGAAATAAGCGGAGGTGGAGATCAAAAAGGAACATCAAGTGTTGATGGTGAATAACACCACTAAGTTCAAGAAAGGCAAGGGTAAAAAGAACTTCAAGAAGGACGGCAAGGGAGTTGCCGCGCCTGGTAAGCCAGTTGCCGGGAAGAAGCCAAAGAATGGACCCAAGCTTGAGACTGAGTGCTTTTATTGTAAGGGAAAAGGTCACTGTAAGCGGAACTGCCCCAAGTACTTAGCGGGAAAGAAGGCCGACAACGTCAAAGGTATATATGATATACATGTTATTGATGTGTACCTTACCAACGCTCGTAGTAGCTCCTGGTTATTTGATATCGGTGCAGTTGCTCACATATGTAACACTAAGCAGGAGCTGCGGAATAAGCGGAGACTGGCGAAGGACGAGGTGACGATGCGCGTCGGGAATGGTTCCAAGGTAGATGTAATCGCCGTCGGCTCGCTACCTCTACATATACCTTCCAGGTTAGTTTTAAACCTCAATAATTTTTATTTAGTGCCATCTTTGAGCATGAACATTGTATCTAGATTTTGTTTAATGCAAGATGGCTACTCATTTAAATCCGAGAATAATGGTTGTTCTATTTATATGAGAGATATATTTTATGGTCATGCCTCGTTGGTCAATGGTTTATTTTTGTTGAATCTCGAACGTGATGTTACATATATTCATAGTGTGAATACCAAAAGATGTAGGGTTGATAATGATAGTGCAAAATACTTGTGGCACTGCCGCCTTGGTCATATTGGTGTCAAACGCATGAATAAACTCCATGCAGATGGACTTTTGGAGTCTCTTTATTATAAATCATTTGACAGATGTGAGCCATGCCTTATGGGCAAGATGACCAAGACTCCGTTCTCCGGAACAATGGAGCGAGCAACCAACTTATTGGAAATCATACATACCGATGTGTGCGGTCCAATGAGTGTTGAGGCTCGCGGTGGCTATCGTTATGTTCTCACCCTCACTGATGACTTTAGTAGATATGGGTATGTCTACCTAATGAAACACAAGTCTGAGACCTTTGAAAAGTTCAAGGAATTTCAGAATGAGGTAGAGAATCAACGTGACAGGAAAATAAAGTTCTTACGATTAGATCGTGGAGGAGAATATTTGAGTCACGAGTTTGGTACGCACCTAAGGAATTGTGTAATTGTTTCACAACTAACGCCGCCTGGAACACCTTAGCGTAATGGTGTGTCCGAACATTGTAATCGCACTCTGTTGGATATGGTGCGATCTATGATCTCTCTTACCGATTTACCACTATCATTTTGGGGTTATGCTTTAGAGACTGCCGCATTCACTTTAAATAGGGCACCGTCTAAATCCATTGGGACAACACCATATGAATTATGGTTTGGGAAGAAACCTAAGTTGTCGTTTCTAAAAGTTTGGGGATGCGATGCTTATGTCAAGAAACTTCAACTTGAAAAGCTCGAACCCAAATCGAAAAATGCATCTTTATAGGATACCCTAAGGAAACTGATAACCCACAAGTGTAGGGCATCGTAACAGTTTTCGAGGGTAACGTATTAAACCCAAATTTGTTGATTCAACACAAGGGGAGCCAAAGAATACTCTTAAGTATTAGCAACTGAGTTGTCAATTCAGCTACACCTGGAAACTTAGTATCTGCAGCAAGATAGTTTAGTAGCACGGTAATATGATATTGGTGGTAGCGGCAATAAAAGTAAAGATAGTGTTTTTGTAGTTTTTTTATAATATCAACGGGAAAGTAAATAAGCGGCAAGCAATATAGGTAAAGCTCATAGGCATTCGGTGATGGGAAATTACGTTGGATGCAATTCCTCATGTAGAAGTTATAACTTAGGGTGACACAGAACTAGCTCCAGTTCATCAATGCAATGTAGGCATGTATTCCGAATATAGTCATACGTGCTCATGGAAAAGAACTTGCATGACATCTTTTGTCCTACCCTCCTGTGGCAGCGGGGTCCTATTGGAAACTAAGGGATATTAAGGCCTCCTTTTAATAGAGTACCGGACCAAAGCATTAAAACATAGTGAATACATGAACTCCTCAAACTACGGTCATCACCGGGAGTGGTCCCGATTATTGTCACTTCGGGGTTGCCGGATCATAACACATAGTAGGTGACTATAGACTTGCAAGATAGGATCAAGAACACACATATATTCATGGAAACATAATAGGTTCAGATCTGAAATCATGGCACTTGGGCCCTAGTGACAAGCATTAAGCATAGCAAAGTCATAGCAACATCAATCTCAGAACATAGTGGATACTAGGGATCAAACCATAACAAAACTAACTCGATTACATGATAGATCCCATCCAACCCATCACCGTCCAGCAAGCCTAAGATGGAATTACTCACACACGGCCGTGAGTATCATGGAATTGGTGATGGAGGAAGGTTGATGATGACGATGGCGACGATCTCCACTCTCTGGAGGCTCGAACAGACTCCAGATCAGCCCTCCCGAGAGAGATTAGGGCTTGGCGGCGGCTCCGTCTCGTGAAACGCGATAATTCTTTCTCCTTGATTTTTTTCTCCACGAAACGGAATATATAGGACCTGGGGATACGTCGGTGGGGCATCGGGGTGCCCTCAAAGCAGGGGGCGCGCCCTGGGAAGGGGGGGCGCGCCCCCCACCCTCGAGGATAAGCCCGTGGGCCCCCAGGTGTGGATCTTCTTGCAGGTATTTTTTATATTTTCTGAAATAAATCTCCGCTGATTTTTAGGCGATTCCGAGAACTTTTTATTTCTGCACAAAAACAACACCATGGCAGTCTGCTGAAAACTGCGTCAGGCCGGGTTAGTTCCATTCAAATCATGCAAGTTAGAGTCCAAAACAAGGGCAAACGTGTTTGGAAAAGTAGATACGTTGGAGACGTATCAACTCCCCCAAGCTTAAACCTTTGCTTGTCCTCAAGCAATTCAGTTGATAAACTGAAAGTGATAAAGAAAAACTTTGACAAACTCTGTTTGCTCTGGTTGTTGTAAATATGTAAGCTAGCATTCAGGTTTTCAACAAGATCATGAACTAACAACATTCACAATAACTTTCAGGTCTCAAGACTAGTCACATCAATAGCATAATCAACTAGCGAGCAATAATAATAAACCTCGGATGACAACACTTCTCAAAACAATCATGATATGATATAACATGATGGGATCTCGCTAGCCCTTTCTGAGACCACAAAACATAAATGCAGAGCACCTTTAAAGATCAAGGAATGACTAGACATTGTAATTCATGGTAAAAGAGATTCAGTCATGATCATACTCAATGCAAATTAATAGTAATACATGCAACGACAGAGGTGCTCTCCTACTGGTGCTCTTTGATAAGAGGTGTTGACTCTGCATAAAAGTAAATAGATAGGCCCTTCGCAGAGGGAAGCGGGGATTTGTAGAGGTGCCACAACTCGATTTTTAAATAGAGATAGAATAACATTTTGAGCAGTATACTTTCATTGTCAACATAACAACCAAGAATCTTGATATCTCCCATGCTACGCACATTATAGGCGGTTCCCAAACAGAATGGTAAAGTTTATACTCCCCCAACCACGAACAAGCACACTCCACGGCCAGCCGAATCCACGGGTTATCGTCCAAACAAGCAACAGCCCTGGGGGAGTTTTGTTTAATTATTATTATTTTGAGTATGGGACTGGGCATCCCGGTTACCAGCCATTTTCTCGTGAATGCTGAGCGGAGTCCACTCATCGTGAGAATAACCCACCTATCATGGAAGATATAGACAGCCCTAGTTGAGACATGAGCTTTTCGAGCATACAAAACAGAATTTTATTTGAAGGTTTAGAGTTTGGCACATACAAATTTACTTGGAACGGCAGGTAACTACCGCATATAGGAAGGTATAGTGGACTCATATGGAATAACTTTGGGGTTTATGGAAGTGGATGCACAAGCAGTATTCCCGCTTAGTACAGGTGAAGACTAGAGAGAGACTGGGAAGCGACCAGCTAGAGAGCAACAACGGTCATGAACATGCATTAAAATTAATCAACAATGAATGCAAGCATGAGTAGGATATAAATCACCATGAACATAAATATCGTGAAGGATAGGTTGATTTGTTTCAACTACATGCGTGCCAAGTCAAGTCGCTTAAATCGTTCAGAGGAGGATACCACCCATCATACCACATCACAACTATTTTAATATCATGTTGGCACGTAAGATAGACCATGATAAACTATCAGCTAATTAAGCATGACATAAGCAGCTATGATCTCTAATTGTCAGTGCAAACATGTTTCATTCATAACAAGCTGAATCAAGAACGACGAGCAATCATATTTACAAAAACAAAAGAGGTCGAGTTCATACCAGATTTTCTCGTCTCAATTAGTTCATCATATATCATCCTTATTGCCTTTCACTCGCATGACCGAAGGGTGTGAATAATAATAATAGTGCACGTGCATTGGACTAAGCTGGAATCTGCAGGCATTTAATTCAAGAGAGAAGACAAGGTAATATGGATCAAGGTTAAATCAACAACAGAGCATATGAGAGCCACTAAGAATTTTAATCATGGTCTTCTACTCTTAACCCCTAAAGAAAAGAAAAGAAACTATTTACACGGAAAAGCTCCCAACAGCAAAAGAAGAACGAGAAATCTTTTTGGGTTTTCATTTTTAGCTACTACTACAAGCAAAGAAAGTAAACTAGCTAGAAGCTACAACTAATATATTTTTATTTTTCTGGGTTTTTTCTAGCACACAAGAAAAAAGACTAAGAAAAAGAAATTTAAACTAAGCATGGATGGTACAGTGAAAGAGTGTGAGCACCGACAACTAGAATAAGTGTGTGAACATGAATGTAAAGTCGGTGAGAAACATGTACTCCCCCAAGCTTAGGCTTTTGGCCTAAGTTGGTCTATGGCCAGAACTGGCCTGACGGATATCCAAAGTTGTAGTTGGGGTCGTACTGAGATGCAGCAGATGCTGCCTGCTGAGCTGCAACTCGAAGGCGGGTTGCCTCCGTCATGTTATAATGGGCATTCGCCTCCTCCATAGTTATAGTGTGTCTTTCTTTTTCCTGAAAGTTAAACAAAGTAGGGGCAGGAAGAACAATAGGGATGGCATGCTGCCGGTTAAAGATTTGTCGATATTTGAGAGTCTGATTATCCCACTCTATAAACCGGTGACTAGCCATAACATTACAGTCTAAATGAGCAGGAGGTAAAGGGTTGTCGTACGGATGCACAGACACACCAAGATATCGGGCTATGCGAGTAGCATAGATCCCACCAAATAAATCTCCACTCGAACCATTATGGTGTAGTCTATGTGCAACAATTGCTCCTAAATTATATTGCCTATCTCCTAGTACAGCACTCCTGAGAATGCTGAGATCAGGGACACACATGTGACATGCTTCATCTTCACCATTTATGCATCTACCGATAAAGAGAGCAAAGTAATGAATAGCAGGAAAATGTAAGCTCCCAGTGGTAGCTTGTGTGATGTCCCTGGATTCCCCCACTGTGATACTAGCTAGGAATTCTCTAAATTCAGATTTACGAGGATCACTCATACTGCCCCGCTGTGGGAGCTTGCATGCTTCATTAAAATCCTCTAGGTCCATGGTATAAGATTTATCATAAAGATCAAATAGGACAGTGTGAGAATTACGTGAAGATGAAAATTTAAACATTCTCACAAAGCTATCAGTTAAACCACGGTATTGTAGGCACTTATCTTGCATGAAGTCTTCGAGGTCAGCGTTACGCACATATGCGTAAAATTCATCTTTGATGCCCGCTTGACTCATAAATTCATCCGACAGCCATTCACAAGGCCGTACATCAGCATCCCTCGGTGGTTCATCGTCGGACTCACGGAACGCAAGCCTCTGTCCTTGCTTCCTTGAAGGACCACCTTGGAAGTTTTTCCTAGACATTTTTCTGAAATTTTCTGAAATTTTTAGTAACTCACAAATAAAAGTTAACCAAAATCAACAAGAATGATAGCAACAGCTCCTATAAGTGCCTAGGGGCTATATCATGCATTAGAACTACTTGGGACCAAGAAAAATTATCATGCAAGCTCAAGAACAAGGTCACCACAGCAGCACAAATTTGCAACAAATAAAGCACTAGAACAAAAACTAATTGGATCAACGGAGGAGTCACATACCAAGGAACAATCTCCCCAAATAGTTTGGTGAATGGTGCTTTGAGCAAGGAGATCGAAAATGGCAGCAAAATGGGCTAGAACTCGGGTTTGAAATGGTTGGGAATTTTTTTGGGAGGAAGAAGAAGAGTATGGGTGAAAGGATAAGTGGAGGGGGGCCACGTGGGGCCCTCGAGGCAGGGGGCGCGCCCTGTGCCCTCGAGGCCACGTGCTGGCTCCCCTCGTTGTGTGTTTAGTGCCATATTTTTTAAAATATTCTAGAAAAAATCATATTCATTTTCATTGCATTTGGAGAACTTTTATTTTAGGTATATTTGTTTAGTGCAGGGATAAGTCTGGAAACAGACAGATAATGCTATTTTTCTTTTATTTAACCTAATTAACAGAAAATAAAAGGAAGGTACAGAAGGTTGTGCTATCTAGATTCACCTATCCCATGTTCATCAAAAGGAATCCATTAACAAGGTTGATCAGGTCTTGTTAATAAACTCTTTCCGAGTAACATGAAACTGGAGAATTTTTAATAACACTATGTTACCTCAATGGGGATATGTATGTCCCCAACAATAAGAATGTCATATGCCTTCTTGATAGTAGGAATAGGAAACTCAAAACCTCCAATAGTGATAGTTGAAGTTTTTCCAATATAATTGATACTATGAACCTGAGGTTGTTTCCTCGGAAAGTGTACCGTATGCTCATTACCATTGACATGAAAAGTGACATTGCCTTTGTTGCAATCAATAACAGCCCCTGCAGTATTCAAAAAAGGTCTTCCAAGAATAATAGACATACTATCATCCTCGGGAATAGTAACATTTGCAACTACAACAGGCACATCCTCACAAATACCGACAGGTATAGCAGTTGATTTATCAGCCATTTGCAAAAATATTTCAGTAGGTGTCAACTTACTCAAGTCAAGTCTACGATATAGAGAGAGAGGCATAACACTAACACCGGCTCCAAGATCACATAAAGCAGTTTTAACATAGTTTCTCTTAATGGAGCAAGGTATAGTAGGTACTCTTGGATCTCCTAATTTCTTAGGCATTCCATCCTCAAAAGTGTAATTGGCAAGCATGGTGGAAATTTCTACTTCAGGTATCTTTCTTTTGTTGGTAATAATGTCTTTCATATACATGGCATAAGGATTTATTTTAAGCACATCAGTCAAACGCATACGCAAAAAGATAGGTCTAATCATTTCAGAGAAGCGCTCAAAATCTTCATCATCTTTTTTCTTGGATGGTTTCGGAGGAAAAGGCATGGGCTTCTGAACCCATGGTTCTCTTTCCCTACCATGCTTCCCAGCAACAAAGTTTCTCTTATCATAACGTTGATTCTTTGATTGTGGGTTATCAAGATCAATAGCAGGTTCAATCTCTACATCATTATCATTACTAGGTTGAGCATCATCATGAACATCATCATTAACCTTATCACTAGGTTCATGTTCATTACCAGATAGTGTCTCAGCATCGGAAACAGATATATCATTGGGATTCTCAGGTGGGTGAGCTACAGGTTCACTAGAAGCATGCACATTTCTATCATTTTTTTCTTCTTCTTAGAAGAACTAGGTGCATCTAAATTAGCTCTTTGAAAATCTTGCTCAATTCTCTTAGGGTGGCCTTCAGGATACAGAGGTTCCTGAGTCATTCTACCACCTCTAGTTACAACTCTAATGGCATTATCATTATTCTTACTATTTAATTCATTGAGCAAATCATTCTGAGCTTTAAGTACGTGTTCTACTCGAGTGGTAACCATAGAAGCATGTATACTAATAAGTTTCAGTTCATCTTTAGCACTAGACAGATAATCACTCAAGCGTTCAATCGTATGAGCGTTGTGTTGTAATTGTTACCAACATAAGCATTGAATTTTTCTTGTTTCACAATAAAAGTGTCAAACTCATCCAAGCATTGGCTAGCAGACTTATAATGAGGAATATCACTTTCATCAAATCTATAAAGAGAATTTACCTTTACTACCTGTGTCGGGGTATTAAGACCATGTATTTCTTCAATAGGCGGTAAATTCTTAACATCTTCAGCTTTAATACTTTTTTCTTTCATAGATTTCTTTGCCTCTTGCATATCTTCCGGACTAAGAAATAGAACACCCCTTTTCTTCGGAGTTGTCTTAGGGGCTGGTTCAGGAAGTGTCCAATTATTTTCATTGGCCAGCATATTATTCAATAATAATTCAGCTTGGTCCACTGTTCTTTCCCTAAAAACACAAGCAGCACAACTATCCAGGTGGTCTCTGGAAGCATCGGTTAGTCCATTATAAAAGACATCAAGTATATCATGCATCTCAAGAGGATGATCAGGCAAAGCGTTAAGTAACTGTAGAAGCCTCCACCAAGCTTGTGGGAGACTCTCTTCTTCAGTTTGAGCAAAGTTAAATATTTCCCGCAAGGCAGCTTGTTTCTTATGAGCGGGAAAATATTTAGCAGAAAAGTAATACATCATATCCTGGGGACTACGAACACAACCAGGATCAAGAGAATTAAACCAAGTCTTAGCATCACCCTTTAACGAGAACGGAAATAGCTTAAGGATATAGTAGTAGCGAATCTTTTCGTCATTGGTAAACATGGTGGCTATATCATTCAACTTGGTAAGATGTGCTACAACAGTTTCAGACTCCTAGCCATGGAAAGGATCAGATTCAACCAAAGTAATTAACTCAGGATCAACAGAGAATTCATAATCCTTATCAGTGACACATATAGGTGAAGTAGCAAAAGCAGGGTCATGTTTCATTCTAGAATTCAAGGACTTTTCTTTCAACTTAGCTAATAACTTCTTAAGATCATATCTATCATTGCAGGCAAGAAAGTCTCTATTAGTTTCTTCATCCATAACATAACCCTCAGGCACAACAGGCAATTCATATATATTGGGAGTAGCTTCATCATCACTTTCATAAATATCATCATCATTTGCACTCTCCCTAACCTTAGCAATTTGTTCATCTAGAAATTCACATAGTGGCACAGTATCAGGCATAGAGGTAGTTTCATCATTCATAGCAGAAGTAGCATCATCAAGAACATACGACATATCAGATTCAATAGTAGGAGTAGGTGTCGCAAGTTTACTCATAACAGAACGAGAATCAAGTGCAGAGCTAGATGGCAGTTCCTTACCCCCCCCCCCTCGTAGTTGAGGGTAAGATCTTGGTTTTTGAGTCCTTCAAATTATTCATAGTGATAAGCAGATATAAATCCCAAGTGACTTAAAGAATAGAGCTATGCTCCCCGGCAACGGCGCCAGAAAATAGTCTTGATAACCCACAAGTGTAGGGGATCGCAATAGTTTTCGAGGGTAAAGTATTAAACCCAAATTTGTTGATTCGACACAAGGGGAGCCAAAGAATACTCTTAAGTATTAGCAACTGAGTTGTCAATTCAGCCATACCTGGAAACTTAATATCTGCAGCAAGATAGTTTAGTATCACAGTAATATGATAGTGGTGGTAGCGGCAATAAAAGTAAATATAGTGTTTTTGTAATTTTTGTGATAATAGCAACGGGAAAGTAAATAAGCGGCAAGCAATATAGGTAAAGCTCGTAGGCATTGGATCGGTGATGGGAAATTACGTCGGATGCAATTCATCATGTAGAAGTTATAACATAGGGTGACACAGAACTAGCTGCAGTTCATCAATGCAATGTAGGCATGTATTCTGAATATAGTCATACGTGCTGATGGAAAAGAACTTGCATGACATCTTTTGTCCTACCCTCCTGTGGCAGCGGGGTCCTATTGGAAACTAAGGGATATTAAGGCCTCCTTTTAATAGAGTACCGGACCAAAGCATTAACACATAGTGAATACATGAACTCCTCAAACTACAGTCATCACCGGGAGTGGTCCCAATTATTGTCACTTCGAGGTTGCCAGATCATAACACATAGTAGGTATAATAGGTTCAGATCTGAAATCATGGCACTTGGGCCCTAGTGACAAGCATTAAGCATAGCAAAGTCATAGCAATATCAATCTCCGAACATAGTGGATAATAGGGATCAAACCCTAACAAAACTAACTCGATTACATGATAGATCCCATCCAACCCATCACCGTCCAGCAAGCCTACGATGGAATTACTCACACACGGCAGTGGGCATCATGGAATTGGTGATGGAGGAAGGTTGATGATGATGATGGCAACGATCTCCACTCTCCGGAGCCCCGAACAGACTCCAGATCAGCCCTCCCAAGAGAGATTAGGGCTTGGCGGCGGCTCCGTCTTGTGAAACGCGATAATTATTTCTCCTTGATTTTTTTCTCCACGAAACGGAATATATAGGACCTGGGGATACGTCGGTGGGGCATCGGGGTGCTCTCGAGGCATGGGGGCGCGCCCTGGGAAGGGGGCGCGCCCCCCACCCTCGAGGACAGCCCGTGCGCCCCAGGTGTGGATCTTCTTGCAGGTACTTTTGATATTTTCTGAAATAAATCTCCGTTGATTTTCACGCGATTCCGAGAACTTTTTATTTCTGCACAAAAACAACACCATGGCAGTTCTGCTGAAAACAGCGTCAGTCCGGGTTAGTTCCATTCAAATCATGCAAGTTAGAGTCCAAAACAAGGGAAAAGTGTTTGGAAAAGTAGATACGTTGGAGACGTATCAGAAACTATTGGGTATACCTTCTACCTCAGATCCGAAGGCAAGGTCTTTGTTACCAAGAATGGATCCTTTCTGGAGAAAGAGTTTCTCTTGAAAGAAGTAAGTGGGAGGAAAGTGGAAACTTAATGAGGTGATTGTAACCCCTCTTGAACCGGAAAGTAGCGCAGCACAGGAAGATGTTTCTGTGGTGCCTGCACCGACTAGAGAGGAAGTTAATGATAATGATCATGAAACTTCGGATCAAGTTGCTACTGAACTTTGTAGGTCCACGAGGATACGTTCCGCACCAGAGTGGTACGACAACCCTGTCCTGGAAATCATGTTGTCAGACAACGGTGAACCTTCGAACTATGAAGAAGTGACGGCGGGCCCGTATTCCAAAAGATGGCTTGAAGCCATGAAATCCGAGATAGGATCCATGTATGAGAACAAAGTATGGACTTTGGTGGACTTGCCCGATGATCGGCAAGCCATAGAGAATAAGTGGATCTTTAAGAAGAAGACTGACGCGGATGGAAATGTGACCATCTATAAGGCTCGGTTTGTCGCTAAGGGTTATCGACAAGTTCAAGAAATTGACTACGATGAGACTTCCTCTCCCGTAGCAATGCTGAAATCCGTCCGAATCATGTTAGCAATTGCCGCATTCTACGATTATGAGATCTGGCAAATGGACGTCAAAACGGCATTCCTCAATGGTTTCCTTAAGGAAGAATTGTATATGATGTAGCCGGAAGGTTTTATCAATCCTAAGAATGCTGACAAGGTATGCAAGCTCCAGCGCTCCATCTATGGGCTGGTGCAGGCATCTCGGAGTTGAAACATTCGTTTTGTTGAAGTGATCAAAGCATTTGGGTTCATACAGACTTATGGAGAAGCCTGTATTTACAAGAAAGTGAGTGGGAGCTCTGTAGCATTTCTCATATTATATGTGGATGACATATTGTTGATGGGAAATGATATAGAACTTTTGGAAAGCATAAAGGCCTACTTGAATAAGTGCTTTTCAATGAAGGACCTTGGAGAAGCTGCTTACATATTAGGCATCAAGATCTATAGAGATAGATCAAGACGCCTCATTGGTCTTTCACAAAGCACATATGTTGACAAGATATTGAAGAAGTTAAATATGGATCAGTCCAAGAAGGGGTTCTTGCCCGTATTGCAAGGTGTGAGATTGAGCACAGCTCAATGCCCGACCTCGGCAGAAGATAGAGAAAAGATGAGTGTCATCCCCTATGCCTCAGCCATAGGTTCTATTATGTATGACATGCTATGTACGAGACCTGATGTGAATCTTGCCATAAGTTTGGTGGGGAGGTACCAAAGTGATCCCGGAATGGAACACTCGACAGCAGTCAAGAACATCCCGAAGTACCTGAAAAGGACCAAGGATATGTTTCTTGTTTATGGAGGTGACAAAGAGCTCGTCGTAAAGGGTTACGTTGATGCTAGCTTCGACACAGATCCGGATGACTCCAAGTCACAAACCGGATACATGTATATTTTGAATAGTGGGGCAGTTAGCTGGTGCATTTGCAAGCAAAGCGTCGTGGCGGCATCTACATGTGAAGCGGAGTAAATAGCTGCTTCCCAAGCAGCACATGAAGGAGTCTGGATGAAGGAGTTCATCATCGACCTAGTAGTTATTCCAAGCGCGTTGGGCCCAATGACTCTCTTCTGTGACAACATTGGAGCTATTTCCATTGCCAAGGAGCCCAGGTTTCACAAGAAGACCAAGCACATCAAGCGCCGTTTCAACTCCATTCGTGGTTATATTCAAGATGGAGACATAGATATTTGTAAACTACATACGGATTTGAATGTCGCAGATCCGTTGAGTAAACCTCTTCCACGAGCAAGACATGATCAACACCAGAACTCTATGGGTGTTCGATGCATCACAATGTAACTAGATTATTGACTCTAGTGCAAGTGGGAGACTGTTAGAAATATGCCCTAGAGGCAATAATAAAATGGTTATTATTATATTTCCTTGTTCATGATAATTTTCTATTGTTCATGCTATAATTGTATTATTAGAAAATCATAATACATGTGTGAATACATAGACCACAACATGTCCCTAGTGAGCCTTTGGTTGACTAGCTCGTTGATCAACAGATGGTTACGGTTTCCTGACCATGGACATCGGATGTCGTTGATAACGGGATCACATCATTAGGAGAATGATGTGATGGACAAGACCCAATCCTAAGTATAGCACAAAATCGTGTAATTCGTCTGCTAAAGCTTTTCTAATGTCAAGTATCATTTCCTTAGACCATGAGATTGTGCAACTCCCGGATATCGTAGGAGTGCTTCGGGTGTGCCAAACATCACAACGTAACTGGGTGGCTATAAAGGTACACTACGGGTATCCCCGGAAGTGTCTGTTGGGTTGGCACGAATCGAGACTGGAATTTGTCACTCCGTATGACGGAGAGGTATCTCTGGGCCCACTCGGTAAGACATCATCATAATGAGCTGGTCACGGGATGATGTGTTACGGAATGAGTAAAAAGACTTGCCGGTAACGAGATTGAACAAGGTATAGGGATAACGACGATCGAATCTCGGGCAAGTACCATACTGATAGACAAAGGGAATTGCATACGGGATTGATTGAATCCTCGACATCGTGGTTCATCCGATAAGATCATCGTGGAACATGTGGGAACCCACATGGGTATCCAGATCCTGATGTTGGTTATTGAACGGAGAGATGTCTCGGTCATGTCTACATGTCTCCCGAACCCGTACGGTCTACACACTTAAAGTTCGGTGACGCTAGAGTTGTAATGAGAATAGTAAGTGGTTAACCGAAGGCTATTCAGAGTCCCGGATGAGATTCCGGACATCACGGGGAGTTCTGGAATGATACGGAGGTGAAGATTTATATATGGGAAGTCCTCATACGGTCACCGGAAGTGTTCGGGGGTTTGCCGGTATTGTACCGGGGCCACCGAAGGGGTTCCAGGGGGTCCACCGGGAGGGTCCACCTACCCCGGAGGGCCCTTTGGGCTGTATATGGAGGGGAACCAGCGCCTAAGTGGGTTGGGCACCATCCCCCCTAGGGCCCATGCGCCTAGGGTTGAGGGGAAATCCTAAAGGGCGCGCCCCCCTTGGCTTGGGGGGCAAGCCCCTTCTCCTTGCCCCCCCCCCTTGGATGGGATCTGAAGGAGCCGGCCCCCCTCTCCCTTTCCCTTATATATAGTGGAGGGGAAAGAGGGCAGCCGCACCTTTGGCCTGGCGCAACCCTCCCCCCTCCCAACACCATCTCCTCCTTCGTGGGTTTGGCGAAGCCCTGCCGGAGTCCCGCCTGCTCCACCACCACACCATCGTCCTGCTGGAGTTCTCCCTCAAATTCTCCTTCCCCCTTGCTGTATCAAGAAGGAGGAGACGTCCCCGGGCTGCACGTGTGTTGAACGCGGAGGCGCCGTTGTTCGGCGCTTAGATCGAAATCGGCCGCGATCTGAATCGCTGCGTGTACGACTCCACCAACCGCGTTCTAGTAACGCTTCCGTTTTGCGATCTTCAAGGGTATGAAGATGCACTCCCCTCTCTCGTTGCTAGTTTCTCCATAGATTGATCTTGGTGATGCGTAGAATTTTTTTGATTTTTGCAACGGTCGCCAACACATGCCTCCTTCCAGGAACCTCCGAACTACTCGAAGAGGTTGATCTCCATGTAGTAAGTACACTCAGAATGACCTACATCCACGGTTCAACCAACTGTTTGCAGCAATCGGGTGAATGAAAAGAATAGGAAGGAAAGGTGAGTACTCATCCAAGAACTCACAAGACTTGCACCAGAACGATGCTATATATACATTGATATCAAAGGAAAGGGGTCATATCTTTGGGCTATACTGTAGAAATGCCAGAATAAGGGGGGACAAGCTCAACTTAACGAAGACTACTCGAAGAGCTAAGGTTAAGGATCGATGAGAATGTACCCCGATGTTCACTTTCTTGGAGGGAAGCTAGCTTCCGTTGAACGGGTGATTGTTACCACAAAGGCACACAAAGACCACAAAGACTCACCCTATTCTCCTTGAGATATCACAACAAATGTGATTCTCAACCACTCGTGATAGACCTTGAGGTGAATGTAAGACAGATCAACGGTCGGATTCAGCATCTCCCACGTGTCTCGGCAACCTCCCCCAATGAGCCTCGCCCATTGGTAGCGCTCGAATCGAAATGACCAGACACATTACTTAGAACAACTAGGAAAGTAAGATAAGATAAGCCAAAAGGGTTTCAATGAACTACATGTACCCGGCCATTTTGCATCACCACATGCTAGATTTGGGACCTAGTCCCCATCCTTCTTTTTGTATAATCTGATACACATGTTGTGCGTATTCGAGAAAAAAATGTAGTTTTGGTAGGTAAAATTCATGTTGATCCAGGTGGAAGGATGCATGATTTGTACATGAGAAGTGAAGACTTTCTGAGAAATCACCCACTAGTCATAAGCTTCTGAAGCTCAAGCAATTTTCTAGAGAATCTAGAGAAAGCTAGACAAAGTTAAGCGATAGAGTTTTCCAACTTGCATGAGTATCTCTGCTCCGAAAACTTGCAGTTCTCGCGACATTGCAATACTTCAATTTCTTTCATACTTATATATGTGGCTATGATGGCCCAAAAAGGTATGTTACAGTGATCATCCAAACATTGCAAAGAAATGGTGATAATACTGGCTTGTTTTTAGGTTGGATCCTTTCGATTGTCTTTGGTGGATTTTCTCGGATCTGTTCGTCGTTCGTCGTCGTTCTTGTGTCTTTTAGTTGGTTCTTTTGATCTGCACTCTTCATCCGTGGTGGTTGTTGTTCTGGTGCGTTAGTTCTATGGGGCCTTTGCACGACGACTTCTCGGCTGTCTACTACAACAAGGTTTGTCCGTCTCCAGCGAGGGAGGGGCGATGACAGCGGCGCGCCTTCGGCTTACTTCAGTGTTTGTAGTCGTCGCTAGGTGGTCTACGGATCTGGATGTAATTTTTATTATTTCTAATGGTCGATGTACTAGCATGATTAAAGATGAATAGACTGAAAGTTTTTCTGCAAAAAATTAATGGCTTGTTTTTTTCATCGACCCGTGCTGCCGATATATCCAAGCAATTATATTATACCTACTAATAAAGCAAGTGCGTTTCATCAATATTTTCATCCGTTCATCAATATTTTTATTTTATTTTCCACACGAGGAGCTAAATCTTTTAATAGACGAGGTGGTACTAATATTTCACACGAGCATGTTCACCTTCCGTGCAACGACCAGAACAAGCATGTCACATCCCTAGCTTTGGTAATGCTCTAGGCTAGCCTCATGTGTGCATCATGTTTATTTTCAAAGGAAACTTGAAATGGGGATGACTAAACCCTAGCACCAGATGAAACCAACTAGGTTCAAATTCAAATCTTTCTCAATGAACCCAAAATGCTCTTTGGAAAAGTTCATCATTTTTGGATTGATTAAAAACCTCTGCCAAAAATGTTGCTCATATTTCTAGGACCATTCTGGATTTTTGAATTAAATCATATCTTATTTGCATTTGGGCATTTAAATTTTATATATTATTTTAAATGCTCAAATAACCCCAAACTGAAATGTTCCATGTTATTTATATGCTAAACAGTGGGCATGAGTAGTTTGGTGATTTTTGAAAGTGCCTAAGTATTTTTAATAAAGCCCAGAACAAAATAACAAAATAGAATAACAGAAACAAAATAGAAAACAGAAACATAATTAGAAAAAGGAGAAGGTTTACCTGGCCTTACCTGCGGCCCACTGGCCGGCCCAGCACTGTGCTGGCCCAGTGCCAGTCATCCTCCTCCTCCCGCCAGGAGGACGAGGGCGTGTGCCCGGCGCCCGCAGCCACGCGCCGGCCACCTCCAGCCTGCCTGCTTCCTCCCCGACCCCCCTGGAGGCGCCACGACACCCCTGGCACCCCCTGGACTTCTCCCACTCTCTTCGGTGCCTTCCCCCCTCCTCTACTCTCTCTTCCTCCCGCGTCCGAGCAGAGCTCGTCGCCGCCGTTCGTCGTAGCCGCAGCCATCGCCTCCCCCTCGTCCCCTCGACATGTCTACAAGCTCCGCCACGGACCCGTGAATCTGCACGCCCACGCACGCGAGCTCGGGAGCCTCTGGGCGTCTTCCCCGACCTCGTCTTGAGCTCCGGCCGCCGGAGATACTCCTCGACGCCCTGCTCTGCTCCGAGCTTCCCCCGAGCCCACGTCGACGCCTCTGCACCCACCGTGAGCTCCTCCGTCGTTTGCCCCTCCTCCCCTTGCCTCCTGACTACCGTAGCCACTGCTTCGACTGAAGCCGAAGCTCGCCGCCGCTCGGGCTGGTCGCCGGCGCCACTCCGGTGACCTTTTGGTCACACCACCTAGTCCAACGAGTTCGCGAGCACTCGTAGAGGCCGTAGGCGCAAACCTCAGCTCCTCCCGAGCACCGTTTCGATGGACCCGTCGCCACCAGAGCTTCAGCCGCCGCGGACCTCGTCGCCGGCGATAACTCCGGCCACCCCAGCCTCCGCCAACGCCACCGTTGGATGCGCCACTCCGTCCTCTTCCCATACCTGCTCCCTGCGCGCCAAAAGAACCCCCATAGGTGAAACCCGACGCGTTCCGCCGCGTCCAGCCCCGCCGGCGGCTAAACGCCGGCGGGATGACCACTTTGACCGGCGAGGTTGACCACTCCTGGGTCACTGACTTGTGGGGCCAGCCCTGACTAGTTTAGCTTAAGGTTTTAGTTAAGTTTAATTTCTGTCATTAGTTTAAGTAGACACTGACAGGTGGGCCCAGTGCCCTGCTAATTTTAGATTAGTGCTAAATTGTAATTAGTTAACTCTGTGACTCACTGACATGTGGGCCTCGCCCGGCTATTCAAACTAGGTTAGTATTAAATAAGTTAGTTTAGTTAGTTGTGTCACTGACCAGTGGGCCCCACTGGTCAGGTTTGACCTGGACCAGCCCTGTTGACTTGCTGACGTCATGATGATGCAGTGCTGACGCAGTAACTATTTTCTGTAATTTAAAATAAATCAGAAATGATTTATTTATTTCCGAAAAAAGCCAAAACTTCTAAAAATCATATAAAATCAACCGTAGCTCAGATGAAAATAATTTATATATGAAAATTGATCAGAAAAATCCAAGGAAACTGTTTATGGCATTTTCATGCATGTTAGAACAACTTATGGTTGCTGTTTAGGACAATTTGAATAAATGGCATTTAAATAATCACATATGGAGTTTGAATTTGAACCTTTGGTTCAAACCAACTTCATTTAACGTGGTTGCTAGTTGCATTAGCTCAATCAACAGCATATTGCCATGTCATGTTCATGCATCATATTGTTGCATTGCATTGATTGTGTTCTCTCTTGTTTGCCGGTGCTTGTCCCCTTTCAGTAGACGTGTTCCGACGATGAGTTCGATGACACCGATGAAGACTCATTGTTATCTTCAGAAGTGCCAGGCAAGCAAAACCCCTTTGAGCATTCCGATACAATCTCACTCTCTCGCTCTTGCTCTCTTTTACTGCATTAGGACAACAACGCTTCAACTGTTACTTGCTGCGGTAGTTGAACCCCTTTCCACTGCATGACCCGTCATTGCCACAGTAAATAGTTGAAACCCACTAGTATGAGTAGGAGTTGTTTGAGCCATGTTGTGCCTACTCATTCATGCTTTCTGGTTATGCCTGCTATTGCTTAGAGTTGTGTCAGGTCTGATTCATCGGGGATGAATTGGAATGTGGTGAACATGTCCTACTGTTGAGAGCTAAGTGTGTGAACACGATTTGGTAAAGGTAGCGATGAGAGGCCATGTAGGAGTACATGGTGGGTTGTCTCATTGCAGCCGTCCTCAGGAACTGAGTTCTGTGTTGGTTGGTCCATGAAACAGCTACTACCACACATTGGGATCCTTAATTGACTCTCTCGACTTATTAATCAACATGATCTCTGTCCAGGAGTTGCAACTAGTTTCTGGTGTTTGTAGTTTACTGGAGGTCGTGCGCAGCGCTGACCCTCGGGGTGGGCTGTGACGCGGCAGGTACGTGGCACGGTGTACCGATTGCCCGTTTGGTGATGCGGGAACCCTGTACACATCGTTTGGGGCCGTGAGCGACACCCCGGCCGGATCTCCCCACGGATGGAACCCAAATAGGCGATAAACCTGGACGAGAGACTTGTGTGGTTAGTCAGGTCGTGGCCGACACCCTCGCTGGGCCTCCGCTTGAAGGTTGCCCAGTACATGTCGTGTAAATGGCGGTAAGTGGTGAGAGCGTGTGTGAAGAAGTACACCCCTGCAGGGTTAAATATAATCTATTCGAATAGTCGTGTCCGCGGAAATGGACTTCTGGGTTGCCTATTACAGTTCATAGACAAGTGAAAGTGGATACCCTAAAATGCGCAAGATAAGCGTGAGTGCTATGGATGGCCTTCTCGTAGGGAGACGGGAGCGGATCCATAGTGGTGTATTGATTGGTGAATATGTGGACTCGTGTGCGCCACCTCAAAAGAGTTACTTGCAGTCGTAGTATAGGATAGCCACCGAGTCAAAGCTGGCTTGCTGCAGTCAAACTCCACCACCCCTTTGTTGATACTGATGCATATGTAGATAGATCTGATGTAAGTCTTGCTGAGTACCTTTGTACTCACGTTTGCTTAATTTATGTTTTTGCAGAGAGACCTCAGTCTCGCTAGTGGTTCCGCGTGGACTTCGACGTTTAGCTTGTTACCTCAGCTACGATCTTGAACCCTTGTAGGGTCTGGTAGATAGTCAGGCTTCTCAGCCTTTTTCATTTGTAGTTGTCTGTACTCAGACATGTTATGCTTCCGTTGCCTGTATGCTCTGTATGTTGGGTCATGTGACCTCTGATTGTAATAAATGCTATGATGGCTCTTCTGGGCCTTTATCTATATGAGTTGTTGAGTTATGTTGTGATGCCATGTTGTATAGCACATACTTGCATGTTAATCGTACGTGTAATGTGTATTGCTATGTGTGGGATCCGACACCTAGTTGTTTACCTTTGGTAGCCTATCTTACAGGGAAATGTCTCCTAGTGCTTCCACCGAGCCTTGGTAGCTTGCTACTGCTCCGGAACACTTAGGCTGGCCGGCATGTGTCCTTCTTCGTTCCTGTGTCTGTCCCTTAGGGGAAATGTCACGCGTTGTTCCTTTAAGTCCTTGTAGCTTGCTACGACTTGGGTTCATACGTTGATGACCGACACGTTCGTTGTTGGGTCATGTATGCCTGTCTCTGTAATTTAGTGCCACTTTTGGTTTATAACTGGTCATGTCGGCCCGGGTTCTCTGTCATATGGATGCTAGCGACACTATCATATACGTGTGCCAAAATGCGCAAACGGTCCCGGGCCAGGTAAGGTGGCACCCGTGGAATACCGTGCGTGAGGCCGCAAAGTGATATGGTGTGTTACAGGCTAGACCTGTGTGACTTAGGATCGGGGTCCTGACAGCTTTGGTATCAGAGCCTGACTGCCTGTAGGATTAGCAAGCCAAACTGGTCGAAGTCGTGTCTAGAAACTCTTTAGTTATGTAAGGGAATTGTTTGTGGAAGGGAACGTAAGGCTCTTTTTACTCCTTTGCCCTATGACTTCTGATCTGAGTCACCTTCTTCTTTCTACGGGGACTAAGAACTAGGATTCTCATTCTATTTATTAGGATCACGTCATTGTGGATTCAACCCTCAGTTCAGTTTCTACTACTTCTGTTTGCTTAACTATTGGTCTCAGAACCTTGACATGATGATGTTAAGTGGATATGCTACCCTTTTGCTTGGATCTCAAAAGTATTTCGAGCATTTGCAGCCGTTATGCTGTCCGAGTCATCCCAGGTTTCTAATAGTCTGATACATTTGCAAATCCCTTCTTCCTGTCCCGATGCTCCTTTGGGCCAGATTAACCACACTAGTCGTTATGTTGAGGTACTTTGTTACCTCGACAAATGGTTGGACTTATTATTATGACCCTAATGTGTCTTAGAAGATTACCCAGTAATGTAACAATACCTTGTATCCTCAGTGTGATGATTCTGGCCGTCATTCCCGAAAGCATCCCGTGATGCTATTTAGTTGGTAGGTAATCTATTCCTGGGTTCTTGAACCCGAGCTTCACCCTACTTACTTCATGTTGATAGTATTTGCTCGTTCCTTCAGGATATTAGTAACCTTGTGATAGTCCTCGAGGTCTGTGGTATATCCTTCTTCCAAATACCATGAACCATCATGGCAGAAGTTCTTCTGAACCAAAAGATCACAACCAGAGTGCTCCTGAGTAGTACTCCATTCATATTGTGACTCTGCCAATTCTACTTTCTGCATGGGTTATCTGGAAGAAATATGTTGAACTCGTTCGACATGTTAATCTATGCATCCACAACTCAGAAGTTATATGTTCTTTGAGTTGTCCCTTTTCAACTGTTTTATGACCTTCGTCTATCAGTTGATAGTCAGGAGTAGTCGTGCACTTGTGTTCATCGATGCCTTTTACTCTTGTGGTCCGTCAAGCCATTCTATTCTGGAATGACTAGGAGAAACAAACTCCAGCACCTTATCCATATCCAGGATTGGGTCAAAGAAGTTGTATTTCGCAGATAAAGAACGCTAATCTAGCTTCTAAACTGTTCTATTCTGGAGTATTACCATCTTTATGTCAAGAATGTCATGAGAATTGCACCACCTCCTATGAACTTTTGATAAGGTGATACTTCTCGCCATTATCGTTCATTCCTCGGCCTCCGTGTTATTATAATCGGAATGCTGACAAGTGAATTGTGATGTGTGAAATCAATACCCCTGGCAATCTCGTTGCTTGGCGGTTAAAGGACAACAATTTCATTCTTAGTGTGTTAGTTACTAATTACCATTCTAAGATTGATTGTGCTACCTAGTCCACTTTTCTGGTGCACTCTTTGATTGATGAGTTAGGACTTTGTTAACTCCTCGCTCATTTGATCATATCATCTCGCCCTGAAAAGCAAGATTGTTCTCGAGCTTAGTAACATATTGGTGGTTCGTGATTTTCTGAATATCTTCTCGGAAGTATTACCAGGTTGTCACCTGACCGCTATGTTAAGTTCGTGATCAAGCTGGTTCCTTATAAACCACCACTTCTCCAAGAATCTGTGATGGATACCCTGAGCTAGCCGGTTAAGCTAAACGACAACTTGGAGAGTTGGAAGATAAAAGCTTGCCTGACTTAGTTCCTTCCAAGGGATATCTTTTGTGTGTGTGTTGAAGAAAGATGATATCTTGATCGATTGATCCTCGTGATCAATTGTTGGATCTATTGTCTTACTAAAACTTTGATTTGAGTGTGGGCTATCATCAAATCAAATCAGAACCAACGATGTTCTTAATGTTGTCTTACTCGTGGTTGATCCCTCGAGCACACACCATTACGTCTATTGGTCTGACCAATACTATCACTTGTTCACATAATTATGGAATTCCATCTCCATGGAAACCTGGATGAATTGTTGTTGAGCCCATCAGCAACACTGCTATCTTCTCCATGATTTTGTAGGACATTAATCTAGTATTGGAAACTTTTATAAGCATTATCTTCATGACCCGTTCGTGAAGCATATGTACGGATGAAAGAAGTGACTTTCTCCCAGTTCATGTGCATTAGGTGCAAGTTGTCACCGTGAGTTCGAGAAAGTTATTTTGCCTCCTGTGGAATCATTCCAAGTCAGTCATGCATACGTGCGAAGTATCTTGTGGTTTGGAGCTTTGAAACCTTCACTCCATATGTATCCCTAGCACACCAAGCCACTGATTGATTGTCTTAGGAGAAGAAGTTCCTTCTTAAGATCCGGACTTATGTAAGGACTTCGTTATCCGCAATGATGGTTCCCCAACCCGAACTTGGTAGTGTTTCATTGTAAGACTACTACGTGGTCATGTTTGTCTTGGACAACGTGTTCACACGTATGTATCAGAACCAGCTCATGTTTTGGAGCTGCTATCGTAGTTCATTTCCCGAGAATCTCGCAACGCCATCTCGCCGAATTGTGTTGTAAACTTTCATTTTTCTTCCTAGACTCGATGAGTCTGGAATATCCTGGCACCAACCAGAACTGAATCTCAGGCAGATATGATGGTTGGTGCATTTCCCAAGAACTATAATTTGGTCTCTCGATAACCGGTAAAGTGGATGTCGTGGCCAACACACCCAGCCGGAAGACCTATTGTTGTAGAATCTTGATTGAAGAAGTTGGCCACCTCCCCTTAAGGATTTCGTAGGATTTACTCCCTAGTTGTTCCTTATGGATTCTTGTGCTTCCGAAGTCCGACCTTTACTTGATGTTCAAGATACCAAACATATCTATGAATGGTTTACGCTAACACATAAGGGAGAACATTAGAAGCGGAGTGCTAAATGTCTCTCGGTTGATCATCCAGATTTCGTCCCCTTGGCCTCGCCAAGGTGAAATCCGAGAAGTTGTTATCTTCCTTTGCATCTGCATCATCCATCATTATTCATCATGGTAGTATGTGGTGTTGCCAGGATCCTTGACACGGATATTGGTAAAACCTTGATGAATATGGGAATGCTCAAGTTCTTGAGAGCACGCACAAGCACTAGGTGTTACCCTCGACACCAACCGGGATTGCTCCCAGTGCTCTTGGTTATGCTATAACCCCTCAAGAGTAGAATTACTCTCTACTGTTGGGATTCTTCCCAGTTACCAGAATCATTCCCAGCAATTGCATTTTGCTCCCAACTTGCACCGCCAATGTGCCAATTCTCCATGGGTTACCATTCTCAATCACTGCTGTTCAGGATTATCTTCAAAAGTGGTCCTACCATAGGTTCCATCCATTTCCGGTGATAAAAAAAAATCAACCTTGGCTTTGTCCTTTACAAGGTAGTCCACATCATCCATTCTGGCCGAGAATGTCATTCCTTCGGACTCCGTCAAACGATTGATTGTGTTTGCCTTAGGCTGGTATAGGGAATCTCAATGATCTTTATATCAAAAGTAATTCTTTTTGCCACTTAAGGGAGTAACTCTACGAGTCACCTTCACTAAGGTACCCCGCCTGGTGACATCGATCACCATTTTCTTAGGTGTGGAATTATTGCCACTAGGTGAACCTTCATCGTTTGTTTCATTCCATCCCCCTGGAGGTGTACTCCGTGTCTCAGCTCAAGAGATGTTTCAACGTCTCACTCCATAAGCTGATCCTGAATTCTCGATCTTTCGGAAGATCAATTTTGTAGAGTTTCTCTCATCGTCACCGTTTGGACAAAGTTTTCGAAAGCAAGGAAGCCAGGATCAACCTGAGGCAAGCAATCAACACTTATATAGAGGACACTTGGATCATGAAGTTTGTGTTAGTTAGTGTCCCCTCTGATATCTTATCTCACGTCCTGAATCTCGGGACGAGATTCTTGTTTAGTAGGGGTGAGTTGTCACATCCCTAGCTTTGGTAATGCTCTAGGCTAGCCTCATGTGTGCATCATGTTTATTTTCAAAGGAAACTTGAAATGGGGATGACTAAACCCTAGCACCAGATGAAACCAACTAGGTTCAAATTCAAATCTTTCTCAATGAACCCAAAATGCTCTTTGGAAAAGTTCATCATTTTTGGATTGATTAAAAACCTCTGCCAAAAATGTTGCTCATATTTCTAGGACCATTCTGGATTTTTGAATTAAATCATATCTTATTTGCATTTGGGCATTTAAATTTTATATATTATTTTAAATGCTCAAATAACCCCAAACTGAAATGTTCCATGTTATTTATATGCTAAACAGTGGGCATGAGCAGTTTGGTGATTTTTGAAAGTGCCTAAGTATTTTTAATAAAGCCCAGAACAAAATAACAAAATAGAAAACAGAAACATAATTAGAAAAAGGAGAAGGTTTACCTGGCCTTACCTGCGGCCCACTGGCCGGCCCAGCACTGTGCTGGCCCAGTGCCAGTCATCCTCCTCCTCCCGCCAGGAGGACGAGGGCGTGTGCCCGGCGCCCGCAGCCATGCGCCGGACACCTCCAGCCTGCCTGCTTCCTCCCCGACCCCCCTGGAGGCGCCACGACACCCCTGGCACCCCCCTGGACTTCTCCCACTCTCTTCGGTGCCTTCCCCCCTCCTCTACTCTCTCTTCCTCCCGCGTCCGAGCGGAGCTCGTCGCCGCCGTTCGTCGTAGCCGCAGCCATCGCCTCCCCCTCGTCCCCTCGACATGTCTACAAGCTCCGCCACGGACCCGTGAATCTGCACGCCCATGCACGCGAGCTCGGGAGCCTCTGGGCGTCTTCCCCGACCTCGTCTTGAGCTCCGGCCGCCGGAGATCCTCCTCGACGCCCTGCTCTGCTCCGAGCTTCCCCCGAGCCCACGTCGACGCCTCTGCACCCACCGTGAGCTCCTCCGTCGTTTGCCCCTCCTCCCCTTGCCTCCTGACTACCGTAGCCACTGCTTCGACTGAAGCCGAAGCTCGCCGCCGATCGGGCTGGTCGCCGGCGCCACTCCGGTGACCTTTTGGTCACACCACCTAGTCCAACGAGTTCGCGAGCACTCGTAGAGGCCGTAGGCGCAAACCTCAGCTCCTCCCGAGCACCGTTTCGATGGACCCGTCGCCACCAGAGCTTCAGCCGCCGCGGACCTCGTCGCCGGCGATAACTCCGGCCACCCCAGCCTCCGCCAACGCCACAGTTGGATGCGCCACTCCGTCCTCTTCCCATACCTGCTCCCTGCGCCCCAAAAGAACCCCCATAGGTGAAACCCGACGCGTTCCGCCGCGTCCAGCCCCGCCGGCGGCTAAACGCCGGCGGGATGACCACTTTGACCGGCGAGGTTGACCACTCCTGGGTCACTGACTTGTGGGGCCAGCCCTGACTAGTTTAGCTTAAAGTTTTAGTTAAGTTTAATTTCTGTCATTAGTTTAAGTAGACACTGACAGGTGGGCCCAGTGCCCTGCTAATTTTAGATTAGTGCTAAATTATAATTAGTTAACTCTGTGACTCACTGACATGTGGGCCTCGCCCGGCTATTTAAACTAGGTTAGTATTAAATAAGTTAGTTTAGTTAGTTGTGTCACTGACCAGTGGGCCCCACTGGTCAGGTTTGACCTGGACCAGCCCTGTTGACTTGCTGACGTCATGATGACGCAGTGCTGATGCAGTAACTATTTTCTGTAATTTAAAATAAATCAGAAATGATTTATTTATTTCAGAAAAAAGCCAAAACTTCTAAAAATCATATAAAATCAACCGTAGCTCAGATGAAAATAATTTATATATGAAAATTGATCAGAAAAATCCAAGGAATCTGTTTATGGCATTTTCATGCATGTTAGAACAACTTATGGTTGCTGTTTAGGACAATTTGAATAAATGGCATTTAAATAATCACATATGGAGTTTGAATTTGAACCTTTGGTTCAAACCAACTTCATTTAACGTGGTTGCTAGTTGCATTAGCTCAATCAACAGCATATTGCCATGTCATGTTCATGCATCATATTGTTGCATTGCATTGATTGTGTTCTCTCTTGTTTGCCGGTGCTTGTCCCCTTTCAGTAGACGTGTTCCGACGATGAGTTCGATGACACCGATGAAGACTCATTGTTATCTTCAGAAGTGCCAGGCAAGCAAAACCCCTTTGAGCATTCCGATACAATCTCACTCTCTCGCTCTTGCTCTCTTTTACTGCATTAGGACAACAACGCTTCCACTGTTACTTGCTGCGGTAGTTGAACCCCTTTCCACTGCATGACCCGTCATTGCCAGAGTAAATAGTTGAAACCCACTAGTATGAGTAGGAGTTGTTTGAGCCATGTTGTGCCTACTCATTCATGCTTTCTGGTTATGCCTGCTATTGCTTAGAGTTGTGTCAGGTCTGATTCATCGGGGATGAATTGGAATGTGGTGAACATGTCCTACTGTTGAGAGCTAAGTGTGTGAACACGATTTGGTAAAGGTAGCGATGAGAGGCCATGTAGGAGTACATGGTGGGTTGTCTCATTGCAGCCGTCCTCAGGAACTGAGTTCTGTGTTGGTTGGTCCATGAAACAGCTACTACCACACATTGGGATCCTTAATTGACTCTCTCGACTTATTAATCAACATGATCTCTGTCCAGGAGTTGCAACTAGTTTCTGGTGTTTGTAGTTTACTGGAGGTCGTGCGCAGCGCTGACCCTCGGGGTGGGCTGTGACGCGGCAGGTACGTGGCACGGTGTACCGATTGCCCGTTTGGTGATGCGGGAACCCTATACACATCGTTTGGGGCCGTGAGCGACACCCCGGCCGGATCTCCCCACGGATGGAACCCAAATAGGCGATAAACCTGGACGAGAAACTTGTGTGGTTAGTCAGGTCGTGGCCGACACCCTCGCTGGGCCTCCGCTTGAAGGTTGCCGAGTACATGTCGTGTAAACGGCGGTAAGTGGTGAGAGCGTGTGTGAAGAAGTACACCCCTGCAGGGTTAAATATAATCTATTCGAATAGCCGTGTCCGCGGAAATGGACTTCTGGGTTGCCTATTACAGTTCATAGACAAGTGAAAGTGGATACCCTAAAACGCGCAAGATAAGCGTGAGTGCTATGGATGGCCTTCTCGTAGGGAGACGGGACCAGATCCATAGTGGTGTATTGATTGGTGAATATGTGGACTCGTGTGCGCCACCTCAAAAGATTACTTGCAGTCGTAGTATAGGATAGCCACCGAGTCAAAGCTGGCTTGCTGCAGTCAAACTCCATCACCCCTTTGTTGATACTGATGTATATGTAGATAGATCTGATGTAAGTCTTGCTGAGTACCTTTGTACTCACGTTTGCTTAATTTATTTTTTTGCAGAGAGACCTCAGTCTCGCTAGTGGTTCCGCGTGGACTTCGACGTTTAGCTTGTTACCTCAGCTACGATCTTGAACCCTTGTAGGGTCTGGTAGATAGTCAGGCTTCTCAACCTTTTTCATTTGTAGTTGTCTGTACTCAGACATGTTATGCTTCCGTTGCCTGTATGCTCTGTATGTTGGGTCATGTGACCTCTAATTGTAATAAATGCTATGATGGCTCTTCTGGGCCTTTATCTATATGAGTTGTTGAGTTATGTTGTGATGCCATGTTGTATAGCACATACTTGCATGTTATGCGTACGTGTAATGTGTATTGCTATGTGTGGGATCCGACACCTAGTTGCTTACCTTTGGTAGCCTATCTTACAGGGAAATGTCTCCTAGTGCTTCCACTGAGCCTTGGTAGCTTGCTACTGCTCCGGAACACTTAGGCTGCCCGGCATGTGTCCTTCTTCGTTCCTGTGTCTGTCCCTTAGGGGAAATGTCACGCGTTGTTCCTTTAAGTCCTTGTAGCTTGCTACGACTTGGGTTCATACGTTGATGACCGACACGTTCGTTGCTGGGTCATGTATGCCTGTCTCTGTAATTTAGTGCCACTTTTGGTTTATAACTGGTCATGTCGGCCCGGGTTCTCTGTCATATGGATGCTAGCGACACTATCATATACGTGTGCCAAAATGCGCAAACGGTCCCGGGCCAGGTAAGGTGGCACCCGTGGAATACCGTGCGTGAGGCCGCAAAGTGATATGGTGTGTTACAGGTTAGACCTGTGTGACTTAGGATCGGGGTCCTGACAAAGCCGGCCCACCTAAGGGCAAGGTGCAGGCCCAATGGAGCCAGCCCACATAAGGCGCAATGAAAAAAAGATTGCGGCCACATGGAATCGAACTCTTGACCTACAAAAGGCATACCTGTGGGCGAAGCAAACTTAGCCAACCCATTGCTTTGTCTAGAAAAGGTTTTACCTAGTACTCCCTCTGTTTCCAAATATTTGTCTTTTTAGATATTTCAACAAATGACTACGTACTAAGCAAAATTATTGAATCTACACTCTAAACTATGTCTACATACATAATATATCCGTATGTTGTGGTCCATTTAAAATGTCTAGAAGAACAAATATTTGGGAATGGAGCGAGTATTACTTAGTCCCACACTGCCCCCTTATAACCAATCCTCCTAATTTATATACACCTTTCCGTTGCATGGTTATTAAGGAGTTGTCCCGAAAATCAATAAGCAAAGCCTGTCTAAAGAGTCTCATTTATCTAGAGAGAGGATTTGATTTCAATCAGACAAATAAGAAGGAAGGAATTCATGAGACTTTGCTCACTTGTGACATGAAAGTAATTAAGGAAGGAAAGCCGTCCAGTCCAATATTAAAGGGGTCCATAAGACATGCACGTTGCGCATTTCATACATGGTCATGCATGACTACTCAAAGGAGGATTAACAAGAAAGAAAATGACACGCACGGTTGTGAAAAAAAAAAAACTGCAGCAGGGCACTGTTCTGTGCTTAGTGGAACAAACCATCACTCCAATAATTTGATGAAAAAAGCCCACACTACAAAGATTCAGGCTGAATATATATTTCTCCATGTACATTTGGTTGTTGTGCTCTTCAGCGTGACTATGCAGATGTATACTTCTGATTCTTATGTACACATGCATATCACGCGCATCATCATCAGATGAGTTTAGACGGACTAACGGACATACCACTTCGAGTGTCATGGAGTTCGCCCACGCGGATATGAGCGAGTGCAGCTTCTAGGAGCAGTTTGATGCATCTTCATGCATAACTGCCGTGGCCGGCCACCTGCATAGACATCGCGGCCATCGGCGAGGCGGCGGCGTTGTCGTTCTGCGTTCCGCCATGAACAAGACCAAGAACAAGCAAATATAAGACGCTGTCTACTTGTATGATGTAAATGTTCGAGCGTAGTGCATCGTACGTAGGACATGAATTGGGATTAGCAGTCGGGATTCAAATTATTAGGCAAAGTGGGATTGCATGCTTTGAGATCATTAGTGCCACATGTCATGCATCGAAAATACGTCTTACCAAATATATAGCTAGAGACCTTTTTTCCCACGGTTGTTCGTTCTTGGTGGTGTAGCTTCTAATTAAAATGGGATTGTGGCCATAGTGGGAGCGCCCCTAGGATTAATATAGTTTTCTTTTTGCGAATAAACATAGCATGCGTTAGCTCTAACTAAAATGGGATTATGTGCCTGCATATATATATTGGAAGCTTTTCAACTACGTTCACAAAATCACTAATCAAGGATATTAAATTACTTATTTTGACCAATTCCCACTTTTTTGGAGGGGGCGATCAATTCTCTTCGAACATATAGATGAAGCGATTGCATAGTAGTTTTAGGGCTACCAACAAGCGTGTTGTCAAAGCCACAAGTGGGCGTTTACTCCGTCTGCATGCTTCGCCAAGGACCACTTACTGACTTACCAGCAGCTGGCCGGCCGGCCTAGACCTAACAGCCAGGAGCAAACAGCGAAAGAGAAAGCAGCGCATGTGAGAAAACTCAGGGTTAAGTTAAGGAGATGTCAAGATCTGTACTTTTGTCGCATGCAAGAGCACGAATAGATCTAAGGGTTTGACAGCAACATGACAGAATCAATGCTACTAATAATCAATCTTTGCCACGGCCAAAGAGGATCTGATGCACGCTGCTTTTGTTATGGGGGAACATCGTTATGGGGGCGATCAGGACAGTCTACAGGTTTATGTTTTTATGTTATGGATGGTTAAAAGCATATTGGTTTGCTTCCGAGCACCGTCTAGACAGTAGGTGAGGACTATATCTAGCTAGTAAGAGCTGCTGCTGGCAATCACACGAGATCACATCAATTGCATGCATGCCTGGTGCTTGGGGCTGCATCTCAGTTATTACTTGTCAGTTGGTGTGAATGCCCAAAAGGCTGCAACCCCTTTAACCGGCCGTGCCACGCCGGCTGCTGATGATCTACGTACACCGCTTGCTAGTAAATCAGTCTGTGTTCTTCTCTGCCATGGCACACATGAATGTGGGGTTATCAATATCATGCCATGATCAATCATAGATTGATCGCCGGCCGATGGTGGATTAGAACTCACGAAAGCACACTCACTGGCGCGTGGTTGCTTAGGTAGCAGGTTAGATCTTGTCCTAGAATGTTTGTCATCGTGGACAAAACGTAGATAGACAACTTCGACTCGAGAAAACACAGTGAATATTCCCATTGTCGAAAACCTCGTCATCGAACCGATAAGGGTTCTTCAGAAGTCAGATCGAGTTTATTTCGAGTGCAGAATAAAGTCGGGAAATGCCTTGAGCTTCCTTGAATTCTTGGGGGACCAAAATATTATGATATTAGTATTTTCAAGGAATCAAGTGACGTTAAGTTGATATACAAGGGTTTCCCCTTTCAAATTTGGCCTACACTCCTATACATGTCTCCACGCCCGAAAAATCAAGACTTGCACCGATTCTAAAGCAACGTCTCAGATTTGCTCATGTTTTCTCTCACCCTTTTCTTCTTCTAAAAGCTAAACACAACCACACAAGCATCGTACCGAAAAAGCAAAAAGACTCAACAAAGTTTATTAATCTGGCGCAGCAAGGTGCCAAGGATGTACCAGAAATGAAATGGTGGGCTAGCTCCTCCTGCCTATGCCTGCCTGCCTGCATGGTGCATGTGAGGCCGGCCAAGGACACGCATGAAGTCCAAAAATGGGGAGGGGTTGGTTGGGTTTTGTACTCCAATGGCGCCACCCAACAACCACAAATTTAGTCCTACGAAGAAAGAGTGAGTGAGCGAGGCAGGGCCCCAACCCTAATCAACTCGAGTAAAGAACATGCAAGAAGTATGTACCAGCAGTTGCTGTCAAATTACTCATCTTCCTTGCTAACCCAGCCAAAGCAGCTAGATATCTCAGCTTATCTCTAGACTCTAGCTTGGGGGAAAAGTGGTGCCGGGTGTTGGGTGTGGGCGATGGGAGCAAGCCAGCACTCGGGCCACCAACATGGCTTAACTGCTAACTTGCAAGTGCAGAATACACAAGGAACTTAATGGTGCAATGATGTTCCTATATCAGGGAAGCAGATCGATGCAATAAAGCGTTATAGAAACCTACTAGCAAGCTTCACATCTCGTGCAAGGCCGCGTGTTGCGATGATGGGAGGTCACATGTGTTGGCTGTCCTGCCGGCATATGCCATCGAAGGCCATGGGGCCAGGCCTTGCGGCACCACATTATGCAGCGTAGCCTATTAGGGCATCTCTAACGGCAACATACAAATTTTCTCACGTATTCGTCCGCGGACAAAGATACCGGAGAGCGCCATTCAACGCTATCTTATATATATCCGACAGTAAATTCAAATATAAATGTAAACCGATCCACACAGCGCACCGAATCAAATCATCATCGGATTGCATGTCCGATCACAACAAAAAAGAGACAAATATGATTAGTTTTTACATGCACAATTCCCAATCAGCCCGGAAATCCTTACGTTTCTGCCCTCCGGACGGACAATCTCAGTCGTCTACTCTCCGATTAAGGGGGTGCCGTCGCCGTCGCATAACCAGCCTCCGCCGCATCCTCATTGTCCTCCGCCACCAACTCATCTTTCTGCCGCTGCAAAATCTGATGGCGGATGGTTGGTCCAGAAAAATTAGGAACAAAACGTCTACTCTACCGCATTGAAGTATATAGCGCTGTATTTCCACGAAAGTATAATTCTTACCATCAGGATACGATCCTTTCTTTTGAACTAAACGTCTCTACGATGGGTACGATTATTCTTTTGTCGGCATCCGAAGAGTCGACATTAATGGTTAACATCTTGGCGCCCTCCTTATTAGCGGCGATCTTCACCCTCTTTTCCTCTAGCGCGGCCTTCCTCACTTCGATCATGGTCCTCATGTCTTTGAACTTGAGCTTCTTGTCCGTAACCTCCATCAAGTGTTTGAACCCCTCCGCCTTCTTCTCCTCCTTGATGTACAAGCGCCTCACGCATGCCTACTCTTTCTTCGCCAAGATGTACTCGAATTGCTCCGTCAGCTTGGCTGCCACACCTTCTCGCTTTGCCCTCTCCTCCTCCCACTTCTTCCCCTGTAAATTTCTTCTAACCTTCTTCGGTGGTTCTTGGATTTTGTCGGTAGGGTCACTGGTTTCTTCCTCATTGGCTTGGATGGCGGTCTTGGCAATGAAAAGGTTCCACTTTGGTTGTCCATTCAACTTCAAGCAACAATGCATGACGGTGAATGACTTCTTCTCCAACTTCTTATACACCTCACAAGCACGAGTAGGCTACAAAGTGAATCAATATCGACAATGCATGTCCATCTAGTGAGCAACAAACAATGCATGTACGACTTGTGATCAACGAAGCTAAAGCATATATGGCTAGTGATCAACTTACTTGCTCGGTGATTTGTGCACCACTATGGCACCATGCGATGAGATGCTTCAAGTGCCCGCAATGCTTGGACACGGCCTCTTGGATGGTGTACCATCGATATTTGATGGATTTCCATTCATGGTTGCGGACGACAACGTCGGAGTAGGGAACGCAATGATTGTGTTCATGTAACCATATGTGATTGTTCGTCCAAAAGGTTGTGCCCTTTTTACTCCGTGCAATGGATCATATCAATGCTAGTGGCCAACCATGCATCTCACAACAGCTCATCCTCCCGCACGTTGAATCTTTCTCCTCTACTCTTCTTTTTTGGATCGGCGGCTGTATTATTCGGATCATCATCATCCTCCTCCTCTCACCCCCCCC
>LR738711.1:925723196-925805627 GCA_902687465.1 Secale cereale | reverse complement strand
GACTGCTGCGTGGCCATCTGGGTGTAGGACTGCTGCTTCTGGTAGTTGCCAGACTGGGTGGGATCCGAGACTTCCAACTGCCCGTCCACATAGCCCTTCCTCCCCCTCGCCTCCATCGTGGATGATGTTGAGCATCTCCCTGTCCGCGTCGAGTGCCGGATCCCCCACTCTAAGCATTGCAACGAACATTGTGGAGGCACCCATCTACTCCCAGGCCGTCGTCCGTGCCCGAACAAGTTGTGGCAAAGAATACTTGGAGAAGAGCGGGGCACCGCATTAACGACAACGATGTAAGGCACCGTACCGGCGGGGGTTCCGACCTGCTTGGCAGCGTAGTAGTACGTAGGCTTTGTAAGGCTATGGCCATGGCACCTTATGTACTATGGGCGTGCCCGTCTTGCGGTGTCCGCCACGGCCACACTTACCGCGTCGACCGCAACGACCTCCACACCCATCGCCGCCACCATGCCCACCAGCGGCCAACCGCTTCTTGAGCTTCTTCTCCTTTGCGGCCTTCGCTTTGACGCGGCGAGTTTGCCGCGTCGCCGAGCTAATCTTCCGGGCGAGCGTGATGTTTGGATCCTCTGGCACCTCCGCCGGCTCCACCTTTGACAGGTTGCCGATGGTTCTATACGCCGGTGGCGGAAGGAGAGGGTGAGAAAAGAGAGCGGGAATTGGGTGGAGAGTGGTCGGGACTGGAAGAAGAGAGCGAGGGATTTTTTTTTTTGAAAGATCCAGCAAATTGCTGGCATTCCATATCATAAGCAGAAAGCAATGGGAAATACAAAGTTGGGTGCTAGCCCTAGGGCTTGTTACTTGGCATCAGACCAAGTAGCAGCAAAATTTCACATGTATTATTTTCTCATGGGGGGTCCCAGAAAGGGCTCTCTAGATGTAATACTCCCGCTTGCCTCCATAGCTCGATGGAGTCGTTAATGGCTCTGAAGATCTCTTGGGCCGACGCCATCTTCTTGTTGAACAGGCATCTATTCCTTTCTCTCCAAATTTCCCAACATGACAACAGCATCGTGGCCTGGCAGGCCCTCCTTTGTGTTGTCTGTGTGCTTGCCATGACCATCCTGAAGAGATCGCTTGCATCCTTGCCGTGGTGGTGGTGTCTTGTGCCTAGCATGTGGCATCCTCCTCTTGCACCCACCCTTGACCATACTTCTCGGGCTACCGGGCAGGCCCAGAACAGGTGTTGCGCCGTCTCCAGATTGCGGAAGCACAAGGGGCAGAAACAGTTGTTTGGCCAGCCCCTTTGTTGAAGCCTGTCCGACGTCCAAAGACGGTTTTGAACAAGCAGCCATATGAAAATCTTTATGTTTCCTGGAACCTTTGCTTGCCAGATGAGCTTATCCCAGTCAACTAGTCTTCTTCCTTGAAATTGGGCCGTGTATGCAGAGCGGGATGTGTATTTTCCCTTTTCTTCCAGCACCCACCGGATTCCATCTCTCTGATCCTCGTGGAGTATCATTCCCCTGGCTCGTATCTTGCGGTGTAGGATCAGAAAATCTCCCATAATTGGTAGAACATTACCATGGCTCAGGTCTTTTATCCATGTGTCTTCCGAGATGGCCTCTTTTACAGTTCTGTTTTTCCGTCTAGAATGCTTGTAGATCGCCGGGTGTGCACTGGCTAATGTGTCTGTTCCCAGCCATGACGAGTGCCAGAATAGGGCTGTGTTCCCATCTCCGATAGAGCGAGGGATTTTGGCGTGGAAACAGTGCGGGATGTTACAAAGCGTGGGCTCCACCTTCCTTTTGGGTGGGCCGCGGGGTAGAGAGCGATGTTTCATGTGTCTGGACTCCTGCAAAGCCCCCCCCCCCCAACCGCACACACATTTGTCTCCGTTTTGCGAAAGAAAATATTTTCGAACCGCGTCGTGGACCAATACAGGACCATGTTGGATGGTTTCTGCGGTCTCAACAGTTACCGGAGGTTTGCGGGTCGACGTTAGAGATGCCCTTAATCAGTTCATCATTTCTTCTTGCATGCATGCAGGCATACCGTGGGTTGATGAATCATGTATAGTGCGTTAATGCATCTTGTATGATCCGCGTTCTTTTGAAAAGGGCCAGGGTTTATGGCACAGATTCTTCTACACGTTGACAAACTGCTTTTTCCGTCTATGATCATTCACGTTGATTGTACATGATCTCTGCATTTTCTCGACCCATCTACCATGTCGATCTCGAACAGTGCTCGTGCGTGCGACATGCAGTCGTTCTGCTGGACGTACGTACGCTAGCTGAAGAGGTAACGACGGATCTATAATTTGGTGAGGGTGCACTGCACCACGGTGGAGTCGGCCACCACCCTAGGTTGAATTACAGGTTCACGCGGGTACAACGGCGTCGCTGTCCATCGACCAACACACGGTAGATGTATCTACCTTTTATACACCGCAAGTCCTGCCCTGGTGGTTTGGTCGATCGATCTCTGTAGTACCTCGCGGGTCAACAAGAGGAAAATAAAGCGTACGTCGCTCCCGGAAAAAGTGACCCGGGAACGCTCCGGCGCCACGCCAAAGCGTTACGTCAGGCGCAGAAGGACCGGACAGGACCTCTCTCCACACGACAGAACCATGTTCTCTCTCAGCTGAGCTCTTGAGATTCAACCTTGCTGACGAATTTTCCTCTTGGCCGAGAAGATGCCAGTGCCCGCGTTTACACTGACCAACCAGTGCAAGTGTCTTGCTACCGGGCCAAGAGCGTCTACAACCGTAAACACCAAAATCCACCGCCTAAACGCTCGTAGACAGTGATCGGACATCATATAAAAAATTGATTAACGATGAAACCTAATCTAAACGGAGCTCATCCGGCTCCGCCGTGTCCATGTCCGGCGGCCGGCTGCGCCCCTCGGAGTGTTACTTTGTTCGCCGTGAGGTAGAGTAGGACATGGGGGACACACCGGCTCACGGGACTCAAGGCGTCGCTATCTCCCAAGCCATACTCTTCCTCATCGGAGTCCGGAGCCTTCGCGGTGCCGATGGACGTTCGTTCGATGATGGATTCGTTGTGGGAGGAGCCGGCAACGTCCATCATGACGCGGTTGCGGTGCACAGGGTGGCCTTGCTCCATACACGACGCAGGAGAGTGTGACTCCACCTCGCCAACGTCCACCGCGAGGACTTCTGCCGCCTCACGAGCAAGTTGCCTAGCACAGCAGGCACACCGTGCCATACATGTGTCGAATGACGCCCATGCATTCACATCCGCCTCGGCGCTCGAACGTAGCGGTTGCGCATCCTCCAACTCACTGGCACACCAGAAGGACCGCACCGCCTCCGGTGAGGCAGTGGTGACACCTCTCGCACCGGATCCATGTGTCATTTGGACAGACGCAATCAGTGACATAGGCAAGGCTGGGCTACGCCATAAGCCAGCCCTTGTAGCTACAATAACTACGATGTCTACAGTGCCAAAATAGCTACAATATACAAAGGATCGTAGAGCAACGCCCTAGGCCATGGCCCTAGTAGCCTCGGGCCTGTCTACGCCACTGGACGCAATGGATACCCAGTGGAAGGAGTCTGACCGCTGCTGCGAGGCAGCCTTCGGCTAGGAGCGGCGCAATGCTAGGCAGACTGCCATCTCCTCCTCGGGGCCGCATGTGACGTGCTCCGAATTGATCTGGTAGTGTAGGACCCGCATCCGTTGTTCGCTGCGCCGAAGACGGTGGGAGCTCGCCGGACGGGAGCTTGTGGGCGGAGGGGAGTGGACGGGAGGGGAGTGGAGTGGAGAGGAATGTGTCTAGGGTTTCGTCGGGAGTGCGGATAGAGTTCAATTTATGTGGAGTTAGATGGGCCAGCGTGGACCGGACCTAACACGGCGGGCATATCCGGGCGTCCCATATCCACCCCACATATGCACGGGATATGGGAAGTGCCGGTCCAGGCGTTTGAGCCAGATATAGGACGCCGGATTGGGTGGCGTTTTTTCGCGCGGACAGTGACCAGACATACCATCTAGGTGTTTGAGGTGGGCGGGGAATCCGGCTGTAGATGCTCTAAGTGAATATGAGGCACATGATCCTCTTTCAGAGTGTTGATGAAATGTTGACTAGCTGCAGATCTCGGAGCAAAACTCTTGACCGGAACCGTGTGTTTGTGGTGATGTGACTGTGGCCGCGAGCTAATAAGTTGCTGCTTGCTTGGTGCTTGCAACCTACGCACCCGATGGATGGTGGAGCCGGTGGTGATGAGGGGCGACCGATTTGTCAGCGCACGGCGGGAGGAGGTCCAATCCCATGCTTGCCATGGTCCAGCCGGCGGGCCGGCTGCTCCTGTTTGCGGCAGCTGCTGCTCGTCACAGGCCGGCGTGAGAAGGAAGCATCCTCCTGTTGAGATGTGTTGTGTTGGATTGGATTCATCCCCCACGTCACCCTCGGCTGCTACACTACACCTCTCCCCTCATTTAGGCCGGTTTTGTCCGGCCATCCTACGTGCATCGATCACATGAGTGGCATATCAGTTGCGTCCTAGGAGAGCACATCCTATCATATGGATGCCCATTTTATCGAAGGAAACATCCTGTGGATGGATCATGTCATGGGTTAGGGTCCTAGCTAGGCCCTAGCTAGGAGAAGCCGGCTACCATCATGCGTAGCTTAACTGCCTTGCGAAAAAATCCTAATTGGCCGTTCGATCGAGTGCAGAGCTGAGTTTTAGGACCATGGCTCGGCCGCACCTACGGTCAACACCCTTGGATGTAGTACACCTCTCATTGGGATCTGGGCCCTATTAGCATTCAAATTTTTGTGATTCAATACTCTTTAAGTTAACCCATCATTTACGTTGGCATTCAGAGAGAGAGTTACGTTGGCATTTAGAGAGAGAGAGTTATTATTCTTCTCATATTGCTTGTAGGCCTTTTCAGACTAGACTTCCCATGTGGCACACCTCTCAATAACACTGTAGCTCACAAGCCCAAGAAAGAGAATTAAAAAAGAACCATGTTCAGGCTCCCAATAATAAAGTAGCTCACGGTGATATGTATGCACGAAAAAAATTAAAACATAACAGAAAAGAAAAAACAAAGGAAAATAAACAAACAAAAAGAAGAAAAATGGAAAAATAAACAAAAAAATTCGGAAAACAGAAGAATAGCGACAGGAGCAGCTACACATTGCCGTGCTCAAGTTTTGATTCTCTCTGGAATACTATTGCTGCCTTTTTTCTTGGTTGTGATGCACAGAAATTTGTCTAATTCAAACACTCAAAAACCGATTCAGCTTGATATAATATCTGCAGCTATTGTTCATGCATCCATACAAGCCTGGGCCCACAGCCGTTGTGCATCACGAAGCAATAAAGAAAATGAACAGTACAGGTGTATGGATCAAACTTGGTTATTTTAGAGATTATTTTATTCTAGCCTGCAGTATATTTTATTAGAACCTATAAGCCAGCTAACTATCTTTTGACCATTCTCGCCATGTTTTACCTTGGCCGTCAGGCACAAATCCCAGAGCTGAGGGCCAACAGATGTGTGGCTTTGAGCGTAGGTGCGGCCGCACCATGGTTCTATTCAACATTTTCGCAGATCGGACGGCTCGGATCAAGACATTCATCAATTTTCTTTATTGAAAATAAAGGCTAAAACATCCCGACCTCGGCATTCTATAGGACATAAACATACAATCAAAGTACAAAGTAGTCGGCAATGGCAAAATCACTAAATCTCAATCAGCCAAATCAACACCTTCAACAAGGAAATGTGCGCTCAAACAGACATTATCAGATTCTTTGCATTGTTAGGATATTATTTTTTGTCATTTCTTGATGTCGGGTCGAACCAACCAATTAAGGTTAGATTATCGACAAGAAAAGAAATGCAATGTCTTCACCAACCGAGTGAACGACCCATGTGTGTCACCGCCAGGTCCGACGAGGCACACACATGATTCTGGCAACGCACACAACACTACGACAAAACGCGACTCCCCGTTGGAAGTCCCGCGTATGCCGTGTTTTTATGCTTCATCCGGAAACCATGAATTTGCTTTTGCTTCAGCGTCGCGCTGCAACTAAACAATGGCAGGCTAACATTTCTAGTTATTCAGGCTGTTGTTTGGATTATCAGTTTCCAGAAAAGAAAATTGGGAGCAAACCGTAACAGGGTCTCTCTTTCTTTTCGCAGGGGTCGGTTTGCGGTTGTGCATACCACCCTTTACATGCTCCCATGATACAAAGTTTGAACATTCATATTTAGATGTTCCAAATAAATCTGAATTTTTTTGTGGATGTTCAAAAGACATATGTTTATAACCCCTAAAAAATCAGATCAAAATTTGAAATGTACATTGGGAAACAAAAAAGGCTTTTTGTTTCCCAATGTACATTTCAAATTTTGATCTGAATTTTTTAGGGGTTAATATACATATATGTCTTGTGAACATCCATAAAAAAATTAAGATTTTTTTGAAACATCTAAGGGCTTCTTTGATTCAAAGGATTCTCAAAGGAATTTTGAAGGATTCAATTCCTTAGGATTTTTTCCTATATGGGGTGTTTGATTCATAGGATTGTAAACCATAGAAACTTTTTCATAGGATTCATTTGCACTAGATTTCATAGGAAATTTTCAATCCACTCTAACCTCTTTGAAAGAATCCTACGTTTCGGCCTTGTTCGGTTCATAGGAGAGTGAAACATGATTTTGGAACAAAACGGAGGACATAGAATGGAAAGGAGATGCAAAACATAGGGATAGAAAACACTACAGAAAACTACACACTTGGCGTTTGGTACGTGGGGTTGAGAATCTCAGGAAACCAACACATATGGGGCCATGAAACGAGTTTTAATACTAAAGAATCCATAAATCAACCTTCCCCAACCTAGGTGGGCACCGAGGTGAGTAATTCGGTACGCTTTCGCCCTGCACTACCTCGGGCCTCCGCAAAAAAATGAAGATGGACTGGATGTTTTGTTTCCTGTAAAACCACAGGTAAAGAAGACTTTCCGTAGAATTGGGAGGGAGCGTTTCCTTCGTTCCGAACAACAAGAAAGGCAACATTTCCTCGGGATTCACTTTCCTTTAGTTTTCCTGTGATTTTCCTCCATAGCGAACAGGCCCTTATTCTGTGCACGATCAAACACTCATAGAATCATATAGGATTCAAGATGACATGCCACCCCAATCCCACGTTTTTTCTATTCCTGCGTTTTGAAAATCCTACGAATCAAAGAGGCCCTAAATGTCACTTTCCAAATGTTGAAGCATGGTAGCATGTGAAGGGTGGTATCATGTGATATTTTTCCCCGGTTGTGCCGTGCGTGCATCCCGTCCTGGGAGACAAGACACCTACAGTTACTAGCACTGCTGTCAACCTGAGAAAAATGAACCATGATCTCCATAGCATAGCAGTAGCCATGATGGACGGACGAGGGCTTTGCTTTTCTTGATTTGCCAGGAACGTGCCGGGTACAGGTACATGGAGATCATTAGATGCTAGTAGTAACATGCAGCAATCAATTCAAGCTCTCATCACGTCTCTCTGGAGCCCCCACACAGACGGTCCCTCCCGGCGACGGCATGTGCGAGCCCCCCAGCCGGAGACCCGGACGCCTACAGTGCGGTGACTACTGATGCATGATGTTAGACAACCCGTCGCTACACGTTAGAGGAGCTCGGCGCTGGCAGAAATCTGGTTGCGCTCACGTCTACGTTGCCCATAATCTAGTTCGAAGGAGGACAAGCATGTTAGGTCAGATGGATCCATGCGTTCCGTGTACACGTGATATGGCAGTCCTGCATGTTTGACAACAAGGGCGCCTCCCTGTCCCGTCTGGCTCCAACCAACCTCGAAACAGATAACCGGCACGCATTCTAAGGGTGAAAATGCCGAAAAGATATGGGCAAACAGAACCCCGAGAGTATGAGATGAGCACGTCAAATGTCGTTTACAATCATTGGCAAAAAATATTGCTCAAGAGAAGCAAGTATGCCGCTTAAAAAGAAAATCCCAGTATTATGAGAGAAGCACGTAAGGAAAGCATATCCGACGTCCTTGATGATGCTGGATATGCTTTCCTTGCACTTTTGTGTGCTTGTCTTGTCAGAGGTATATGGATAAGAAAAAATTCACAAAAAACGCAACACGGAAACACCATTTAAGTCCTCACATAGGCATGCCATTTGCAGGTTTCCTTTTTCCAAGTCGATCTTGAATCACATGTGAGGCTGTGGCATGTGAGTTTTTTTTTAGGGAAAGCCTTTATGGCACACTTTATTTTCACTCTAACATGGATACATAAAAAAATAAAGCTAGAAGGAATATCATCCCAAAAATGGAAGAATTCAAATTAAAAGCATGTCTAGTCAAATTGTGTGCCTAGAAATCCTAATCATGCGTAAGAGTTTTACTTAAGTCTTACGTACTGTTAGGGAAGGAATAACTACCTAGAGAAAAAAAAAGTGCTAACAACCGTCAACCAAGTGAACTAAGTACGTACGTTTTACGTAAACTCGTACGTTAGAATAGCATCGCTTTTGTGCGCCACATAATTCACTTCTAGATTGCGGTGGTGTACCGTAGTTGCACCAATCATGCGTGCTCCAGCACCTCCCGAGCCATCGCCCGTAATTAAGCTTGTATGTGTTCTTTGGAGGTTTACACCATGACATTTCATGTACCTTTGCACTCCATGAGCTCCCCCGCAATTGCTTGCCAGAGCTTGCATTGCAAAAGCTGTTCGTGGCGGCGAAAGCTACAACTTCTCCTTTCACCAACTCTCTGCCACCAAATGTACCAAGCTCCCACAATGATTAATTATTTCAATCCGACAGGACCAATAAGAAAAGAACAAGTGACTTGTTGCTCGGCTGACGTAGAAGTTCCAATAGCACTATAGAACTCGATCTGTCAATGCAAGTTGCTTCATCAATTACCTGCATCAAGCCCAACTCGATTTGGACTTGCTTGGCACGTGCACATGTGAACATCGAATGCTTGATATCCTCTTGACCCCTTGAGCAAACAAGGAATTGTGCTGAATATGGAATATGTCTATTTGCTAAGATAGATAGGCCCGGTATTATTTCATATAGATCTTTTAATGCAAAAATTTTTTTTTGACTTTACTAGGCACCTGTAGCTTCCATAAGATATCCCAAACTGGATTACGGGCGGATGTCCCCTTACCATCAGATCTTGTGAATCTATGTCGATGGGAATGTTCCCATTCAATATTGTATACCGAGCGTAGAAAAAGTATACGATTTGGTGTAATTCCATGCCACAAAATCTTCATCAAGTTGCTCACTTTGTAGGATCCAAAGAATCCTTTCTACATCAATCTGATAAAAGATATCTCGAATTAACACCTCATCCCAATTCTCAGTGGGTCTATAAGCTCATCAACTGTTTGGAGAAATATATGGCCTTTAGGTGTTTGGACCATGCGACATTGGCTTCCCAGGATCCAAAAATCCTCCCAAATGTTGATCATCTCACTTGTACCCACTATCTAGATATGACCTCTTCAAGAGATGTTAAGACCAGCAACAATGCTTTGCCAAGTAAAAGACGATCCCCTTTTCGGTCCCGCCTGAAGCAAGTTGTAGTTTGGGTAGTATTTTGCTTGAAGCACTTGAGCCCATAGAGAATCAGGATGTTATATGAGTCTTTGGGATTGCTTCGCCGACATAGCCAAACTAAAATATTGCAAGTCACGAAAGCACATACCTCCATCTTTCTTAGGGACACACATTATCCACCAGGTCATCCAGTGCATACGTTTTTTTCCTCTGTGTCTCAATGCCAAAACTCGGCCATTGCATATGTCATTTCCATGCACAATTTCTTTGGGATATTAAAAACCAACATGGCAAACACAAGGATAGATTGAATCACCGCCTTTAATAATATTTCCTTCCCTCCCATCGGCAAGATTTTTTTTCCAGCTTTTCAATCTATTTATTATTCTCTCCAACAGATGAACAAAGTTGTCACTTCTGTCAACCCATACCATGGACGATAAACCAAGGTATTTATCTGACAAAGCTTCACACATAATATTTATCTCCCGAAAAATATCTGCCTTCGGGTCAACATTCACGTTTAGGACAAAAAATAGATATTGCTGTTTGCTTCACTCACCAATTGGCCAGAACTTGCAAAATATTGATCTAGAACTTGTCTCAATGAGGTTGCATTAGTCATATTAACTTTCATAAGTATCAGGCAATCATCAGAAAAATAACAAGTGAGAAACTGATGGTGCAGTTATGCAAACCCCGACAACGTCAATGCCACGAACCTCCTCTCTATGAGCCAGGAGACTAGACTGACCTTCTGCGCAAATCAAGAACAAATAAGGGGAGAGAGGATCTCCCTGCTGGAGTCCCCTTTTCAGGAAGAAATTGTTTGTCTCTTGGTTATCGAATATCACATTATATGTGATTCATTGAACACATACCATCAACAAATACACAAACTTAACATAGAAAGCCAAATGAGTCTGCATACCACATAGAAATCACCATTCAACATGATCATAGGCTTTATGCACGTCCAAATTAACTGCACAGTAACTCCACCGCCCTTCTTCTTATTTTTAATTGCATGCATAGTCTCATAAGCTAGTAAGATATTATCAGTGAATAGCCTTCTAGGTAGAAAGACACTAAGGACTGGAGAAATAATATCTTCTAGGAAAAAATTCAAACGTATGGCAATCACTTTGGGGATTACCTTATAAAGTACATTGCATAAAATGATTGGTCTATATTGCGTAGTTAGCTTCGGGTTTTCAACTTTCGGTATCGAAGCAATCACCGTGTCATTCCACCCTTTCAGAATCACCTTATTGTTTATTGCATATAAAACTTGTGAGGTCAAAGAACCGCCCAAACAATGCCAACACTTCTTAAAGAAACTTGCATGAAGCACATCAAAACCAGGAGCTTTATCATTATACTGACATAATAAGGCTTCATGAAACTATCGTTCATTGCATTTGACACTTTAGGAACCACCTTGTTCCATACCTCCAGATCTAGTTCCTCTACTTGTTGGGAAACGAAGTGGAAAACAAAAAAATTCGCACCCACGATCGCCCAAGATCAATATGAAGATGCATAACGGGTTGGGATCACGATCGTTACCGTCACCGATTTGTAGCATAAAAAGAACGTGTCGGTGTAGATCATACTTGGAGTCCCTCCAACCGTCAATAATGATCCCTCGTACCGCCCACGAACAGTCCCTCCAACCGAAGACCGAAAGGACAACATCTCTACTTGGTTGCAAGTGTGCAACCTTCACAATCCGGCAGTGCTTCGCCATCCAAAGCTAATCATTGCCGGAGAATTAGAGGGAGGAGATTAAAACCACATATGACTTCTAATTATAAGGACAAGAAGATTAGCCAAGCTCTAATTAGTCAAGTAGGACCAACTAGAACAAGAACTAAAAGAACTAGAGGAGGTTCCAAAACTTGTATATACAAAAGAGCAAAATCCCCTAGTATATATAGGTTAGAGGGAGGGCTGCCACCAAGGGGGAAGGAGTCTGACTCGTCTCCTTCCCCAATTCGGCGAAGGAGGCACTTTCCCACTTGGGCCTTTTTGGTCCAAGTTGCCTTCCGCCACTTGGTGTTTTTAGGCCCGTTGATATTAAATTAAATATAAAATAGTTCTAAATATTTTCAGGCCATTACATAAATAATTTAACAACCCTAGAAACATTGTTCACCTATACATTTATCGGTAATACCCGGTACTACTCGATACTCACCGAAACCGTTCCGGTGACCCCGAAACGCTTCCGGATCATTTCAAAACTATTTCGAATATTAATGAAACAATTCCACAAATATATTCTCATCACTCTCTTCCTACTAAAAATCAATAAATTTGGTGGCATATAGTTTAGAACCACTTCCTTCTCATTATTATAAAACAAAAAAGAGGCCACCAGGGCGGCCACTGCTTTCAATAACATGAAGGGAATCAAACACAAACTTAATCCTCAACTCGACTACCTTAACTTCTTTCATATGAATTTTAGACAAAAAGATCACATCTGCTCTCATCCGCCCTTGAAGATCCAACAGCTCACGTACTAGTGTCGCTCAGAGCATCTCGTGACAATTCCAAGAAAGGACTTCCATTGTCGCAAACAGTAGGCGCAACAAGGTACTGTGAAGGAAAAAACTCCCGCCGGAGGACAGGAAACCCTAGCTATTCTTGCTAGGGGACAACAAGCCTATAGAGAAGCCTCCATGTCAAATCATCAAGTTATGACTATATAGGTACGCCCCATAGATCCACCGGCTTGATGGTGTATGCACGAGCATCCTAGTTCGTTCTAGGCAGCGGTGGTGGCGGAAGCATTGATAACCTCCAACACACACGTCCTTGTTGCACATAATGTGCGAAGTCCACATCTTTTTTTTTTGAGTTTTTACACAGAGAAAAGGGAGATGGATCGATTCATCTAGGGCGTGTTTGGTTGCCGTAGTCTAAAGTGGCTGCATTGCATAGCCTTCTCAACTCAGCCTGGATATGCAAATGCAGCCTCAAACGCATCATCTGCAAGTTGTTTGGTTACATGCATGCCTGATACGTCTCCAACGTATCAATAATTTTTTATTGTTCCATGCTATTATTTATAATGTTTTGGATGTTTAATGGGCTTTGTCATACACTTTTATAATATTTTTGGGACTAACCTACTAACCCAAAGGCCCAGTCCAGATTGCTGTTTTTTGCCTGTTTCCGGGTTTTGCAGAAAAGGATTATCAAACGGAGTCCAAACGGAATGAAACCTTCGGGAGAGATATTTTTGGAGAAAATCACGCACGGGAGACTTGAGAACCACGGAGTAGGGCATACGTGGTGCCCACGAGGGTGGGGGCGCGTCCCCCTGCAGGGCGTGCCCCCTGCCTTGTGGGCCCCACGTTTGGACCCCGGTGCCCTCCTTCCTCCTATATATACCTACGTACCCCGAAACCATCAGAAAACAGAGAAAAGCCTAGTTCCACCATCGTAACCTTCTGTTCCCGTGAGATACCATCTTGGGGCTTGTTCCGGAGCTTCGCCGGAGGGGGGATCTACCACGGAGTGCTTCTATATCATCATCATCGCCTCACCATGAGTTGTGAGTAGTACACCACAGACCTTCGGGTCCATAGCTAGTATCTAGATGGCTTCTTCTCTCTCTTTGGATCTCAATTCAAAGTTCTCCTTGGTCTTCGAGGAGATCTATTCGATGTAATCTCTTTTTGCGGTGTGTTTGTCGAGATACGATGAATTCTGGGTTTATGATCAAGATTATCTATGAGAAATATTTGGTTCTTCTCTGAACTCTTTATGTATAATTATAATATCCTTGCAAGTCTCTTCGAATTATTGGTTTGGTTTGGCCTACTAGATATATAGTTCTTGCAATGGGAGAAGTGCTTGGCTTTGGGTTCAATCTTGCGGTGTCCTTTCCCAGTGACAGTAGCGGCAGCAAGGCACGCATTGTATTGTTGGCATTGAGGATAAAAAGATGGGGTTTATATCACTAAGTTTGAGTTTATCCCTCTACATCATGTCATCTTTCTTAAGGCGTTACTCTGTTCTTATGAACTCAATACACTAGATGCATGCTGGATAGCGGTCGATGTGTGGAGTAATAGTAGTAGATGCAGAATCATTTCGGTCTACTTGTCTCGGACGTGATGCCTATATATAATGATCATGCCTAGATAGTCTCATAATTATTCACTTTTCTATCAATTGCTTGACAGTAATTTGTTTACCCGCCGTAGAATATCGCTATCATGAGAGAAGCCACTAGAGAACACTATGGCCCCCGGGGTCTATTCTCAACATATCAATCTACAATCTACTTTAATTTTCCGCTTTTACTTTCTATTCTTATAATAAAAAATACCAAAAAAATCAAACTATCATCTCTATCAGATCTCACTTTCGTAAGTGACCATAAAGGGATTGACAACCCCTTATCGCGTTGGCTGCGAAGTTCTTATTTGTTTGTGCAGGTGCGAGGGACTTGCGTGTGGTCTCCTACTGGATTGATAACTTGGTTCTCAAAAACTGAGGGAAATAATTACGCTACTGTGCTGCATCACCCTTTCCTCTTCGAGGGAATACAACGCAAGCTCGAGAAGTAGCAAGAAGAATTTATGGCGCCGTTGCCGGGGAGGCTTACGCAAAAGTCATATACCAAGTACCTATCACAAACCCTTGTCTTTCGCATTACATTTTTTCCTCGCGTTTTCCTCTCCCTCACTTCACCCTTGCCGTTTTATTTGACCTTCTTCTGCCGTGTGTTTATCGTTCGCTTGCCCTCATGTCTGAGATGGGGGACGATTTTATTGAGAAGGGTAGTAATGTCGAGGGCAACGTCTATGTTGACCCCCCGGATGAAACTACCACTTTACATATTAAGAAGTTCCGGGTTGGTAGTGGTAATATCATTGGAAAATGAGTTCTTCAAGACTTCTTTACTTGTGCCGGTGCTTTGCCCTCTATGTGTGGCTTTATTCTTCACAGAACTAGTGGCCTTGTGGATGTTGTATCTATGCTTATAGTTGAAATTGAAAGGCAATTTATCCATATGCATCCCTTTATTCAGAGAATCTTTTTGGAGTTTTCCAATATTGAGCATTCTCTCTTAAGCGTGCAGCTACTATCTTTTTGGCTCATGAATTTAGATTTATCATGAAAGAGGCCAAAGAAATCTTTGCTCATTACGGGGTAGCTGCCGGCCGACCTCCCATAGAGGCTATCTTATTTTATCAAGAAGACATAATGCGGTTGCGATCTCCTGATCATGTTGCTTTTAATTAAAACCTTAGAAATAAGGTTCCTACCGATATCTTGGTTGATAGAATTTCTGAGATGAATGATGATTTTGCTATTGAAAACAATGGGTTAGGCTTCTCCCTTGAGCGAAGGCTTATGACCTTTTGCCAAAAGAACGCCTATAATGATGAATTAGTTGTTCATTACAAAGGGCCAAAAGAGGAACCTATTCCTCCTGAGATTGATGTGGGGGACTTTTGTCCCATTAAATTTAGCCCTTTTGATTACTTTTGCTTGCCACAAAGGAAACTTTCTGCTGAACATAGGGAATATGAGATGAGTTTTCGCGATATATCGTATCATTATGGCAATACCTAGATCTATCCATGTATCGTGCCTAGCTAGGGGCGTAAAACGATAGCGCTCGTTGGGATGCAACCCAATTTTATATTTTTTTTGTTTTTGCTTCTGTCTAGGAATAAATATTGCATCTAGCTTCTGTTTAGATGTGGTTTTGTGTTTTGTTTAGTGTTTGTGCCAAGTAGAACCTTTGGGAAGACTTGTGTGAAGTTTATGTGATCTTGCTGTGAAAAACAGAATCATTAGCGCTCGCTATAATAGTCACCAGATTTTACTGGAGCATGCTATTTAGTTTATCCTTTTTGAAGATGATTAATAAACAAATTCCTCACGTTTACCAATTTAGTTTAATTTTTTTTGGAGTTACAGAAGTATGCGAAACCTGCAGATTACTACAGACTGTTCTGTTTTTGACAGATTCTGTTTTTCGTGTGTTGTTTGCTTATTTCAATGCATCTATGAGTAGTATTGGGAATTATGAACCATAGAGAAGTTGTAATACAGTAGGTTTAACACCAATATAAACAAAAAATGAATTCATTGCAGTACCTTTAAGTAGTGGTTTGCTTTCTTATACTAACGGAGCTCATGAGATTTTTGTCTAAGTTTTGTGTTGTGAAGTTTTCAAGTTTTGAGTATTGATTTGATGGACTATGGAACAAAGAGTGGCAAAAGCCTAAGCTTGGGGATGCCCATGTCACTCCAAGGTAAAATTCAAGGACAACCAAAAGCCTAAGCTTGGGGATGCCCCGGGAAGGCATCCCCTCTTTCGTCTTCATCCATCGATAACTATACTCGGAGCTATATTTTTATTTACCACATGATATGTGTTTTACTTGGAGCGTCTTGTATAATTTGAGTCTTTGCTTGTTAGTTTGCCACAATTATCCTTGCTGGACACACCTATTTGAGAGAGTTAAATATGGCCTAGGAATTGTTAGAGCACTTTATGTGCTTCACTTATATCTTTTGAGTTGAATAGTTTTTGCTCTAGTGCTTCACTTATATCTTTTAGAGGACGGTGGTGATAATATTTTGAAGAAATTGTTGAACTCTCATGCTTCACTTATATCCATTTGAGAGTCTATTAAAACATCATGGTAATGTGCTTAGGCTATAAAACTAGTCTTCACATGATAGACATCCAATATCAATGTAGTAAAACTTTTACACTAAGTGCATTGAATATGATGAGAAGTTGGATGCTTGATAATTATTTTGAGATATGAGGATAGTGATATTAGAGTCATGCTAGTGGAGTTATTATGAAATTGAAAAATGCTTGTGTTAAAGTTAGTGATTCCCGTAGCATGCACATATGGTGAACCGCTATGTGACGAAGTTAGATCATGAGGTATTTGTAAAGTGTCAACCTTTGTGTAGAGGTCGGGGGCGCGCGATGGTTAACTCCTACCAACCTCCCCCCTAGGAGCATGCGTTGATTTCTTTGTTTTGATGACTCGTAGATTTTTGCAATAATTATATGAGTTCTTATGACTAATGTTGAGTCCGTGGATTATACGCACTCTCACCCTTCCACCATTGCTAGCCTCTCTTGTATCGCACAACTTTCGCCGGTACCATACACCCACTATATATCCTTCCTCAAAACAGCCACCATATATTTTCCTCAAAACATCCACCATACCTACCTATCATGGCATTTCCATAGCCATTCCGAGATATATTGCCATGCAACTTTACACCGTTCCGTTCATATGACATGCTTCATATTGCCATATTTCCATGCATGATCATGTAGTTGACATCGTATTTGTGGCAAAGCCACCATGCATAATTCTTCATACGTGTCACTCTTGATTCATTGCACATACCGGTACACCGCCGGAGGCATTCATATAGGTCATACTTTGTTCTAGTATCGAGTTGTAATTCAATGAAAGTGTGATGATCATCATTATTAGAGCATTGTCCCATGTGAGGAAAGGCTAAATCAATAAAGCCACTCAAAAAAAAAAAGGCTAAAGAAAAAAGAAAGGCCAAAAAAAAGAAAAAAGGGGACAATTGCTACTATCTTTTTCCACACTTGTGCTTCAAAGTAGCACCATGTTCTTCATGATAGAGAGTCTCATGTTTAGTCACTTTCATATACTAGTGGGAATTTTCATTATAGAACTTGGCTTGTATATTCCAACGATGGGCTTCCCCAAATGCCCTAGGTCTTCGTGAGCAAGCAAGTTGGATGCACACCCACTAGTTTCTTTTGTTGAGCTTTCATACATTTTTAGCTCTAGTGCATCCGTTGCATGGCAATCCCTACTCACTCACATCGATATCTATTGATGGGCATCTCCATAGCCCGTTGATACGCCTAGTTGATGTGAGACTATCGCCCTCCTTTTTTTCTTCTCCACAACCACCTCTCTATTCCACCCATAGTGCTATGTCCATGGCTCACGATGGCTCACGCTCATGTATTGCGTGAAACTTGAAAGGTTTGAAAGAATAGAGTATGAAAACAAGTGCTTGGCTGAAATCGGGGTTGTGCATGATATGAATATTTTGTGTGATGAACAGGGAGCATAGCCAGACTATATGATTTTGTAGGGATAACTTTCTTTAGCCATAGTAGTTTGAGAAGACATGATTGCTTTGTTAGTATGCTTGAAGTATTACTATTTCTTATGTCAATATAGACTTTTGTCTTGAATCTATCAGATCTGAACATTCATGTCACAATTAAGAGAATTACATTGAAAAACTATGTTGGTTAGCATTCCACATCAAAAATCTGTTTTTATCATTTACCTACTCGAGGACGAGCAGGAATTAAGCTTGGGGATGCTTGATACGTCTCCAACGTATCTATAATTTTTGATTGTTCCATGCTATTATTTATGATGTTTTGGATGTTTAATGGGCTTTGTCATACACTTTTATATTATTTTTGGGAGTAACCTACTATCCCAAAGGCCCAGTCCAGATTGCTGTTTTTGCCTGTTTCAGGGTTTTATAGAAAAGGATTATCAAACGGAGTCCAAACGGAATGAAACCTTCGGGGGAGATATTTTTGGAGAAAATCACGCACGAGAGACTTGAGAACCACGGAATAGGGCTGAGGTGGCATCCACGAGGGTGGGGGTGCCCCCCCCCCCACTACAGGGCGCGCCCCCCTGCCTCGTGGGCCCCACGTTTGGCCCCCGGTGCCCTCCTTCCTCCTATATACCTACGTACCTCGAAACCATCAGAACAACACAGAAAACCCTAGTTCCACTGCCGTAACTCTCTATTCCCGTGAGATCCCATCTTGGGGCCTGATGGGCCTCTAACCCCTCGTTGGTTACCCCAAGTGGAAGGTGTGAGATGCAGTGTTGTGGAAGTTTTTCCCTTAGCAAAGATGCCAAGTATCGAATCCCCTGAGACTCCTAGGTTCAACAAGTAGGTGTCAACTGCTAACGGCGCCAGATATTAGCAATCAACGTGGACCTGCACACAGATACAAATAACTTTGCTCCCAACGAGTACAGAGAGGTTGTCAATCCCTCCGGCCTTGTAGTTCACAAAGGATTAAACGCAAATGATAGTAGTGATAGATAATGTTTGCAATAGTAAGTAAAAATGAAAAGTAAATAGCGGATGTGATCAATGATGGTAATATGGACCGGAGTCTCATGATGTTCACTAGTGATGTCTCTCTCCCAAAAGACGATAAAACAGCTATGTGAGGTAAACGAATTACAGCTGGGCAATTGACAGGACCACGAACGCAAACCAATGCTGACTACATTGCAAGAAAGGTTGAGGTTCAAAGCATGGGCGGTACGCCAAAGTAAGTAGACCGAAATCCATTAATATCCACTACTAATCATCCACCTTGAGATATCTATCCAGAACATCTCGCTGGTATTAAGTTGCGAGTCCCACCCATAGTGTAAACTCAATGCAACAGACAACTGCATTAAAAGAAATTTGCGTAAAGTAAACAATCCTTGCACCCGCGGGCACAAGCACCGTTGTTTTCCCCCTTGTGGCAACAGCACATCCCCTAGACTCATGTTTCTGTCACTCAAGCTAGTCATCGAGGGGCATGAACCCACAATCGAGCATAACGTTCCCTCTTGGAGTCACTACGTATTACTTGGCCAAAGCAATAAATAACAACGGAGAACATGCAAGAATTACTTATGAACATAAATATAAAAGAGGTAGATCAAATATATTACTCAATCACAATCTGAACATAATCTCATAATCCATCGGATCCCAGCAAACTCAACATAGCAACAGCATAAGGATTACATATGTGCCTCGATCATGTAGGGCAGCTCACGAGGACTAATTAGTGAAGCACAAGAACGGGAGGAGAACATCACATAGCTACTGGTCATGGACTCATGGTCCAAGGGAGACTACTCACAACTCATCCGGGAGGCGTTCATGGTGGTGGAGAGGCTCCCGATGATGATCCTCCCCTCCGGCAGGGTGCCGGGAAGAGTTCTCCTGGTGCTCCCGATCTTGGAAGCGGCGGCGGCGGCGGAACAGAGATGAGATCGCGAAAAAGAGTTTCCGTCCCGAGGGTTTCGAAGGACGCTCTAAATATATGCCAAAGGGGGGCACCAGACGGGGATCGGGGGGCCCAGGCGCCCCCCGGCGCGGCCCAGGGGGGGCGCCGCCAGGGCGCCTGGGGCCCTGGTGCCCCCCCCCCCCGGCTGTACTTCGGGCGCAAGGTAGGTTCTGGAACGCTGATTTTTTATATAATTTTTCTGGATTTTTCCTGACAGTTCTCGTAATGTGAAAACCTGAAATACAAAAACAGCCGAAAACAGAAACTGGCACTGGGGTGCACTGGATTAGTAGGTTAGTCCAAATATGATCAAAAGTGTATGGAAGTGTATAAATATCATAGCAATATCACCCAAAAGTGGCATGGAGCAAGCAGAAATTATAGATACGTTTTGGACGTATCAACATCCCCAAGCTTAATTCCTGCTCGTCCTCGAGTAGGTAAATGATAACAAGAATAATTTCTGTGGTGACATGCTATTAACCATATAGGACTTTTTATAGTCATATGACAAAAGCTTACTGAGACAATGATTCTATAGTAATTAAGTTGCCTCATGAGAAAATCACAAATGACTAAAAGTTTTACAACATGACATTGAAGCATCAAATAGATTTGCAATGAACATGGTGTGCAAATATGATAAAGTGATATCTAGCTTGCCCCCTTTAGTGAAGCAAAACATAAATGCAGGGGCACCTTCAAGGTTTAAGTGATGACTAGATACAATGATTTCAAAATAAACGATATCACAATCATGCAAAAGACAATGCTACTTTGGAACAATGCACATTACACTTAGAATGACAATCATGCTCTCAGTAGTTGGTGCTTGAAGAAAGAAGGTGGAGACTCAACATAAAAGTAAAAGAATGGTTATGTGCTAGAGCTTTTTATTTTGAAAACATAGAAGCAATTTTGTCAATGGTAGTAGTACTTCATATGTGTCATGCATAAGACATCCTATAAGTTGCAAGCCTCATGCATCGAATACCAATAGTGCTCGCACCTTGTCCTAATTAGCTCGGATTTCCATGGGTTATCATTGCATTACATATGTTTCAACCAAGTGTCACAAAGGGGTACCTCTATGCCACCTGTACAAAGGTCCAAGGAGATAAATCGCATTTGATTTCTCGTTTTTTGATAGATCTCAACTTGAGGACATCCATACCGGGACAACATAGAAAATAGATGATGGACTCCTCTTTAATGCTTAAGCATATTCTCATAAGAGATTGAGGATTAGTGTCCAAGCTAAAACTTCCACCATGATACATGGCTTTGGTTGGCGGCCCAATGTTCTTCTCTAACAATATGTATACTCATTCAACCCATGGAAAATCACCCTTACTTCAGACAAGACGAACATGCATAACAACTCACATGATATTCAACAAAAGTGTAACAGTTGATGGCGTCCCCAGAAACATGGTTACCGCTCAGCAAGCAACTTATAAGAAATAAGATACATAGGCAACATATTCTTTACCACAATAGTTTTTAAGCTACTTTCCCATGAGCTATGTATTGCAAAGTTAGTCTGCTTAGTACAGGTGGTGGTTAGCAAAAGACTGGGAGCGACCAACTAAGAGAGCAATGACGGTCATAATCATGCAGAGCGACAAAGCAACATTGAATCAGGCATGGTAGTTATATCGCTACTCAAAAATAAAAGATCATCAAGGCTTGACAGACTTTCTTTACAGTTTTAAATATGCGTGAGCATACGCCAAGTCAATCAAAATAAATTCTCGAAGGAAGATATTACTAAACCATACCACATCATAGGCAAACAAATCAAGTTGGTACTCCAATAACACATTGGGAATCCCCCCAGCTATTTGAGACTAACCATAAGAAAACTTGAACTACTAAGCGCCATTATGCACGTAGCATCTTTATCATAGACATATCAACCAATGCAACAGAAGCAAACTCTCTTAATTAGATAAGCATGATAATTAAAGAGAGTTCAAGCAACCAACTAAACAAAAGCTCTTTGAAAAGATAAGCATGAATACTAAGAGCTGAACATGATAGTAGCTATTAAAAGACAAAGAACACACACAGCAAAGATAGACATGAAAATTCTATGTTATGTTCTAGGTAGAAGTGGAGCGTGTTTCTCTCCCACATAAAGAACGCTGAGTTCCGACTCGTTATGAAAAACTAAAAAGGAAACTAAAAGCAAGACGCTCCAAGCATAGCACATAACACATGAAGTGATAAAAATATAGCGGAACGAAAGACGAACTGATAATGTTGATGGAGAAGGGGATGCACGGGGGCATCCCCAAGCTTAGACGCTTGAGTCTCCTTGAATATTTCTTGGGGGTGCACAGGGGCATCCCCAAGCTTGAGCGCTTGACACTCCTGAATCTTTTTATCATCTTCCCTCGCACACTTGAAAACTCCCTTCATACATAACTCATCATAATCTGATTAGCGAGGTTAGTACCCTTAATAAAATAATTATACCTTGCTGGAAATAAAGATATTCTCGAAGTTCTACTGTTTCTCAAGATTTCCAAAAGGTTTTTGCAAAGAAAAAGCAAGCTCTTGGTTTGCAAAATGAAGGAAAGGCAAAACAGGACAGAATCTGTGAAAAACAGAACAGCAGGTAGTAATTGATTTGTTCGGGGCATTTCTGCAACTCAAATCAAAAAACTCAGAACAGACGCACGAAAGACAATTATATAGAGAACGCTGTCGAAACAATTCAGACCAAAAACATGATCTGGTGATTTTATACGAATTTTTCTATCCAAAGACAGAATCTGTTTCCTGGACAGCACCTCACAACTTTTGAACTTTCTAGCAATCAGAGGCTATACTTGGCACAAATATGAAAAGCAAAGATACAATGATGATGCTACTGTAGTAAACAACATCAAGACACTACAAAAGCAAAATATAAAAATTTATTCATGTGGTCTGCCTCCCAAAAGCGCTTTCTTTTATGCCTTTAAGCTAGGCATAATGCATATAGATCAAGTTTTATCAAGAGTAAAGGAATAGCTAGCCCGTACAACGGACTCAAAAGGTAACTTGATCTTCTTTCGAGGGAAGTGTTCCATCCCTTTCTTGAGAGGAAACTGAAATTTTATATTACCCTCTTTCACGTCAATGATAGCACCAACGGTGTGTAAAAAGGGACGTCCCAAAATAATTGGACATGAAGGATCACATTCAATATCCATAATAGTGAAATCAACGGGAACATAATTATCATTAACAACGATAAGAACATCGTCGATCCTCCCCAAAGGTTTCTTTATGGAAGAATCAACGAGACGAACACCAAAAGAACAAGAATCATAAGGTTTCAATTTAAGCATATCATATATTCTTTTGGGCATAACAGAGGTACTAGCTCCAACATCACATAATGCATAGCAAGAGAAGTCATTCAATTTAATTTTTATCATAGGATCCCAACCATCTTCTAGCTTTCTAGGTATGGAGGCTTCTACTCTAAGTTTCGCCTCCCTAGCTTTGATGAGAGCATTAGTGATATGCTCTGTGAAGGCAAGGTTAAGCGTGCTAGTGCGGGGGTCTCTAGACATCTTGTGAAGGAAATCAATAACTTCGGTAAGAGTGCAATTATCAAAATCAAGGTCACGAGCATCAAGTAAAGTGGTAGTGGTGTCCTTTAGGTTCACATGTTTGGTAGTTCCTATAGTCATAGCATCACCATTAATAGGTCCATTGGGACCAGGAGTACATTGGGTGCTAAGAGTTTGGATATCCTCAACAACTTGGATAGTAGCAACAGTGTGGTGGGTAGGAAGGCTCTTAATTCTATCTTCTAATGTTTTCATTAATTTGCACTTGAATAGCATTTATAGGAGTGACTTCCCTCTCCTCAAGAGGAGAAGTTTTAATTTTTAGCAATTTTACCTCATTGGCTAAATGGTCTACCTTAAAAGAGAGATCATCTAGTTTATGTAGTTTTTCTTCTACACTCTTATTAAAGGCTTTTTGGGTAGTGATGAAATCTTTAAGCATAATCTCTAGTTCAGTAGTGGAGTTCTTGGTGCTAGGATAAGCATTGTTGTTCCCATAGGAATTAGAGGGGAACGGTCTAGGATTGCTACCAAAATTATTCCTATAAGCATTGTTATTAAAATTGTTTCTAGAGATAAAGTTCACATCTACTTGTTCTTGAGCAATCAAAGAATTTAAAGGAACATCGCGAGGATCAACAGAAGATTGCTTCGAAAGTAGAGACATGATCAAGTCAACTTTTTCATTTAAGGAGGAAATCTCCTCGACAGAGTTTACCTTCCTACCTGTTGGAGCGCGTTCGGTGTGCCATTGGGAATAGTTGGTCATCATCTCATCGAGAAGCTTTGTGGCAGCACCAAGTGTAGTTGACATAAAAGTTCCTCCCGCGGCCGAATCTAACAAGTTTCGCGAGGTAAAGTTCAAGCCTGCATAAAAAGTTTGGATAACCATCCAAGTAGTCAAACCATGAGTAGGGCAGTTCTTGATAAGAGATTTCATACGTTCCCAAGCTTGGGCAACGTGTTCATTATCCAATTGTTTAAAATTCATTATGTTACTTCTAAGTTGGATAATTTTAGCAGGTGGATAGTATTTTCCGATAAAAGCATCTTTGCACTTGTCCCATGAATCTATGCTATTTCTAGGCAAAGACTGAAACCAAATTTTAGCTCCTCCTCTCAAGGAGAAAGGAAAAAGCTTAAGCTTAACAATATTACCATCTATTTCTTGGTACTTTTGCATATCACAAAGTTCAACAAAGTTGTTTAAGTGTAAAGCAGCATCATCTCCAGCACCGGAGAATTGATCTTTCATGACTAAGTTCAGTAAAGCAGGTTTAATTTCATATGAAGGTGCTGAAGTGGCAGGTGTAGTGATAGGTGTGCTGATAAAGTCATCGTTGTTGTGACTAGTGAAGTCACACAACTTGGTGTTCTCGGTGGAACCCATAGTAGCAAGCAAGCAAGATAAATATTTTTGTGATTTTCGATGAAAATGTACTAAAGCAAAACTGAAAGGTAAACTAACAAGACTAAAAAGCAAAGGTAAAAGATAGCATGCAACTCCCCTATCCTGAAGAGTGGAGTCCCCGGCAACGGCGCCAGAAAAACTCCTTGATGGGCCTCTAACCCCTCGTTGGTTACCCCAAGTGGAAGGTGTGAGATGCAGTGTTGTGGAAGTTTTTCCCTTAGCAAAGATGCCAAGGATCGAATCCCCAGAGACTCCTAGGTTCAACAAGTAGGTGTCAACTGCTAACGGCGCCAGATATTAGCAATCAACGTGGACCTGCACACAGATTCAAATAAATTTGCTCCCAATGAGTACAGAGAGGTTGTCAATCCCTCCGGCCTTGTAGTTCACAAAGGATTAAACGCAAATGATAGTAGTGATAGATAATGTTTGCAATAGTAAGTAAAAACGAAAAGTAAATAGCGGATGTGATCAATGATGGTAATATGGACCGGAGTCTCATGATGTTCACTAGTGATGTCTCTCTCCCAAAAGACGATAAAACAGCTATGTGAGGTAAACGAATTACAGCTGGGCAATTGACAGGACCACGAATGCAAACCAATGCTGACTACATTGCAAGAAAGGTTGAGGTTCAAAGCATGGGCGGTACGCCAAAGTAAGTAGACCGAAATCCATCAATATCCACTACTAATCATCCACCTTGAGATATCTATCCAGAACATCTCGCTGGTATTAAGTTGCGAGTCCCACCCATAGTGTAAACTCAATGCAACAGACAACTGCATTAAAAGAAATTTGCGTAAAGTAAACAATCCTTGCACCCGCGGGCACAAGCACCGTTGTTTTCCCCCTTGTGGCAACAGCACATCCCCTAGACTCATGTTTCTGTTACTCAAGCTAGTCATCGAGGGGCATGAACCCACAATCGAGCACAACGTTCCCTCTTGGAGTCACTACGTATTACTTGGCCAAAGCAATAAATAACAACGGAGAACATGCAAGAATTACTTATGAACATAAATATAAAAGAGGTAGATCAAATATATTACTCAATCACAATCTGAACATAATCTCATAATCCATCGGATCCCAGCAAACTCATCATAGCAACAGCATAAGGATTACATATGTGCCTCGATCATGTAGGGCAGCTCACGAGGACTAATTAGTGAAGCACAAGAACGGGAGGAGAACATCACATAGCTACTGGTCATGGACTCATGGTCCAAGGGAGACTACTCACAACTCATCCGGGATGCGTCCATGGTGGTGGAGAGGCTCCCGATGGTGATCCTCCCCTCCGGCAGGGTGCCGGGAAGAGTTCTCCTGGTGCTCCCGATCTTGGAAGCGGCGGCGACGGCGGAACAGAGATGAGATCGCGAAAAGGAGTTCCCGTCCCGAGGGTTTCGAAGGACGCTCTAAATATATGCCAAAGGGGGGCACCAGACGGGGCTCGGGGGGCCCAGGCGCCCCCCCCCCCCCCCGGGGCGGCCGAGGGGGGCGCGCCGCCAGGGCGCCTGGGGCCCTGGTGCCCCCCCCGGCTGTACTTCGGGCGCAAGGTAGGTTCTGGAACGCTGATTTTTTATATAATTTTTCTGGATTTTTCCTGACAGTTCTCGTAATGTGAAAACCTGAAATACAAAAACAGCCGAAAACAGAAACTGGCACTGGGGTGCACTGGATTAGTAGGTTAGTCCAAATATGATCAAAAGTGTATGGAAGTGTATAAATATCATAGCAATATTGTAACACCCCTATGTATTAACTACTGTGTCACTTTGCTAAGCATGCCATGTCATCATCATTAGCAATGCATAACCACAGTGGTTAAGCTTACAAGTTCAAAAACTCCCCTGGAAAATTCAAATTCAAACTTCAAGTGCAAAATGAAGTTGTTCCAAAAATTATGGAAAAATGTCCATGTTGTTGCAAATATCCCAAAACAATTGTTTTTGGAGAAAACAACATCACCACCAACTTAGTTTGGGCCATGGCATTTAAAACAGTGCCAAAACAGCACTTAAAAATGCCATATCAATTTTTGGTAAATTCAAAAGTCTTCCAAAATTACCCAAACCAATTTTTGGTGATAGGTAATATTGCAATATCAATTATGAGCCAACTCCCACATTTTTACAAAATTTTTGGAGGCCCAGGCATTTCATTTTCTTTCTGCCTTAGAAATAAAAGAAAAGGCAAAGGAAAAACTTACCTGGCGCCTCCTCTGCCTCGAACTGGCCCGGCCCATCTTCTTCCTCACCTGCCCCGTCGCCGTGTCGGCCGCGCGCTGGCCGCCGCGCGCGCGTCGCCGCTCCGGCCGCCACCTGCCGCTACAGGGCGCCGGAGGGGATAAGGGCAAGCCCCAGCGCCTCTCCCCTCCGCCCTCATCCATTCCCCCCCTCGCCTGGCCTCTCCGCCTCCTTCTTCCCCCTCCCAGATCCGTCGCCCGTGCGCCACCGCAGCCATCCGTCGTCGTTCGCGTGGCCACCGGCGTCGAGGGGCACGGCCGTGGTGTCCAGCAGCTGCGCGGTGGTCCACTACTTCGACCCCGACCACGAACCGGAGCCGGGAGCCCCTGCATCGAGCGCAAGCTGCCGCCCCCCTTCCTCTCTGTCTCCGGCCAAGTTCCGGCGACGGCGAGCTCCTGCTGCTACTAAGCTGTCAAGGGCCTACGTGTGAGCCGCGCGGTGAGCCCCTCCTCCCCTTGCTCCTCCTCGTTGCTCCCCTAGCGCTCTATAGCAGCCGCGCCGCTCGAGCCCGCACGCAACGCCGCGGACCTCGTCGCCGACGAGGTTCCGGTGACCAAAGGGTCACGGGCGCTTGTCCTACAGCCTCTCCTCGTCGAGTAGATCAACCCTACGCCACTAGCTCAAGCTAACACCCACGGCATCGCCATTTCCGTCGCACACCCGAACGCACCTTCGCCGTAGCTCGTCGCCGGCCTCGATTCCGGCCAAGTCCGGCGCAACCACCACCACTACTAGACGCGGCGTTGAACGCTCGTTCCAACGCGCCCAAGCGCGCTCGAAAAGACCCCCTGTGGGGCATTTCCGGCGAGGCCCGAGCGCCTCCGCCGTGTTTTGGCGTCGCCGGCGGCGAAACGTCGGCCACCGTCGCCGTGGCTGACCTGGGGCCACCCCCCAGGGTCACTGCCCGTGGGCCCCAGGGCCCCGTTGACTGGGTTGACCAGTCAACGGGCTGACTGGGCAGCCCTGTGCCGCTGACACGCGGGCCCCACCGCCCTTTAATTTAACTTAACCGTTTTAGAAATAAAAATATATTAATTAAGTTAATTAGTCACTGACAGGTGGGGTCCAGTAGCTAAATAGGATTAGATTAAATTAAAACAAACTCTGTTTAATAGCAGAGGATGACAGGTGGGACCCACTGGTCAGGTTTGACCTGACCAGTGCGCTGTTGACTGCTGATGCAGTGCTGACGTCATGCTGATGCAATTATTCTTTTCTGTTATTTAAAGTAATTCCAGAAATTCAAATAACTTTGAAAAATCATATCTTTTAATCCGTAACTCCGATGAAAATAATTTATATATGAAAACTGATCAGAATTTCGATACGAATCTAGATACGCCCTCCGTATTCCCATCAGATGCCCCCAGCTAGTTGAACATGGAACTTTTGACCTGTTTTCGATAAATGAATAGTGTTCAACTTTAATAAAATAAATCCAAACAATTTCTTAAAAATAACTAATATGACCTAGACATGTTTTTAGGCAACCCTACACCGCACCCCAGTTGCCACTTGACTCTGACGCCACTAACCTGCAACCGTCCCCCTCCGGTAATCTGTCCGACACAGGTCCGGAACCGGGAATACTTTCCCGGGTGGGTTCCCCTTCTTCGTTATCGGTAGCACTGCGTTAGATCGTCATGCTTTGTGATTAGTTTCGTTACTGTGTATTTATATTGTTTCCTCTCCCCCTTTCTTCCCGGTAGACCCCGAGACCGCTGACGGTGCCCTGGTGATCGACTACTGCACCGCCGTTGTTCCTTTTCATTTGCCAAGCAACCAGGCAAGCAACCCCTCCTTGAGCATTTCCGATATCGCCTATATCTATTCTCCCTTATTCTTGCATTAGAATTGCTGCTACTGCTACTGCTCCTATTACTGTTGCATAGCCTGTTTTTGCCAAATTGTTGATACCTGCATTTAATCATAAACTGCTTAGTGTAGGTTGGGTAGCACTGCTATGGACCCACACTCTCGTAGTTGCCTCGCATAGTACCCTTGTCTCGATCAACTGATCGAGCCCCCTTCCCCTGACCTTCTTCACAGCACCGCACACCCCCTCCTAATATGCTCGACTCCGCAGAGTTAACATCGGGTGACGAGGGTGATACCTCCGAACTCACTTCTGATGTTGTCCCTGTTTAGCTAACTCGTTGTGGGTTACCGAGGGTGATTCCTCTTCCCACTTCCGACTAAGCTTTTGTCGTGCATCCGCTATGGTGAATTCCGCCGAGGGTGATTCCTCCGGTACCACCTTATCGGGACTTGTCGTCTAGGAATCCTACGAGGGTGATTCCTCGGATTCCTCATCGGCATTGAAACCACACGGATGCCCTGTTTCACCACACAGTGTTTAAAGACGTATCGATCCCCGAGGCCGGACGTCGCCAGGAACAAAGGCGTGCGGCCAGAGGTATCGTGCGTCTGATGACACTTTGAAGTTACTGCTACACATGTTGGATGGAGGCGGGTTGACCCAGAGGGGTACCCGCGAGTGCCCTTGAGGCGTGAGCTGTGGAGTCGGGTGACCAGTGAGGGTACCCGCGAGATAACTACGAGGCGTGGCCGGTCTTTTCCAGTCCTTGTCACAAGTCCTCGAGACGGGACGACGGGGCCAACAGTATCGTAGGCTCTGCTCGTTGCCGCGCGCTCCCAAAACACTAAACGATTTGGATATTTGATCCGAGAGGCCTCCGGGCCGATAGCACTAACCACCACGTGGGTGTGAGTGGGTGCTCTGCGTCGTATACATCAGCCGGAGTCGTCACGACGTCAGCGATTGAGCGGTCCGTTCGGATTGGACTTAGGATGCAACTGCGCTTGTATAAGGGGTTGCTAGGTCTGCTACCGAACGGCCTCGCAACGTGCGGAGCGTCCGGGGCGATGGCTCAGACCCCTGGGGGCATAGGTTTAGTCCGGCGTGCTCGATCCTCTCTGGCGGTATCCGGTCGGGTTGCGTCGTATTGTTTAGCCGAGGGCGGGCACGACCTGATGGTGTGTCCGGCCGGAGTTAAGCGAGCGTGGTGGGTAACTTGGTGCACCCCTGCAGGGAAGAAACAATCTATCGATAGCCTGTCCTACGGTAACGGACACTCGGAGTTGTATCCACTTCGGTACAACTAGAACTGGTGACTTGAGATATGTGATATGAGGTTGATGTTGCTGCAAACACTATACATTATTATGATGAAACTATTCTGTTTCCCTTCTCATTGCCGCAAGACTCTGAAGATGCTAGTCTTCGTTAGGACTAGGCTTTTTCCCCTCTCTACTCTGGCTTTCTGCAGTCTAGTCCACCCACATAAAGCCTCCTTTGAAAATAATGCATTGCTAGTATAGATCTGATGTAAGTCTTGCTGAGTACTTTGGATGAGTACTCACGGTTGCTTTGCTTCCTCTTTTGTCCTACCCGCATGATAAACCAGACGACGGAGCCATGGTGCCCGCAGCCTCCGTTGACGACTACTACTACCAGCCCGAGGCTGGCTACTACTACTACCCGGCCGGCGAGTACTACTGCGAGGAGCCGGCGGACGACGACCAGGAGTAGGATCGGAGGTCCCAGGCAGGAGGCCTGCGCCTTTTCGATCGTAGCTTTTATTTTGCCCCGCCTTTGTAAAAGGCCTATCTTCTTCTGCTGTGTTGTATCTGTACCCAGATACCTAACGCTTCCGCTGACTTGTGTATGACATCATGTTATGTATTCGAGCCCTCGAGGCCCCTGGCTTGTAATATATGACTTGTATGTATTTATTTATGTTTTAGAGTTGTGCTGTGATTCCTTCACGTGAGTCCTTAGGCTTGATCGTGTGCATTGCGTGTATGATTAGTGCACGGTCGGGCCGGGGTCGTCACAGGTTGGTATCAGAGCCGACTGCCTGTAGGAACCCCCTTTCCAACTCCTTGGCCGAAGTCGAGTCTAGAGGTCCAAAAATGTTTTACTAACTTGGCTGTGTGGCTTATGGCCCCACGTCGCCAATTGGGTGGTGTAGCTTCTTTTATTCCTCGTCTATACTCTGGGACTCTGAATCTCTCGTCTATTCGGGCTAAATGATTTTACTAACTCCGACATTAGGTTCTCGTAACCGTCTTCCCCGGAGAGCCTCCTTATCCCAGAAGGTGGCGTGTCATCATCAGAAGACTCCGAAGATACTACTCGAGAAATTTTCCGAGACCCTTTTGCCCACTGCTTTTGCAAGTTCCCTGCCACCGATAGGATCCCCGTGAATTTCTACACATCCTTGCCGTTTGTACCTTCTTTCCCAGTTACTGTTGTTATCACCAAATACGCTATAATACTCCCAGTTGTTCAAGTGTTCCGCAACATACTTCACAATGTCATTTGATCTTCCGAAAATCTTTTACAGCCTTTGGCTCTTAGCATTCTTGTCTGCTTGCAATATGGTTAGGTCCATACGTCTGATAATCTCCGTTGACCTCCCTTGTCTCCACTATTTTGAGTCCCCTGATTCAATTTGCTGCAAATGCACGCAATCATCAGTTGATTCTTAGAAATTAATTCTTCAACTCAGACGTCATTCTGGATCTGAGCTGGTTCTCGGTAAATCAATCCTTGATTGATTGGCCATCAAATTCTATTCTACCTATCCATCTATTGATCAGAGCCTTTGCTTCTGATCCTTCGTCTTGGAATTATAATTCCCCTGTACCCAAACGTCGAATTATTCCGATGTTTCTATAATTCGATGACTTTGCATTCCTTCTTCTTCTGGTTGAGTACCGATACTCACATCAGATTCTTTACCGACCATCTGGTCCTTTGTTGGATTTTATCCGACAACGTCTTCCATTTTTCAATAACCCTGTGAGTCTTTCCTCGGATATATAATACTTTTGGTAAATTGTATCCTCTGTCCTGTCAACCATGCTCTACTATCGGGCCTGAGTTAATTACTCCTAAAATTTCTGGTATATGGTCCTAAGTTGCCCTGTAGGGTTGAACATATACCTTCCCTAATCGTGTGAACTTGAAAGTTCTGCGAGTCATATTCTTCTGGTGCTTCACCAGATAAATCTTCTGCACTACCATTTCTTCGAAAACGAGGAGTGAATGAAAGGTTATGCATTGAAGAAGTGGGAGTCGACCTTGAACCTTGTGTTCATGCCCATGGAACCGATGTAGAACTTATCATGGAAGCTGCTCGTATTACTTCCTTGGTACAAGTTCATCTTGCACCTGTGAATTGATCCTTTGCAATCGTGGTTCTGACCATATTTTCCCCTTGATTCCATTTCCCGGATAAGTTAAAATACTTGTCCTCTGCAAATCATTTCATCTGTCCAACCTCGACTCTGATTGACCTCCGGGTATTACCCCTAGTAACTGTTACTGGGAAGATCATCACTCCATCACCTCCTTCCTAGCCCGATCGGCTATATCATCATCATGCTAAATTTTAACCGTGTTATCTGGTCTTTATGCCCAGAGCACAACTTCCGACGAAGAGCGAAGCTTACGTCGATCTCCTTCATGTTATCATTTCACCTCGAACAACAAGCTTGATTTCGAGCTTGTGCCGTATCCGTGGCTCCATTAACCCTCTCGCATCATCATTCCTGTTATCGATGCCGTCGCTGTTCGATGGCATCCTCGTGAAATCTCTCGACAAAATGTTTCTTGATCCATTATCCACACAACATCGTATGGGTAATATCAAGACTCTTCTCTCGTCCCTTTATCCAAATGTTTTCTAACTTGCTGCCCTATCATGTATATCATGCTCCGCTCTTCTTGCGAAATGATATACCCCTAAAACTTGTGTGTAAACACATATTTCTTTCCATTGGCGTGATTAATCTATTAATCACATTTTCCTTTCCATTTGTTTGTTTAACCTTTCTTGAGATCATTAAGACACGAGCAGGAATAATTCCCTGCTTATGAAAACATCTCGGTCTACAACTCTGTCAGCTAGATCCTGTTACTTTTGTTGATGACATTCCGGTAACCACCGATGGACGAGAACTTTGCCTATTGGTCCGCCTCGTTTAACGAGCAGGAAAATGGTTCTCTCCGTCCCTCGCCCTTGGTACCGACGATGTTACCGACATAACTGACAGACTGCCCCCTGACATACCTTGTTGTCGTGACCGGTAAGATGTCACCGTTCCCCCTACTCTCGATTGACACCGATCGCAGTTCCACAGAATCGTAACCTGACTCTCTTGAACATTTTTGATCTCGTAGCATCCTTTGCTTTTGACCTTGTGTGTTATCATGATCCACCCTTCGAGAGTTAATCTATTCCCGACACTCTGAACTCCTTTTCACACTCTGTTCAGTCATCGATCGGATGTCCGTCCGCTTGAAGCTTTCTTCTGAACTGTCACACCTTGCTCTCATTATTTTCCTAAGTTATAACTCAAGAGATATTTCTGCCAAGCCCCTGACTAATCTGCTTCACAAAGGCGTTAAGTTTGAGTGGACAGATAAATGCCAGGAAAGCTTTCAAGCTCTTAAGGACAAGCTCGCTTCTGCTCCAGTGCTTGCTCCTCCAGAAATCTCGCAAAGACTTCGTGATATATTGTGACGCCTCTCGTCAAAGCTTAGGCTGTGTCCTAATGCAAGAACGAAGAGTAGTTGCTTATGCATCGCGTCAACTACGTCCGCATGAAGAGAATTATCCAGTGCATGATCTTGAACTTGCTGCAGTGATCTTTGCATTGAAGCTATGGCGACATTACCTTCTCGGTAACCGGTGTGAGATTTATACTGATCATCAAAGTTTGAAGTATTTATTCACTCAGCCGGATCTTAATCTCCGCCAACAGCGATGGTTGGAAACTATTTCTGAATATGACTGTGGTATTTCTTATACCCCTGGCAAGGCTAATGTGATGGCCGATGCCTTGAGTCGCAAGTCATACAGCACCAACCTCAAGGTCAAGCGAGCTCAACCTCGTCTTTATGAGGAATTGCGCAAGCTGAATCTGCATATCGTTCCACATGGTTCGCTCAATGACCTTGTGATACAGCCGGATCTTGAGAAGGCTGTCAAGGTAGCGCAAACCAAAGATGCTTTCGTTGATGTTATAAAACAGGAAATGCATCTTCCGAAATACAGGGATTTCTCAATATCCGAAGATGGAACCTTGTATTTCCGAGGCCGCATTGTGGTAACTCGTTACGATCTTATGACTGACAAAGTCATGAAGGAAGCACATGATACACCGCTGTCTATTCATCCTGGTAGTACCAAGATGTATCGTGATCTCCGCCAAAGGTACTGGTGGCCTAATATGAAGCGGGATATTGCTCGTCATGTTGCTGAATGCGATGTCTGTCGTCGCGTGAAGGCAGAACATCAGAAGCCTGCTGGACTTCTGCAACCTCTTCCTATTCCACTGTGGAAATGGGATAAGGTGCAGATGGATTTCATTACTGGATTTCCTAAGTCCCAGAAGGGTAACGATGCCATTCTTGTCGTCATCGACCAACTCTCGAAGGTTGCACACTTCCTGCCAGCCAAGGAGACTATCACTGCTAGCCAGTTAGCAGAACTGTATATCTCCCGAATTGTATCCCTCCACGGAATTCCGAAGGAGATCAGTTCGGACCGTGGCTCCCTGTTCACTTCCAAGTTCTGGGAAAGTTTTCAAGAAGCTTTGGGAACTCATATCCACTGGAGTTCAGCTTATCACCCTCAGTCCCAAGGTCAAGTTGAACGAGTCAATCAAGTGCTTGAAGATACGTTGCGAGCTAGTGTTATATCATTCGGTAAGAAATGGGAAGAATCTCTTCCATATGCCGAGTTCTCTTATAACAACAGCTATCAAGCAAGCTTGAAGATGGCTCCTTTTGAAGTATTGTACGGACGTAAGTGTCGAACCCCTCTGAATTGGTCAGAAACTGGGGAACGACAAGTTATTGGTCCGGACATCATTCAACACGCCGAAGAGCAAGTCCGTATCGTGCGTGAAAATCTCAAGGCGGCTCAAGACCGTCAGAAGAGCAACTATGATCGCAAGCGATGGGGTCTGACTTATCATCCCGGTGATCAAGTTTATCTTCGAGTCACCCCTATGAAGGGCACGCACCGTTTCGGTATCAAGGGCAAGTTAGCTCCACGCTACATTGGTCCCTTTCCCGTGGTTGCTAGACGTGGATTCGTGGCTTACAAATTGCAATTGCCTCCGCAATTCTCGCATATCCACGATGTGTTCCACGTGTCGCAACTTCGTCGATCCTTCAAAGAATCCCCGCATCGAGCTGTGGATCACGAGATGCTCGAGCTTCAAGACGATCTGTCTTATAAGGAGCATCCGATCCGCATCCTCGATCAAACTGAACGTCGGACCCGCCAGAAGACAACCAAGTTCCTGAAAGTGCAGTGGTCAAATCATACTGAAGATGAAGCCACTTGGGAACGCGAGGAAAATCTTCGGGCGGAATACCCCGATCTCTTTGCTTCTACCTCCTAAATTCTCGGGACGAGAATTTCTTTTAGAGGAGGAGAATTTGTAACACCCCTATGTATTAACTACTGTGTCACTTTGCTAAGCATGCCATGTCATCATCATTAGCAATGCATAACCACAGTGGTTAAGCTTACAAGTTCAAAAACTCCCCTGGAAAATTCAAATTCAAACTTCAAGTGCAAAATGAAGTTGTTCCAAAAATTATGGAAAAATGTCCATGTTGTTGCAAATATCCCAAAACAATTGTTTTTGGAGAAAACAACATCACCACCAACTTAGTTTGGGCCATGGCATTTAAAACAGTGCCAAAACAGCACTTAAAAATGCCATATCAATTTTTGGTAAATTCAAAAGTCTTCCAAAATTACCCAAACCAATTTTTGGTGATAGGTAATATTGCAATATCAATTATGAGCCAACTCCCACATTTTTACAAAATGTTTGGAGGCCCAGGCATTTCATTTTCTTTCTGCCTTAGAAATAAAAGAAAAGGCAAAGGAAAAACTTACCTGGCGCCTCCTCTGCCTCGAACTGGCCCGGCCCATCTTCTTCCTCACCTGCCCCGTCGCCGTGTCGGCCGCGCGCTGGCCGCCGCGCGCGCGTCGCCGCTCCGGCCGCCACCTGCCGCTACAGGGCGCCGGAGGGGATAAGGGCAAGCCCCAGCGCCTCTCCCCTCCGCCCTCATCCATTCCCCCCCTCGCCTGGCCTCTCCGCCTCCTTCTTCCCCCTCCCAGATCCGTAGCCCGTGCGCCACCGCAGCCATCCGTCGTCGTTCGCGTGGCCACCGGCGTCGAGGGGCACGGCCGTGGTGTCCAGCAGCTGCGCGGTGGTCCACTACTTCGACCCCGACCACGAACCGGAGCCGGGAGCCCCTGCATCGAGCGCAAGCTGCCGCCCCCCTTCCTCTCTGTCTCCGGCCAAGTTCCGGCGACGGCGAGCTCCTGCTGCTACTAAGCTGTCAAGGGCCTACGTGTGAGCCGCGCGGTGAGCCCCTCCTCCCCTTGCTCCTCCTCGTTGCTCCCCTAGCGCTCTATAGCAGCCGCGCCGCTCGAGCCCGCACGCAACGCCGCGGACCTCGTCGCCGACGAGGTTCCGGTGACCAAAGGGTCACGGGCGCTTGTCCTACAGCCTCTCCTCGTCGAGTAGATCAACCCTACGCCACTAGCTCAAGCTAACACCCACGGCATCGCCATTTCCGTCGCACACCCGAACGCACCTTCGCCGTAGCTCGTCGCCGGCCTCGATTCCGGCCAAGTCCGGCGCAACCACCACCACTACTAGACGCGGCGTTGAACGCTCGTTCCAACGCGCCCAAGCGCGCTCGAAAAGACCCCCTGTGGGGCATTTCCGGCGAGGCCCGAGCGCCTCCGCCGTGTTTTGGCGTCGCCGGCGGCGAAACGTCGGCCACCGTCGCCGTGGCTGACCTGGGGCCACCCCCCAGGGTCACTGCCCGTGGGCCCCAGGGCCCCGTTGACTGGGTTGACCAGTCAACGGGCTGACTGGGCAGCCCTGTGCCGCTGACACGCGGGCCCCACCGCCCTTTAATTTAACTAAACCGTTTTAGAAATAAAAATATATTAATTAAGTTAATTAGTCACTGACAGGTGGGGTCCAGTAGCTAAATAGGATTAGATTAAATTAAAACAAACTCTGTTTAATAGCAGAGGATGACAGGTGGGACCCACTGGTCAGGTTTGACCTGACCAGTGCGCTGTTGACTGCTGATGCAGTGCTGACGTCATGCTGATGCAATTATTCTTTTCTGTTATTTAAAGTAATTCCAGAAATTCAAATAACTTTGAAAAATCATATCTTTTAATCCGTAACTCCGATGAAAATAATTTATATATGAAAACTGATCAGAATTTCGATACGAATCTAGATACGCCCTCCGTATTCCCATCAGATGCCCCCAGCTAGTTGAACATGGAACTTTTGACCTGTTTTCGATAAATGAATAGTGTTCAACTTTAATAAAATAAATCCAAACAATTTCTTAAAAATAACTAATATGACCTAGACATGTTTTTAGGCAACCCTACACCGCACCCCAGTTGCCACTTGACTCTGACGCCACTAACCTGCAACCGTCCCCCTCCGGTAATCTGTCCGACACAGGTCCGGAACCGGGAATACTTTCCCGGGTGGGTTCCCCTTCTTCGTTATCGGTAGCACTGCGTTAGATCGTCATGCTTTGTGATTAGTTTCGTTACTGTGTATTTATATTGTTTCCTCTCCCCCTTTCTTCCCGGTAGACCCCGAGACCGCTGACGGTGCCCTGGTGATCGACTACTGCACCGCCGTTGTTCCTTTTCATTTGCCAAGCAACCAGGCAAGCAACCCCTCCTTGAGCATTTCCGATATCGCCTATATCTATTCTCCCTTATTCTTGCATTAGAATTGCTGCTACTGCTACTGCTCCTATTACTGTTGCATAGCCTGTTTTTGCTAAATTGTTGATACCTGCATTTAATCATAAACTGCTTAGTGTAGGTTGGGTAGCACTGCTATGGACCCACACTCTCGTAGTTGCCTCGCATAGTACCCTTGTCTCGATCAACTGATCGAGCCCCCTTCCCCTGACCTTCTTCACAGCACCGCACACCCCCTCCTAATATGCTCGACTCCGCAGAGTTAACATCGGGTGACGAGGGTGATACCTCCGAACTCACTTCTGATGTTGTCCCTGTTTAGCTAACTCGTTGTGGGTTACCGAGGGTGATTCCTCTTCCCACTTCCGACTTAGCTTTTGTCGTGCATCCGCTATGGTGAATTCCGCCGAGGGTGATTCCTCCGGTACCACCTTATCGGGACTTGTCGTCTAGGAATCCTACGAGGGTGATTCCTCGGATTCCTCATCGGCATTGAAACCACACGGATGCCCTGTTTCACCACACAGTGTTTAAAGACGTATCGATCCCCGAGGCCGGACGTCGCCAGGAACAAAGGCGTGCGGCCAGAGGTATCGTGCGTCTGATGACACTTTGAAGTTACTGCTACACATGTTGGATGGAGGCGGGTTGACCCAGAGGGGTACCCGCGAGTGCCCTTGAGGCGTGAGCTGTGGAGTCGGGTGACCAGTGAGGGTACCCGCGAGATAACTACGAGGCGTGGCCGGTCTTTTCCAGTCCTTGTCACAAGTCCTCGAGACGGGACGACGGGGCCAACAGTATCGTAGGCTCTGCTCGTTGCCGCGCGCTCCCAAAACACTAAACGATTTGGATATTTGATCCGAGAGGCCTCCGGGCCGATAGCACTAACCACCACGTGGGTGTGAGTGGGTGCTCTGCGTCGTATACATCAGCCGGAGTCGTCACGACGTCAGCGATTGAGCGGTCCGTTCGGATTGGACTTAGGATGCAACTGCGCTTGTATAAGGGGTTGCTAGGTCTGCTACCGAACGGCCTCGCAACGTGCGGAGTGTCCGGGGCGATGGCTCAGACCCCTGGGGGCATAGGTTTAGTCCGGCGTGCTCGATCCTCTCTGGCGGTATCCGGTCGGGTTGCGTCGTATTGTTTAGCCGAGGGCGGGCACGACCTGATGGTGTGTCCGGCCGGAGTTAAGCGAGCGTGGTGGGTAACTTGGTGCACCCCTGCAGGGAAGAAACAATCTATCGATAGCCTGTCCTACGGTAACGGACACTCGGAGTTGTATCCACTTCGGTACAACTAGAACTGGTGACTTGAGATATGTGATATGAGGTTGATGTTGCTGCAAACACTATACATTATTATGATGAAACTATTCTGTTTCCCTTCTCATTGCTGCAAGACTCTGAAGATGCTAGTCTTCGTTAGGACTAGGCTTTTTCCCCTCTCTACTCTGGCTTTCTGCAGTCTAGTCCACCCACATAAAGCCTCCTTTGAAAATAATGCATTGCTAGTATAGATCTGATGTAAGTCTTGCTGAGTACTTTGGATGAGTACTCACGGTTGCTTTGCTTCCTCTTTTGTCCTACCCGCATGATAAACCAGACGACGGAGCCATGGTGCCCGCAGCCTCCGTTGACGACTACTACTACCAGCCCGAGGCTGGCTACTACTACTACCCGGCCGGCGAGTACTACTGCGAGGAGCCGGCGGACGACGACCAGGAGTAGGATCGGAGGTCCCAGGCAGGAGGCCTGCGCCTTTTCGATCGTAGCTTTTATTTTGCCCCGCCTTTGTAAAAGGCCTATCTTCTTCTGCTGTGTTGTATCTGTACCCAGATACCTAACGCTTCCGCTGACTTGTGTATGACATCATGTTATGTATTCGAGCCCTCGAGGCCCCTGGCTTGTAATATATGACTTGTATGTATTTATTTATGTTTTAGAGTTGTGCTGTGATTCCTTCACGTGAGTCCTTAGGCTTGATCGTGTGCATTGCGTGTATGATTAGTGCACGGTCGGGCCGGGGTCGTCACAAATATCACCCAAAAGTGGCATGGAGCAAGCAGAAATTATAGATACATTTTGGACGTATCAGGGCCTGTTCCGGAGCTCCACCGGAGGGGGGATCTACCACGGAGTGCTTCTACATCATCATCATCGCCTCACCATGAGTTGTGAGTAGTTTACCACAGACCTTCGGGTCCATAGCTAGTATCTAGATGGCTTCTTCTCTCTCTTTGGATCTCAATACAAAGTTCTCCTCGGTCTTCGAGGAGATCTATTCGATGTAATCTCTTTTTGCGGTGTGTTTGTCGAGATCCGATGAATTGTTGGTTTATGATCAAGATTATCTATGAGAAATATTTGGTTCTTGTTTGAACTCTTTATGTATATAATATCCTTGCAAGTCTCTTCGAATTATTGGTTTGGTTGGCCTACTAGATCTATAGTTCTTGCAATGGGAGAAGTGTTTGGCTTTGGGTTCAATCTTGCGATGTCCTTTCCCAGTGACAGTAGGGGCAGCAAGGCACGTATTGTATTGTTGCCATCGAGGATAAAAAGATGGGGTTTATATCACTAAGTTTGAGTTTGTCCCTCTACATCATGTCATCTTGCTTAAGGCGTTACTCTGTTCTTATGATCTCAATACACTAGATGCATGCTGGATAGCGGTCGATGTGTGGAGTAATAGTAGTAGATGCAGAATCGTTTCGGTCTACTTGTCTCGAATGTGATGCCTATATATAATGATCATGCCTAGATAGTCTCATAATTATTCACTTTTCTATCAATTGCTAGACGTAATTTGTTTACCCGCCGTAGAATATAGCAATCATGAGAGAAGCCACTAGAGAACACTATGCCCCCCCGGGTCTATTCTCAACATATCAATCTACAGTCTACTTTACTTTTCCGCTTTTACTTTCAGTTCTTATAATAAAAAATACCAAAAATATCAAACTATCATCTCTATTAGATCTCACTTTCGTAAGTGACCGTAAAGGGATTGACAACCCCTTATCACGTTGGCTGTGAAGTTCTTATTTGTTTGTGCAGGTGCGAGGGACTTGCGCGTGGTCTCCTACTGGATTGATACCTTGGTTCTCAAAAACCGAGGGAAATACTTACGCTACTGTGCTGCATCACCCTTTCCTCTTCGAGGGAATACAACACAAGCTCGAGAAGTAGCAATGCCCTCTTGCTTGCATGGGTTGAACGACACTGCATGGTGTTTGGTTGTCTGCATGTTAGTGGACAAACCCAAGGCATGATGTTTGGTTGTATGCAACGCTTGGTGTGTGGTAACCTCTTTGGCTAGTTGGTGAGGTTACCAGCACACTTCGGCACAACCATGTACCGCGCATCATAAGCAGAGAAGAGTATAAAGGGATGATCAAGTACTTAACAGCATAGTTCACATAAGCAGTACCACACTTCATAACAATTCAACGCATAAACCATAAACAGTTTAAAGCTAACACAATTGTACTTAGAAAGGAGGTGCCCCGACCCTAGTCCTTGGTGGTGAAGGCTTCGTCGTGCTTCTCACACTTGTTGACGACCTCAATGCCATCGTCGTCGAAGATGATGACCTTGAGGGTGTCGGGAGTGAGGAGCTTGAATGTCACCATATAGCCGATCTTGATCTAATGAACGGCTGCGTAGGTGGCCCAATCCTGATCCAGGTAAGAAAGATGGTCCATCTAGCCTGGACAAAATATTAGATAGGCCCTGCCAGATCCATGGCACCCCAGATAAACCTGCAAACCATACCAACCATAATTGTTGGGTCTTCAAGTAGGCCGGCAAGCTCAACGCCGAACACAAGGGAAAGGGACCTCAGAGCGAAGACGAGGATGAACCTCACCAGCGGAACATAGGGGGATAGAAGAAATTTCCACTGGAGATCAAAACAGTGAACATGATCTATGCCACTCATATCCCAAAGACGGAGCGCAAGCGCGCACTCCGAGATGTCTATGCCGTCGAGCCTGTTGCACCCAAATTCAACCCATGGTCGGCTGTCCGATCACTTTTTATCGCAGGGATCATCCGACTAGTATTCGTCATGGGGGTTCGGCTGCCCTAGTGCTCGACCCAATAATCAATGAATACCATCTCACTCGAGTCCTTATGGACGGCGGCAGCAGTCTCAATCTGATATATCAGGACACTGTCCGCAAGATGGGGATAGACCCGTCAAGAATCAAGCCAAGTAGCACGACCTTTAAAGGAGTGATACCAGGCGTAGAAGCCCACTGCACGAGCTCTTTAACATTAGAGGTCGTATTCGGCTCCCCCGATAACTTTTGAAGCGAAAAGCTAATCTTCGACATAGCTCCATTCCGAAGTGGCTACCATGCACTACTCGGAAGAACGGCCTTCGCTTGCTTTAATGTAGTGCCGCATTATTCTTATTTAAAGCTCAAAATGCCTGGACCACGTGGCGCCATCACGGTCAATGGAAATATGGAGCGCTCTCTCCGTACGGAGGAGGACACTGCGGCCTTAGCAGCTGAAGTTCAAAACGGCCTATTCAAGCTAGATAGCCTATCGGTCATTAAGACCGCGGACACAGCTAAATGTGTCCGGCATACGCCTCTGTGCGGCAGCTCAGATGAACCTGAGCTAGATTAGCAGTTACGCTCCCACCGACTGCCCCATAAGGTGGTAGCATACGTGCCTCGTGCACACAATTATGCCCTTAAAATTCCTTGGGCGGCGCTGGGGGCACACTTCAGACAAATAGTCCATAGTTCGGCTCGACCCTATTCGGACTTTAAAATTATCCTTCAAGATTCATTAAACGAACCGGTTCTGTTTACGGCCACACTAGACTTCTTTTATTTTCCATGTTTTTTCTTTCTTTTTTACAGACGGCCATCACATACTCCCCACTGCAAGGAAACATTACAAAGGAGAAAACGGCGCAGACGTGCAGCAGGGACCCGCGCTAAGGTTTCTTTTTAGATTAAGACCATGTGTAAACCTTTTTTTCTATTTTCTGTTTTATACCTTTCTGGCATCTAAAATGTCCAAGGAAGTTATCGACATTATCTGTAAACATACAGCTCGCCGTACTATAACGGGATATTATAGAAACAACTTGGTCTATACTATATTTAGAGTTCTATTCTCTCACCACCAGTGTTCTCTCCCCACGTCAGATTGCCACATGTGCCTTGACAACAGGGTCCATTACCAGGGGTTGTATCCAGCCCGGTATATGTCGAAAAGCCCAAACACCTATAGGGAGTGTTCGGCGTCCTGGATATTTGCTTTATATGCATTAGTTCCGAATCATGTCTTGGGTCAATAGTTGGGTTGCCCGGCTCCTGTGCTTACCCCTACGTTCCCGATTGTTCGGCTAGGGTGTAAAGGGAGAACTACTGCGATTCTCCTTCTGGCTCGTCCGGTCAAGTACCTCAGTAGAGAAAGCCAAAAACTGATTGTCATGATATGCGAGAACCTGGTCCGCGATCCGGTGACTAAGTGTTATACTACGATAGATGGAGATCTACCCCGTGTTATACGTAGGGTTGGTTTTTTCCCAGCCGAGTACAAATGGATACCTTATATACGCACCAGGGGCTAGTACCTAGCCCCACTTGTCAAACTCCTATGGCTAAGTGAAAGCAATAACGCCGCATAGTCTGATTGCCTGGTTCGCTCCGCATACACCTCCTACACGGACCAAGGCATTGGATAAAGAGTGTCTATGCATATGACCAAACAGCCTAGTACTATTTACACGGGGGCAGAAGCCGACGACTGGAAACTTTCAGAGTTAAATAAACGGCCGCACAGGAGGTAAAAGTTGCTCACATTATAATAGCATAAAAGTTATATACATCGGTTCATAAGCTCAAATCTTTACAACCGGATACAATTACTCAAAGATAATATCTTTTGAGCACTGGCCTTCTATAAGGCGGGCTCCTTCTATGACATCCTCTAAGTATCTCTCCGGCTTACGGTGCTCCTTGCCTTCGGGCGGGCCAGCAGTAGCTATATCTTGCGCCTTCATCTTCGCCCACTGCACTTTTACACGGGCGAAGGCCATCCGAGCACCCTCTCTGCAGGCAGGACGCTTCAACACCTGGACCCGCGGACTCGCTTCGAAAAGCCGCTTCACCAATCCGAAGTAACTACTTGGGACTGGCTCAGCGGGCCATAGCCGGACTATCAAGTCCTTCATGGCCGAACCCGCCATATTGTGTAGCTCGACCAGCTGCTTTATCTGGTCGTTGAAGGGCACCGGATGTTTTAACGCATAGAACAGCAACCAGAACATCTTCTCCGTGTCGTTCCCCTCCTGAGCTTGGAAGTATTGGGCGGCGTCAGCACTGATCCTCGAAAGATCAGCAAACACGCCTGGAGAACTCCATAACCGTGTCAGCCCAAGGTACTTCCGCCCTCCGAAGATGCTTTGTAAGAGAAAAGTCTTACCAGATGCTATCTCACGCGCCTGCTTGATTTCTTCACACGCGCTGCACGACTCGCTTCGCGCATCCTGGGCGGCCTTAACTGCTGCAGTAAGCTCGGATTCTTGTTCCGAGGCCTTCAACTCCAACGCCTCGCAGTTGCGAATAGCATCTTAGGGTTCGCCCTCGACTTCGGACACCCGAGCCACCTGCTGTTGGCACGCGGCCTTTTCGGCCTCTAGATCGACAACCGCTTTGTCAGTGATTGCCCTGGTCGCCTCGGCCTCCTTCTTGGTCTTCGCGAGTTCGCCCTTGAGGGCCTCGAGCTCAGTGGCGCCAACTGTTTAATACAGAATATCACAAAGATTTTATACTCATACTCAATTAATTAGTCTTCTTGACATCTCAATTTTTAAAATCCGCATACCTTGCATTTCATCTAAACGCTGGTTGACGCGGTCGAGGTCCGCGTTGGCCAACAAAAGTTTCCGATTTAGTTCGGCAACTTCTGCATCTCGTGAAGTTGCCACAACTAGTGAAGCCTGTTCAAATACAAAAGCATACAGTTCAGCTCTATAATATGCTATACTATGGATACTTCCTCCGATTCTGTTCAGAATCACACAAAGCATCAGGGGCTACTAGCTATATATGTGCATATAAAACAAATAAAGTTCCATAAAGAACATTACATTGCTTACCTCAAAGCATGTTAGCAGGATGTTGAAGGCTTCATTCAGTCCGCCTTTGACGGACTGAATCTTCTTCATCACCGCACCCATCATGGTGCGGTGCTCCTCCACGACGGAAGCACTCTGTAGTGCTCCCTCCAGAGGGTCTGGCACCTCCGAATTGACCCCGGGCGCCGTCGTACCCTCCCCCACCTTGGGGGTTTGGTCTTCGGACTACGGAGCTGCGCTAGGCTCCGTATCAGTATTCGACGGGGCCTTGGATTGTTTGCCCCCCCCCGTCTTTGGTTTCCATTGGGATTGTTTCCCCATGGTCAGCGGCAGTCGAGGTGTTACCCTCGGTCGCCCTATCACTTACCCCGCCCCCATCTCCTTGAGCAGAAGACGCACGCTGGGAGGACACTTCGGCGTCCCCGCGGGCCACGGGCGATGGAGCTCGGACCAGCGGGTCACTCTCCATCTCTCCAGACGGTAAAGAGTTCCCCTCTGATAAGGAGGCGTCAGGGTGTGCTTGGGGAGGGTTGTAGGTCAGCAGGTGACAAATACTTAAAGGGCAATAGTATGATGAATAAACAGAGTGCGGTAATTGACATATCCGAACAACTTATGTTTCGGTCAGGGGCTTCTCCCTAGGCTTCACCACAAAGCTATGTTAAGACGATGAGTCCGAACGAACGGGGAGGTTCAACCTCCTCCGGGGTGCGGCCTTGCTTGCATCAGTAGCGGCCGCCCTCTTCTTCCCCTGCCTTGCACAGGGGACTCTTCTTCGTCATCATCCTCCTCCTCTTCGATGGAGAGGATGTTGATCTTCTCGAACTTCGCGTCCGCAGGGCGGGGGCTGCTCTCGGTCTCCTTGCTCTTATTCTTGGACTTCTTGTCCGGCGCCTTGTACGGTGCCGGGACCAGCATCGCCGTCAGTTGAGGCATCTCTGGGTTTTCTGGCAAAGGCGCCGGACACTTAATCCGGATTGCCTTCTTCGTCCAGCCATGTATATTACGCAAAAAATCCAATTCCTATTATTATTAAAATAAGAAGAGGACATATGTTCGGCATAATTTTTTGATTACCTCTTGTGCGGTAAACGTAGTGCTGTAGCATGCGTCCTCTGTTTCCTTTGGCCACTTCTTCTGGCTCTTGAAGAGATGCTTCCAGATCTCTTCGTGCCTGAAGCTGAAGAGATGCTTCAGGGGCTGGTCTCCAGCCGGATCGAACTCCCAGGTGTTGGCAGGGAAGAACGAGTCGGGCCAGCATTACGTGAACCATGGTTGTGAGTTGGTAGCCCTTGGAGAGCAGGCCGGAGACACGACCTTGGAGTGCCGTCACCTCAGTCTGAGACCCCCAGTTCGGACCCTTATCTGTCCAAGTGGTTAGCCTCTCCGGGGGTACAGATCTAAAGGCAGGCGCCGCCTCCCATTTGGAGTTGCGGGGCTCTGTGATGTAGAACCACTCCTGCTGCTAAACCTTGTTTGTCTCCACGAACGACCCCTTTGGCCAGGTTGTATTCGGGAGCTTTCTTATCACAGCGCCCCTGCACTCCGCGTGTTGCCCGTCCACCACCTTCGGCTTCACGTTGAAGGTCTTGAGCCATAGGCTGAAGTGTGGGGGAACGCGGAGGAAAGCTTCACACACCACTATGAAAGCGGAGATGTGAATAATCGAATTCGGGGCTAGATCATGGAAATCTAGCCCATAGAAAAATAGCAAACCCCATACAAAGGGGTGAAAAGGAAATCCTAGCCCCCTAACGAACTGCGAGAGGAACACAACTCTCTCACCCGCCTCTGGGACGGGAACCACCTGGTCATTCGCGGGGACTCGGTGCGCAATGTTGGCAGCGAGATAGCCCGCACTCCGGAGATCCTCCACGGCTTTCTCAGTAAACATGGAGGCCTCCCACTTGCCCTTGGCGCCGGATGCTACCTCTCGAGCTTGCTTTGTATTCCCTCGAAGAGGAAAGGGAGATGCAGCACAGTAGCGTAAGTATTTCCCTCAGTTTTTTAGAACCAAGGTATCAAACCAGTAGGAGACCACGCGTGAGTCCCTCGCACCTGCACAAACAAATAAGAACTTCGCAGCCAACGCGATAAGGGGTTGTCAATCCCTTTACGGTCACTTACGAGAGTGAGATCTGATAGAGATGATAAGATAATATTTTTGTATTTTTGGGTTTAATAAAACAGCAAATAAAAGCGGTAAATTAAAGTAGATGTAGATTGATATGTTGAGAATAGACTCGGGGGCCATAGTATTCTCTAGTGGCTTCTCTCATGATAGCGATATTCTACGGTGGGTAAACAAATTACTGTCGAGCAATTGATAGAAAAGCGAATAATTATGACACTATCTAGGCATGATCATTGTATATAGGCATCACGTCCGAGACAAGTAGACCGAAACGATTCTGCATCTACTACTATTACTCCACACATCGACCGCTATCCAGCATGCATCTAGTGTATTGAGTTCATACGAACAGAGTAACACCTTAAGCAAGATGACATGATGTAGAGGGATAAATCAAGAAATATGATGAAAACTCCATCTTTTTATCCTCGATGGCAACAATACAATACGTTCCTTGATGCCCCTACTGTCACTGGGAAAGGACACCGCAAGATTGAACCCAAAGCCAAAAACTTCTCCCATTGCAAGAACTATAGATCTAGTAGGCCAAACCAAACCAATAATTCGAAGAGACTTGCTAGGATATTATGAGCACACATAAAAAGTTCAGAGAAGAACCAAATATCTTTCATAGATAACCTTGATCATAAACTCACAATTCATCGGATCTCGACAAACACATCGCAAAATGAGATTACATCGAATAGATCTCCTCGAAGACCGAGGAGAACTTTTTATTGAGATCCAGAGAGTGAAAAGAAGCCATCTAGATACTAGCTATGGACCCAAAGGTCTGTGGTAAACTACTCACAACTCATGGTGAGGGCGATGATGATGATGATGATGAAGGCCTCTGTGGTGGATCCCCCTCCGGTGGAGCTCCGGAACAGGCTCCAAGATGGGATCTCCACGGGAACAGAAGCTACGACGGTGGAAATAGGGTTTTCTCTCTGCCTATGGAGTTTCTGGGGTACGTGGATATATATAGGAAGAAGGAGGGCACCGGGGGCCACACGAGGGGGCCTCGAGGCAGGGGCGCGCTCTGGGAAGGGGGCGCCCCCCCCCCCACCCTTGAGGGCAGCCCCTCTGTCCCCTGACTTGGTCCTGACGTTTCCCGTGCGTGATTTTCTCCAAAAATATCTCTCGCGAAGGTTTCATTCCGTTTGTACTCCGTTTGATATTCCTTTTCTGCAAAACCCTGAAATAGGCAAAAAAAACAGCAATCTGGACTGGGCCTTTGGGTTAGTAGGGTAGTTCCAAAAATGATATAAAAGTGAATAATAAAGCCCATTAAACATCCAAGACTTCATAAATAATAGCATGGAACAATCAAAAATTATAGATACGTTGGAGACATATCAAGCATCCCCAAGCTTAATTCCTGCTCGTCCTTGAGTAGGTAAATGATAAAGAAAGAATTTTTGATGCGGAATGCTAACCAATATAGTTTTTCAATGTAATTCACTTAATTGTGGCATGAATGTTCAGATCTGGAAGATTCAAGATAAAAGTCTATATTGACATAAGAAATAACAATACTTCAAGCAATACTAACAAAGCAATCATGTCTTCTCAAAATACTATGGCTAAAGAAAGTTCTCCCTACAAAATCATATAGTGTTGGCTATGCTCCCTTATTATCACACAAAAATATTCATATCATGCACAACCCCTATTTCAGCCAAGCATTTGTTTTCATACTCTATCTTTTCAAACCTTTCAACTTTCACGCAATACATGAGCGTGAGCCATGGATATAGCACTATGGGTGGAATAGAGGTGGTTGTGGAGAAGACAAAAGGAGGGAGATAGTCTCACATCGACTAGGCGTATCAACGGGCTATGGAGATGCCCATCAATCGATATCAATGTGAGTGAGTAGGGATTTCCATGCAACGGATGCACTAGAGCTAAATATGAATGAAAGCTCAACAAAAGAAACTAGTGGGTGTGCATCCAACTTGCTTGCTCACGAAGACCTAGGGCATTTGAGGAAGCCCATCGTTGGAATATACAAGCCAAGTTCTATAATGAAAATTCCCACTAGTATATGAAAGTGACTAAACATGAGACTCTCTACAGTAAAGAACATGGTGCTACTTTGAAGCACAAGTGTGGAAAAAGATAGTAGCAATTGTCCCCTTTTATTTTTCTTTTTTTCTTTTTTTGGGCCTTTCATTTTTTCTTTGGCCTTTTTTTTGCGGAGGGGCTGTATAGATTCAGCCTTTCCTCCCATGGGACAATGCTCTAATAATGATGATCATCACACTTTCATTACAACACGAAATTACAACTCGATACTACAACAACAAAGTATGACTCTATATGAATGCCTCCGGCGGTGTACCGGTATGTGCAATGAAACAAGAGTGACATGTATGAAAAGTTATGCATGGTGGCTTTGCCACAAATACGATGTCAACTACAAGATCATGCAAGGCAACATGACAATATGATGCTTGTCATAAACGGAACGGTGGAAAGTTGCATGGCATTATATCTCGGAATGGCTATGGAAATGCCATGATAGGTAGGTATGGTGGCTGTTTTGAGGAAGGTTATATAGTGGGTTTATGGTACCGGCGAAAGTTGCGCGGTACAAGAGAGGCTAGCAATGGCGGAAGGGTGAGAGTGCGTATAATCCATGGACTCAACATTAGTCATAAGAACTCATATTCTTATTGCAAAAATTTACGAGTCATCAAAAGAAAGGAATCAACGCATGCTCCTAGGGGGAGGTTGGTGGGAGTTAACCATCGCGCGCCCCGACCTCCACACAAAGGTTGGCACTCTTCTAATACCTCATGCTCTAACTTCGTCACATAGCGGTTCACCATACATGCATGATACGGGAATCACTAACCTTAACAAAAGAATTTCTCAATTTCATAATAACTCCACTAGCATGACTCTAATATCACTATCCTTATGTCTCAAAACAATTATCAAGCATCCAACATCTCATTCTATTCAATGCACTTGGTGTGAATTTTTTTACTACATTGACACTGGATGTTTATCATGTGAAGACTAGTTTCTTTAGCCTAAACACTTTACCATGCTGTTTTGATAGACTCTCAAATAGATATAAGTGAAGCATGAGAGTTCAAAAATTTCTACAAAATATTACCACCACCATGCTCTAAAAGATATAAGTGAAGCACTAGAGCAAAAACTATTCAACTCAAAAGATATAAGTGAAGCACATAGAGTGTTCTAATAATTTCTAGGCCATATTTAATTCTCTCAAATAGGTGTGTCCAGCAAGGATGATTGTGGGAAACTAACAAGAAAGACTCAAATTATACTAGACACTCCAAGCAAAACACATAGCATGTTGCGAATAAAAATATAGCTCCAAGTATGGTTACCGATGGATGAAGACGAAAGAGGGGATGCCTTCCCGGGGCATCCCCAAGCTTAGGCTTTTGATTATCTTGAATTTACTTGGGTTCCTTGGGCATCCCCAATCTTAGGCCTTTGCTACTCCTTGTTCCATAGTCCATCAAAGCAATACTCAAAACTTGAAAACTTCACAACATAAAACTTAGACACAAATTCTCATGAGCTCCGTTAGTATGAGAAAGCAAACCACTACTCAAAGGTACAGCAATGAATTCATTCTTTGTTTATATTGGTGTTAAACCTACTGTACTCCAAGTTCTCTATGGTTCATATCCTCCAATATAACTCATAGATGTATCGGAATAAGCAAACAACACACGAAAACAGAATATGTCAATGACAGAACAGTCTGTAGTAATCTGCAGGGTTCGACTACTTCTGGAACTCTAAAAAATTCAAACTAAATTGTTAAATTTGAGAAATTTGTCTACCAATCAGAATCAAAAAGAATCAACTAAAATTCACGCTCCAGTAAAATCCCACGACTACTTTAGCGAGCGCTAACGATTGTGTTTTTCACAGCAAGATCATGTAAACTTCACACAAGTCTTACCAAAGGTTCTACTTGGCACAAACACTAAACAAAACATGAAACCACATCTAATAAGAGGCTAGCTGAAATATTTATTCTCTAACAGCAACAAAAGCAAAAAAAACATAAAATTGGGTTGCCTCCCAACAAGCGCTATCGTTTTACGCCCCTAGCTAGGCACGATACAAGATAGATCTAGGTATTGCCATCTTTGGAAGGCAGTCCAGAAGTGGCTCTCATGATAGATTCATATGGTAATTTGATTTTCTTTCTAGGAAAGTGTTCCATGCCTTTCCTTAATGGAAATTGGAATCTAATATTTCCTTCCTTCATATCAATAATTGCACCAATCGTTCTAAGGAAAGGTCTACCAAGAATAATATGACATGAAGGATTGCAATCTATATCAAGAACAATAAAATCTACGGGCACATAATTCCTATTCGCAACAATAAGAACATCATTAATTCTTCCCATTGGTTTCTTAATAGTGGAATCCGCAAGATGCAAATTTAAAGAACAATCATCAAGCTCATGGAACCCTAGCAAATCACACAAAGGTTTTGGGATACTGGAGACACTTGCACCCAAATTACACAAAGCATAGCATTCATGATGTTTTATTTTTATTTTTATAGTAGGTTCCCAGTCATCATAAAGCTTTCTAGGTATAGAAACTTCCAACTCAAGTTTTTCTTCATAATATTGCATCAAAGCATCAAATATGTGTTTAATGAAAGCTTTATTTTGACTATTAGCATGCGAAGAATTTAGCACGGATTGCAACAAGGAGATACAATCAATCAAAGAGCAATTATCATAATTGAATCCCTTGAAATCCAAGTAGTGGGTTCATCACTATGCAAAGTTTTAATCTCTTCACTCCCTATTTTAGCAATTTTAGCATCAAGATCTAAAAACTCCGAATCATTGGGACACCTTAAAGATTAATACTAGAAAACAAGGATCTAATAGGGGACACATCAATAAATTTCAGATATTCATCTTTATTTTCATGCTCTTCCGGTTTAGCAGCCATCTTATTAATCAAGGTGGACTGTTTATCCAAAATTTGGGCAATTAAGTTCTCAAGATGAGCGAACTGAGATTTCAAGCCATAAAATTCCTTAGACATATCATCAAGGTCTTTATTCATATACTCCATAAACTTTTTCTGTTCTTTAAGCTCACTTCTGAAGAAGTCATTATGTTTAAATTGTATAGTCATAAAATGTCTAACATTGTTTTCAACTTCCTCCAGCCTCTTGAGGTGAGGGTCAACACTAGAAGGGAGAGCCATAGTAACAAGCAAGCAATACAACACACACAAGCAAACAAGAAGCAAGCGAATGATAAACACACGGCGGAAGAAGGGCAAATAAAACGGCAAGGGTGAAGTGGGGGAGAGGAAAACGAGAGGCAAATAAATTTAATGCGAAGGATAAGGGTTTGTGATAGGTACTTGGTATATGACTTTGGCGTAAGCCTCCCCGGCAACGGCGCCAGAAATTCTTCTTGCTACCTCTTGAGCTCGCGTTGTATTCCCTCAAAGAGGAAAGGGAGATGCAACACAGTAGCGTATGTATTTCCCTCAGTTTTTGAGAACCAAGGTATCAATCCAGTAGGAGACCACGCGTGAGTCCCTCGCACCTGCACAAACAAATAAGAACTTCGCAGCCAATGCGATAAGGGGTTGTCAATCCCTTTACGGTCACTTACGAGAGTGAGATCTGATTGAGATGATAAGATAATATTTTTGGAATTTTTGGGTTTAATAAAACCGCAAATAAAAGCGGTAAAGTAAAGTAGATGTAGATTGATATGTTGAGAATAGACGCGGGGGCCATAGTTTTCTCTAGTGGCTTCTCTCATGATAGCGATATTCTACGACAGGTAAACAAATTAATGTCGAGCAATTGATAGAAAAGTGAATAATTATGAGACTGTCTAGGCATGATCATTGTATATACGCATCACGTCCGAGACAAGTAGACCGAAACGATTCTACATCTACTACAATTACTCCACACATCGACCGCTATCCAGCATGCATCTAGTGTATTGAGTTCATACGAACAGAGTAACGCCTTAAGCAAGATGACATGATGTAGAGGGATAAACTCAAGCAATATGATGAAAATCTCATCTTTTTATCCTCGATGGCAACAATACAATACGTGCCTTGCTGCCCCTACTATCACTAGGAAAGGACACCGCAAGATTGAACCCAAAGCTAAGCACTTCTCCCATTGCAAGAACTATAGATCTAGTAGGCCAGACCAAACCAATAATTCGAAGAGACTTGTAAGGATATTATGAGCACACATAAAAAGTTCAGATAAGAACCAAATATCTTTCATAGATAACCTTGATCATACACTCACAATTTATCGGATCTCGACAAACACACCGCAAAGAGAGATTACATCGAATAGATCTCCTCGAAGACCGAGGAGAACTTTGTATTGAGATCCAGAGAGAGAGAAGAAGCGATCTAGGTACTAGCTATGGACCCGAAGGTCTGTGGTAAACTACTCACAACTCATGGTGAGGGCGATGATGATGATGATGATGAAGGCCTCTCTGGTGGATCCCCCTCTGGTGGAGCTCCGAAACAGGCTCCAAGATGGGATCTCCATGGGAACAGAAGCTACGGCGGTGGAATTAGGGTTTTCTCTCTGCGTATGGAGTTTCTGGGCGCCCCCACCCTCGAGGGCAGCCCCTCTGTCCCCTGACTTGGTCCTGACGTTTCTCGTGCGTGATTTTCTCCAAAAATATCTCTCTCGAAGGTTTCATTCCGTTTGGACTCCGTTTGATATTCCTTTTCTGCAAAACCCTGAAGTAGGCAAAAAACAGCAATCTGGACTGGGCCTTTGGGTTAGTAGGTTAGTCCCAAAAATGATATAAAAGTGAATGACAAAGCCCATTAAACATCCAAGACTTCATAAATAACAGCATGGAATTATCAAAAATTACGGATATGTTGGAGACGTATCACTGGATCATGCCATTGCTAGGGAAGGAAGTGGAGATTGAGGAACGGAGAACTGCGGGCGCAAGAGATGAGGATGATGGGGCTAGGAAGATTGGAGAGCTCGATCTTGAGGAAAGCGTGGGGTTGAGGGAATGGATTGATGTCCTTTTATAACGCTGCGAATACAAAACGTATCCCCACTTTAGCCGCAAACCTCGCCGGCTCCCAAAGCGGTCGTGCATAATGCGCGGTTTGGATGCTCACGTCACATTGATAAGGATTCCCTAATAAGCGGGCACGATCTCTGCATTGATAGGACGTGCCAAGGGGGGTTATGCCTCGAAATGCGAAACTAGGACCAAATAAAATGGTTTGGTATATTAGTGGGATCGACGCGACGCTTCACCAAAAAGTTGTCAGTAAAGACACACTATTCATTTTCTTTTAATGTCTTGCCTTCGAGGCTAAGGGTTGTACTAAGCATGCAGAGCCGAACACAATACACTTTTTGCAGAAGATATATTTGGAAGAAGGAACCCGCCTTGCAATGCCGAAGATAATACGGAAGCCGGACTCATTGTCATCAAAGACAGGTTCAGGGGCTACTGAGGGAGTCCTGGAGAGAGGGGTCCACATGTGGTCGGCTAACTCGTGATGGGCCGGACTGGTGGGCCGTGAAGATTATTGATGAAGATCGTCTCTTGTATCCGGATAGGACTCATGTATACGTATAATCGCAGGTTTTAGGTTCGGGTGTAATCTTTCCTTCCTCTGCAAGATGGTTATGTACAAACCCTAGGGACCTCCGGTACATATATAAACTGGAGGGTTTAGTCCGTAGAGGCTAGGTTAGAAGAGAAACAACAGAATCATAGGCAAGACTCCTAGGGTTTAGCCATTACGATCTCGAGGTAGATCAACTCTTGTAATCATATTCATCATGATCAATCTAGCAGGAAGTAGGGTATTACCTCGATCGAGAGGACCTGAACCTGGGTAAACATCGTGTCCCCAGTCTCCTGTTACCATCGATCCTCAGATGCATAGTTTGGGACCCCCTACCCGAGATCCGCCGGTTTTGACACCAACAGTCACCCTGCCGTCCATCAGCTTCCCCGTGACTTTGCAGGAGCAGCCGGTGTTGTTCCTGAGCCTGAACTTTGTCGGCACCGCGACGAAGTGCTTGGTGAAGTCCAGGGGCATGGGGATGCACTCAAACTTTGGTGCAAGGATGACCTTGCAAAAGTGAATTGGGTCATCCACTTCATGGTAGTGGCTGTAGTTGCAGCGCTTGTTGCTGGGGGGCTCCTCCATGCACTCGTCGTCGCCTGCCTTAGGCGTCTTCGGTTCCTCCTCGGCGGTGGGCGGCACCACAACCTCGGGTATTGGATGAACGGGCAGCTTGCCCTTGTTGTCAACGACTGGGAGCACCTTCGTGCCCATCTCATTGCTCTCCTCGACCTGCACACAATTCATGGAGTCAGGCACATCACATAGTTCATGGCGTATTGAAGAGCATGTAGTAAAAACGGCATGGTTGTCACTCTTCCTCCTCTCAATCGCGCCTATATTTACTAACCCTGCCCACCACTACTTACCCACCCCCTCTCTTATCTCACTATCAACCTTCCTCCTCTCCATTGCCATGAGCTCTAGCTCCAGCTCCAACGCCAACCCCTTCCCTTGGGGTATTGGCTGGAGGGCCTTCTTCCTCGGGTAGTCGACTGGTGACCGCACCAAGTTCGAGAACACAATGGAGGTGTGCTCGAACTTCGGCTCCATGCCTGACATGCAGAAGGAATCTGAGGCAGTGCTCATTAGGGCCACTACACCAGAGCTGAAGACGTTGATTCCTGACCCAGCGAAGGGGGCGATGGCAGTAGACATCATTCGCTGGGCCATGAATCAGGCCGTCCCCGACGACGCTAAATAGAGGAAGAAGTGGTCCAAGGACAAGAACTACTGGGCTCCTAATCACCGTGGTGCCGCAGTGTACTGGGAGACGGGAATCGTGCCGCCGCCGGTCATCGGTGGGGAGCTTAAGGAGGTGGAAGAACAGGTGAAGATGCCAGTGACGGCGCCGGAGCCACGCTGTCGAACGTGGTAGATCGACCTCGAGTCCTCTGACAGCGACGACCACCCGCCGCCCCGCACCGCGATGGACAAGAAGATGAAGGCCAGCCACTCGACCCTCCGCTCCGCATGCCGTGATGGCCGCCGCGGTTAGCCGGTGTCTGTTCTGTACCCCCAATCCCCCTTCTACTCCATCCGCATCTACCTCTATTCCGATCTTGCATGCACTAGTATGAAGTAGTAGTATGAACTAGTATGAAGTTGTCTGAACTAGTATGAACCGCCATGCTTATCTACCTCTATTCCCCATTCCCCTCTCTGGATCGAATCTATCGTCGGATCGAACAGGAAAAAGTAGTGCAGCACGAACAGAGAAGTGCTTACCGCCATTGCCACGTGCCAGGTGATGATCCGCTCGCCGGTGATGGAGTCCGGTGGTCTTCTTGCTCTCCTTCGATCCGTCGCCGCCGGTGTGAGTTGGGAGAGTGGGGCAGAGGGAGCGGTGAGGGGCGGTGAGGCTAATAACTGCCGGTGCTTCGGGAAGCAACGCGGCTTCTCGAGCAGCCACCGCCACCCACGTGCACCGCTCGGGCCTGGCCCTAGAGAAACTGTCGACTCTTGCGTTCCTTGGGAGCTAGGCCCAGGAGTGCTTTAAGGTTCGTGCCATGCGGGCCGAACAGTAAAAGCAGGCAACCAATCTGCCCGTTCGTGTCTCGCGCAAGCCAGGCCGGGACTCATGCAGGCAACCAAACATGCCCCTATCATTGATCATGCATGTGTGTGAAGGGATCGACGATATCGAGGGAGTTTCCTATTTGCTGTGTAGGGTGCGCCCTAGCGACATAACGCGTAGCCCCTCCAGCGGTCGATCCTCCTTTGCACCGACCAATTAACATATTTCTACCCCTCGGTATCGGGAGGGTTCTAGAACTTTCCTGAATCGGTTTTCTTTCTGTAGCGACCCGACCCGAATGGATCAAGTCTCTGTGCTTAAGTGTCATCCCTGGATCGGTATGCTGACACACACAGTACTCGAGGATTTATAACAGAGGTAAATCACATGTATAAAGTAACATAAATACTATTACCTCAATCCAAAATAGCGGAAGTAACAAGGTTGTGGATTCCCATCAACACCAACGGCAAAGTTGAGTGTAGAAATCGTAACCCTAACGTATCACTTACTCGTCGTAAGATAATCCTGCAACATGAGACGTTGCAGCCACAAATTGCTAGTACATTGAATAGCGACCAGACCTCAAACAGTCCGATCTCTGTGTATCAGTGTCATCCATGGATGAGTAATGCTGACACGCACAATACTTGAAGGATATATAGCAGAGTAGCAATCACACACTTATTACATCGATAGTTCCAACGATGAACTTATTACAATAAAAATGGCTTAAGGCCATCTAACACGATAACAGTGGAAGGCTTGGAAGATAGGTGAGTCCATCAACTCCAACGGCATCACTGAGTATAGAACCACGACCTAATAGGCACCTTACTCGTCGTCTGAAAAGTCTGCAACATGAACGTTGCAGCCTGAAAACGGGTCAGCACATGGAATATGCTGGCAAAGTAACACATAAAGAGTAACAAAAGTAAAGCTATACTATATGCAATATGGCTGGTGGAAAGCTCTATGGTTACAGTTTTGCGTAAAGCCAATTTTCCCTACTGCAAAGGAATAGATTTTAATTTAACTATCATGGTAGTTGAAACATCGTTGAGAAGATAGACATCCTCTCAACCCCAATTAATCATCATCATTAAACCCAACAATATTAATTAAAGTAACATGATGAGATTCATATGATAATCCAAGTACTAGATACTCAAGACGTCCGTAACCAGGGACACGGCTAATCATGATCAGTTTGTACACTCTGCAGAGGTTTGTGCACTTTTCCCTACAAGACTCGATCGCCTCCGTTGAAATTCTCACATTACATGTTGTTTGAGAAATGGATGACCGAGACACAGTCTTTCAGAAGCACTAGCACCTTACGTCCGGGTGGACCGTACCAACCTACATCCCCTACATCTGCTAGTCCACCACTGTAAGAGTTCGCACAACTTAGGCAACTATGCTAGAGCCCATAATAGCTTGTGGCTGCACACGGAAGTTTCTAGTATGAATAATCTCATGATCCCTTTGAGCCTGGGTGGCGGTCCATAAAGAAAGCAGGCAATCGCTGGAATACCCAGGTGCCTTAATCCACCCAGATGTGTATTTCAGTTGCCACCTTAAGTTGAACCATTAATTAAAATCTCACATCTGTCATGGATACACTCACCCAATCCACGTCTACGAGCATAGCATGGAAAAATAAGCATAACGTAATAGTAACTCCCAAGGGTTTGAAAATAATGCAGGTAATAGGTTCTACCTCAATCTACTTCCTAGTCCCACAAGTTAATAAATCCTACTCATGCAAGTGTTTGAGGATAATACTAATGCAATGAAAACTGGGTATTGGAAAGTATGATCAGAGTGTGAACTTGCCATGCTGACGATGTAGAAGATTTGCACTCAGAACTCGTGATAGATCTACTCGTCACACTCCGATCAATCTATCGCAAGCAAACAATAGTAACCACACATAAGCAATCACTCAGCAAATCAGAAAGAACGAAGAAACACTTCGGAAAACTTCGAAAACACACGAATGACTCTTGAAACACAAAACAATTTCCAACAGTACCAAAATTACGTGAACTTGGCCTTATCAGAAAGTTTAGTTCAAGAGCTTTGATTTGCAAAAAGAATCAACTAAATCGGAGTTACGAAACTCAAGTTATGATCAAACGAAGTTCAAATCTAAAACTAGTTGAATTCAAATTTTAAAACTTTCAAAAACATGTTTAAGTTGTATTACTGGAAAGAGGGGATCGTAACGAAGACGTGGGCGTTGGTTTTGTTGGATTTGGACTAACTGGTAAAAAGTTATGACTGTTTGAAGTTCAAGGGCTAATCTGTAAAAGAATTAATTACAGAAGGGTCACTGGCCGGAAAACTAACCAGAAAAGAAAAAGACTACCGAACGAACGTTCGTTTTATAAGCCTAACTAGCGAACGTTCACTAGATAGCTAAACCTAAAAAGGAAAAAAACGATCTAACTAAAAAAACAAACTAGGGTTCTTAAAAAAACCGGTGGTTTTCTACCGAAAACCGGCGGCGGGCGGCTACCTCGTCGTTCGGCCGGCATGAGGCATCGGCGGCGGGCGGCGGTGGCAGGCGGCGGGGCTGCGGCGGCGGTGGTGTGCAGCGGTGGCGGTGGTGTGCAGCGGCGGCGGCGGCTTATGCGGCGGCGGTGGCTGGCTCGCGGCGGCGGCGGCTTGCGCTGCTGCGGCGGCTGGCTTGCGGCGGGGCGGGGTGCGACACGGGGCAGGGGCGGCGGCTATATATAGGGAGGCAAGTAGCTTGGGGAAGGGGGCAAGAATCGGCGGCGACGGCGGAGTCTGATCCTGGCACGTCGGCGGCGATGCGGGGAAGGCGGCGCGGGCGGCAGGGCCTAGCTCGGCTGGGCGTCGGCCCAGTCGGGTTCGGGTCCCTCTATTTTTTTTTCTAATTAACGCCGACGTTACGAAAAAGAAATCCTAGAAAATCCTAACCAACTCAAGGACCCTCGGAGAGAGTTGGGTATTTCAATATTTTCATATTTGAGGTTTCTCAAATATTGAAAATAGGATCTTTTGATTTTATTTATTTTATCTTCAAGTATTTCTATTATGAAAATATCTTCTCAATGTTCAACAACCACCATGATAGTTAAAATAAAAGTTATTCCTTTGTTGTAGGGAAAAATTGGCTTTACGCAAAAACTTTAACCTTACAGCCTCCATCGGCCAAATGTGCATGTAGTTGTAGGCTTTGTTCATCATTATCATTACAGTGTGAATTTACCAGTACATTCAATGTACTGACCCTTTGTGGCTGCAACGTCTCATGTTGCAGGATTATCTTACGAGGAGTAAGTGATACGTTAGGGTTACGATTTCTACACTCAACTTTGCCGTTGGTGTTGATGGGAATCCACAACCTTGTTACTTCCGCTATTTTGGATTGAGGTAATAGTATTTACGTTACTTTATACATGTGATTTACCTCTGTTATAAATCCTCGAGTACTGTGTGTGTCAGCATACCGATCCAGGGATGACACTTAAGCACAGAGATTTAATCCATTTGGGTCGGGTCGCTACAAGATGGTATCAGAGCACATGTTGACTGTAGGACGTGACCCTAGAAACTGGCAAGCCCATTGGAAAGGATTTATCTACAACTATCTTTTCAAAAAGATTCTTATCTCTCTTCTTTTCTGAGCTTTGTCAAACTTTCCCTTTTGACCTTAAATGGTTAGACAATACTCTGTTCCATTGGATCACTTCGGAGTAAAGAGGATTTTACCATGCATTTGGAAGTGTTGAAGCTACAACAGTGGATACTCCGAAGGTTTGAAGAGTTGACAACTTTGAAGAGATGATGACCTTTAGAAGACCAAACCCCTGTTATGTACTTACGTTAGATGCGATGTTTGTGAGCCGTCATTTTTTGATGTTTTCAGACGGCCACAAAACAAAACCCGTCTTTTCAAAACTTTTGATTGTGTTGAGTGTATCTCTCTCCATCTCTCTTATCTCATCCCAAAACCCTTGGACCCAATAGAGGATGATTGAAGATAGACTTGAAGTCTCTAGACCAATTACCCAGCCAGAGGCAGAGCTATGGATACAAAACATGGAGGATCACTTCAGGAAAAATGTGGTTGCAAGGAAGTATGAGGTTCAATACGCTCTTCAGTACTTTACAAAAAGTGCTGCAACATGGCGGGAGATGCATCAAGCCATACAAGGATGTAGTGGAACAGAAAGTTGGGAGGAATTCAAGAAGACTCTGTTAAGATCCCGTCTCATCCGAGAGCGTGGTGACAACCCGAAGAAGAAACCTTGTGCCTGAAGGATTTATGGAGAAATAGGACACACCCCGGAGGAGCACAAGGATGAATGCCCTAATTGTGAAGAAAGTCACCTAGCTGAAGAATGCCCAACTAGGCAGATTACTTGTTTCTTGTGTGAAGGGACTACCCACTACCCTCCTCAGTGTCACATTTACCCCATGGTGCAACGAACAATCCAGCAGAAGAAAGAAGCAATGAAAGAAGTCCTCGAGGAAACCTTAAGGGAATCCGTGATGGAGGAAGATATTGACTACCCTGATGGAGAAGGCCAAAACAGATTTTACTCTCGTGCTTGCTATACATGTGGAGAAAAAGGACATCTTTCACAGTATTGCACGAAGGAAAGCCATGAGTATCCGGGAGACTTCCCGACAGAAGAAGTGGAGTTTGATCCACAAAAGATAGAAGAATTGATAGGAACGAAGAAGTCGAGGAAGAGAAAGAGCATGTGTCCCCAGAAGAACCCAATTTCTGCGGAAAAGGACCTGAGTCACATCACATGTTACCGGTGCAAGGATTTAGGTCATTATGCTAACAACTGCCCAACCAGGAAGCGAAGAATCCCGTGAACGAGGATAGTCACCATGAAGTCCCTAGATTTTTCTAATTACATTAGTTTACACTGCAAGGAAGTAGAGCATTTTGCCGGAGAATGTACAGATCGGAGGAAAGATGATCAGAGTAGTTGAGATCTAGATATTAGGATGCAGCATGTAGCTAAGTGTGGAATACACTTTTATTACGCTGTTGAGTTGAGTTATGGAATGACATTGTAATGACTTGTGAAGCGATAGAAGTTGATATTTTTGGAATCTAAGAAGGAGATGTTATGAGTTGTTGGATGATTGTGAGTGCCTCTCTTGTGATCTCGCCCAGACTAAAACCTAGAACCCATGGAGAAGTTGACCCCAAACCTTTCTCGGACAAACAACCAAAAGGAAATACCTACATTGTCCTGAGTGCTTTTTTTCTTATACCCACAGATGACAACCCTATGCGAGTCTTTTCTCAAAGGCCCGGAAACAATCATGACTATGACTAGCGATCAGGATTATCCAAAGATCCTGAAGGACATGATGAAGCATATTCACCTAGAAGGAGATGAAGTTTACAAGGGTTATCGCTTCATGGAGAATGGAGTTGAACTTTGGTACGTGGAGGTACACCTCCATCGTGTGAAAGGAGTTTGCCCAAAGACTATGGGTCAAAACTTTTTCATCTCCCGAGTACCACGACCAACATTCTTCGACTCTGTTCGTGAAGCTGCTATGGAGGCCATACGTCAGATTGGAGAAATACTCGAAGCAAGACCTCGTTACACGCAGAAATGCCTAAGTGAGGTGCATGCGGAGATGATGGAGATGAAGCACACGACCAATAGGATGAAGCAAGATATTGAGGATTTCAAGGATCACCTTGCACAATTCCAGTGGGACTGAAGCGTCCTTAGCTAGGACAAAGGAATAAAGATGGGAGGAATGTTTGACCATACCCAACTATGTGGATGGCAACATTTGTAGTGAAGCACCTTGAAATTGAGTATTGAATAGTGGTTCAGGAAGTAATAAAAGATTTGATATGAGGAGATTATGGATTATTCATGAACCGGTGCAATTTGTTTACTGTTACTTTACTGTGTGAACCCTGGACAATAGAAAGGAAAGTGTTTCCCCAAATAGTGGAGTTTGCACAAATAAGTTGGAGTTTATGTTGGATATGAAGCTTACCCCAAGGTTGTGAAGGATATAAATACAATTGGATTAAAAAAAGAAGGGGTAATGCTGGAGTATGGAGCAATAGTGACTCCAAGGATGAGCTTAGGATATACAAGTTCTGAAATAGACCCTAGCCGAGGACCTAAGGAGGCTACATAATCACAAGGGAAACCACGAGACTTGTCAGTAGTAATATGTTCTGCTGAAGTGAAGCAGTGCACTTTGCTAGTGATTGTCCCAAGGAGAAGGAGATTTGTGCTAAGTAGTTGAGTTGAAGCATGCAATGGAAATGTAGTAGACGGTAACAAGTTGAGAATGAGTAAAGTTAGCATCATGGCATTGATTTTGGATTTTATGAGTTGTTACTACATAAGGGATGAGTGAAGACATGATGCATATAAGGAGATTTTGAGGAAACTAGTGTTATTCATTTTAAGTGTGGTAGAATCCAACACCGTTACCCGAATACAAGAGCTAGTACGCCAGACTTTGGAATGGACTGCCCAAGTATGAGTGTGAGTAATCACACTCAGTTGTGAACCAAGAGAAGTAAGGGATGATTGGATGGATTTAAGCAAACCCAAGGAAGTTGGATGTCGGAAGAATGATCAGTTGCAGCCCGATGATAAGACCAAGTGTTACTAGTGACAAGTTGGAGATGAGCCATAACCCACAGGCCCCAGGACCTGTCAGGAAAGCAAGCACACTCTTGCTGAAGGAAAAATCCCTGGAGGGAGCTCGATTTTGATCAACAAACGTTTCCTAGGAGCTTACGCAAAACCCGAGGGTTGTGAAGAAACGATAGATGTTTTGTTTGGCTTGCAGAATCAATGGATTTAGGCGAACTTAGTTCGTTTACAAGAGAAATTATGCAATGCTTGTGAGGATGACCGAGTGTTAGAATTCGAGATTCACTAAACCATATACAGGGTAATGATTTGGGTGCGGGATGGATTGATCACCATACCGACTTACTCTTATTGTTCGCATCTGTTATACGGGATGGTAAAATCTGAGTAACTTACCTATAGTAGAGAGACGACGATGACAAAACCTTGTTTAAACCTTAGAATGGTATAGAAAGTTTTTCCCTTGTACAAGGCATGTTGTTGCCAACCGTAGGATATACGGTGAGAATGAAGCCCAGACCCGTTTTCTGCATGGACGCAATCAAATTGTTTGATGACCACCATGAGAGTACGATATTTGTTTAGTATTGGCGCCAGACCTGTCAGCTAAGAAGAGCCAGTCTCAGAAGAACCTTACCAAGATGAAAGGACACAAGAATTGAGGACAAAGGTTATGCCACTACCGAAGGAGCCCAGAGATGGAGTTAACCCAAAGATCAGAGAAGATCGACACTGTCAACAATAAAGATGGAGTACTTGAGTTTTGAAGGAACCGTGGCCGTACTTCTAAGTGTGGTAGCACCCTAGGCCACACCAATCAATGGATTGGCTAGAAGACCCCAAACCCTAACCTATTTCTTGCTAGCCTCTCCGAATCTTGAGGACGAGATTCATTTTAAGTGAGGTAGGTTTGTAACATTCCAAAATTTTCGCAATTTGCGCCAAGTTGTGGCTCAGTACGTGGATGAGTTTAGTACCCTACCTCGTTATGCCCCAGATGATGTGGCCACAAATGCCGCTAAGCAGGAGAGATTTATGGAAGGGCTGAATGATGAGATGAGCGTACAGTTGATGGTGGCAACTTTCAACAACTACCAGGAACTGGTTGATCAAGCTCTAATGATTGAAGGGACGCACCAACAGATTGAAAGTCGCAAGAGGAAGTATGGACAAGGAAAGTACAATTCTGGAGCTCATCAGAAGCCACGTTTTACCCCTAAAACGGTAGGACAATTTCAACATACCCATGGAGGAGGTAGCTCGCGCAATCATAGTGGCCCCAAGAATGGGAATGGAAATGGAGGAAGCAACGGACAGAACCGCACCAACCCAACAACTCCAGCCAAGCGAGACCTGAGTCAAATCACTTGCTTCAAGTGCCAGAAGACGGGACATTACGCTAACGAATGTCCAGAAGCCCAGAATGGAAATGGCAATGCAAGCTCTGGAAAGAAGCCGAACCCTTTTAATAGGGGACAAGTTAACCACGTTAGCGTGGAGGAGGTTGAAGCTCAGCCAGATGCAATAATAGGTAAGTTTTTAGTTAAGTCCTTTACTGCACTCGTTCTTTTTTATACTGGTGCAACGCATTCATACATTTCAAGGGGATTTGTGGATAAGTATAAGCTGCCAACCCAAGCCCTTAGGTCACCCATGTTAGTAACCTCACCAGGAGCAGAGTATATGGCTAAGTTATGGTGTGATCAGTTGCCATTAAGGATTAGTAACTACACATTCCCTTCAGACCTAATAGTATTGGAATCTCAAGGATTGGATGTGATATTAGGCATGGATTGGTTATCTAAGTACGAAGGGAATATTGAATGCGCCAGTAAGTCCATTTTGCTTACTACGCCAGAAGGAAGAAGGATCAAGTATGTATCCCGGCCTGTGCCGAAAAGGAACAGAGTAAATTCCTTATCAGGCATTGTTCAGGAAGAAGTACCAGTGGTGAAAGATTTCCCTGACGTATTTCCAGAGGAGCTACCAGGCATGCCACCAGATAGAGATATTGAGTTTTTGATTGAGCTTTTGCCAGGCACAGGGCCAATTTCTAAGAGACCATACAGGATGCCCGCAAAGGATTTGGAGGAAATTAAGAAACAGATTAAGGAGTTACTAGATAAAGGTTACATTCGCCCAAGTTCTTTGCCTTGGGGTTCGCCAGTACTTCTAGTGGAGAAGAAGGACGGATCGTTAAGAATGGTTGTTGATTATCGAGGATTGAATGAAGTAACGATCAAGAACAAGTACCCACTGTCGATGATCAATGATTTGTTCGACAGACTACAAGGAGCTAAGGTATTTTCCAAGATCGATCTGCGATCAGGATATCATCAATTGAAGATTCGAGAGCAGGATATACCTAAGACGGCCTTTACCACCAGGTATGGGTTGTACGAGTATACCGTTATGTCTTTTGGTCTGACTAACGCACCAGCATACTTTATGAACCTGATGAACAAAGTGTTTATGGAGTTTTTGGATAAGTTCGTCGTGGTGTTCATAGATGATATATTGATCTACTCAAAGGATGAAGAGGAGCATGCAGAGCATTTGCGTTTGGTATTGGAGAAGCTCAGAGAACATCAGTTGTATGCCAAGTTTAGCAAATGCGAGTTTTGGTTGAAGGAAGTTTCGGACACGTTATATCCGGAGAAGGAATAGCAGTAGATCCCGCCAAGGTGGACACTGTGACAAATTGGGAAGCACCGACATCAGTTGGAGACATCCGGAGTTTTCTTGGACTTGTAGGATACTACCGGAGATTTATTGAGAATTTCTCGAGGATTGTGAAACCTATGACAGAGTTGTTAAAGAAGGATACCAAGTTCAACTGGACTGAAGAATGTGAGGCCAGTTTCCAGGAATTAAAGAAACGTTTGGTCTCATCACCTGTGTTGATTCTGCCAGATCAACATAAGGACTATGAGGTGTACTGCGACGCTTCACGTCGAGGACTTGGAGCAGTTCTTATGCAGGAAGGGAGAGTTGTTTCGTATGCTTCACGACAACTGAAACCTCATGAGTTGAACTATGCCACTCATGATTTGGAATTAGCAGCCGTAGTGCATGCATTGAAGACTAGGAGACATTTTCTCATCGGAAACCATTGTGAAGTATATACGGATCACAAGAGTTTGAAGTATATATTCACTCAGAAGGAGTTGAATCTCAGACAAAGGAGATGGCTGGAACTCATTAAGGACTATGACATGAGATTGCATTATCATCCCGGAAAGGCTAACGTGGTAGTGTAACACCCCAAAATTTTGGTTTGATTTTTACCAAATTCTTTATTTGATTTAAAGGAGGTTATTTGATTTTTTCTAAAAGAGGGACTCTCCTTCTAAAATTTTGTTTATGACAAATCTTTTATGAGTCCTTCTCAATCTTGATTCTGGTCTTGAGGGTCTTTCAACTTGTGTTGGTTCAACACAATTACTTTTGGATTGTTTTACTATTTCTTTTGTTAAAAAGAATTCCTTTAATCTTTGGATTTATCCCTCCCTATTCAAAAATACTCTCTTGCCATGACCTATGTTGATGATCTTCTCCCTAAACTCTCCCCTCTACTTTGGGTCAATTCAAGCATCAAGTCCAGCAAGTTTCAACTTCCCCTAGATTTTTTTTTATTTATTTAAACCACAAAATCCTTTTCTGTCATTTATTTGGACCTTAGTGATTTACAAAGGAACTACTAGATTTCCTTTGAATCTTGGCTCCAAATAAATTCCTATGGCTAGTCCTTAGTACCCTCAACTTATATCCATCAAGATCTACTGGTCATCAGTTCAAAATTTTCAAAATATGCTTGCTGCAAGTTTGGAGCAGATTTGCCATTTTTGGTGAAATGCATTCTTTTTCTTTTCCTAAAAATCTGGGATAATTCAGGCAGTCTCCAGATGCATCAAGAGACCACCTCACCAAGTCCCAGCTCAAGAAAAATTTTCCACGTGCGTCAAACATTTCATCGAGCAGCTTACATGCACTGTTCCTGTCAAGTTTCAGGGTTCAGTGTTATAGTTCAGTCGCCAGTGTCGTTTCCTTCAGTCGATCGTCGACAATCTCACCAGTTCCTCGCTTGGCCTCTTGCTCACTGCTCCTCCTCCTTATCCTCGCGCCGCACGGTCGGTTGGCTGGACATGGGCGTCGGTGCTGAGCCGTCCCGTCGTCTCCGGCGAGTGCAGCGATGACAGAGCCGCCCGCCTCGGCCGTCAGACGAGCTCAGCGAAGAGCACCGTGATCCAGCACCGCCCAAGCCTCCTCAAGCCTCCGCGTGGCCATCTTATCCTCAGAGCGCGCTAAGGGACACTCGCCGTGGCCTGAGACGCGCAGAGCACGTTCCTGCCGCCGACGAGCCCGTGAGCTCCGTTCCGTCGAAACCGCAGGGGCAGGCCAAATGCGATCAAGATTAGTTGTTGAATGGAGCCAGTGGACCAATCCGAAGATGCCCAGTCTCCTAAACCACCAGCCCGACCACTGCCTCGCCGTAATCTCTCGCCGGAGATATTTTGCTCACGGCACCTTCCTCGCCCGCCTATAAATAGGACCCCAGAGGCGTTGTGAAGCCACCGCATCCACCACACCCCACCACAGCCTCGCCAAAACCCCTCAAAGGGCCTCGGAAGAGCCTTCTTCCCCGACTCCGGCCGCCCCGATCCGCTTCGGGCTCCGGCAAGATCCGCTCTGGTGAGAGCACCCCCGCTTCCCAAACTTGGTCAGCAACCTTCTGGTCCACCACCTCGTCTAACCCTAGCGTCAATTTGGTGTCGGCAGCCTCCTCCAGTGAGACCCATCATCGCCCGACGCCGCCGTCCACCGTAGAGGAAGTAGCCGTCGCTGTGGTGTTTCCCGTCGGTCTCTTCCATCACCCACCGACGCGGAAGGACCTCCTGAACACGCCGGTACTTCCCTCCCTCTCTGCCTCGCAGTGGTTCGTCGCCGGCGATCATCGCAGGTCTCTGGCGCCGGCGAGCTCTGTTTTCCCTTTCAAACCTGACATGCGGGACCCCCTTGTCAGCCTTTTCTTTTTATTCGAAACGTTTTCTGAAAGCGCCTTCGGGCAAAGTACGCTTTCTATTCGGCTTGGCGTATTTCATCCGAAGCGTTTTCTGTCTATTCAAACTACCCCCTGGATAGTTTCTGTTTTATAACAGACTAGTCCCTGGGTTTGTTTTCTTTATAACTTTTAAACAAAAGATGATTTTGAGTTGATTCTTTTTCTGTCATCTTCATATTTCTGCCTAGTTTTTTATCATATTTATTTGAAAAATATTTGGAACACTTTTTTACGCACGCACGGTATTTACGTTAGTATCTGATTCCTTTTATACCGTAGATACCGAAGGAGGTGACGGAGCCGCAAACTTCGCCGAGCTAGACTCCGACTACTCCGAACCAGGCAAGCATGTTTGAACCTTTGATATGATGAGTGTTTTTCATGTTTGCTAGAGTGGTTTTCTTATGGCATGTTTATATAAGCATTTGTTGAATGTTATATTCCATGCAAGGTAAGTTGCAAGTGAGCTACAAAACTTGATGTGATCATAAGATGGAGAAACAACCTGATCATGTTGTGGCATGATAGGTGGCAAGCTGGTATTGTTGGAGCATGCCAGTTCTATATCAACTGTTTAACTCCGGTGTCGACGTGGATCAAGTTTCGATCCCGTCCATCTTTTTGTGCTGCCACATGTTTTCTGCAAAGAATACGGTTTAGTACGTTGCAAACCTCTTTCCTGGTACACACCAAACAGAGAGGCCGTGAAGAGGGTTCCATGGACCTGGATTAAAGCCGTCATCCGGTCAGGGGGCATGGGTGTTTCCGGTTGGGACCGAGAGGGGGGCACCCCTTAGAGCGCGCGATATAAATTTGATCCCATGCTATTCGAGGTGTTGACCTCCCCGCCTTAAGAGTTTTTCTTGAACGTTGCCTAGGGTGATTCCTGGCAGCGGAATGTGGAATGGGTGTGTACTGGTTGGATGTGTTTGCTTCTAAAATACCGTAAACGGAACTAGTCCTTTGTGACTACTGAAATCCGTTGGCTGTGGTAAAAACTACAAACTCTGCAGAGTCAAAACCATCCGCGTAACCATGTCCATGGTCAAGGACGTTGGTTAGCAAATCAGTGTCAGTCTCAGTGTCAGTCTCTGGAGAAACGAATACTTAACTGACAGTGGTAAACCCGGCTGAATGTTACTCCTGTGGATGGACTAACATGTTTACTTTTATGTGCCGAGTATTCCTTGGGATGGTGCTACCTCCATGGACTACTCGATTTTTGTATGATGAAATATAAGCCCTTTATGTGATGTCGCTCAGACGTCCGACTGTGGCATTCTTGTCATTTACTTTTGATATAAGCCCTTTATGTGATGTCGCTCAGACGTCCGACTGTGGCATTCTTGTCATTTACTTTTGATATAAGCCCTTTATGTGATGTCGCTCAGACGTCCGACTGTGGCATTCTTGTCATTTACTTTTTATATAAGCCCTTTATGTGATGTCGCTCAGACGTCCGACTGTGGCATTCTTGTCATTTACTTTTGATATAAGCCCTTTATGTGATGTCGCTCAGACGTCCGACTGTGGCATTCTTGTTATTTACCTTTTAATATAAGCCCTTTATGTGATGTCGCTCAGACGTCCGACTGTGGCACATACTGTCTTTTACTTTCTGATATAAGCCCTTTATGTGGTGTCGCCTTGACGCCCGACTGTGGCATGTTAATTTTTTATTTTTACCTTTCGAGGCGTCGCTTCAGACACCCGATCGGTATTCAGTTATTTTATTTACCTTGCAGTGCAAATTTGTTACTTATGTGTGTATTACTACTCTGCTCGTGTGCATCATGTTTGCATTTGTTATATCTCATGTCCAAACTGTCTTGCGAGTACATTCAAAGTACTCACCTGGCTTGTTGATTTGGCCAGATGTTGACGAAGGCGATCTTATGGATGAAGAGTACGATAGCGAGTCCGACGCCTAGAGGAGTCCCAGTCAGTCCCTTGCGATCCTGGAGTTGGTCACTTGTAATATATACGCTTCCGCAACCATAATAAAGTCATCAAGCCTCACTCCGGCGCTTGATGAGTTGTAAGATTCTGGAGTCATGTCACCCACATCACTGTGACATATCCACTACCACTATATCTACGAGTTAGTAGTTATGCCACCATATCCCTTTGTGTCATATCCGCCTTTATGTGTAATATTGGCGTGCTTGTAATAAATTGTTGAGCAGCCTTAGCTCAACCCTGTATAATATTTAGTACTTCTGGATTTCTGTATCAAGGATTTGTCTGCCAGTATGGAGGATTTCTCTATACTAGTTTGACGAAAGGGGCGATTTTTCAATAAATGTCTTATTGGAAAACCGGTCCTGACAACCTTGGTATCAGAGCCAGGCTGACTGTAGGAAGCCACTAGGTGCGATCGCTAATCGGTTATTAGCGTAATAGGTGCTATTTTAGCAATTTGCAAATTGTAGCAATTTTTCTGTTAGTCATCATAAATTTATGATTTGACTATCTGGAATTTTTGTCTACTTTTGTAGATGGCTGGCCGCGACTGTGAATCACAGGTGTTCGCCAATGTGCCTGAGGGGTTTATCAAGCTCCTCGCCTTCATCACCAAGATCGCGATCGGGCCATCGACTCGTCCGGAGTTCACGCTCTACGAGCACAAGCTCAGCGACAGCGTGTCTATGCACCAGGCTGCGGTGCAATTCAAGGGAGGACGTTCTGTATCACGCCACTTCCGATTTGTTGGGAGGGCCATGCCTACGGAGAGGCATGCCATGCAGATGGCTGCCCGTGAGGCAATAGCCCGTCTCCGGGATGCTCTTCCTTCGATGAAGGCTCGTCGCTACCGCTACCTCCCATGCCACGTGCCATACACTTGTCACTATGCATTTGCTTGCACTAGGGGAGAACGAGATGATGCTATTGAGATGCTTGTTGAGTATCTCAAGGCCCTTGAGGCAGCTTTTGATAACCTCGTGGACGACTTTGTGGCTGCCCGTATGGACTCAGTTCAGGGCTGTGTTGCCAACAGGAGGGAGCTGCTCCATACAGCACCACCACTGTCATACATCTCGTCCTCAGCATCCTATGCACCTGCCATCCGAGCCACCGCTCGCCGCCTACCTACCACTGAGGAGTTTGACCAAGTCATTGCCCCTACCCCAGTTAGTGCTGTACCGCCTACCACACCCGCTTCAGCCGCACAACCCAGTACTCCACGCCTAGAGCCCATTAGTGAGGAAGAAGTTGAGTCCCCAGCAGTACTGGGACTTACCCTCGGCAGGCCAAGGGAAATTTTTACCATCTCCGACTAAGTGCGCCGAGCAGCCGTGTGATGTACCTGCTTGTATAATATGTTTATATGTATATAGGCTTGGTGAGAAGTAGTTTGTGTGCGCATCATGTAGGAACTCGGAGAAGTGCACTAGCCTAAATAACATGTCAGGAATGTGTACGCGCATCCTGAGTGAGGTATTGTATAATTATGGCTTGCTTGTAAGATACTGAGCGGTCCTTCTCCATGCGCAATCAAGTATTTTCTTGAAAAATCTTGGAGTTTTTAAATTCCTGCCTTTGCAAATTTATTTATTTTTGCTACTCGGTTTTTCTCATGAGCGCTGCAAAAAAATACCCCAGAGTGGAAAATGCATCGTCCCTGGACTCGTTCCATGCAAAGCCCGCCGGAAGAAAATTATGGTACCCAGACAAGTAACAATTTCACACAAGGGCAAACAAGTCAGCAAGACAGTGAAGCAGCATTTTCTCAAGTATGCCGCCTTTATGAGCAAAGCCAGCAGCATCATCAAGAAATGATGAGCCATATTATCAACATGAGAAATCACCGCGAACCATACCAGCAGCATTCCAAATTGGCTGAACTACAAAAGACACGTCCCCCAACTTTCTCTCACACGGATAAACCTCTTGAGGCTGATGATTGGCTTCGAGACATTGAGAGGAAATTAATTATTGCACAATGTTCAGACCGTGAGAAAGTACTGTATGCACCTCATTACCTTACAGGAGCGGCTGCATCGTGGTGGGAAAATTTCCTACACATGCATCCCAATGAAAACAACATCACCTGGGAGGAGTTTAAGGAAAATTTTCGTGGGGCGCACATTCCCAGAAGTGTTATGAAGATCAAGAAGAGGGAGTTTGATGACCTCAAGCAAAGAAGCATGTCAGTAACTGAGTACAATAGTCAGTTTACTCAACTATCTCGTTATGCCAACGAAGAACATATGACTGAAAATAAAAAGATGGAAAAATTTCTGGACGGTCTGGCACCAGCACTTAAATGCCAGCTGGTCGTGCACACCTTTCCAGATTTCAAAACACTTGTGGACAAAGCTATTACCTTGGAGAATGAACGCCACAGCTTGGAGGGTTTTCGCAAGCGCAAGCGGGACAAGACTTCTCAATCTCACAACAACCGGGACAAGATTGATTTTCGGAAAAATGGGGCGAACAAATCCGCAAACAGTGTTCAACGCTCAAACAAGAATTTTCATGCAAGGGACAAAGATTTTACGTATCGCCCAGGCGTTACTTGCTTCGCTTGTGGAGAGGAAGGACATTATGCCAAGCAATGCCCAAAGCCAAGAAACTCGGCCCCCAAGACAAACAATAGTGGAAATAATTCAGCCTCCAAGCGTAACAACTTCAATCCCAGCAACAATCACAAGAAGGGTCACGTGAACCATGTGACCAAGGAAGAAGCGCAGAATGCTCCGGATATCGTACTCGGTATGTTTCCTGTCAACACAATACCTGCCACGGTTTTGTTTGATTCTGGAGCTTCTCATTCGTTCATTTCAAAGAAATTTGCTTTGCAACATGATTTTCCGATTATCCCCTTGGAAAATTCTATGACCATCAAGTCCCCCGGGATTAAGCAAATCACCCAGAGTTATTGCCAAGATGTGGTTATTGAGCTTGAGGGATTAAAGTTTCGAGCAAACCTCATTGTATTGGAAAATAAGGGACTGGATGTTATCCTAGGAATGGACTGGTTAACCACCAACAAGGGATTTATCGACTGTTTCAATCGGACGGTGATCCTCACTCATCACCACGGGAAGACGATAAAAATTGCAGCTCAAGAAAGACCAATATCACTGCGACCAAGATTGAACAAGGTGGATATTTCAGATTTAAATAAAGTTCCAGTGGTGTGTGAGTTTCCTGATGTATTTCCTGAAGAGCTACCAGGCATGCCACCAGACCGAGAAATAGAATTTATTATTGAACTAGCACCTGGAACCACTCCCATTTACAAGAAACCTTATAGGATGGCACCTTCCGAGTTGGTAGAATTGAAGAAGCAAATAAAAGAATTACTGGACAAAGGATTTATCCGGGCCAGCTCCTCACCTTGGGGTTCGCCAGTATTATTTGCCAAGAAAAAGGATGGGACACTGAGATTATGTATAGACTATCGAGCACTCAACATGGTTACCATCAAAAACAAATATCCGATGCCACGGATAAATGATTTATTTGACCAGCTTGCACAAGCCAAGGTTTTCTCAAAGATTGATTTAAGGTCGGGATATCATCAATTAAAAGTACGGACAGAAGATATCCCTAAAACAGCATTCACTTCCAGATACGGATTATATGAATTTACAGTAATGCCGTTTGGACTGACAAACGCCCCCGCATATTTTGTTCACCTCATGAACAAAGTGTTCATGAAATTTATGGACAAATTTGTTGTGGTATTCATTGATGATATTTTAGTATATTCTAAAACACCAGAAGAACATGCTGAACATCTCAGAATTGTGCTGGGAGAATTGAGGAAGCATCAATTGTACGCCAAATTCAGCAAATGTGAATTTTGGCTAAAACAGGTTGGTTTTTTGGGCCATGTATTAACCCAAGACGGTGTTGCCGTGGACCCAGAAAAAGTCAAGGCCGTACTCGACTGGAGACCACCAGCCAACGTAACCGATGTACGAAGCTTTCTGGGAATGGCTGGATATTACAGAAGATTTATTGAGGGATTCTCCACCATAGCAAAACCTATGACACAGCTACTCAAGAAGGATAAGAAATTTGTGTGGACTGAAGATTGCAAGAAAAGTTTCCAAGAACTCAAAAAGAGATTAACAACAGCACCAGTATTAGTCATACCAGACATACACAAAAATTTTGAAGTATATTGCGACGCGTCCCGGAAGGGCCTCGGATGCGTATTAATGCAAGAAGGCAAAGTAGTCGCATATGCTTCCAGGCAACTACGAAGGCATGAAGAAAACTATCCCACTCATGACTTGGAATTAGCAGCAGTTATTCATGCACTCAAGGAATGGAGGCACTTTTTGCTTGGAAATCGATGTGAAATATATACAGACCATAAAAGCCTCAAATATATTTTCACACAACCAGAACTCAATTTGCGACAACGACGCTGGTTGGAATTAGTGAAAGATTATGATGTTGGCATTCACTACCATCCAGGAAAGGCGAATGTAGTGGCAGATGCTCTCAGCCGCAACCCAAGCTCGAGCAACGACAGTTCACAAAACTTGAGACCTGAGTTTCAGAGGGAGTTTGCCAAACTCAACATGGTGTTGGTCACTGAAGGCACTATGTCAAATTTGGAAATACAACCCACCCTTATGGAACAAATTAAGAAAGCTCAGCATGGACACCCCAGCATCGAAGGCATAAAAAGAAAAGTGAGTCTGGGCAAAGCCTCAGAATTCGTCGTAGACAGTGAGGGAATACTATGGTACGGAGACAGGCTTTGCGTGCCAAACATAGAAGACCTCAAACAACAAATTTTGACCGAAGGCCATACCGCTCCATATTCCATCCACCCTGGAGGAACTAAAATGTACAAGGACATTCAAGAAAGATTTTGGTGGCACGGTATGAAGAGGGATATAGCCACATTCATTGCCTGTTGTGATTCATGTCAGCGCATTAAAGCCGAGCACCAAAAACCAGCAGGACTATTACAGCCAAACAAGATACCTGAATGGAAATGGGACGAGATTGGAATGGATTTTATTGTCGGACTACCTCGGTCACGACACGGAAATGATGCCATATGGGTCATCACAGATAAGTTGACCAAGGTGGCACATTTTATTCCAGTAAAGACAACCCACACCACTCAGAAGCTTGCCAAGTTTTATCTCTCCCGTATTGTTTGTCTACATGGAGTTCCAAAGACCATAATATCCGACAGAGGCACTCAATTCGTCTCTAGATTTTGGGATCATTTACAACAAGCTCTGGGAACTCAACTAGTATTCAGCACAGCATATCACCCCCAGACTGGAGGACAGACTGAACGTGTAAACCAAATTCTAGAGGACATGCTGAGAGCATGTGTTCTCACTTATGGAACCAGTTGGGAAGAAAGTTTACCTTATGCCGAGTTCGCGTACAACAACAGTTACCAATCCAGTCTACAAATGGCACCTTTTGAAGCCTTGTATGGGCGAAGATGCCGTACCCCATTAAATTGGTCAGAGACAGGAGACAGCCGTATCTTCGGCCCAGACATGCTCAAGGAAGCTGAGGAGAAGGTTAAATTAATCAGGGATCGACTCAAGACAGCCCAGAGCCGACAAAAGAGTTATTATGACCAGAAACATCGTGAAGTCAATTTTGAACCTGGTGAATATGTGTATCTAAGAGTATCTCCTATGCGGGGCCTGCAGCGATTCAAAATTAAAGGAAAGCTAGCACCACGTTTTATTGGACCTTTCCGTGTGACTGCACGAAGAGGCACAGTAGCCTACCAGCTAGACCTACCCGAAGAACTGTCAGACGTCCATGACGTGTTCCACATATCACAATTGAGGAAGTGTGTAAGCAACCCAGAGAAGCGTGTATCCCATGAGAGCATTGACGTGCAACCGGACCTCACCTACAGGGAACGTCCAGTAAAAATATTGGAGGAGTCTGAAAGAAGAACCCGTCAGAAGACAATTAAGTTCTTCAAGGTTCAGTGGAGCAATCACACCGAAGATGAAGCGACATGGGAAAGAGAGGATTTTCTTCGGGCAGAGTATCCACACCTATTGGAGGATCAGCTGGAATCTCGGGGACGAGATTTTTCCTAAGGGGGTAGGTGTTGTAACACCCCAAAATTTTGGTTTGATTTTTACCAAATTCTTTATTTGATTTAAAGGAGGTTATTTGATTTTTTCTAAAAGAGGGACTCTCCTTCTAAAATTTTGTTTATGACAAATCTTTTATGAGTCCTTCTCAATCTTGATTCTGGTCTTGAGGGTCTTTCAACTTGTGTTGGTTCAACACAATTACTTTTGGATTGTTTTACTATTTCTTTTGTTAAAAAGAATTCCTTTAATCTTTGGATTTATCCCTCCCTATTCAAAAATACTCTCTTGCCATGACCTATGTTGATGATCTTCTCCCTAAACTCTCCCCTCTACTTTGGGTCAATTCAAGCATCAAGTCCAGCAAGTTTCAACTTCCCCTAGATTTTTTTTATTTATTTAAACCACAAAATCCTTTTCTGTCATTTATTTGGACCTTAGTGATTTACAAAGGAACTACTAGATTTCCTTTGAATCTTGGCTCCAAATAAATTCCTATGGCTAGTCCTTAGTACCCTCAACTTATATCCATCAAGATCTACTGGTCATCAGTTCAAAATTTTCAAAATATGCTTGCTGCAAGTTTGGAGCAGATTTGCCATTTTTGGTGAAATGCATTCTTTTTCTTTTCCTAAAAATCTGGGATAATTCAGGCAGTCTCCAGATGCATCAAGAGACCACCTCACCAAGTCCCAGCTCAAGAAAAATTTTCCACGTGCGTCAAACATTTCATCGAGCAGCTTACATGCACTGTTCCTGTCAAGTTTCAGGGTTCAGTGTTATAGTTCAGTCGCCAGTGTCGTTTCCTTCAGTCGATCGTCGACAATCTCACCAGTTCCTCGCTTGGCCTCTTGCTCACTGCTCCTCCTCCTTATCCTCGCGCCACACGGTCGGTTGGCTGGACATGGGCGTCGGTGCTGAGCCGTCCCGTCGTCTCCGGCGAGTGCAGCGATGACAGAGCCGCCCGCCTCGGCCGTCAGACGAGCTCAGCGAAGAGCACCGTGATCCAGCACCGCCCAAGCCTCCTCAAGCCTCCGCGTGGCCATCTTATCCTCAGAGCGCGCTAAGGGACACTCGCCGTGGCCTGAGACGCGCAGAGCACGTTCCTGCCGCCGACGAGCCCGTGAGCTCCGTTCCGTCGAAACCGCAGGGGCAGGCCAAATGCGATCAAGATTAGTTGTTGAATGGAGCCAGTGGACCAATCCGAAGATGCCCAGTCTCCTAAACCACCAGCCCGACCACTGCCTCGCCGTAATCTCTCGCCGGAGATATTTTGCTCACGGCACCTTCCTCGCCCGCCTATAAATAGGACCCCAGAGGCGTTGTGAAGCCACCGCATCCACCACACCCCACCACAGCCTCGCCAAAACCCCTCAGAGGGCCTCGGAAGAGCCTTCTTCCCCGACTCCGGCCGCCCCGATCCGCTTCGGGCTCCGGCAAGATCCGCTCTGGTGAGAGCACCCCCGCTTCCCAAACTTGGTCAGCAACCTTCTGGTCCACCACCTCGTCTAACCCTAGCGTCAATTTGGTGTCGGCAGCCTCCTCCAGTGAGACCCATCATCGCCCGACTCCGCCGTCCACCGTAGAGGAAGTAGCCGTCGCTGTGGTGTTTCCCGTTGGTCTCTTCCATCACCCACCGACGCGGAAGGACCTCCTGAACACGCCGGTACTTCCCTCCCTCTCTGCCTCGCAGTGGTTCGTCGCCGGCGATCATCGCAGGTCTCTGGCGCCGGCGAGCTCTGTTTTCCCTTTCAAACCTGACATGCGGGACCCCCTTGTCAGCCTTTTCTTTTTATTCGAAACGTTTTCTGAAAGCGCCTTCGGGCAAAGTACGCTTTCTATTCGGCTTGGCGTATTTCATCCGAAGCGTTTTCTGTCTATTCAAACTACCCCCTGGATAGTTTCTGTTTTATAACAGACTAGTCCCTGGGTTTGTTTTCTTTATAACTTTTAAACAAAAGATGATTTTGAGTTGATTCTTTTTCTGTCATCTTCATATTTCTGCCTAGTTTTTTATCATATTTATTTGAAAAATATTTGGAACACTTTTTTACTCACGCACGGTATTTACGTTAGTATCCGATTCCTTTTATACCGTAGATACCGAAGGAGGTGACGGAGCCGCAAACTTCGCCGAGCTAGACTCCGACTACTCCGAACCAGGCAAGCATGTTTGAACCTTTGATATGATGAGTGTTTTTCATGTTTGCTAGAGTGGTTTTCTTATGGCATGTTTATATAAGCATTTGTTGAATGTTATATTCCATGCAAGGTAAGTTGCAAGTGAGCTACAAAACTTGATGTGATCATAAGATGGAGAAACAACCTGATCATGTTGTGGCATGATAGGTGGCAAGCTGGTATTGTTGGAGCATGCCAGTTCTATATCAACTGTTTAACTCCGGTGTCGACGTGGATCAAGTTTCGATCCCGTCCATCTTTTTGTGCTGCCACATGTTTTCTGCAAAGAATACGGTTTAGTACGTTGCAAACCTCTTTCCTGGTACACACCAAACAGAGAGGCCGTGAAGAGGGTTCCATGGCCCTGGATTAAAGCCGTCATCCGGTCAAGGGGCATGGGTGTTTCCGGTTGGGACCGAGAGGGGGGCACCCCTTAGAGCGCGCGATATAAATTTGATCCCATGCTATTCGAGGTGTTGACCTCCCCGCCTTAAGAGTTTTTCTTGAACGTTGCCTAGGGTGATTCCTGGCAGCGGAATGTGGAATGGGTGTGTACTGGTTGGATGTGTTTGCTTCTAAAATACCGTAAACGGAACTAGTCCTTTGTGACTACTGAAATCCGTTGGCTGTGGTAAAAAGTACAAACTCTGCAGAGTCAAAACCATCCACGTAACCATGTCCATGGTCAAGGACGTTGGTTAGCAAATCAGTGTCAGTCTCAGTGTCAGTCTCTGGAGAAACGAATACTTAACTGACAGTGGTAAACCCGGCTGAATGTTACTCCTGTGGATGGACTAACCTGTTTACTTTTATGTGCCGAGTATTCCTTGGGATGGTGCTACCTCCATGGACTACTCGATTTTTGTATGATGAAATATAAGCCCTTTATGTGATGTCGCTCAGACGTCCGACTGTGGCATTCTTGTCATTTACTTTTGATATAAGCCCTTTATGTGATGTCGCTCAGACGTCCGACTGTGGCACATACTGTCTTTTACTTTCTGATATAAGCCCTTTATGTGGTGTCGCCTTGACGCCCGACTGTGGCATGTTAATTTTTTATTTTTACCTTTTGAGGCGTCGCTTCAGACACCCGATCGGTATTCAGTTATTTTATTTACCTTGCAGTGCAAATTTGTTACTTATGTGTGTATTACTACTCTGCTCGTGTGCATCATGTTTGCATTTGTTATATCTCATGTCCAAACTGTCTTGCGAGTACATTCAAAGTACTCACCTGGCTTGTTGATTTGGCCAGATGTTGACGAAGGCGATCTTATGGATGAAGAGTACGATAGCGAGTCCGACGCCTAGAGGAGTCCCAGTCAGTCCCTTGCGATCCTGGAGTTGGTCACTTGTAATATATACGCTTCCGCAACCATAATAAAGTCATCAAGCCTCACTCCGGCGCTTGATGAGTTGTAAGATTCTGGAGTCATGTCACCCACATCACTGTGACATATCCACTACCACTATATCTACGAGTTAGTAGTTATGCCACCATATCCCTTTGTGTCATATCCGCCTTTATGTGTAATATTGGCGTGCTTGTAATAAATTGTTGAGCAGCCTTAGCTCAACCCTGTATAATATTTAGTACTTCTGGATTTCTGTATCAAGGATTTGTCTGCCAGTATGGAGGATTTCTCTATACTAGTTTGACGAAAGGGGCGATTTTTCAATAAATGTCTTATTGGAAAACCGGTCCTGACAGGTAGCCGATGCGCTAAGCCGTAAGAGCCATGTCAATACCCTAATGACGCAGGATTTACCAAAGGAGTTAGCCGGGGACTTACGAGAACTATGTTTGGAGATAGTTCCGAGAGGCTATGTAGCAACATTGGAGATCCAGTCCACCCTACTGGATAAAATCAGAGAAGCTCAGAAAACTGACGAGGAGGTTGCCTCTATAAAGGAGAGGATGAGCAAAGGAAAGGCTAAAGGATTTCGTGAGGATGAGCACGACACCCTATGGTTTGAGGACCGTGTCTATGTGCCTAACGACCCAGGGATCAGGAAGTTGATTCTGCAGGAGGCCCATGATTCACCATACTCAATTCACCCAGGAAATACCAAGACGTACTTGGACTTGAAGGATACTTTCTGGTGGACCGGTATGAAGAAGGATATTGCTGAGTATGTAGCCCTTTGTGATGTATGTCACAGAGTGAAGGCAGAACATCAGAAGCCGGCAGGATTGTCACAACCATTGCCAATACCCGAATGGAAGTGGGATAAGCTAGGCATGGATTTTATTATGGGATTACCCAGAACTCGTTCAGGCTATGACTCGATTTGGGTTGTAGTCGATCATTTGACGAAGGTAGCTCATTTCATCCCAGTAAAGACTACCTATACCAGTGCGAAGTTGGCAAAGATATACATGACCAGAATCGTATGCCTGCATGGAGTTCCGAGGAGCATCGTATCAGACAGAGGAACCCAGTTTACCTCAAAGTTCTGGAATCAGTTACACGAAACTTTGGGTACCAAGCTAGAGTTTAGCACAGCTTTTCACCCGCAGACAGATGGACAGACCGAGAGAGTCAACCAGATTTTGGAGGATATGCTGAGAGCTTGTGCGCTAGATTATGGATCTAGTTGGGACGACAATTTGCCTTATGCCGAGTTCTCTTACAACAACAGTTATCAATCCAGTTTGAAGATGGCCCCTTTCGAAGCGTTATACGGAAGGAGGTGTAGGACTCCGTTGTCTTGGGACGAAGTTGGAGATCGTCAGTTGTTTGGGCCAGATTTGATCAAGGAATCGGAACAGAAGGTAAAGTTGATTCGCGATAGGCTCAAGATAGCCCAGTCCAGGCAGAAGAGCCACGCGGATTCAAAACGCAAGGAGATCGTTTATGAAGTCGGAGACCGAGTTTATCTTCGAGTATCTCCACTTCGAGGAGTTAAGGGCTTTGGAGTTAAGGGAAAGCTAGCGCCATGTTTTGTAGGACCATACAAGGTTATGGAACGTATGGGAGAAGTAGCCTACAACTTGGAACTGCCCGAAGGATTGTCAGGAGTTCACGATGTAGTCCATGTTTCCCAGTTGAAGAAATGCCACGCCGATATGGATGATATACCGCTGAGGGATACTATGCCATTGGAAACTATTCAGCTGGACAGTGACTTGACCTATGAAGAGAGACCAGTCAAGATTCTTGAGTATGCCAGCCGAGTCACCCGCAGCAGGGTTATCAAATTTTGCAAAGTTCAGTGGAGTCACCACACCGAGGATGAAGCCACCTGGGAACGAGAGGAAGACCTGCGGAAGGACCACCCTCACCTATTTTCTAGCCAACCCGAATCTCGAGGGCCAGATTCATCTTAAGGGGGGTAGGTTTGTAACATCCCAAATTTCCAATTTGGAATGTTATACATTAGATCATCATGCATATCATATTTTCTTGCTTTTGGTGGATCCAAGAAAATCCTAAGCAACTCAAGGACCCTCGGAGAGAGTTGGGGATTTCAATATTTTCATATTTGAGGTTTCTCAAATTTTGAAAATAGGATCTTTTGATTTTATTTATTTTATCTTCAAGTATTTCTGCTATGAAAATATGAGATAGGGAGTAAAATGACTCTCCAAAAAATAAAGAAATACTAAGGATTTAATAAAAAAATCAAATAAGTTTTATTTGGAGTTTTATTTGAATTAGGAAAAATTGCATGTTTTCAAAAATGCATTTTTGTGCCAAGAAAATGTTCATCTTGTTCTAAATATTCTATATGACGGTGAAAATTTGTTTTGGCAATTTTAAGTTTTTATTTTTTTTCTAGGATTTCTTTTTCGTAGCGTCGGCGTTAATTAAAAAAATAGGGGGACCCGAACCCGACTAGGCCGAAGCCTAGCCGAGCCAGGCCCAGCCGCCCGCGCCGCCTTCCCCGCATCGCCGCCG
>LR738711.1:925589505-925711621 GCA_902687465.1 Secale cereale | reverse complement strand
TTCACCACACCGTGTTTAAAGACGTATCGATCCCCGAGGCCGGACGTCGCCAGGAACAAAGGCGTGCGGCCAGAGGTATCGTGCGTCTGATGACACTTGAAGTTACTACTACACATGTTGGATGGAGGCGGGTTGACCCAGAGGGGTACCCGCGAGTGCCTTTGAGGCGTGAGCTGTGGAGTCGGGTGACCAGTGAGGGTACCCGCGAGATAACTACGAGGCGTGGCCGGTCTTTCCCAGTCCTTGTCACAAGTCCTCGAGACGGGACGACGGGGCCAACAGTATCGTAGGCTCTGCTCGTTACCGCGCGCTCCCAACACACTAAGCGATTTGGATATTTGATCCGAGAGGCCTCCGGGCCGATAGCACTAACCACCACGTGGGTGTGAGTGGGTGCTCTGCGTCGTATACATCAGCCGGAGTCGTCACGACGTCAGTGATTGAGCGGGCTGTTCGGATTGGACTTAGGATGCAACCGCGCTTGTATAAGGGGTTGCTAGGTCTGCTACCGAATGGCTTCGCAATGTGCGGAGCGCTCGGGGCGATGGCTCAGACCCCCGGGGAGCATAGGTTTAGTCCGGCGTGCTCGATCCTCTCTGGCGGTATCCGGTCGGGTTGCGGCGTATTGTTTAGCCGAGGGCGGGCACGACCTGATGGTGTGTCCGGCCGGAGTTAAGCGAGCGTGGTGGGTAACTTGGTGCACCCCTGCAGGGAAGAAACAATCTATCGATAGCCTGTCCTACGGTAACGGACACTCGGAGTTGTATCCACTTCGGTACAACTAGAACTGGTGACTTGAGATATGTGATATGGAGTTGATGTTGCTGCAAACACTATACATTATTATTATGAGACTATTCTGTTCCCCTCTATTTGCTGCAAGACTCTGAAGATGCTAGTCTTCGTCAGGACTAGGCTTTTCCCCTCTCTACTCTGGCTTTCTGCAGTCTAGTCCACCCACATAAAGCCTCCTTTGAAAATATGCATTGCTAGTATAGATCTGATGTAAGTCTTGCTGAGTACTTTGGATGAGTACTCATGGTTGCTTTGCTTCCTCTTTTGTCCTACCCACATGATAAACCAGACGACGGAGCCATGGTGCCTGCAGCCCCTGTTGACGACTACTACTACCAGCCCGAGGCTGGCTACTACTACTACCCGGCCGGCGAGTACTTCTACGAGGAGCCGGCGGACGACGACCAGGAGTAGGATCGGAGGTCCCAGGCAGGAGGCCTGCGCCTTTTCGATCGTAGCTTTTCTTTTGCCCCGCCTCGTATGAGGCCTATCTGAACTTGTGTTTTATGTCTGTACCCAGACATCTGATGCTTCCGCTGACTATGTGTGACACTTGTTATGTATTCGAGCCCTCGAGGCCCTGGCTTGTAATATATAACTTGTATGTATTTATTTATGTTTTAGAGTTGTGCTGTGATTCCTTCACGTGAGTCCTTAGGCTTGATCGTGTGCATTTGCGTGTATGATTAGGGCACGGTCGGGCCGGGGTCGTCACAGGTTGGTATCAGAGCCGACTGCCTGTAGGAACCCCCTTTCCAACTCCTTGGTCGAAGTCGAGTCTAGAGGTCCAAAAATGTTTTACTAACTTGGCTGTGTGGCTTATGGCCCCACGTCGCCAATTGGGTGGTATAGTATCTTTTATTCCTCGTCTTTACTCTGGGACTCTGAACCTCTCTTCTATTCGGGTTAAACGATTTTACTAACTCTGAAACTAGGGTCTCGTAACCACTTTCTTCCGGAGAGTCCCCTTTTCCCGAAGATGGCGTGTCATCATCAGAAGACTCCAAAGATACTCGTGGGAGTTTCCCGAGACCATTATGCCCACTGCTTTTGCAAGTGCCCTATTACCGATAATCACCGTGAACAACTACACATCCTTACCGTTTGTATCTTCGTTCCCAGCCACCCCTTTCTGTATAAAGATACCCCGAAGTACTCCTTGTACTCCGAGAATCCTTTGAGCCTACTGCCGTACAGTTTCTTTTGCACTGTGGGTAATTTCTCACAACACCGGGGATTTGTTCATCCCCAGTTGTTCCTATGTTCCCTGAAATATTTCTTATTGCTATCCGATCTCCCAAAAGAATCCTCTGCAGACTCTTGCTCTTGAAATTTTTGACTGTCTGCATCATGGTAAATTCCATATAACCTTCGTTGACATCCTTGTCGCTATCATTTTGCGTCCCTTGATTCAATATGCTGTGAATACTCGCAATTATCAGTTGTTTCCTACTAATCCATCCTTCCGGCTCAGACGTCATTCTGAACATGAGCTGGTTCTCGGTAAATCAATCCTTGATTGATTGGCCATCAAATTCTATTCAGCCTATCCTTCTTTGATCAGAGCCTTTGCTTCTGGTCCTTCGTCTTGGAATTCTAATTCCCCTGTACCCAAACGTCGAATTATTCCGATGTTTCTATAATTCGATGACTTTGCATTTCTTCTTCTTCTGGCTGAGTACCGATACTCACATCAGATTCTTTACCGACCATCTGGTCCGTTGTTGGATTTTATCCGACAACGTCTTCCATTTTTCAATAATCCTGTGAGTCTTTCCTCGGATACATAATACCTTCGGTAAATTGTATCCCCCGTCTTGCCAACCATACCCTGCTTCTCAAGCTTATGCTACTTACCCCTGAAATTTGTGGTATATGTTCTTAAGTTGCCCCGATGGGTTGAACATATGCTTTCTCTAGTCTGTGTGAATCAAGAGCTATGCGAGATATATCCACTCGCGTTCCGTCGAATAGATTTTCGACTCTACAATTTCTTCGAAGACGAGGAGTGAATGAAAGGTAATGCATTGAAGAAGTGGGAGTCGACCTTGAACCTTTGTGTTCATGCCCATGGACCCGATGTAGAACTTATCATGGAAGCTTCTCGCAAAATCAATCATTCCCTTGGTATAATTTCGTCTCATATTGTGTTTTGTTCCATGCAACCATGGTCCTGACCATGATTGATCTCCTTTGAATCCATTTCTCGGGCAAGCTAAGGTATTTGTCTTTTGCTAATCAATATGCCCGATCAACCTCTACCTTGAACTTACCTTCGAATATTACCCCCTGATATCTCGAGTATATCTCAGGAACTACAATACCTCGTATGAGTTTTTCCTCAACTTCTATTGACCCCCAATTCCAATTTTTCTCGGGTTCTGAGTTGTTTGTCGCTCAAGAACACCGATAAGTCAATCGATTCTGCACTCCGATTCAATAACTCTAAGTAAATTCATTGCTTACGAGTTTAATATTCCTTCACCTCATTCCTAGCCCGATCGGCTATATCATCATCATGCTAAATTTTAACCGTGTTACCTGGTCTTTATGCCCAGAGCACAACTTCCGACGATGAGCGAAGCTTACGTCGATCTTCTTCAAGTTATCATTTCACCTCGAACAACAAGCTTGATTTCAAGCTTGTGCCGTATCCGTGGCTCCATTAACCCTCTCGCTTCATCATTCCTTTTATCGATGCCGTCGCTGTTCGATGGCATCCTCGTGAAATCTCTCGACAAAATGTTTCTTGATCCATTGTCCACACAACATCGTATGGGTAATATCAAGACTCTTCTCTCGTCCCTTTATCCAAATGTTTTTGGACTTGCTGCCCTATCATGTATATCATGCTTCGCTCTTTCTTGCGAAATGATATACCCCTAAAACTTGTGTGTAAACACATATTTCTTTCCATTGGCGTGATTAATCAATTAATCACATTTTCCTTTCCATTTGTTTGTTTAACCTTCCTTGAGATCACTAAGACATGAGCAGGAATAATTCCCTGCTTATGAAAACATCTCGGTCTACAACTCTGTCAGTGAGACTCTGTTACGATTGTTGATGACATTCCGGTAACCACCGATGGACGAGAACTTTGCCTATTGGTCCGCCTCGTTTAACGAGCAGGAAAATGGTTCTCTCCGTCCCTCGCCCTTGGTACCGACGATGTTACCGACATAACTGACAGACTGCCCCCTGACATACCTTGTTGTCGTGACCGGTAAGATGTCACCGTTCCCCCTACTCTCGATTGACACTGATCGCAGTTCCACAGAATCGTAACCTGACTCTCTTGAACATTCTTGATCTCGTAGAATCCTTTGCTCTTGGCTTGAGTGTTGTCACGATCCACCCTTCAATAGTTAATCTATTCTCGATGCTCTGAACTCCTTTCACACTCTGTTCAGTCATCGATCGGATGTCCGTCCGCTTGAAGCTTTCTCCTGAACTGTCACACCTTGCTCTCATTGATTTCCTAAGTTATAACTCAAGAGATATTTCTGCCAAGCCCCTGACTAATCTGCTTCACAAAGGCGTTAAGTTTGAGTGGACAGATAAATGCCAGGAAGGCTTTCAAGCTCTTAAGGACAAGCTCGTTTCTGCTCCAGTGCTTGCTCCTCCAGATTCTCGCAAGGACTTCGTGATATATTGTGACGCCTCTCGTCAAGGCTTAGGCTGTGTCCTAATGCAAGAACGAAGAGTAGTTGCTTATGCATCGCGTCAATTACGTCCGCATGAAGAGAATTATCCAGTGCATGATCTTGAACTTGCTGCAGTGATCTTTGCATTGAAGCTATGGCGACATTACCTTCTCGGTAACCGGTGTGAGATTTATACTGATCATCAAAGTTTGAAGTATTTATTCACTCAGCCGGATCTTAATCTCCGCCAACAGCGATGGTTGGAAACTATTTCTGAATATGACTGTGGTATTTCTTATACCCCTGGCAAGGCTAATGTGATGGCCGATGCCTTGAGTCGCAAGTCATACAGCACCAACCTCAAGGTCAAGCGAGGTCAGCCTCGTCTTTATGAGGAGTTACGCAAGCTGAATCTGCATATCGTTCCACATGGTTCGCTTAATGACCTTGTGATACAGCCGGATCTTGAGAAGGCTGTCAAGGTGGCGCAAACCAAAGATGCTTTCGTCGATGTTATAAAACAGGAACTGCATCTTCCGAAATACAGGGATTTCTCAGTATCCGAAGTTGGAACCTTGTATTTCCGAGGCCGCATTGTGGTAACTCGTTACGACCTTATGACTGACAAGGTCTTGAAGGAGGCACATGATACACCGCTGTCTATTCATCCTGGTAGTACTAAGATGTATCGTGATCTCCGCCAAAGGTACTGGTGGCCTAATATGAAGCGGGATATTGCTCGACATGTTGCTGAATGCGATGTCTGTCGTCGCGTGAAGGCAGAACATCAAAAGCCTGCTGGACTTCTACAACCTCTTCCTATTCCGCTGTGGAAATGGGATAAGGTGCAGATGGATTTCATTACTGGTTTTCCTAAGTCCCAGAAGGGTAACGATGCTATTCTTGTCGTCATCGACCAACTCTCAAAGGTTGCACACTTCCTACCAGTCAAGGAGACTATCACTGCTAGCCAGTTAGCAGAACTGTATATCTCCCGAATTGTATCCCTCCACGGAATTCCGAAGGAGATCAGTTCGGACCGTGGCTCCCTGTTCACTTCCAAGTTCTGGGAAAGTTTTCAAGAAGCTTTGGGAACTCATATCCACTGGAGTTCAGCTTATCACCCCAGTCCCAAGGTCAAGTTGAACGAGTCAATCAAGTGCTTGAAGATATGCTGCGAGCTTGTGTTATATCATTCGGTAAGAAATGGGAAGAATCTCTTCCATATGCCGAGTTCTCGTATAACAACAGCTATCAAGCAAGCTTGAAGATGGCTCCTTTTGAAGTTCTGTACGGACGTAAGTGTCGAACCCCTCTGAATTGGTCAGAAACTGGGGAACGACAAGTTATTGGTCCGGACATTATTCAACACGCCGAAGAGCAAGTCCGTATCGTGCGTGAAAATCTCAAGGCGGCTCAAGACCGTCAGAAGAGCAATTATGATCGCAAGCGATGGGGTCTGACTTATCATCCCGGTGATCAAGTTTATCTTCGAGTCACCCCTATGAAGGGCACACACCGTTTCGGCATCAAGGGCAAGTTAGCTCCACGCTACATTCGTCCCTTTCCGTGGTTGCTAGACGTGGATTCGTGGCTTACAAATTGCAATTGCCTCCGCAATTCTCGCATATCCACGATGTGTTCCATGTGTCGCAACTTCGCCGATCTTTCATGGAGTCCCCGCATCGTGCTGTGGATCACGAGATGCTCGAGCTTCAAGATGATCTGTCTTATAAGGAGCATCCGATCCGTATCCTCGACCAAACTGAACGTCGGACCCGCCAGAAGACAACCAAGTTCCTAAAAGTGCAGTGGTCGAATCACACCGAAGATGAAGCCACTTGGGAACGCGAGGAAAATCTTCGGGCGGAATACCCCGACCTCTTTACTTCTACCTCCTAAATTCTCGGGACGAGAATTTCTTTTAGAGGAGGAGAATTTGTAACACCCCCTTGTAATGATCACTGTGATCAACTGCTAATAATGCCAAGTCATTTTCATTTACAATGCAAATCACAGTGGTTAAACAAGTCAACTCAATAGTGCCCCAGAAAATTCAAATTCAAATTCAAATGCAACATGAAGTTGCTCCAAAATTTTTGGAAAAATGTCCATGTTGTTGCAAATATTCCAAAACCATTGTTCCTGGTAAAAACAACACCACCAGCAACCCCATTAATGGGCTAGGGCATTTAAACAGTGATAAAACAGCACATTAAATGCCTCTTCATTTTTGTAAATTTCAAAAATGATTCAAATATGCTCAAACCAATTTTTGGTGAGGGGTAATATTACAACCTATCATTTGGGTCAAATTACACCTTTTTCGAAAGTCTTTTGGAGGCCCTATCATTTCATTTCTTCTCTGTAAAATATATAAAGGGAAAACAGAAAAGGAAAAGGAAGCAGAAGACTCACCTGGCGCCTGGCGCTGGCCCAGGCCGGCCCATTCAGCCCACCACGGCCCCCTCCAACTACTCCCCTCTCGTGTCGTCTCCTCCCTGGCCGAGCGCTCGCCGGCCAGCCGCTGGCCGCCACGGTGCGGAGCAGGTGGCTGGAGGCGATAAGGACGGCCCCCTCCCTCTTTCCCTGGATCTCCTCGTCACTCTCTCCGCTTCCTCTCGCCCTCGCCCGCTGCTTTCTCCCTCTGCCGCGAGTGGCGGAGCGCGCCCGTCACCGTTCGTCCGGCGAGCCCTCGCTCTCCGGCGACCACACGGGCCACCACCGTGTCTGGCAGGCGCGCCGTGCCCGACCACGACGTCCCCACCTGCTAGCCCGAGATGGGGAGCCCTGCAACGCCTGGATCGAGCCGCTCCTCTTCGTACGGGCTCCGGCGATCTCCATCGACCACGAGCTCCTCTGCAGCTCCTAAGCCGTCGAGGGTTTTCCGTAACCGCATGGTGAGCCTCCTCTCCCCTCCGCCTATCTCCGGAGCCACTCTGCACCGTCCTAGCTAGCTCGCCGCCATAGCCGAAGCTCAGCTCCGCCGTGCTGCTCGCCGTCGCCGTTCCTGTCCGTGCCGTGGCCGTCTGAGCTCGTCATCGAGCTCAGGGGACTCCAGTGGTGCGGCTTGGCGCTTTAAATCTCCCGCGCGCGCGCTAGTTCTTCGATTTTGCCGAGTCCTCGTAGATCACCGCCGCCGACGGCGACGCAGCCCACTGTTCCGGCCACCTCCGGTCGGGCCGGTGGCACCACTCGATGGGCGGCTCCACCAGCATTCGAACGAGCCCAACCGCGCGCCGAATGGTGCCCCGTAGAGCATTTCCGACGACTCCCGCACGTCGCCGCCGTCTCCTGTGGTCGCCGGCGTTGCTCCGGCCGCCAGCCGACGCGGCGCCGACGTGGCTGACCTGTGGGTCGCCCTGGGTCACTGACCCGTGGGCCCAGGGACCCCACTTTGACTCGTCGACCGCAGTCAACCGCTGACTGGACCGGGTCCAGCCACTGACATGTGGGCCCGCCTCGAATGTCAGTTTAGTTAGTCATTTTACTAATTAAGCATAATTAGTTAATTAGTTAGAGGCACTGACAGATGGGGCCCACCCTTTAGTTAACCCACTGTTAGTTTAATTTATTTCTGATAAAGTCACAGAGGCTGACATGTGGGTCCCTCTGGACCCACATGTCATATTTGACTTAGTCAGCCGCAGTTTGACCTGCTGATGTCAGCATGTCATCATGCTGACATCATAATTCCCTTTTCTGTTAATTTAAATAAAATCCAGAAAATCTTTTAAACTTTAGAAAATCATATCTTTTAATCCGTAACTCCGATGAAAATAATTTATATATGAAAATTTATCAGAATTTCGATACGAATCTAGATACGCCCTCCGTATTCCCGTCAGATGCCCCTAGCTAGATGAACATGGAACTTTCGGCCTGTTTTCGATAAATGAATAGTGCTCAAACTTAATAAAATAAATCCAAACAAATTCCTAAAATAGCTGAATGACTTAGACATATCTTTAGACAACCCTGCACTGCATCCTAGCCATCACCTACCTCGAACTACCTGTACGTGAAACCGTTCCCCCTCCGGTTCATCTGTCTGACAGACGTCCGGAACCGGGAATAATTCCCGGATGGGTTCCCCTTCTTCGTTACCGGTAGCACTGCGTTAGTTCGTCATGCTTTGTGATTGCTTGCGTTACCGTGAATTTATATTGTTTCTTCTCCCCCTTTCTTCCCGGTAGACCCCGAGACCGCCGACGATGCCCTGGTGATCGACTACTTCACTGTCGGAGATTCCTTTTATTTGCCAAGCAACCAGGCAAGCAACCCCCCCCCCTTGAGCATTCCGATATCACCTATGTCTATTCTCTCTTATTCTTGCATTAGAATTGCTGCTGCTGCTACTGCTCCTATTACTGTTGCATAGCCTGTTTTTGCTAAATTGTTGATACCTGCATTTATTCATAAACTGCTTAGTATAGGTTGGGTAGCACTGCTTTGGACCCCCACTCTCGTAGTTGCCTCGCATAGTACCCTTGCCTCGATCAAGCGATCGAGCCCCTTCCCCTGACCTTCTTCACATCACCGCACACCCCCTCCTAATATGCTCGACTCCGCAGAGTTAACATCGGGTGACGAGGGTGATACCTCCGAACTCACTTCTGATGTTGTCCCTGTATAGCTAGCTCGTTGTGGGTTACCGAGGGTGATTCCTCTTCCCACTTCCGACTTAGCTTTTGTCGTGCATCCGCTATGGTGATTACCGCGGAGGGTGATTCCTCCGGTACCACCTTAACGGGACTTGTCGTTTAGGAGTCCAACGAGGGTGATTCCTCGGATTCCTCATCGGCATGAAACCACACGGATGCCCTGTTTCACCACACCGTGTTTAAAGACGTATCGATCCCCGAGGCCGGACGTCGCCAGGAACAAAGGCGTGCGGCCAGAGGTATCGTGCGTCTGATGACACTGGAAGTTACTACTACACATGTTGGATGGAGGCGGGTTGACCCAGAGGGGTACCCGCGAGTGCCTTTGAGGCGTGAGCTGTGGAGTCGGGTGACCAGTGAGGGTACCCGCGAGATAACTACGAGGCGTGGCCGGTCTTTCCCAGTCCTTGTCACAAGTCCTCGAGACGGGACGACGGGGCCAACAGTATCGTAGGCTCTGCTCGTTACCGCGCGCTCCCAACACACTAAGCGATTTGGATATTTGATCCGAGAGGCCTCCGGGCCGATAGCACTAACCACCACGTGGGTGTGAGTGGGTGCTCTGCGTCGTATACATCAGCCGGAGTCGTCACGACGTCAGCGATTGAGCGGGCTGTTCGGATTGGACTTAGGATGCAACCGCGCTTGTATAAGGGGTTGCTAGGTCTGCTACCGAATGGCTTCGCAACGTGCGGAGCGCTCGGGGCGATGGCTCAGACCCCCGGGGAGCATAGGTTTAGTCCGGCGTGCTCGATCCTCTCTGGCGGTATCCGGTCGGGTTGCGGCGTATTGTTTAGCCGAGGGCGGGCACGACCTGATGGTGTGTCCGGCCGGAGTTAAGCGAGCGTGGTGGGTAACTTGGTGCACCCCTGCAGGGAAGAAACAATCTATCGATAGCCTGTCCTACGGTAACGGACACTCGGAGTTGTATCCACTTCGGTACAACTAGAACTGGTGACTTGAGATATGTGATATGGAGTTGATGTTGCTGCAAACACTATACATTATTATTATGAGACTATTCTGTTCCCCTCTATTTGCTGCAAGACTCTGAAGATGCTAGTCTTCGTCAGGACTAGGCTTTTCCCCTCTCTACTCTGGCTTTCTGCAGTCTAGTCCACCCACATAAAGCCTCCTTTGAAAATATGCATTGCTAGTATAGATCTGATGTAAGTCTTGCTGAGTACTTTGGATGAGTACTCACGGTTGCTTTGCTTCCTCTTTTGTCCTACCCACATGATAAACCAGACGACGGAGCCATGGTGCCTGCAGCCCCTGTTGACGACTACTACTACCAGCCCGAGGCTGGCTACTACTACTACCCGGCCGGCGAGTACTTCTACGAGGAGCCGGCGGACGACGACCAGGAGTAGGATCGGAGGTCCCAGGCAGGAGGCCTGCGCCTTTTCGATCGTAGCTTTTCTTTTGCCCCGCCTCGTATGAGGCCTATCTGAACTTGTGTTTTATGTCTGTACCCAGACATCTGATGCTTCCGCTGACTATGTGTGACACTTGTTATGTATTCGAGCCCTCGAGGCCCTGGCTTGTAATATATAACTTGTATGTATTTATTTATGTTTTAGAGTTGTGCTGTGATTCCTTCACGTGAGTCCTTAGGCTTGATCGTGTGCATTTGCGTGTATGATTAGTGCACGGTCGGGCCGGGGTCGTCACATGGAGGATATGCTGAGAGCTTGTGCGCTAGATTATGGATCTAGTTGGGACGACAATTTGCCTTATGCCGAGTTCTCTTACAACAACAGTTATCAGTCCAGTTTGAAGATCGCCCCTTTCGAAGCGTTATACGGAAGGAGGTGTAGGACTCCGTTGTCTTGGGACGAAGTTGGAGATCGCCAGTTGTTTGGACCAGATTTGATCAAGGAATCGGAACAGAAGGTAAAGTTGATTCGCGATAGGCTCAAGATAGCCCAGTCCAGGCAGAAGAGCTACGCGGATTCAAAACGCAAGAAGATCGTTTATGAAGTCGGAGACCGAGTTTATCTTCGAGTATCTCCACTTCAAGGAGTTAAGCGCTTTGGAGTTAATGGAAAGCTAGCGCCACGTTTTGTAGGACCATACAAGGTTATGGAACGTATGGGAGAAGTAGCCTACAAGTTGGAACTGCCCGAAGGATTGTCAGGAGTTCACGATGTATTCCATGTTTCCCAGTTGAAGGAATGCCACGCCGAGATGGTTGATATACCGCTGAGGGATACTGTGCCATTGGAAACTATTCAGCTGGACAGTGACTTGACCTATGAAGAGAGACCAATCAAGATTCTTGAGTATGCCAGCCGAGTCACCCGCAGCAAGGCTATGAAATTTTGCAAAGTTCAGTGGAGTCACCACACCGAGGATGAAGCCACCTGGGAACGAGAGGAAGACCTGCGGAAGGACCACCCTCACCTATTTTCTAGCCAACCCGAATCTCGAGGGCGAGATTCATCTTAAGGGGGGTAGGTTTGTAAAATCCCAAATTTCCAATTTGGAATGTTATACATTAGATCATCATGCATATCATATTTTCTTGCTTTTGGTGGATCCAAGAAAATCCTAAGCAACTCAAGGACCCTCGGAGAGAGTTGGGGATTTCAATATTTTCATATTTGAGGTTTCTCAAATTTTGAAAATAGGATCTTTTGATTTTATTTATTTTATCTTCAAGTATTTCTGTTATGAAAATACGAGATAGGGAATAAAATGACTCCCAAAAATAAAGAAATACTGAGGATTTAATAAAAAATCTAATAAGTTTTATTTGAATTAGGAAAAATTGCCTGTTTTCTTTATGGACCGCCACCCAGGCCCAAAGGGATCATGAGATTATTCATAATATAAACTTCCGTGTGCAGCCACAAGCTATTATGGGCTCTAGCATAGTTGACTAAGTTGTGCGAACTCTTACAGTGGTGGATTAGCAGATGTAGGGGATGTAGGTTGGTACGGTCCACCCGGACGTAAGGTGCTAGTGCTTCTGAAAGACTGTGTCTCGGTCATCCGTTTCTCAAACATCATGTAGTGCAAGAATTTCAACGGAGGCGGCCGAGTCTTGTGGGGAAAAGTGCACAAACCTCTGCAGAGTGTACAATCTGATGATGATTAGCCGTGTCCCCGGTTACGGACGTCTTGAGTATCTAATACTTGGATTATCATATGAATCTCATCATGTTACTTTAATTAATATTGTTGGGTTTTAATGATGATGATTAATTGGGATTGAGAGGGTGTCTACACTCTCAATGTTTAACAACTACCATGATAGTTAAATTAAAATCTATTCCTTTGCAGTCGGGAAAAATTGGCTTTACGCAAAACTGTAACCATAAAGCTTTCCACCAGCCATATTGCATATAGTATAGCTTTACTTTTGTTACTCTCTATGTGTTACTTGGCGAGCATATTCCATGTGCTGACCCGTTTTCGGGCTGCAACGTTCATGTTGCAGACTTTTCACACGACGAGTAAGGTGCCTATTAGGTCGTGGTTCTATACTCAGTGATGCCGTTGAAGTTGATGGACTCACATATCTTTCAAGCCTTCCGCTGTTATCGTGTTAGATGGCCTTAAGCCATTTTTATTGTAATAAGTTCATCGTCGGAACTATCGATGTAATAAGTGTGTGATTGCTACTCTGTTATAAATCCTTCAAGTACTGTGCGTGTCAGCATTATTGATCCAGGGATGACACTGATGCACAGAGATCAGACTGTTTCAGGTCTGGTCGCTACACTTTCCTTTTGGTTTTCCTTTTTCTTTCATCTTCTTTTTTCATTTCGCATTTTTTATTTTTATTCTTTTTATTTTTATTTTTCAAAAAACTTTCAAATTTGTGAACACTAGTTGAAATTAGGAGAAAAAAATGAGATCGTGAACATATTAAAAAAAATAAACATTTTTAAAATTGAAATTAATTTTTGAAATCTACTAGTTTTCACATTTTTTGCGAACTTTATTTTCAAATTCAAGGACATTTTTGTGTTCCTCAGATTTTAAAAAATCATCAAAATTTCAAAAAAAAATATCATCGAATTAAAAAATTCATCAACATCCGAATTTGTTAATCTATTTTCCAAAATTGTTCATCAAATTCAAATTTTGTTCATTGAATTCAATATTTGTTCTTCCATTTTTCGAAAACAATTTTTTTTAATACAAATTTTATTCATCAAGTTCAAAAAATGTCCATCATTAATAGAAAATGCTCATAAAACGTGTTCATCAAAATATAAAAACATTAAAGTTTAAAAAAATCATTCTTTTGCAATTATGAACATTTGTTGAATTCAATAACTGTTTTTTGAATTCGGTGAATATTTTTTGAATCCCTAAGCATTTATCATTTCCTGACCATGTTTACAAATCATGAACAATTTTTGAATTCACGAACATTTCACAATCAATTTTTTTGAAATCCCGAATTATTTTTAAAAAAAACTTAAAATAGAAAATGGTAAAAAATAACCAAGGTGCTCCTGGCTTTCCCGCACCGCAAATTGGTCGGCCCACGTGGGCACGCAGGGGGAGGGGTGGATGCTCTGTTGGTCACTCGCGTGTACAATGCCAAATATGAAGTTCCGAGTTCGAGCATATATGTGACGTGGGCAGTGGGCTGCTGGAAGCGAAGCCAGGAGCCTGGTGGGCCATGCGAGCTTCTTCCATCGCCCATGTGGCACCCTTGATGCGCCACCCTGCTGCCTTGGGCCAAATTGCTGATAATTAGCGGTAAATTAGTTTTGGACCGTGTAGCCCGTGCAACTGAGTTGGCCCATTGGGCTTCGCCCTGCAGGCGCACTCCTCACGAGAGTGGTGAAGGACAGTGCACAACCATAGACTCCTCCATTCTGCATGGGACGATACCCCAGTCAACAGATCCGGAGTGGTCGAAATTAGATCCGTTGTCCGACATGCCACAAAGGGCTTGAGATCTCTGGAACGGAGCATGTTGCGGAGGGGAGTCGCTAGGGTTTGCTCCATGAAGCTGATGGGACAACTATATGTGGTGTCGGGATGGCCCAACATGGGCCGGATCCGACGTGACGGGCGTGCCTGGGCGCACCCGGGCATCCCCTTATCCGCCTCATATTTGGGTTGGATATGAGGGGTGCCGGTTAACCCAGGCGTTTAGGACAGGGTCAATGAACAGTCGTCCTCTCGTGCGTATAAGATGGGTTTGAGACGCCCGGTTGTTAGGGCATCTCCAGCCGTTGGCCCCCCAGGAGGGGCTAAAAATCGCCTCCTGGGGGCGCACCGGCGCTAAACCACGCACTGGGGGCGTGATGCCCCCCAGTCGCGGCGCCCACGGTTTTTTTAAAGGACAAATTCGGCACAAACACGGCTGAAATTTAACGCAAACATCGGCAAGTTCGTTCAAATTTAAACATATTTTACAAAAATAGAAAAACAAAACTAGCGCGGGCTGCCCCCGCCGTCTCCCTCGCCGCCCGCCGTCCACCCACGCGGTTCTACATGCCGAGGAGGCTGTAGAACCGCGTGTAGTCGCCGCCGCCGCCGCCGTCGTCGTCGTTGTCTTCCCCGCCTCCGCCTCCGCCGCCGTCCTTGCTGCATCCTTCCCCCGGTTGGCGCGGCGGGTTGGACGGGCCGGGGGCGTCGTCGCAATCGAGGACCACGACGCCGTTCTCGTCCTCGCTCCCCCGTTTGTGGGCGGCGATCTCCTCCAGGGCCCGGCACTGCCGGACCATCTCGTCGCGGAGGTAGTCGTCGCGTGACCACCGCAGGGCGTCCTCGTCGGAGAAGCCGCGTCGGTCTATCTCCTCGTACTCCGGGGGGAGGCCGGGCTCCGCCTTGGGCTCGACGAGGACGCCGCAGCGGCGGGTACGCGCGCTGACAGGCGTGTCCTGGGGCTCCGGCTTGACGGGGCGGAGGCAGAGGCAGGGAGAGCCACCGGACGAGGAGGAGGACGCCCCGGGCTCCATGCGCCTCGGCGTCCAGGAGCTTCCACGGCGGCGTGAGAAGGACGGGGGAGCGGGGTACTCGAGGCGCGGCGTGTTGCCGGCCTCGATGTACTCGAGGACGGATTCCAACGTGAGGCCGGGCACGCCCCACCACCGGCGCCGGCCGTCGGAGTTGAACCTGCAGGAGGGCACGACGCCATTGGTGGCCTCGAGCTGCTCGTCGTGACGGCGGCGGAAGTAGGGCTCCCAGATCGGGCTGTCGGGGACGTACCGGGGCCCCTCCCTCGCCGCACGCGGCAGGGACGCGCGGATACGTGCGATCTCCGCACGCCGCGCCGCCCCGGTGGGTGGCAGTGGCACCGACACGCCGCCGGCGCCTGATCCTCCAAGTCCCGGGCACCCGCATGTCCGGCGGGACCGGGTACTCGGCCTCGAAAAGGAGGCGAGCCTCGTCCTCGTGAAGATGGCGGCGTCTGAATCCATTCGCCGTCGCTTGGAAAGCGCTCAGCCATTCTTCTCAACTGGAGACAGCGAGAGGAGGAAAGGGGGAGAAATGGGCGCGTCGACGGTGCAGTATCTGTGCGAGTCTCCGGCGCGCTGGCGGTCGGCTTATATAGGTGGAGGCGCCGCGTGGTAGGCTTGGGCGGCGCGTTACGCGTGGCGTGATGGCGTGGCGGCCGAGGGACGCGCGTCGCCCAGCCTTCACTGCGCCGCCCGTGAGGCATTAATGAAGGTTGACTGTCGCGGCAGCGTGCGCAGCTTTGGCATTGATTCGCCGCGGGAAACGAGACGATGAGGACGACGAAGCGGCGAGAAGAGAGTCGAGTCGCTGACGCGGCGGGCCCGCGGCTGTTCGCGCCAAAAACGATTCGCCCGGCGCCCCTGAGCGTCCCTAGCGCGCCGGATTCGGGTTGGGTCCGCCGGCGCCAATTTCGGTCCGAGCCAACGAAAACTGGGCTCTTGGGGACGCGACTAGGCCGATTTTTTGGTGCCGGCGACCGAAAAATCGCATGGGAGGCCTTCTTGGGGGGCGGCTGGAGATGCTCTTAGATGCTCCTACCAGCAGCTGGTCAGCCGGAGGGCTATGGACCTAACAGTCAGCAATAAATACTGAAAGAGAAAGCTGGGCATGTAAGAAAACCCGGGGTTATGTTCTGTACTTCTGTCGCATGCAATAAGCACGAATAGATCTAATAGGGTACGAAAGCAACATGACATGATCAATGCTGCTAATAATCAATCTTTGCCTAAACTAAAGAAGATCATGCTGCTTTTGTTATGGGACACATTGTTATGGAGGCGACCAGGACAGTGCAGAGGTTTCTTGGCAGTACCAGATGGCTGCCGCTGTTCCCGTTTTATGTTTGGATGTACAGTGCCGGTGCATGAGAGGAAAATGAGCTAGCTTAATCTAGGGGAAAAGCATTTCAAAAAGGGAAGGGGTCGCTGGAGAGAGGGAGAAAGAAATTCTTCGTCCTAGGAGCTTAGGTTGTTTGCTGACTAATTAGTAAGGCCAACTAGGCGGATAAGGTGCGAAAAGTGGCAGCAGCTACCGGGCTCCGGGGCTCCTGATATTTGAATTTTTTTCAACACTGAGACGGGCCAGGGCTCTGGTGGTCTTACATGTGGTGAGACAACTGCGAATTTGACTCAGGATGACTACAAGCAATGGTGAAATTCTTTCAAGTTTCAGACAGGCGGTCAAGAAAGGAGCGGTGATGTTGAGTTCAGGTAACTCTTATGTGGGACACCCAATATGTGAGTTGTTCACTTTCACGCAGGTCAGTGATCAGTGTGTGATGGCGTTGGACTGATACTCTGGAAGTTGGGAGCGCTAACTAGAGTAATGTGGAACTTAATTTTGCTCGAGTGTTGACCGTGGTCAAGAAAAGAAGGGACTACAAGTTGCAGGTGGAGTCATATGGAGTCTTTGGAGTAGCAGCGGTACTCATGGGATAAGCTCAAGTCCAATGTACATGGAAGTTTGACGCATTGACGAATTCAAGGTGGTGGAGAATATTCGCCAAGGTGGAGTTTGTTAGAGTTGTGTCGAATATTGTGTACAAGGTAGGTTACAGTTGGACTCTGAGTTGTACTGTCTTTAGATAGGATATGGAGTCGTGTCCTAGTAGGACACGTGTATCCTAGGCCTCTCTTATATAGCGAGGGTAGACACACGATGTAACTTATGCCAACATAATAGCACAGGCGCGCAAGGGGGAGCCGACGGCATGTGCCGGCGCCCGGGTGGCCGGTGTGCGGTATTGTGACGGTGTCACGGGGAGGAGCGCCCGTAGTCAAGCCCCGGGGATGTAGCCATATCGGTGAACCTCGTTAACAAATCTCGGTGTCGTGCTCGTGTGATTGCTTGGTACTCGGATGATCAACGGTATGCCTCAAACTTATTCTAACAAGTTGTATCATGAGCTAGGCTGTTCAGAGGTCGTGGATTGTTGATTCGGAGGAATACGTGTGCGACGGCTCGACGTGCTGCGATCTTGGATTGATCGGGCGAGCGTAGAGGCAGCGGCGGCGACGCGTCACGCAGGGCAGGCAGGCAAGCAGCAGGTCGATCGATCTATCGACGGGCGCAGGCTGCGGAGGCCCAAAGGCGCGTGCTGGGCACCGGCCCAGCTGGCAGAAGCCGCAAGGCTGCAGACGGCGAGACACGGAGCAAGCGGCGGACCGTGCTGGATCCGGTCGCGTACAGCAGACGAGCAGAGAACGAAGGTTTGTTTTGAGAAAAAAAAAAAGGAGGACCGAGTCCTCATGTGCCACGGAGGCAGCAGATCAATCGGCGTAGAGAAATATCCATTGACGTGCATCCATCGGAAGGCTTTGGCAGTAAGTGCAACGCTAGCATTAGAATATTGTGCAAGGGAGCTACGGTCACGTGAAGACCAAGGTAATTCTTGGTTGGTTTTTGCAATTAGTACAAGGGGTGTACCTCATCAGGTTTTGCTTGTGTACTTGGGGCATCGTGGTGGAGCTCGGTTAATTTTTCATAAGGTCAGCTATACGAAGAATCATGGCACCAACGGGTACCAGGTTTGAGGTGGAGAAGTTCACGGAACTGATGACCTTAGGTTATGGCAGACAAGGATGGAAAATTTGTTGGCACAACAAGGATGCTTGATGCCGTTGCGGGAAGTCATGTCAGCTAAGATGAAAGTATCATGTGATGGATGAGAATTCGCGGAAGATGATTTGGGAGCCTCGAGCGTGTCATACAGTCGAACGAGTTCGGCTGGGTCGGACTAGATAGTCTGATGGATCGACGTAAGTCGGTTGGTACAGAAGACGGTGGTGGATCGGCGACGATGACATTGGAGCGTGATGCTGATGGTGACCGACTTCTGGGGCATGGAAACACGTAGCGCAGGCCTGAGGGCTTGTGTGACTTCGACAAGACTATGGCGCGGGGTTGATTCAAGACGGTGCACATGAGAGCTTGAAGTCGACGGGGCGCGGGGTGGACTGATCACCTACCATGGAGTCATGTTGAAGGTGGAGCTGGATTGAGGGGCTGCGGTGTAAGGATCCAGAGAATCGAAGCCTATTTCAGCGGGAAAAGCGAGTGACATGCAGTTCGGACTGGAGTCCAGTGGTCTGATGGAAGCGTGAAACTCGTCATCAGTCGATGATGATCGATGGTACTCTGCAGTGGGGGTTGAGTAGTGTGGTTTCGCGACCCTTGAGACTCGACCGGGACAGCGGAGGCTCGACGCGGTAATAGCGGCGAGGCGTGCGGTATGCACGGACATGGAGACGGGCCAGGGCTCTGGTGGTCATACATGTGGTGAGACAACTGTGAATTTGACTCGGGAAGACTACAAGCAATGGTGAAATTCCTTCAAGTTTCAGACAGGCGGTCAAGAAAGGAGCGGTGATGTTGAGTTCAGGTAACTCTTATGTGTGACAGCCAATATATGAGTTGTTCACTTTCACGCAGGTCTGTGATCAGTGTGTGATGGTGTTGGACTGATACTCTGGAAGTTGGGAGCGCTAACTAGAGTAATGTGGAACTTAATTTTGCTTGAGTGTTGACTGTGGTCAAGAAAAGAAGGGACTACAAGTTGCAGGTGGAGTCGCATGGAGTCTTTGGAGTAGCAGCGGTACTCATGGGATAAGCTCAAGTCCAATGTACATGGAAGTTTGACGCATTGACGAATTCAAGGTGGTGGAGAATATTCGCCAAGGTGGAGTTTGTTAGAGTTGTGTCGAATATTGTGTACAAGGTAGGTTACAGTTGGACTCTGAGTAGTATTGTGTTTAGATAGGATATGGAGTCGTGTCCTAGTAGGACACTTGTATCCTAGGCCTCTCTTATATAGCGAGGGTAGACACACGATGTAACCTATGCCAACATAATAGCACAGGCGCGCAAGGGGGAGCCGGCGGCATGTGCCGGCGCCCGGGTGACCGGTGTGCGGTATTGTGACGGTGTCACGGGGAGGAGCGCCCGTAGTCAAGCCCCGGGGATGTAGCCATATCGGTGAACCTTTTTAACAAATCTCGGTGTCGTGCTCGTGTGATTGCTTGGTCCTCGGATGATCAACGGTATGCCTCGGATTTATTCTATCAGATCAATGCTGCTAATAATCAATCTTTGCCTAAACTAAAGAAGATCATGCTGCTTTTGTTATGGGACACATTGTTATGGAGGCGACCAGGACAGTGCAGAGGTTTCTTGGCAGTACCAGATGGCTGCCGCTGTTCCCGTTTTATGTTTGGATGTACAGTGCCGGTGCATGAGAGGAAAATGAGCTAGCTTAATCTAGGGGAAAAGCATTTCAAAAAGGGAAGGGGTCGCTGGAGAGAGGGAAAAAGAAATTCTTCGTCCTAGGAGCTTAGGTTGTTTGCTGACTAATTAGTAAGGCCAACTAGGCGGATAAGGTGCGAAAAGTGGCAGCAGCTACCGGGCTCCGGGGCTCCTGATATTTGAATTTTTTTCAACACATTTTCATTGCTTAAAAAAATCTTATATCAAATACGTGAATACATACACATATTCCTAAGGCCTGGTAAAATGCTGAAAAGAAAATACTTTGTATTTTGGGAAATACAAAAAAGAGAAATTTCTGACAAAAAATGGCACTCCTTTTCTCCTATATAGTGTCAAAATTTTGTTTTTTTATAGCCCAAAACAAAACGGGATTTCTATCAAAACTTGCCACGGGTATTCATAATGTGTATATGTATCCCCGTGAATAATTTCGCATTTTTTTGAAACTTTAAAAATACAAATTTCAAAATGTTTAAATATAGGGAGCAGTGGAGCTAGGTCGCTGCAGTCCCTCACTCGATAAGGTGCCCATTTTTCCAAGCAGCAGGCATGCCATTGAGTACGAGAGCGTAGTCTACACCATATCTAGTACGAGCTGGTGCTGGCTATCACACGAGATCACATCAATGGCATGCCTGCTGCTTTGTGTGGTACTCCCTCAATTCCACAATGTAGTGTTTCCTATATCCTCGTGCTTCAACTTTGACCGTAAATTTAACCAACGAGACCGTCTGCGGCGGGAGCAAAAGTTATACCAATGAATTCGTATTCAAAAGAAGTTTTCAATCATGTAATTTTTTCTTCCGCCGTAGTCGGTCTCGTGGGTTAAATTTATGGTCAAAGTTGAACCTCAGGAAGCGCGGGCGCACTATATTTCGAAATGGAGGGAGTACTCCAGTTATTACTTGTGAGTTGGTGCGAGTACCCAAAAGACTGAAACGCCTTTAACACGCCACGCCGGCTGCTGATGAACTACACGACTAGCTAGGAAATCAGTGAGTGTTCTCTGCCATGGCACATATGAATGTGGGGTTACCATGCCATGATCCATCACAGACTGATCGCAGGCCTATGGTGGATTAGAACACACGAAAGCACACTCACTGGCGCGCGGTTGCTTAGGTTGCGGGTTTAGATCTTGTCCTAGAATGCTTGTCATTGTGGACAAAACGTAGAGAGATGACTTGGAGTCAAGAAAAAATATGAAAGAATTCCTTATTTGACACTACCTTAAAATGTGGTTATAGTTTGCTGGAAACCCCGTCGTGTAAACATTAAGGGTTCTTATCATGTTTATTTAGTCAAGAAATTCCTCGAGCTTTCTTGAATTCCTGGGTGCCCAAGAATGTTACTTCTGCGTTTAGAAAATAAGTGTCTCAACTTCAGTACAACTTTATATTTTTCAGGAATCTAGTGATGTGAAGTTTTCTTTTTGGGGCAAGCAGTGATGTGAAGTTGGTATACAAGAGTTTCCAAACTAGACCTACACTCTTGTATATTTCTCCACGCCCGGAAAAACAAGGTTTGCACCTACACAAAAGCAATGCCTCAGATTTGCTCATGTTTCTTCTCGCCCTTTTCTTCTTCTAAAAGCTAAACACAACCAAACAGCTAGTACCCCAAAAGCAAAAGGTCTCAACATCATTAATCTGGCGCAGCAAGGCGCCAAGGAGGTACCAGAAATGAAATGTTGGGGGCTAGCTCTGCCTGCCTGCCTGCCTGCAAAAGTGGGGAGGGGTTGATTAGGTTTTGTACTCCAATGACGCCACCCAGCCACAAATTTGGTCCTAGGAAGGAATGGTGAGGGGGGCAGGGCCCCAACCCCCAACCCTCAATCAACCCAAGTCAAGAACATGCAAGGAGTATGTACCAGCAGTTGTTGTCTAATTACTCATCCAGTCATCCTCCTTGCTAACCCAGCCAAGGCAGCTAGCTTATTAGCTTGGCCGTAGCTGGGGGAAAAGTGGTGCTGGGTGTTTGGTGTGTGCGAAGGGAGCCTGCAAGTCACCCCTACACTGCTGGCCGGCCGGGCCACCAATATGGCTGAACTGCTAACTTGCAAGTGCAAAATATACAATGAAGTTAATGCGGCAATGATGATGGTGGTCGACCAGGGAAGCAGATCGCGGGAAAACCTAGCTAGCTTCACATCTCGTGCAAGGCAGCGTGGTGAGATGATGGGAGGTCACTCACATGCGTTGGCTGACCGGCCGGCATATGCCATCGAATGGCCAGGCGGCAGCCCATCATGGAGTATTAATCAGTTCACCATTCGTTCATGCATGCACATAGCTTGTTGCTGGATCATGTATAGTGTGTCGATGGACCATGTATAGTGCGTTGATGGATCCGACTCCTTTTGAAAGGGTCGGAGTTTATTGCATCTACGTTGACGAACTGGTAGTATCATTCAAGTTAATCTACATGCATGATCCTTGCATTTTCTCGACCTATCTACCATGTCGATCTCCAACAGTGCGCGTGCGTGCGACATGTATCTGCTGGACGTACGCACGCTGGCTGAAGACGCGACGGATCTATGATTTGGTGAGGGTTCACTGCACCACGGCCGCGACGGCCACCGCCCTGGTTAGAATTACGGGTTCAACGGCGTCGCTGTCCATCCACCAACACACACTAGATATATACGGTCTGCGTATCTACAGACCTAGCCTGGTGGTTTGGTGGATCGATCTCTGATGTGCCTCAAGGAGTCACGAGTCAACACGAGCAAAGTAAAGCGTACGTCGCTCCCAGGAAAAAGGGACCCAGGAACTCTCACCGGACCTCTCTCGACAGAAGCATGTTCTCTCTCAGCTAGAGCCTGAGATTCAACCTTGCTGATGAATTTTTCCTCCCGGCGGAGAAGATGCCAGTGCCCCCGTTTACACTGACCAACCCCTGCAACTGCAAGTGTCTGGCTGGCTAAGTGGCTACTTATGACGCACATGATGCTCTTTCAGAGTGTTTGACGAGAACTCGACTAACTCGGTGGAGCTTTTTTTGGGGGGTCAACTCGGTCGAGCTTGCCCAAGTGGGTGCCAGTCTTTTGTGCGGTCATTGTGTTCTCTATGGTTTTGCTCTTGGTCGACGTGATCTTATTGATCTTTCGTGTATGTGCGCGCGATGATGTTGACTGTGCATATCTTAGATGTGCATAGGTCAGGCGTATGCTTATCCCTTGATATTTTGTTATGAGGTAATGAAGAGCGCCCTTTATAGAAGAAGAGAAAAAGAAGCGGATGACGGGCGGGCATACATACAGATACAGACCCAGAGGAAGCGTGTGTTTGTGGTGGTACGAGCCAATAAGTTGCTGCTTGCAACGTACGCAGGCGATGGGTGATGGAGCCGAGAGCCGACACGGGGTGGTGATGAGGGGTGACCGATTGTCAGCGCATGGCGCGACGAGGTCCCATCTCCTGTAGCAGCTGCTGCTGCACGTCGAAGGCACAGGCGCACGCAGGCCGGCGTGACAAGGAAGCATCTCCTCTGACCAAATTCACTGTTTTGACGTTTTCTCGAAACTTCAACAAGATTTTACCTTTGCTTTGTAAAGAAAATTGGAATCTAATATTTTTATCTACTGCTATTGTCCTTGGCGTTAAGGTACCACATCATACCGCTCGAGTCTCTGATGGTAGGACTTACATGTGCCATCACGCCTCGTTGGTGTGGAAATAATCCTACCACCAAAGTCCTTGGTTGTGGGGACATGCATGCAGTTATTATACGGGCATACATATAATAAACAATGGTGAAGACCCTACCACCAAGGATCATGATGGTAGGGTAACACAACCTATCGCCAAGGACCATGACGGTATGGTCCTTATTAACACCAAATGGGCGTGACGGGGTAGGTAAGTCCTACCGTCAGAGAATCAGGCGGTATACTATGCTATCCTGCCGTGGAGGCCAACGATGGTAGAAAAAGGGTCAGATCCTAATTTTTTACAAACCAGGGTCAGATAAAAAGGTCAAAACAGTGAAATCGGTCTCGTCCTGTTGAGTCGAGGTCTATTGGGTCCTCATCTGCTACACCCCTTCCCTCCTATAAGCCGGTTTTGTTTGGCCTGCGTACGTGCATCACATGAGCTAGTGACATAAGTTGGGTCCTACGGAGCACGTCCTATCATATGGATGCTCATTATCAAAGGAAACATCATGTGGATGGATCATGACATGAGTTAATTAGGTCCTACTAGGCCCTAGCTAGGAGAGGCCGACTGCCATCTACCTAGCTTAGTTAACCGCGTTACACCTACATATGCAATTGGTCCTCTTTAGCCGTTTGATCTAGCGCGGTTTGGATGGCTAGGATCGATGCACAACTTTTTTAATATAGGTTAAAACATGCGTCCTAAGACATAAATATCCACAAATTTATCCCAGCAAATCTCAAGGGAATTCATCACACAAACTTACAATTAGGTGATACCATGGTACCCTTAAAAAACAACTTTAAATGTTTCCAAAAAATGAAAAATTTATGGATGTTCACTTCACATGAATGTACAATCTCTAAAAAAATTCAAGTCCAAATTCGACATATACATTGAGAATCAACAAAGACAAATCCGGCATGAATGGTGTCAAAAAGACAAAAGTCAAAATGCCACTATTCATATTTGGATTTGTCATTTTTGTTTCTCAATGTGTATTTATAATTTGGACCTGAAATTTTTAGGGATTTTACATTCATGTGACGTGAACGTCCACATTTTTCAACAAGTTTTTGAAACATCATTATTTTTAAATGGTACCATGGGCGCATTTGGGAGGTGGTATCACGTGATACTCCCCCCTACCACCAAGTCTCAATCTTCTAAAGCAACGTCTTCAATGAAAAAGTGTGCACTTGCACCGACGTCACTAGATGTCCAGTCTTGAAAGATTGAGACAATGGTTTTTATTTCATATTTGAAAAGGGGAAAATCTAGCAGAGCCATTTCATTTCATTGTGCCCAATCCAACCAACTACTAGAAGCAAGAACAACGACACGGCATGACTCCAAGAGGGTGACGAAATACATGGCATGATTCAGCGAAAAGATCAAAAAAACTCCATCTCTCTAATCTCCTTTGTCTTTGATATTTTTTTTGCACCGAGTCAGTTTGCGGTTGTGCATCCCATCCTAGGAGAGGAGACAAGGTACCCTTAGTTAACACTACGATAGTAGGTAACATGCTCGCTCTTTTTCTCTAATGGGGGATCTAGGTATATCGTCCAACTCTCCTTCCTACACCGTTGTCAACCCTCCTAATTGGCCAGGCTTCAGAAAAAGGAACCATGATCTCCAAAGTAGTGGCCATGATGGACACACAAACATGTAAGGATGGAAGGTCTTTTCTTGATTTGCCAGGAGCTAGGTACACCGACATAATTAAATGCTTGTAGTAACATGTAGCAATCAATTCAAGCCCTAGTCTCATCTAATCTCTTTGGAGCACTCACACGGCATATGCGAGTACGAGCCCCCTGGCCGGAGACCTGGAGGTGTCGCGCTCTACCGAGCCAATAGTGTGGTTCTATTGATGCATGATGCCGCCATGCCAACCTACCGCTACACGTTAAGAAGAATCCAGCATTAGCATAACCCTCAGTAGCTGCTACACCTCCACCCTCCACCAGTTTTGTTCGGCCATCCTACATCCATCACCATGAGTAACATGAGTTGGGACCTAAGCGAGCACATTCTATCATGTGGATGCCCATTGTCAAAGGAAACAACTAGTGGATAGATCGTGGAATGAGTTAGGTCCTACTACGCCATAGCTAAGAGAGGTCAGCTACCATCTGCCTACCTTAGTTAACTGCCTTACGCCTACACATGCAATTGATCATATTTGGCTATTCGATCTACCGCGGGTTGGACGGCTTGGATCGATTCACAAACTTTTTTAAGAAAGGCTTAAACCCGCATCCTAGGACATATATTTCCACCAATTTATTATGGATGATCTCAAGCAAATCCATGACATAAATTTGCAATAAGAGTCAATAGCAGTCGACATGGCATAACCATTACAAAGATGAGGTTGATAACACCTACCACTAAGTCGCAATCTTCTAAAGCAACGCCTTCAAGGAAAAAGTGCGCACGTCGCTAGATATCCAGTCGCTGACGATCGAGACAAGGATCTTTGTTTCAAAAAAATCGAGAAGGGGGGAACCCTGGCCTCTACATCAAGCGATGCATATATCCATTTTCATTTCATTAGGCCCAATCCAACCGACTACTCAAAGCTAGAACAATAGCACACACAAAAATGCAATCTCTTCTCCAAGAGGATGACGTAAGTGCACATCATGACTCCCATTTTTTTTTCAAAAAGCTCCATTTATCTCCTTTCCTTTAGCTTTCATCTTTATTTTTCACTGAGTCAGTTGCGGTTATGCATCCCATCCTAGGAGAGAAGTCAAGGTACTTGCAGTTACTACCACCGCTATCAACACACGTGATTGGGTAGGCTTGAGAAAAATAACATGATCTCCAATGTAGTGGCTATGATGGACAGACAAACGGATTGGAACGGGAGGGATTTTCTTGATTTGCGAGGAACGGGGTGCACCGAGATTAATAGATGCTTGTGGTAACATGCAACAGTCAATTCAAGCCCTTGCTCATATCATCTCTTTGGATCCCCCAGACGGCATGTGTGTTGAGGAATGTATGACGCAATGAAACTTTACTGTACGGACGCCCCTAGGAACACTATGAAGATGATAGGAGATCAACTCACCAGGAAAACGTATCGGAGAGAAGATTCGTCGATACCGCAACTAGGTTCTACCAACAAGTCACGAGAATTTCGCCTACATGATCTGTCGATCTAGTGTCGAAGTAGCTAAAACCTTTGAGGTATTCTGATCTAGCACCATGGAACCAACATGAAGAACAACTCGGAAGACTAGAGAGAGAAAAATCCTAGCGGCATTCTGGTCTAGATCTGATCAATATTAGGGAGAGAGAGAGGGCGCGACTGCATGGAGGGGTCGGGCCGAGGGGCTTAGTATGTCCTTGGGTGTGCCCCACCCCACCGATATATATGTGGAGGGCCAAGGGGAGCCGAGGAAAACCCTGGATCAGTCCTCCTACTTCTGCACAAGGGAGTCCGAGTCCAACTAGGACACCTCCTGACTTGACAAGGGGCTGTCACACTTGGGTTCCTATGGACGGCCTTGCCCCTTGGAAGGGGGTAGGTCCACTAGGGATTGTATAGGATGTCCTAGAACCTTTCGGACCCTCTTTAAGCTTTCGTCAGCTTCTATGACATATGCAGACATCACTGGGACACACCGGGACCTCCCGAAAACACTTGTGGGGACATCTAAAACACTTTCGGATGCCCTTCTCTCATTCTCCATTATCTCATAGTTCTCTTAAATACCACTAGTCATTAAGCGTGTGACCCTATTGGTTTGAAAACATGTGGACATGTTCGGAACAGTTTTCGGTCAACAATTATTAGTGGGATATGGACACCCTTGATAATTCACATATATTCACGGATATCTTTATCGAGCGAACCTTTTGTTTTCGCATATGCTGCCATTTCTTCATGATATGTTATAAAACCCAAGTTGTATGTATCAAATACCAAGTTATCCTCGTTACCGGTTTTGTTCACTTTTCTCGTTTCTGTATTTCAGTATCCCTACGATCAATATCACGCTTTTTCTGGACAGATCATGATGGATATTGTAATACCGAGTGGGATCAAAGACTATCTTTCCATCGTTTGAGGAGCAAAGCCCAGTCTTGAATCATCTAGAGCATTCACATAGGGTGTACTCATAAGCTACCTTTATGATCTCCTAGTTATAGAAAATGTTTGGCAACACCAATGTGACCATCATATATGAAGTCCTACGATATTCTCATAGTGTGAGGATGTAAGTAAGTCGTAACTCATATGGTAATATAGATAATTTAGTTACGATGGGATCTCGCAGTATATCATAAATTGGGTCTATTCAAAACCATTGTGTAGCCAAAGATGTGTTCTCATTATTGCTGGCGCCCTTTTTACTTTAACAATGCCCATGGTCATGAAAAGAAGATCATTTGCAATATACGAACTAGTTTTAGAGGCGAGACTAGTGATCAATTTTCTGTTTATGTTTCCGCACATGCAGGAGAGTTTTCTCCAAATCTCACATTCAAGAACCATTGCAATTATATCACAGAAATGTAAACTTAATTATGAACATGGAAATAACATAATAATATTTCATTATTACCTCTAGGGCATATTTCCAACAATTTGCGAGCTCATCTGCCGGAGAACCGGATGTGTCGCGGCCTACTGTGCCAACATTGTGGTGACTACTGATGTACGATGCCGCCAAGCCAGCACGTCGCTACACGTTTAGAAGAACTCAACACTGGTAGAACCCTCAACAGTTGCTAAACCTCTCCCCTCTTTTAAGCCAATTTTACTCGGCCTGCACCACCATGAGTGACATCATATGGGTCCTAGGGGAGCATATCCTATCATATGGATGCCCATTCTCGAAGGAAACATCCTATCGATGGATTATGCCAAGAGTTATGTCCTAGCTAGGAGAGGCCTGCTCCATCTTCTTAGCTTAGTTAACCACCTTACGACCATATATGCAATTGATCATCTTTGGTCATTTGATGTAGCATGGTTTGGGTGGATTGAATCTATGTACAAGCTTTTTGAAGAAAGGTTAAAATCTCATCCTAGGATATAAATTTCCACAAATTTATTACGAAATATCTCTAGCAAATCCATGACATAAAACCTACAATCAGAGTACATAGTAGTCAGCAATGGCAGAACCATTTACAAACATGTGGTTCATAACACCTACAACTAAGTGCCAATCTTCTAAGGCAATGCCTTCAAGGAAAAAGTGTGCGCTCACACCAATGTCGCTAGGTATCCATTCTCTGAAGATTGGGACAATGATTTTCATTTCATTTTTTTGAAAAGGGGAAAGCCCTGGCCTATACATCAAGTGGTAGGAACTAGTGCCCTACCGGGTCTAGGGCGTAGGTTATAGGGGAAGGGGGAGGATGAGCGAGGGCGAGGCCGCGGTGGCCGGCGGCAGGGCGCCGTCCCGCGCGGTTGGGGAGGCGGCGGCGAGGAGCAAGGCGGCGGCTAGGGTTTAGGGTTCCGGCTCCTCTGGGAGCCGGGCAATAGTTATGACTTATTGCTTAATCTCAAAAGGTGCCCTTACATCGGTTTATATAATCTCAAAGGTAGGAAAAATAAATAACTTGGGCTAAGCCCCTAACTTAAACGCGCCCAGTGGGCCTCTTCCGGGTATATGAGACCCCGGTCATAACATCTCTCCCCGCCTGCGCAAACAGCTCGTCCTCGAGCTGGAATTCTGGATAGTGACGGGTGAACTCGTCGCGCTGCTCCCATGTTGCCTCCTCCTCTGGAAGGCCATCCCACTGGATCAAGATGTACCACACCCCATGACGCAGCTGGGCCTTCAACGCCTTGGATGGTCCAGGAAGGAAGCGCCCGTCGGAGACTGGAGGAAGCGTCGGTGTGGTCGTCGGTGGCTCTCCCTTGTAAGGCTTTAGCAGCCCTACATGGAAGACGTCGTGGATGCGTGCACCCACTGGAAGCTGAAGGCGGTAGGCCACCTTTCCAATGCGCTCCAGCACGGAAAAGGGGCCCGCATAGCGCGGACCCAGCTTGCGCTTCGCGCGTGGGTCAAGAGACTGAGTCGAGCGGTGGAGAAGGCGTAGCCAGACCCAATCGCCCACCGCGAATTCCGCCTCGCGGTGATGGCCGTCATAGTAGTGCTTGGCCAACTGCTGGGCCTGAAGGAGACGCTGCCGCACCTCGGCGAGCATCTCGTCGCGGCTGCGAATAAGCTCGCCAGCCGCCTCCGTCCGAGCCGACGCCGGGTCAACCGGTAGGATTGCCGGGGGTGGCCGGCCATAAACCACCTCGAACGGGGTGGCGCGCAGGGCGGAGTGGTAGGAGGTGTTGTAGCAGTACTCCGCCCAGGCGAGCCAGTCCACCCAAGCGCGAGGACGATCACCTGTCACACAACGCAGATACATAGCAATCACCTTATTAACCACCTCGGATTGGCCGTCCGTCTGAGGATGGAAGGCGGTGCTTAGGCGGAGCTGCACGCCCGCCATGCGAAAGAGGTCGCGCCACACATGTCCTGTGAAGACCGGGTCCCGGTCGCTGACGATCGAGGTCGGAAACCCATGAAGGCGGACGATGCCGTCGAAAAAGGCCCTGGCCACAGATGCGGCAGTGTACGGATGGCCGAGCGGGATGAAGTGGGCGTACTTGGAGAAACGGTCGACCACCGTGAGGATGACAGACTTGCCTCCTACCTTGGGAAGGCCCTCAATGAAATCCATGGAGATGTAGGCCCAAACCTGAGAGGGTACCTCCAACGGCTGCAGGAGCCCGGCTGGTCGTAGCGTCTGTGTCTTGTTGCGCTGGCAGGTCACACACGAGCGCACCCAATCTTGGACCAGAGCACGGTCCCCTGGAATGTAGAAATCGGCGCGGAGACGATGGAGGGTCTTCTGGATCCCCTCGTGGCCGGCCGAGTGAGCTAGCTTGAGCACCTGGTGTCGGAGATCATCATGGTCCGGCACGAAGACGCGGCGGCCATGAAGGAGCAAGCCATCCGTCGCCCGCCAGGGCTCCTCCAAGTCGCCTGCCTCCAGGCGCTGGCGCAGTAGCTGGGCGTCCGGTGCTGCCGTGGTAGCCCGGCGAATGTCGGCGAAGAGGGCGAAGGAGGGCTCGGAGCGGATGCAGAGCACCACCCCCTCGGAGGCGCCGACAGCTGCGTCCTCGGTGTCGCGGCGGGACAGAGCGTCGGCCACGGTGTTGAGACGGCCGGGGCGGTACTCGACGGTGAAGTCGAAGCCAAAGAGCTTGCTGATCCACTGATGTTGCGGCACGGTAGAGAGCCGCTGATCCAGCAAGAACTTGAGGCTGTAGTGATCCGTCTGAATCCTGAAGGACCGGCCCCAGAGATAGGGCCGCCAGTGGCGCACGGCCTGGACCAAGCCAATGAGCTCACGCTCGTACGCCGCGAGCTTGAGATGGCGCGCTGCGAAGGGCCTGCTGAAGAATGCCAGCGGTCCATCCCCCTGATGAAGGATGGCGCCGAACCCCACACCGGAGGCGTCGCAGTCGACGAAGAATGGCCGGTCGAAGTCCGGCATCTGAAGGACGGGGCCTGTCGTGAGGGCCCCCTTGAGGGCCTCGAATGCTGCGGTCGCCTCGTCGTCCCAAGCGAAGGCATCGCGCCGCAGAAGGCGCGTGAGTGGGGATGCGATGAGGCCGAACTCCCGGATAAACTTCCGGTAGTATCCCGCGAGGCCCAAAAAGCCGCGGAGAGCCCGCGGTGACTGGGGCGTCGGCCAAGCAGCGACGGCCGCCACCTTGTCGGCGTCCATAATGACGCCGTCAGCCGAGATGACGTGGCCGAGGTAGGCGACTGTCGGCGTGCCAAACGAGCACTTCGAGCGCTTAAGATGAAGATGGTGCGCTCGAAGCTCGTTAAAGATGATGGCGACGTGCTGAAGGTGCTCCGCCCATGATGCACTGTAGATAAGAATATCATCAAAGAAAACGAGCACAAACCGACGCAAGTAAGGGCGGAGGACGTCGTTCATCAAGGCCTGGAAGGTCGCCGGGGCGTTGGAGAGGCCAAACGGCATCACCAAGAACTCGAAGTGGCCGTGATGAGTCCGAAACGCCGTCTTGGCGATGTCGTCCGGGTGCATCCGCACCTGGTGGTACCCCGAACGGAGGTCGAGCTTGGTGAAGAAGCGCGCCCCATGTAGCTCGTCCAGGAGCTCATCCACCACCGGAATCGGGAACTTGTCCTTCAGCGTGATGGTGTTTAGGGCGCGGTAGTCGATGCAGAAGCGCCACGTGCCGTCCGACTTGCGGACGAGGAGGACCGGTGCCGAAAACGGTGAGGTGGAGATCCGAATGATGCCCAATGCGAGCATGAGTGCGCACTGCCGCTCCAGTTCGTCCTTCTGCAGCTGGGGGTATCGGTAGGGACGTACTGCTGCCGGGGCCGTGCCCGGAAGTAAGTGTATGCGGTGGTCGTACACCCGTGCAGGAGGGAGTCCCTGAGGCTCGGCGAAGAGGTCCTCGTGCTGCTGCAGGAGGTGATCCAGCAAGGGGTGCTCGGACTCGGCCGTGGCCGCAGCTAGCTGCAGGTGTGGGGGTGCTGGGGGCGCGCCACCGACACTCTCCCACTGTATCTGACGGCCCTCGCGCCAGAATGTCATCGTCATGGCGTCGAAGTCCCATAGGATGGGGCCGAGGGTCCGTAAGAAGTCGACTCCGAGGATGAAGTCGAAACAGCCCAGGTCGATGCCGGCGCACGTGATGGAGAACTGCTCCTCGCCGATAGCGATGGGCACGCGGTGTGCCAGTCCATGGCAGCGGAGACGGTCGCCGTTGTCCACGGTGACCCGAAGATGTTCCCCGCCTGTGGGTTGAAGAGCCAGTCGTCGCATCGTGGCCTCGGGAAGGAAGTTATGAGTGGAGCCCGTATCCACGAGTGCCACCAGGCGCTCCCCGTGAATCGTCACCGGCAGGAGCATCGTCCGGTCGTCCCGGATGCCGGCGAGCGCATGAAGGGAGACCACAAGGGCCGTCGCTGGTGCTGGGGCCTGCGCCACCTCGGCGGCGGCCGGGGCGTACAAGTCGCCGGTCCCGTCGGCAGGTGTGTCCTCCTCCACGTAGTCGGCCGCCTCCAAGTAGAAGAGGCGTGGGCAGACGTGACCCGGCACATATGGCTCGTCGCAGTTATAGCACAGTCCCTGGCGACGGCGCTCGAGCTGCTCAGCCGGGGTTAGCCGGCGGAAGGGTCGCGTCGCCGGCGGGGTAGGGGCCGCGGCAGTGGGCGGGGGTGGCCGGCCCGGCGCGGGCCCGGCCGACGGCAGGCGGGCGGGCGTACGGGCGCCTCGAGACGGCGCGGCCTGCTGCAGGGACTGCGCGCGGCGCTCGAAGGCGCGGGCGTAGTACATGGCCGACTGTAAGTCCTGCGGGTCCCGAAGCTCCACGTCCACGCGAATGTGATCCGGTAGGCCGCCGATGAAGAGCTGGGCCCGCTGCCTGGCGGACACATCCGGCGCGTGGCAAGCCAGGGCCTGGAAGCGGTCGGCGAACTCCTGTACCGTGGAGGTGAAAGGCAGGCGGCCGAGTTCGGCCAAGCGGCTGCCCCGTATAGGCGGCCCGAAGCGGAAGAGACAGAGCTCCCGGAAGCGCTCCCAGGAGGGCATACCGCCCTCGTCCTGCTCGAGGGCGTAGTACCAGGTCTGCGCAGCGCCCCGGAGGTGGTAGGAGGCGAGCCAGGTGCGGTCCGACGCAAGTGTGCGCTGTCCCCGAAAAAACTGCTCACACTGATTGAGCCAGTTGAGCGGGTCCTCGGTGCCGTCGAAGGTGGCGAAGTCGAGCTTCGCGAAGCGCGGAGGCGTCTGGGCATGTCCACTGTGACCGTAGGGCTCGGCGGTGCGGAACGGCGAAGATGTCGGTGCGGCGGTCATAGGCGGCCCGTCGAAGTCCCTGTAGAGCCCTGCGACGGAGGAGGACCCGCCGCTGTACGGCAGGGACGGCGCCGGCTGGTCCCCGGCCGTGGTGTAGACGGGCGGTGGCGACGATCCGGTGACCCAAGCCGGCAGCTGTGATGGTGAGGAGGGCCAACAGACGTGCTGGATGGGCCTGCCTGCGGGGTGCGCCGGCCCGGTGCTGAACGGAGAGGACGGCGGCAACAGCGGCGGTGGCGGCGCGGGCTGGGTGGCGGCCGCGGTCGGCGCGGTGGAGTCCAGCGGCCACTGCGGCCAAGGGGGCCCTGGGGCTGCCGCGAGGGGCAGCGAGCCCCCGATCGTCGCGCCGTATCCAGCCGACGGGGGCTGCCAAGGCAGCAGGAGGGGGGCGGCGGTGGCCGCGGCCGGCGGCGCCGGCGGCTGCCCATAGGGGCCCGCCAGGTAAAGGCGGATGCCTTGGACCGCCGTGGCGAGATCCCGGAGGGCGCCGGTGATCTCCTCCGGCGTGAAGACGGCGGGTGTTGGCGCGGCGGCGGTGGAGGCGGGTGGTGGTGGCGGCGGCCCGCTCGTTGGAGTCGCCAGCGGGTCGGTGGTGGTGGTAGGTAGCGGCGGCGGTGGTGGTGCAGAAGACATGATCGCCCTGGAGGATGATACCAAAGTGGTAGGAACTAGTGCCCTACCGGGTCTAGGGCGTAGGTTATAGGGGAAGGGGGAGGATGAGCGAGGGCGAGGCCGCGGTGGCCGGCGGCAGGGCGCCGTCCCGCGCGGTTGGGGAGGCGGCGGCGAGGAGCAAGGCGGCGGCTAGGGTTTAGGGTTCCGGCTCCTCTGGGAGCCGGGCAATAGTTATGACTTATTGCTTAATCTCAAAAGGTGCCCTTACATCGGTTTATATAATCTCAAAGGTAGGAAAAATAAATAACTTGGGCTAAGCCCCTAACTTAAACACGCCCAGTGGGCCTCTTCCGGGTATATGAGACCCCGGTCATAACATCAAGTGATGCACACAACCAATTTATTTCACTATGCCCAATCCAACTGACTACTCAAAGCTAGTACAACAGCACATAAACAAATGAGATGTCTTCTCCCAGAGGATGACGCAAGTGCGCGGCATGACTGACGAAAAGATTGAAAAGCTCCATGTATCTCCTCTCCTTTAGCTTTTATACCTTTCTTTGTGTTGGATCAGGTTGCGGTTGTGCATCCCATCCTAGGAGAGGAGACATGGTACCTGCAATTACTACCACCATTGTTAACCCTCGTGATTGGGCAGACTTGACAAAAAGGAATCATGATCTCCGAAGCAGTGGCCTGATGGACGGTCAGGGCGGGTAGGGAGGGGAGGGTTCTTCTTGATTTTCCAAGGACGGGATACACCGAGATCATTAGATACTTGTAGTAACATGTAACAATCAATTCAAACCCATATGTCATGGAACGACCAAAGAGGATCAACTTATGTCCTAGGATGCCCATTATCAAAGGAAACATCATGTGGATGGACCATGGCATGAGTTAGGTGCTACTAGGCCCTAGCTGGGAGAGGTCTGCTACCATCTGCTTAGCTTAGTAAACTCCCTTGCACCCGTACATGCAATTGATCATCTTTGGTCATTTGATCTAGTGTGGTTTGGGCTGCTTGAATTGATGCACACAGTTTTTTAAGAAAGGTTGAAACTATATCCTAGGATATAAATTTCCACAAATTTATTACGGAAGGTCTCTAGCAAACCATGGCATAAACCTAAAATTAGAGTACATAGTAGTCAGCAATGGCGGAATCGTTTACAAAGATGAGGTTGATAACACCTACCACTAGGTACCAATCTTCTAAGGCAACACCTTCAAGGAAAAAGTATGCGATCACACCGACGTCGTTAGGTATCCAGCCTCTAGAGATCGGGACAATGATTTTCTTTTGATTTTTTTCAAAAAGGGGAAAGGTCCGGCCTCTACATCAGATGATACACAACCATTTTATTTCACTATGCTCAATCCAACTGACTACTCAAAGCTAGTACAAAGACACATAAACACTGAAAAATATGAATTGTCTTCTCCCAGAGGATGGCGCAAGTGCACGGCATGACTCCGACGAAAAGATGGAAAAGCTCCATTTATCTCCTCTCCATTATCTTTTACTTTTCTTTGTGTTGAGTCAGGTTGCAGTTGTGCATTTCATCCTAGGAGCGGAGACAAGGTACATGCAGTTACTACCACTGTTGTCAACCCTTGTGATTGGGCAGGCTTGAGAAAAGGAATCATGATATCCAAAGCAGTGGCCATGATGGATGGGCGTACGGATATGGAGGGGAGGGATTTTCTTGATTTTTCAAGAGCGGGGTACACCAAGATCATTAGATACTTTTAGTAACATGCCCATATGTCATGGAACAACCAAAGAGGATCAACTTATATCCTAGGATGTCCATTATCGATGGAAACAGCATGTGGATGGACCATCACTTGAGTTAGGTCCTACCGGGCACTAGCTAGGAGAGGCCTGCTACCGTCTACTTAGCTTATATAGTTAACTGTCTTACGCGGTTACACCTAAATATGCAATGGGTCCTCTTTGACTCTTCGATCAAGCGTGGTTCAATGCACACATTTTTTAAGAAAGGTTAAAACCCGCATCATGGGACATAAATTTGCACAAATTTATTACAGAAGATCTCTAGTAAATCCATGACATAAAATTACTCAACCAGAGTACATAGTAGTACGGCAATGGCAGAACCATTTACAAGGATGGTATCGATAACCCACTGAGTCGCAATTTTCTAAAGCAAGGCCTTCAAGGAAAAAGTGTGCACCCGCGCAGACGATGCCATATATCTAGTTTTTGAAGATTGAGGAAGGGATTTTCATTTCATCGTATATTTTCGTAATGGGGAAACTCTGGCCTCTGCATCATGACGAAGACACAAGTGTGTCGTTGTACGAGTCACACGGCATGGCTCCGGCGAAAAGCTCCATTTATCTCCTCCCCTTTAGCTTTTATCTTTATTTTTGCACTGATTCAGTTTGCGGTTGTGCATCCCGTCAATGGGAGAGGAGACAGGTACCTGCAGTTACTAGCACCGCTGTCAACCCTCCTGATTGGGCTGGCTCGAGAAAAAGGAGCCATGATCTCCATAGCAGTTGCCATGATGTGTAGCGGCGAGAGGGTTTTCTTGATTTGCCAGGAACGGGGTACAGGTAGTACATGGACATGGAGCAATCAGTTCAAGGTCGTCTCTCTGGAGCCCCCACACGGACGGACGGCCGGACACGGTACCGGGTCCCTCCCGGCGACGGCATGTGCAGCCCCCCGACCGGAGACCCGGACGCCAACAGTGCGGTGACTACAGGTGTATGATGGTGCAGGGCCAGCCCGTCGCTACACGTTAGAAGAACCCAGCGCTGGCAGAAATCTGGTTCCGCTCACGTCTACGTTGCCCATAGTTCAGTTGGTAAGGAGGACAAGCATGATAGGTTAGAACGATCTGTGCGTTCCGTGTGCACGAGAGATGGCAGGCCTGCATGTGTGCCAACAGGGGCGCCTCTCTGTCCCGTCGGGTTCCAACCAAACTCGAAACAGATAACACGATGACACGCATTTTAATGTCGAAACAGATAAATGATGACAACCATACTCAATTTTATGTGGAGAGGGCCATAAACATAGCAATGGTTCCCGCTAACAAGAGAAGCACGTGAGGAAAGCATATCCGAGTGATCCACAAATACGGAATCATCATTTCCACTCCATAACTCTCACCAAGTGCCATTTGCAGGTTTCCTTTTTCCAAGTCGATCTTGAATCACATGTGAGGCTGTGGCACGTGAGTTCTTTTTGGGAGCACCTATATGTCAGAGCAACTTCAACGGGGCGACCTATTTTGTCCGCTGGCATTCGTTTGAGTCGGCGTGGACAGAGAAGTCGGCCCAACGAGCCGACCCAAACGGACGCATGTCCGTTTTTCTTCCGCCTGCCGACCCATTCTCGGTCCATTTTTGAGCCGGATTTGCGTCGGCGCGGACACGAGACAGACGTGTGCGCTTGCCCTCTCTCCTCCCCGGGTCCGCTGGTCGGTGGCACATTGCCCTTTCCTCATCCAACAACGCACCCTCGCCCGCCTCCTTCGTCGTCGACGCCGCCGGCTATTTTTTCCGGTGAGTCTGCTGCCGGCGCCGCAACATCAGCTCTGCAACGCCGCCAACTCCCATGTCGCCTCGTCGTTTTAGCACAGCCTCAACTATAGATAGTTCAACATAGATAGAAAAATGATACATACATAGTTCATAGCATAGACTGTTAAAAGAAAAGATCAACTACTCGTCGTTTTCCTCCTCCGACTCGGTAATGTCCTCCTCCGACGTCTGAATGTAGGCGTTAGCATACCGCTCGTCCTCGGAGTCTCAGGACGACGCTTCTCCTAGATTCATGTTTAATTGAGCGGCCTGATTCCGCGCACGCTTGTCCGCCCGATAGGCGGCTCGCTCCGTCCTCCTCGCCTCCCTCTCCGTCCTCCGTTGCTTGTAGAACTGGCGCTCGTTGAGGATGTCCTGCGGGAAGCGTTCGCGCCACACCGCCATGGCTTCCTCGTCCATCTCGGCGATGGCGAGGCGGCGCTGCCGCCTCCGGTTGTCACGACGATCCTCGTCGGTGAAAAGCTGCGGGAGAGGCACGAGATCCTGCACCCGCTGGCTCGTCGACACGTCGGGAAAATTCATCTCCCGACGAGGCCATCGGGGGCGTCACGCCGCCGCGTCGTACGCGCGAGCCGCTTCCTCTTCGGTGTCGAAGGTGCCGAGACTGAGGCGTTTTTCGCCAAACCAGATTTCGAAGGAGAAGGCGTCGGAGCAGCGCTCGCGGACTCCGCGAAAATCCGAAGCGCCCAGGCGGCGCATCGACATGGTGGCGCAGAGGCGACGAGGCGAGTGGGCGATGGACAGAGTGTGGAGGGAGTGCCTTCTTAATAACGCGCGCCGGATGCGGCGCGCCAAAACCAGCGCGCGCCAGGCCAATTTTTCCGCGCGCGCTGGAGCACCAAAATCAGGGCGACGACATGGCCACGGGCATGATCAATTGCCATGGGTCTTTTCTAAAAATTGCGCGCGAACATGAAATGGGTTGACGCGTTGGGCGCACTGCCAACCCAAATCTAAAAGAGGCCGAACGCCGGGCGGACAGCCGACCCAAACGAACAAAAAACTGACAAAAGCGCCGTCCGTTTAGGTCTCCCGTTGAAGTTGCTCCCATGTGCCTGAATTTTATTTAACTTTCAGTCATTTATTTTTTTCTATGCCTCAGATTAACATCTGATGGACAAAGTCTGCACGCTACATAGGAGCTCATCAAAAGCCTCGTGATGTGCTCGTCTCTTGCTTGTATCGACGCACCATGCGTCCATCTAGATGCATCTAAGTTTTGCATTCCCGGAGAAGTGAACGCATGCAGTTTTTGCATTTCCAATGATGCTACAACATGTACGAGCCTAAGCTCATATTTTGGAATTCATGATCTTGACTTGATTAGAACATACTTCCTCCGTCCGGAAATATTTATCATCAAAATAGATAAAAAATGATTTATCTAGATGTATTTTAGTTCTAGATACATCTCCTTTTGTCCATTTTGATGACAAGTATTTTCGGACGGAGGGAGTAGAATGTAATTACGCATTGACTCGTGCCCTGTATAAATCTCTGTCTTCGTTAGTTTCGCACATAAAAATAGTAGTCTTTTGTTCTCAACACAAAAACAATATATTTTATAATTAAAAAAAATACTGAATTATATGTATGCACATAATATCTGGTCATATCCGAAGCAGAAATGTCCATATCGTACCTCAAAGAAGAAATAGAAAAACAGAAAGGAAATAGGAAAACATTTCTTTCTATGGAAGAAATAATTAACAAAGTCAAGCTAAGTGGTATTACCTAACAAAAATAAATAAAACAACATTTATTCCAAGGCAGAATGAATTAAGGCCATTGATATTACCTAAAAGAAGAATGAGAATGAAGAAAAAATAAATGAAAAAGAAAAAAGAAAATAGCATTTAACTTTTAGTACTAAGTTAGATCATGAAAATAAATAAAAAAGAACACATTTATTTGTAAGGAAGAATGACTTATGGGAGGGGTTTAGTCCTAACAAGAATGACAAGAAATTTAAAAATAAAATTTATATAATACAACTATGCCTAACATGGACACATTATAAATACTTAATGTAATATTCTTCTCTTATATGAGGAAATTAGAACATAATGCACATAAATTACGCAAAACTTGCACTCTTCCATGTTTGTGCAAAACAAGCGTAAAATAGTGCTAATAATAATAACAATCATGTGATTACAACAAATAGTCACCAGTAAACCAAAGTAAATCCTATGATCAAATAGCTTACTAGGAAACAACCAAAAAAACAAAATGAGATATTTGCACAAGTGAGAAAATTAGACGTAGTTTTTTCATACCAGACACTTCTGTACCAATAAAAAAGAACTATAATAATAGGAAGTAAAAAAGGCTAACTATTATTCACTAGTAGAAAACAGGGCTTCGGTCCAGACCTGTCCAACCCATTAGCCCCGGTTCAATCTAGAACCGGGTCCAATGGGGGCACTGGACCCGGTTCGTGAGCCCAGGGGGCCGGCCGGGCCACGTGGGCCATTGGTCCCGGTTCGTCTGGACCTTTTGGTCCCGGTTGGTGCGACGAACCGGGACCAATGGGCATTGCTCCTGGCCCACCACCATTGGTCCCGGTTGGTGGCATGAACCGGAACCAAAGGCACCCCTTTAGCCCCGGTTCGTAGCACCAACCGGGACCAATGAGGTGCCTATATATACCCCCTCGCGCAAGAGCAGAGCACACTGCTCTGTTTTTTTTCTGGCCGAGGGGGAGAGGGGTTAGTGGTGCTCTAGCTCACCTCCTATGCACACAACGTGTTCGATGGAATGCCCGAGCCACACTAGTTAAGCTTTTCTCCTCTCGAAGCTCTATTTTCTCCGAGATTTGTCTAGGTTTAGCGGTCCGTCACGTCCCATCCCCGTCTTCGCCGCCGTCGATCGCCCCGCCGATCTCGTCACCGGCACCACCGTGGTGAGCCTCTTGTTGTGTCCATGCTTTTCTTATTTTTATTATTGCTTGTTATTATTGCTTTAGATAGATATTTGTCTAATTTTCTTACGTTTATTATTGCTTGTTATTATATAGTGCGATGGTTTTGATATCCGCCCACGTGGGCCCTCGTTCTGTCTACGATTCGGATGTGGTATATTATCTTTAATTTATAACTATTTGTTTTAGTGTTTATGATAGTTATGCCGACCAACCTGACATGCATAGATGTTTTATTATGTCTAGGAGGTAGTTGAACCGGAAATTCCAACCGACCCTCTTGTGGAGAGGTTAAATTTAGTTGAAGAGGAAAACATTTCCTTAAAGAAAAAATTGGAAAAAATGGAGGAGGAGAAGATGGAATTGGAGTTGCATGTTGTGGAAGTCGTCGATGATCACAAGATCAAGATGGACCCTATTGTCGAGAGGTTAAATTTAGTTGAAGAAGAAAACAAATTCTTGAAGGAAAAAATAAAAAAAATTGAGGACAAGAAGATGATATTGGAGTTGCATGTTGCGGATGTCGTCGATGATCACAAGATCAAGATGGATGCAATGCGGTTGAAGATTAGAAAGATTAGAAAATATGCCATTCATACCGAGGCTTGGTATCATTATGCCGTTGGATCAATTGTTATCTTGGTTGCGATTATGATGGCATTTGTTTTTGCATTGAAATGTTTTACATAGTTTCGATGTGTATGGAGAGCTATATGTTGTTAGATGAGAATTATATATGTATGTACTTTGGTTTTAATGTGATGATGAACTTCTATTAATTTGGTCACTTAATTATCTATTTATGATGTTCTGTAATGGTTTTTGACACACTTAATTATATATAATGCACGCAGATGAACCGGCAATGGATGTACGGTGACAGACACACCTCCGAGTATATTAAGGGCGTGCATGAGTTTCTAAATGCGGCTGAGGCAAACAAGCAGAATGGTTTTATGTGTTATCCATGCCCTAAATGTGGGAATACGATATCTTACTCTAACCGGAAAATCCTTCACTCCCACCTGCTTTACAAGGGTTTCATGCCACACTATAATGTTTGGACGAGGTACGGAGAAATAGGGGTTATGATGGAAGACGGCTAAGAAGAAGAGTACGATGACAACTATGTGCCCCCTGAATACGGTGATGCTGCAATGGGGGGAGTTGGTGAAGATCAAGAGGAACCAGACGATGTGCCCAATGATGCTGCAACGGGTGAAGCTGCTGAAGATCAAGAGGAACCAAATGATGATCTCCGCCGGGTCATTGTCGATGCAAGGACACAATGCGAAAGTCAAAAGGAGAAGCTGAAGTTCGATCGCATGTTAGAGGATCACAAAAAAGGGTTGTACCCCAATTGCGAAGATGGCAACACAAAGCTCGGTACCGTACTGGAATTGCTGCAGTGGAAGGCAGAGAATGCTGTGGCTGACAAAGGATTTGAGAAGCTACTGAAAATATTGAAGAAGAAGCTTACGAAGGATAACGAATTGTCCGACAGTACATACACAGCAAAGAAGGTCGTATGCCCTCTAGGATTGAAGGTGTAGAAGATACATGCATGCCCTAATGACTGCATCCTCTACCGCGGTGCATACAAGGATCTGAACGCATGCCCGGTATGCGGTGCATTGCGGTATAAGATGAGACGAGATGACCCTGGTGATGTTGACGGCGAGCCCGCCAGGAAGAGGGTTCCTGCGAAAGTGATGTGGTATGCTCCTATAATACCACGGTTGAAACGTTTGTTTAGAAACAGAGAGCATGCCAAGTTGATGCGATGGCACAGTGAGGACCGTAAGAAAGACGAGAAGTTGAGAGCACCCGCTGACGGGTCGCAGTGGAGAAAAATCGAGAGAAAGTACTGGAAGGAGTTTGCAAAGGACCCAAGGAACATATGGTTTGCTTTAAGCGCGGATGGCATTAATCCTTTCGGGGAGCAGAGCAGCAACCACAGCACCTGGCCCGTGACTCTATGTATGTATAACCTTCCTCCTTGGATGTGCATGAAGCGAAAGTTCATTATGATGCCAGTTCTCATCCAAGGCCCCAAGCAACCCAGCAACGACATTGATGTGTACCTAAGGCCATTAGTTGAATAACTTTTACAGCTGTGGAATGGAAACGGTGTACGTGCGTGGGATGAGCACAGACAGGAGGAATTTGACCTAAAGGCGTTGCTGTTCTTGACCATCAATGATTGGCCCGCTCTCAGTAACCTTTCAGGACAGACAAACAAAGGATACCACGCATGCACGCACTGTTTAGATGACTCTGAAAGTATATACCTGGACAAATGCAGGAAGAATGTGTACCTGGGCCATCGTCGATTTCTTCCGACCAACCATCAATGTCGAAAGAAAGGCAAGCATTTCAAAGGCAAGGCAGATCACCGGAAGAAGCCCGCCATGCGTACCGGTGATCACGTACTTGCTATGGTCAATGATTTACACGTAATCTTTGGAAAGGGCCCCGGCGCACTAGCTGTTCCGAATGACGCTGAGGGACACGCACCCATGTGGAAGAAGAAATCTATATTTTGGGACCTAGCCTACTGGAAAGACCTAGAGGTCCGCTCTTCAATCGACGTGATGCACGTGACGAAGAACCTTTGCGTGGTGAACCTGCTAGGCTTCTTGGGCGTGTATGGAAAGACAAAAGATACAGCTGAGGCACGGGAGGACCTGCAACGTTTGCACGAAAAAGACAGCATCCCTCCGAAGCAGTATGAAGGTCCTGCCAGCTATGCTCTTACGAAAGAAGAGAAAGAAATCTTCTTTGAATGCCTGCTCAGTATGAAGGTTCCGACTGGCTTCTCGTCGAATATAAAGGGAATAATAAATATGCCAGAGAAAAAGTTCCAGAACCTAAAGTCTCATGACTGCCACGTGATTATGACGCAAGTGCTTCCGGTTGCATTGAGGGGGCTTCTACCGGAAAACGTCCGATTAGCCATAGTGAAGCTATGTGCATTCCTCAATGCAATCTCTCAGAAGGTGATCGATCCAGAAATCGTACCAAGGCTAAGGAGTGATGTGGCGCAATGTCTTGTCAGTTTCGAGCTGGTGTTCCCACCATCCTTCTTCAATATCATGACACACGTCCTAGTTCATCTAGTCGACGAGATTGTCATTCTGGGGCCCGTATTTCTACACAACATGTTCCCCTTTGAGAGGTTCATGGGAGTCCTAAAGAAATATGTCCGTAACCGCGCTAGGCCAGAAGGAAGCATCTCCATGGGCCATCAAACAGAGGATGTCATCGGGTTTTGTGTTGACTTCATTCCTGGCCTTAATAAGATAGGTCTCCCTAAATCGCGGTACGAGGGGAGACTGACTGGAAAAGGCACGCTTGGAAGGGACTCAATAATATGCAGGGACGGATATTCTTGGTCTCAAGCGCACTACACAGTTCTACAGAACTCTACATTGATGACCCCGTATGTCGATGAACACAAGAACAGTCTGCGCTCCAAACACCCGGAGCAGTGCGACGACTGGATTACATGTGAACACATCAGGACTTTCAGCAGTTGGTTGGAAACACGTCTTAGAGGTGACAACACTGTTTGTGATGAGTTGTACTTGTTGTCCAGGGGACCATCTTCGATTGTATTGATTTACAAAGGATACGAGATAAATGGGAATACATTTTACACGATTGTCCAAGATCAAAAGAGCACCAACCAAAACAGCGGTGTCCGCTTTGATGCAACAACCGAGAGGGGAAAGGACACATATTATGGTTACATAGTGGACATATGGGAACTTGACTACAGACATGATTTTAAGGTCCCTTTGTTTAAGTGCAAATGGGTCAATCTGTCAAGAGGCGGGGTACAGGTAGACCCACAGTACGGAATGACAACAGTGGATCTAAAAATCTTGGATACACTGACGAACCGTTCGTCCTAGCCAATGATGTGGCACAGGTTATCTATGTGAAGGACATGTCTACCAGACCGAGAAAAAAAAGATAAGGAAGCGAATACATCATACGATGAGCCAAAGCGCCACATAGTTCTTTCAGGAAACAGGGACATCCTGGGAGTGGAGGGCAAGACAGACATATCCGAAGATTATGAAAAGTTTCATGAAATTCCTCCCTTCAAAGTCAAGGCTGACCCAAACATCTTGATGAACGATGAAGATTATCCATGGTTACGGCGCAATAAACAAATGACACAAGCGAAGAAAAAGTGAAGACTTTTTTTCGCAACTATTATGATGATACCATGCCAACTTTGTAACAGACGAGTATGATACCATTGTCCGTTTGTACTATTCAAATTTAAATACTACTTGCACTAACAGAAAGTTTGTAATTAGTTTTACCAGAAAGAATTAAAAAATAAAGCAAAAAACAAAAGAAAATAAATAATGCAGAAAACAAAACAAAAAAACTTGCAAAAAAATAAAAATAGCAACAATAAGTATTTTGTTGTAAGTAGAAACAAAATAAAATAAATAAAGCAACAAAGAAAACAAATAATTTCAAATTTAAACAATTCAAATTTGAATACTACTTGCACTAACAGAAAGTTTGTAATTTGTTTTAACTAAAGCAATAATATTCACAAAGAAACTCTAAATACAGCAAAAAAACAACTTAGAAATAAATAAAGCAAAAAAGAAAAAAAAGAAAAAAATTGGGCGCTGCCCAGTGAGCCTGCAAGGCCTACAGCCCAGGATGCATCTGGACTATAAGGCCCAGCAAGCTCACAGGGCAGCGCGCAGAGTTAGGCCCAGAAGCCTGCAATTGAGAGGAGCTCAACACAGCCAACGCAGTGGGGTTTATAAACCACTCCGAGCCCCTGTCAACTAGCGAGATGGGACTAAATATTTGCGCCACGGGGCAGGACAAGGGCTTTGGTCCCGGTTGGTGCCACCAACCGGGACCAAAGGTCCCTCCTTCCCGCCCTTTGGGCTGCTGAAAAGGGACTTTTAGTCCCGGTTGGTGACACCAACCGGGACAAATACGCCTCCTATATAAACAACACTTGTGAAAATTTCCATTCAGTTTTTTTTCCCCGCCCCCGACGCCGCCTTGCTCGAGTTCGCCGTCGCCCCGTCGCCCCGCGCCGTCGCCCCGCGCCGTCGCGCCGTCGCCCCGCCCCGCGTCGTCGCGCCGCCCCGCGCCGTCGCCCCGCCCCGCCCCGCTCCGTCGCGCCGTCCCCCCGTCGCGCCGCCCGTCGCCGGCGTCCTCTGCCCCCGCGCTCCTCGTCGCCGGCGCCCTCTGCCTGCCCCGCGATGTGAGGAGATTTTTTTTTCATATGTGATATAATATATATATATATATATATGTATATATTTTGTATGTGTATATATATAGTTGCATATATGTGTATATGTTTATGTGTATATAGTTGCTGTATGTGATGTGTATGTGATGTATATGTGTATGTGGCTATATATATTTTTATTTTTCTTAGGAATTTGCTAAATATATATGTTAAAAATGTTTTTTTTCATAGAATGTTTTTTGTTTATATATAGAAAGTTACAATTGTGATGTATAGTTGCTGTATGTGATGTGTATGTGATGTATATGTGTATGTGGCTATATAGTTTTTTGTTTATATATGCTAAATATATATAGAAAGTTTTATATATGCAAAAGTTACAAATTTAGAAAAAGAAGGATATGAAAGAAGAAAATAAGAACAGGAAAGAAAGAAGAAGAGGAGAGGAAGAAGAGGAGAAATAAATAAGAAGAAGAAAAAGAAGAAGAAAAAAGAGGAAAAGAAGAAAGGAATAGAGGAGAAGAAGAGAAATTTTCTCTTCTTCTCCTCTATTCCTTTCTTCTTCTCCTTTTTTTTTCTTTTTTTCTTCGATCTTCTCCTCTAGCGGTTTCTTTTTTTTTTCTTCCTCTTTTTTTATCGGATATGTCGTTGACGATATACACCCTCCCCGATAACTTCGACATTAGGGGGGGGGTCGAGGGTCGTCGAGGGACCGAGGGTCGTCAAGGGTCGAGGGATCGCCGAGGGGTCGAGAGGTTGCCTAGCTAGTATCAAAGTATTGAAGGAATCCATGCCTTCATCATTTGTCAGAAGTAACCGGGGCATGTTGGTACGGAGTTCTGCAAAGTTATTTTGGAACGAAGTTCCTAATAGGATAATCCGTCTTTTGTTACGAATTATCCTATCTGGGACTCCGTTCCAAAATAACTTTGGAGAGCTTCGTACCATCATGCGACTGTTACTTTCGCCTAATGATGAAGTATTGGTTTTGTTGAATCCTTTGACACTAGACAAAATGTGACATGAGGGGGTCTAGGGTTGTGGATCGCCGAGCAGTCGAGGGTCGAGGGGTCGAGAGGTTGCCTAGCTAGTGTCAAAGTATTGAAGAAATCCATGACTTCATCATTTGCCAGAAGTAACCGGGGCATGTTGGTATGAAGTTATGCAAAGTTGTTTTGGAACGGAGTTCCTGATAGGATAATCCGTCTTTTGTTATGAATTATCCTATCTGGGACTCCGTTCCAAAATAACTTTGGAGAGCTTCGTACCATCATGCGACTGTTACTTTCGCCTAATGATGAAGTATTGGTTTTGTTCAATCCTTTGACACTAGACAAAATGTGACATGAGGGGGTATAGGGTTGTGGATCGCCGAGCAGTCGAGGGTCGTCCAGGGGTCGAGGGTCGAAGCTAGTTCTACGTTTGCCATTAATATATCCATCTGTCATGTTTGAATAATAATTGGCATGTTGTAAACATTTGTAGAAACTATGGACGACAACACCCGAGACCTAGCACAAGAAGCGATGTTGATGGACATAATCGCAGACGGACAAGATGCCGTCTTTTCGTTTCTCAACGACACCAATGAGCTGGTGGAAAGAGAGCTGCTGGAAGATCTAGGCTATGATATTGATGGCTCCGGTGACCCAATGCACATGGAAGAAGTAGACCGTGAGGACGGCTCCGGTGACCCAATGCCGGTGCAAGAAGGAGACCGTGATGCTGGCTCCGGTGACCGAACCGAGTCCGGCCAGGAGGTATATATGTTAGTTAAGCATGTGCTGACTAGTTAATTGATGCATTCATTAACTCTCGTCTTTGTTCCTTTTTCTAGCCCTCCGGATCGAGCAAATCTTCGGTAAAGAGACGAGGCGCGAAGAAAAAGTTGAGGCCGGATGAAAAGTTTGAGATCTCAGAAATCTCGCGCTCCGGTGAACCGATTGAACCAATCCAGACAAAGAACGCATTTGTTAATCAGTGCGGGGTTCTGGTTAGGGACAAGATCCCGATCAGCATCCATCAATGGTTAAAGTCGGCTGCAAAAGACGCTCAGGTGTCTTATGTCACTGATATGCAGAAAGAAGATCTTTGGACTGAGCTGAAGTCAAATTTCATCCTACCGCCAGAGGATGATCCGGCGAATCCAGTTAAAGAGGAATTAATCAAGTCTGCTGCTCTTACGAAGATGGCAGACCAATTCAGGGCATGGAAGAAAAAACTAAATAAGTTTTTCCGCGATAAAGAGACTCCAGAATTTGTGGGCATATATGAGAAGATCAAAGATGACTGGCCCGCATTTGTGGCCTATAAGACATCGGAAAAGAGTAAGAAGATGTCGGCGACAAACCAGATAAATGCTGCAAAGAAGAAGCATCACCATCGCACGGGGTCAGGTGGCTACCTCAGAGCCCGGCCTAAGTGGGCCAAGGCTAAGAATGATTTGCTTCAGAAAGGGATCGAACCAGAGACAATGCAATGGCCAGACCATTGCCGGACTGGGTTCTTCGGGGCTGGCGGAACCTTGGACCATGTATCAGGGAGGTGCATTTGGACGGACAAGCAATTGGAAATACCACTCAGGAAGCTTCGGTACTATATCAAAGAAGCGCAGCAAGGGACGTTCTTCCCCGACAAAGAGAACGACGAGCTGACAATGGCCCTCGGGAATCCTGAGCACCCTGGACGGACACGAGGCACGCCAGGCTCCCTTCCGTGGAGTGCTGGGTTTCCGGACGCAGGCGGCTACAAATGCCACGATAGGAGGAAGAAAATGCAGCAGACCGAACTGCAGGCGCTGCGGGCCAGAATACAAGCGATAGAGGAACGAGAAGCAAATCGGGACAAAATAATTGTCAAAGCTTCCCCCGAAGCTACCCCGCCATCTCAGCGGAGAAGCAGCGTGGCTTCCACCGAGCTGCTTCAGCCGGAGCATGTCTTGACGGCTACTGCCAGCTATCCCGTGGATGCTATCACGGAGGTACAAAATTGCCACCTTATGACGCGGTGGATAAATATGAAGGTCAAGGCGGCTGCTGGCTCTGTTTATCCTACTGGACCCGGCGCAACTTTTCACTGCCGGCCGATTCCAGAAGGATATGCTAGGGTGATGGTGGATGAAATTACGGAGGGATTTGAGGAGCTCCAGCTTGACCATCCTACCGGTGAAGGGGAGACTCGGCTGGGTTCTTCACTGAAGACTCCATGCCTATGGCGGAAGGACCTCATCAACATTCTCAACTGGACGCCTCCGCCTCCTCCTCTTCCTCCTCCGGCGAGTCAGGGCACTCCGCCTCCTCCACCGCCTCCTCCTCCGGCGAGTGACGATCAGGGCACTCCGACTCCTTCTCCGGCGCGTGGCGGCACTCCGCCTGCGCCGGCGCGCCCGAGCAGCCAGCATCCTCCTTCTCCGCCTGCGCCAGCGCGCCCGAGCAGCCAGCATGCTCCTCCTTCTCCGCCTAGTCAGCAAGGGCGGAAGAGACCTGCCGCCGCTCCGACTGCTCCTGCTCCGACGCGTAAGCAAGGAAAGAAGACATCCACTTCGTCTGGTCTGCCAACGTCTAGCAGTACAGCCAGAGGCGGGAGGCAATGCAGATTCGGTCCTTCTCTCACGCCTCTAGAGAAGTTACCATACGAGAGGTCCGACGAGGAAAACACGAAGATCACTCAAGGCGAAGTGAAGGACTGGCTTAAAGGGTTGAAAGCACAGAGACATCCACCTCCGGAGGAGAAGATAGATCCGGTGAAAGCAAAGCGCAGTCTTGCTGCCCTGAAGAAACCAGCAAAAAGTAAGCCGAAGGACAACTATGACCGCATGATTGAAAAGTCATTTCACGAAGCGAAGCGGTCGGGAAGTACTAAAAGTGATCAAAGGTTAGCAGAAGGACGAGCTGGGAAACAAATTGCCCAGCTCGGCGAACAAGCGGACCAATCGTGCCCCCCGCTCAAGGTGTCTAGCGACATGGTCGCTAATGATCCGAGGATGGTGCCCGGTTATAGCAATCTTGGAGATTACCTGTCCGACGATGTACATTATGATTTCTTGGAGGTGCAGATACAAAGATACGAGTACGGGAAGCCTCTCGTCAAAAATGAAAGATCTCTATCAACGAATATGCGAAGATTGCATGATTCGTACTTGAAAATCTGCAGAGAGTCTGCGGGGAGGGATAGTTTGTATGTGAGAGTTAAACCGGAGCATGACCTCGTTGGAATTGAACTGTTGCCTATTCCATTTGAGGAGTTCTATCAGTTTTTCAATCAATTGGCCTTCGATAAAGCAACGGTCACCTGCTACTGTCTGTAAGTAGTACTACTTCTGTCATTAAGTCTCTCTATATAGCTCACCTCTTTCGTTGCATGTATTTATAATTATCCTCACTATATTATGCAGATTGAAGATCATCGAATTGAAGAAAAGACAAGTCGGTGATATTGGGTTCATTAACACATACCTCATAGATGCAACCGAGGTTAAATTGCGTGCCTCAGATACCGAGACCAACTTGCTACGATCGTTGGTGGTAAATGAAAACAAATATATAATACTCTTTCCTTACAACTTCAAGTGAGTGTTACTGTCTTGTGCATATTTGGTTTCCCTTACATATCAGTCAAGGTTATAGTAATGTAATTGATGAGTTCATGCATGCGTGCGCAGCTTCCACTATATTCTCTTAGAGATTAAGCTTGAGAAGGGAGTAGTAACTGTCTTGGACTCTAAACGTAAAGATCCCGAGGAGTATGCGGACATGACTCAAATGCTCGACAGGTAAGTTAAATCGATCAATATTATTCACCATGCATATCAGCAACTTTGTTCATTTATGATATCAAGTAATTGTTTTCTTTGTCTGGCAGAGTTTGGAGAAAATTCACCAAAAAAGCTCCGGGACTGCCGAAGAAGCTAGAATTTAGACACCCGAAAGTAAGTACTATATAGTAGCATGTTCCGCGCATCTCCTATATCTTGATTCAAGCGCTAGTTTCATCAATACCATTTGGCATTCTTGCTTATCAGTTTGATTGACCTCTATTTTTTGTAAAGTGGTTGTGGCAGGAACCCGGGAATGATTTCTGTGGATACTACATTTGCGAGTCCATCCGCCACACGACCTGTGAGCGGGCTACTCTGAAGCACAATTTGAAGTGCGTAAGCAATTAATAATATTCACAATTTTATTTCATTACCATCATTTGAAGTGCGTAAGCAATTAATTAATAATATTCACAATTTTATAGCATCATTTCATGTATTGACCCCCTTCTTCAAATTAGATGTTTCGGATGCGGGATGAACTCCTAGCACCAGATCGTCTGCGAGCAATTCAAGAGGAATTTGCGGCATTCTTCCTTGAACACGTGATCGCGCCAGACAGAGAATACTATGTGGACCATGCGTCCATCGTATAGGAGATTATATTTGTTAGAGATAATTATTGTATATATGTATCCGGTAGTGTCGGATAGATATACGAGAACTTGTTGTTCGACCAATCTCTCGGAGAAGGAGAGGTGGTCGATATTACTTCTCTCTGTATGCATATATATATGTTGATTACGATCTTCTGTTTCCTTCGTTTGCTTACTAGCTAGCTAGCTAGCGTGTCTAGTCCTCTCTATACGTATGTGTAGTACGTAGCGTCGACCAAGCACGAACATAAGAGAGGACACTTCTCTCTATTAATTAGCTCGCTAACACAATATGAAACACCTAAATTAACCCCCCAAAACCTCCAACCCCCCCTCCCCTTTCAAAAAAAAACAAAAAGCACAGCCACAGAAATGCTGACGCGTGGATGCCTTTTGGTCCCGGTTGGTGCCACCAACCGGGACCAAAGCCCCTCCTGCGTGGGCTCCGCGCACAGGCCACGTGGAGACCCATCTGCCCCGGTTCTGGATTAAACCGGGACTAAAGGGCCAGGGCATTAGTACCGACACTTTTGTCCCGGTTCAAGAACCGGGGCTAAAGGCCCTAACGAACCGGGTCTGATGTCCCTTTATCTACTAGTGATTTAAATATATAAATTTCAATATAATGGAGATAGAATCATGAAAGTGGTGTTATCTGAAAAAATATGAAAATGAAAATTTAGAAGAAAAACACGAAACTTGAAAGTGGCGTCATCTAAGGAAGAATGGATTAAGGGCATTGGTGTTACCCTAAAAGAAGAAAGAAAATGCAGAAAGGATAAAACATGACCAAGAACTAATTTAAAAACTAAATTTCACTTAGCTTATAGTACAAATTTAGATCATGAACAAATACAAAGAAGAACAGATTTATTTATAATGAAGAATGACTCATGGGATTGCTTTAATCCCAAAATGAATGACAAAAAAATGGAAATTTATATTATAGAACTATGCCTAACATGAAGAAGTTGTAAATACTTTGGATCAAACTCTTTTCTTATATGGGGCAGTTAGAATATATTGATAATTCACATATATAACTCCAGAACTTGCACTCTCCCATATTATGCAAAAACGAGAGTAAAATGGTGCAACTTTATAATAATTATGATTTAAACAGATTGATTAAATATGTATTCCATTTTAAGTGTCTTTCACAAATTAAGTAGTCACATGATTAAAAAAATAGTAATTACATGGAAGAGTGCAAACATTCACTAAGCAATAAAAAACGAAACATTAGCACACGCGAGGAAACTAGACGATTTTTGCATCCCCAACCACTTTTTCACCAACAAAAAGTGGTTTTAGTGTGAACCAAAACAAAACCTAAATTTTATTTAAAATGTAAATTTCGATCTAAAGAAGATAGAATTGTGAATGTGGTGTTACCTAGAAATAAAACGAAAAGAGAAAAAATTTCTAATAAAGAATGAATTAGGGGCATTGGCATTATACTAAAAGAATAAAAGAAAATGAAGAAATAATTAAAAATAATAATGGCCAAAATGTTGCAAACAAAATGCATAGAGTCTGTGTTGATCTATAATATAATCATATAATAAGTATAACTTGCAAATATATGTCGATGTTATACCCAAGTGCTCAAACCACAAAATAACGAGATTAGTCGTTTCACGACACACTAAAACCGAATTGCATTTCACGTCAATAATATTGATTCCCCATTTAGTTCTCTTTCACTCACGCAAGCACACACTCACTCATGGAAAATGCGCACATACGCGTGTGGACACACACAACAACAACACTATGCAGCAGCCGCTTCTTCCTCAAAAAAAAAGTAGGGTTTATGCACCTCGTCGGCTCCGCCGCAGGTCAGTCTCATCCCTGATGGCGCTAGGGCCATGTGGGCGCGGTGGATCCTGGCAAAGGCCGGCGGAATGGCTCCATTGTTAGGCGTTCCTTTGAGATTTGTTAGGGTTTGTGTTCTGCTCAGGAATTTGAGACGACTGTGGCTCCCTGAAGATAGAATAAAGGTATCCTGCCTAGCCCTCATTCCAGTGGTGCATCTAGCATCGTTGGTGGGTGTGTGGAGGTGTGTCTTCGGCAGATCTATCATCTGTGGATTTGCTCAGATCTGGTTGTTGTTCGTCTATGTTCGTGTGTCTTCGGGTTGGATCCTTTCGATCTACTTTATTCTTCCTCAGCGAAGGTTGTTGTTCTGGTGCGCTGGTCCTCTAGGGCCTTAGCACGATGACTTCCCGACTGCCTACTACAACAAGTTGTGACAGACTTCGGCAAGGGAGGGGCATGACAACGGCGCACCTTCGACTCGCTTCAGTGCTTGTAGTCGTTGCTAGGTGATCTACAGATCTAAATAAAAATATTATTTGTGTTCGTTGTACTCTCATGATTGCAGATGAATAGATCGAAAGTTTTCTTGAAAAAAAAGACACATCAACACTACACACAACTATACCTGGCCATCCGTCGAGCTGGACTGAGCTTTTGACGGGGTCTACCAAAGCCCTACGTAGAAAACCTAAGTCTGATTTCAGCCTGGACCAGCCATCAGGCCTAAAAATCAAGCCCAAGCCTAGCCCATCAATCAAAAAGCCCGCCAGGCCTCGGGCCACGGATTAGACCTCGTCCCGAAACTGCAAATATGGCGGGCCCGAGCCTGACCCGTGGGCAACGTCGGATCGGCCAGGGTCGGGTCGGGCCGGGCTGGGTTGCCCATGTCCAGGTATACACACAACACATTTTGCGCTCGAGCATGCAACACAACACACACAATCAAATCAGGGAGCAACTAGTTAACGAGCGCTCCTTCGGGAGGCTCGCAGCGATCAGTGCCACTTGGCGCGCTCTCACCCATTCTCCACGTGTCGCGCTCTGGACGCTCCCTCCGGATTTTGTTTTTTTAATTTTTCCGCACGTGTTTTCGGCTTATTGAACGGTTTTCTTCCCGGTTTTTTTGACGTTTTGGTTTTCCACCGGCCTTCCTTAATGCAAAAAAATACATTTTTTTCCCCGCGAAAGTCATGGTTTTGCTTCCGCGAGAGGCACGGTTGTGCTTTTGCGAGAGTCACGGCCGTGCCTCTTTCGGAAAGGGAAAAAATGCGTTTTCTGTTTTTTTATTTCACGAGAATCACGGTTTTGTTTTCGCGAGAGGCATGGTTGTGCTTTCGCGAGAGTCACGGCCGTGCCTCTCGGAAAGGGAAAAAACGCATTTTTCTTTCTTTCGCGAGAGTCACGGTTTTGCTTCTGCGAGAGGCACGGTTGTGCTTTCGCAAGAGTCACGGCCGTGCCTCTGGAAAGGGGAAAAAACGCGTTTTCTGTTTTTTTTTCTTCTTTCGCGAGAGTCATGGTTTTGTTTCCGCAAAAGGCACGGTTGTGCTTTCATGAGAGTCACATCCGTGCCTCTTTCGGAAAGGAATATAATGTGTTTTTTATTTTTTTTCTTTCACGAGAGTAACGGTTTTGCTTCCGCGAGAGGCATGGTTGTGCTTTCGCGAGAGTCACGATCGTGCCTTTTTCGGAAAGGAAAAAAACCAGTGCGCCCGGTTCGGTTTTTTCGCGAAAAAAAGTTCATCAAAACCTATCAACATGGGATCTTGTTTTCAAGATCTCGACGCGAGGAATTCAACGCTGAAAATGATTCGATATTTGGACGCACGGTTTAAGAGATAAAACATTTTGAATAAATGAATATACGGAAAAAGGGAAAACGCTCAGGTTGCGACAAGTGGCGCACATGCAGCGCGCCACTTGTCGCAACATGGAGGTTTGGGGGTGATCTTTGCAAAGTACTCCTCAATTAGTGATTTCGATCAATTCAGATGCGTACACACACCCACACGTTTGCATGCATCCGCTATTTTTCTTTTTTTTTGAGGTATAACCTCCACCGAGAGACCTCCTATATGGCGTGTGGGGCACCCCCGGTCGCGGCAGCACGCACCCCCTCACGCCCCGCGCGCCCTGTTGGGCCGGCCAATGCGCGGGGTCGGCGCCCCCTTTTTTGTTTCTGTTTTTTTTCTATTTTTTCTTTTTTTTGGTTTTATTCTATATTAAAATAATTCGGGAATAGTTCTAAAATTTTAAACATTATGAATTATCATGAAATCAATTCTTGAATTAAAAACGTTTGAGATTCAAAAGAATGTTAAATTTTAATGAACACTTTTTTAGTTTGATGGACATTTTATATTTGATTCGAATTTTGAATTCGGTGAAAAATTGAACTTGATGAACAAAATTTGTATTCAAGAACATTTTTCTGAGAAATGGATGAATTGTTTTTTGAATCAATGAACATTTTTTCGTTTGATGAACATTTTTTGAAAATGATGAACAAAATTTGAATTTAATGAACATTTTTAGGTCAGTGAACAAATTTGGAATTTTGATGAACATATTTTGAATCCGATGAACAGTTTTTAAATTGTTGAACTTTTTTTACATTGGTGAATTTTTTTGAATTCGACGAACAAAAAAGTGTTCGTGAATTTGAAAAGAAAATTCGTGAAAAAGTGAAATTTAAAGATAAAAAAGAATAAAGAAAAAGGAAAAAAATAAAAGAAAAAGAGAAAAGAGAAAAGAAAAGGAAAGGAGAAAAAAAAAGAAGAAGAAAAAGAAAAAACTAGGGGACGTTGCTCCCCACATGGGCCGGCCTAGAAGGCACGCAGGTGAGCTGGGTGGGTGCGCGCCACGGCGCTAAGGGCGACGCACACGCCATATACTAGTGGTTGGGGCGCCACCTGGTGGCGCCTCTTGAGGAGGGATTGTGCGCACTAATTTAGATATTGTATTTGTTAACATGTGTATGACATTAGGCTTAGTTTAGTAAAAAGTCAGTCACCCCAGATGATATTGCAACCAAAATCCGGTACAGGCAGCGCACATGTACAAAATAGTCAAAAATCCATTACAAATCAGTGCTGGAGAAACAATCGTATGTGTCATAGAAAGACGCATTATCAAGGGCAACATCGCCATGTATTCTTCTTCTGAACCATATCAAGAAGGTTAAAAAAAATCATAGTTATAAGGCAAGTCACTGATTCTGAGTGGTAGTGAGCATCCAAGTTTTCAAAGGCAATAGTAGCGTATGTGCTTGTAATATGACTACTGAGAGCAAATGAAAACACTACAGCCTAACTATTAGTTTACAGCGAAGGGAAAGCATAAATGATATAGCCAAGGCAAACATTACAATTACATATGTACCACTCTAATAAGGTGTGTTCAATGCCACGAATGAGATATCACCTGTAATGGCAATATAATTTGACATATTTTGCCAACTCAAAAGACTTGACTGAAGCGCCACACTAAGTAAAAATTAACCAAAATGTTTTTAGTATTTCAACAATAAGAATATTATATCGACATACTGCCATTAAAAACTACTCCCTCCGTCCCATAATGTAAGACGTTTTTTGACTCTAGTGTAGTGTCAAAAAACGTCTTACATTATGGGACGGAGGGAGTACATGTTTACTTCTCACAAAAAAAAAACTATGCATTGACAAATATAGTCTACTACTCCCTCCGTTCGGAATTACTTGTCGCAGAAATGGATGTATCTAGATGTATTTTAGTTTTAGATACATCCATTTCCGAGACAAGTAATTCCGAACGGAGGGAGTAACTGAGAACACTTTGTGAAACAATCCATGTCTACATATGCATGAGGTGGATTGAGTTTTTGTAGACTGCTGCAAATAGTATTTGCCATTGCACATTAATTGGTGGTGAAAAATTCTGATGCAAAGACATATCCGAGCCTAAGCAAAGAAGAGAAATATCTTAATGTAGTAAGAGTCAACCAACATATTGTATCTAAATCGAGTAAGAGTTAACCAACATACTGCAAGAAGTTAAAATAAGTGGAAAATACCTGAGCAGTTAAATTGGTGGTGAAAAGTTCTGGTGCAAAGACATATCCAGGCCAAACCAAAGAAGAGAAATATCTGAATGGAATTAGAGTCATCCAAAACACTGTATCTGAATCGAGTAAGAGTTTGCCAACATAAAGTTAAAATAACCGGAAAATACCTGAGCAGGTATTTGTGCGTTTTGATCTTGCCTACACATATTAGGGTGGCTAGTAAGCATGGTGTTCAAGCAACCACTAAGAAAACTTAAGTCCCTATCAGTAACTTTAGAGCAAGAAAATATAATGGCTGCCTTTGTGAGGCCACCACTTCCATCCAAGCATCCTTAACTTCAGGATACTCCTGAAACAAATGTCCTGATAGTCAAATACAACAAGCAGTTGTCATGTGAAGACAAAAACTCTGTCTAAAAAGTATACAATACATTTTGCATGTAAGATTTAGGTTTAAGAAGTTGCCTTGTCATTTAAATGTAAGGTTTCAGTCATAGCCAAAAGAAAAGGGTGTCAACCAAGAAATCATATGACACCCAATTTACTATGACCAAATTGCTTCTTTTTTCTTGTTATGAAATTCACCCAGTTAAAGAGATGGCGAACTAAACTGACCAATGACCAATCCCGCGGCTCGCTGCCACCCACTTTCTCCCGCCGTGGCCGGACGCATGGCAAGAGGGTGAAATCCCCTGCACCCAGCCAAGAAAAAGAGTGATTAGCCCACAACCAGCTAGCAGAGAAGGATGACAGGGTGGTCACCTTTGATACTTTGGGGCTGAAAGTATTTGTTGAGATCTTCCCGTGTAGCTTTTAGACTTTATAACAACAACCTGTAGTGATATATATGATCAAAGCACAGTTAAATTATTACCCGAAGATAACATAGATTGATACGATGCTTTAGACTTGAGTATACACTCCCTGGTTTCACATTTTCATGAACATTGGGTGAGAATGCTTGTAACCCAAAAAGGGATCAAAACAAAAGTATAAAGCACTTCTTCATATAGTACTTATTTGCAAGAATGTGGTTAGCATTCAGTAAACTCACATGGATTTGCTCCGACAGTATTTTGTTCTCCATTCCGTAACCAAAATTCCAGCTAATAAAGGGAAAGAAAGAACACCAATATTTGGATGTAAGTTTTCTATTAGGAACTCAAGTCACGGTACCTTAGTTCCTTTGTAACCAAGTGTTTGGCCAAGCCCATGAGCTACAAGAACAAATGCATCATTGTGTGCTTAAACAAAATTGTCATCAGGGAAGGTTAATACTCCCCGAGGGGAACCTTAAAATGTAGTTAATCTATTAACACCATGTACTACTTTTAGATAGTTAAGGCATATCATCAGTACATAATAGTTTAGAATAAAAAAAAGAGAAAATGGGTGTTTCGAATTGAAAATTTAGATCACCTACAACACAAAAACTGTCATTTCAAACAACCCAACAAATTCTAGAAAATTTGGTGCATGGCAAGACTTACCGGAGGCGCGAAACCATTGTATGAATTTTGTCCCGCCTTTGAATCTGCCAAAGAATTTTGGCATTCTGGATATATGATGTCAGTCCGGCAGGATAGCTTGAATTAAGTCGGCAAGCCTGCGCAACGAAAACTTTAGCAGGAAAAAAACAATCTTTACTTTTGTACGCAGTAATGCATATGAAATCCCATTGACTTCCAACAGAAAGCTAGTAGTAACAGAGAAGTTTGCATGTGCCTTTGATATATAAAAACGTGTCACAATACTATCTCAGATATTTGTATCATTTTGAAGGGCCGACCCTGGGCCAAGGTGAGCTCATGCATATTGGCCTATTGCTCTTGACCTCTTCAGTTGTGCAGGCACAAATATGAACTGGAAGTAACTATATATTTTTGGTAGTCTGTTAGTAGATATCCCTGGCAAGTATGAGATCCATCATGCATCCAACATAATAATGAAATATTTCAAGGATAAAACCAAAGACACACCTGGTCAAAGAAGCTTTTCTTCTTGTCATCATCGACACCGGGTTCTGGCCAGTGTTCAAACAAGTGCCCCTGCCCCATTCAGTAGCATCTTGGCAAGTTCAACCTAGAATCACAACAGGAGGCAAATTAGAGAAATAAATTGGAATCACCAGACTGCTAAGTATAACAAATAGTGAAATAGGATTATTTTTCTATGACTGAAAGAAGGGCCAAACCAGTGAAAGCTTCTCCAATAACGGTGTCAAAGACAAAACAAAATCCTCTCCATGAGCTGCAATTGATAGATGTGTTATCCATGATATTCCTCTCCTTCAAACAAAATATAATGTTAAGATGAGGAGAGATTGCGACAGCAAAATCTGCATACAAAAGAAGATAACCAATCGCTAAAGTCACCCACCCAACTGCTCCCTCTGCACCACTCCACACTTTTGCAACTCGACTCACCGACCCAACCCCTTCCCCTCACCTTCAGAAGCCCCAATCCAAGACAAACAAATCCTTGAGAAGCTCTTTTTGATTCACAGGACAACACTCACAACATGCACACATCCTTCACTACATTTCCAACCAAACCAATGCACCATCTAATCAACTCAGGTAGACAACTTCCAAGAACACAAGGCCATGCACAGCCATTCTAATCCCCTCTGCATGACAGGCATTAATCAAGCATCTAAGAACTGCAACTGTGACAGGCATAATCCCTAGAACTAAGCATCCATGTAATTAATCCTCAAGCCAAAGAACAAAAGCGGGGACCAACCCAAACCAATAGAGAAATACTTCTCAGTAATCTGAAATGAAATAGTATTGACTGACATAATCCAATAATAGCAGCCCACGCCAAACCCATAGCCACCAGAAAAATAAAATAGGAAAGGCAACAACAAAAAAACTGGTTCAAATCTAGGCATGCTGCAGCATCTCCCGCATGGCAACAAAAATTCAACCAGATCCGACCACCTAATGCATCCAAAGGAATATAACCAAACTCGTGCACATCCAATATCCGAGCACATCTAAACATCTACTGGACCAGAGTACAAAAGCAAGCCTGAATGTAATAATTCTCAATTCAACCATCAACAAAAGTTTGCACACAGAGAAGGAAACATGCAACAACAATATAGCTACACACATACTGATTCGGGAGTACCATACTACAAAACACACAACCGCTGAAGACAAAAGGTTTAGAGCAAGTTTGCCTTTGCTTTACACACACACAAATAGACACTACCACTTCATTTGTTCCACACATGCAAACTCCCACCACACCTATGTTTACTGCTAGCAAGATTTAATCACACTGCATATGCTCGACCAAACATTCAGTGCAGGCCAACTCATCATTAGTAAGGTGCGTACACTTAAAAAAAATCCATACCCCCTGCTTACCTCCTAACTAATCTATGATTAGTCGCTAATGTATCCTCCAACCAGATCCGTCACTAGCACTAATCGTCACATCAGAGGCAACTGACTAGCATCATAGGCTGCTGGAATTAGAGAAGAGAGGAGGCGGCAGTCTTGGCAGGAAGGGGAAAAGGAAGGAGGAGGAGACGTACCTTGGGCGTCTAGGTCCTGCATGCCGCTGGGACTTGGGAGGGAGGTGCCGCAGGTGTTGCAGGCGTCGAGGGCCACCGCAGCCATGTGCCGCGGCCCACCGAGCGAATCCGAAGCGGCCGGCTAGGGTTCGTCGTCGGCGTCCATCGGGCTGATGCGCTCGGCGACGGAGGATGCAGAGGAAGACTGATGGCGAGGGAAAACATTGCAACCTCCCGCAACTACAAGAACCAAAACGGGAAGACGAGAAGGTTTGGGGAAGAAGCTCATCTTATTTATTTTAAATAAGATGAGCTGGGATAGACCGATGGAGCGAGGCGATGGCGGCGGCAGCAACCCTTGCCGATGGGCAAGGAAAAACGAGAGATTTCTGTGAGAGGAAAGAGAGGTCGCGTGCGTTTGGAGAGAAAGGGTGGGGTCGTGGGGTAAAGGCAGTTTTCACGTTCTCTCTCTTAGCGACGACTTGACCGACGCACCCGTGTTTGTTTTCATCTGCCCACGTATATCTCGCGCACAGTATAAAACACATGGCATAGCCATTCGTGCGCCCTTGTAGCGACGGTTAATGGGTTTAATGGTCCGCGCCATGGATATACAGCCTTTGTACCGTCGACTTCGGCCCAGTATTGTTAGCCTTGCCAACTACATGGATGATGGGTTGTTCCGGTCCATAGATTTTTTTTACTGAAACAGAATAAATTTTCACGTGCGTGAAGAATAGTAAAAGCGGTTCTTTTTCATTGTTGAGGCAAAAGCCTCAATGTCGCACTTTTTTCTCGAATACGCATGAGTATGCGTCTCATCTATTATAGAAGGAGAGAGTTTACAATGCCGGTAGGATATGTCGGTTACCCTTGCCACATGCGGATTACTCGTGGCTAGCTTGCCTAAACATCCCCTGCAAGAACGCAATCATGTCACCACGTAGTAGCCCTGCTGAGTGCCACAACATTACCTCATCCGAGAGCTTGTTCAGCGGGATGGCCACCGCAGGGGTGACACCGTCGAACACAATTGTGTATTGATGTTTCCACGTTTCCCAAAGGACGAGCGTCATGATTGAAGTGAGATATTTGCGTTGCCTCCTCTCAACACTGATGGATGTGCACCACGGTAGTAGTCGAGTACCTCTATCGGGTGGCGTCACTTCCCCGCCGAAGGCATTCAGCACCGTAGACCACACCTCATGGGTGAAGACGCACTCCAAGAGCAGATGATCAATGGTCTCCTCGTCTTGCTCACAAAATGGGCAAACCTCCGGGTGTGGAAGATCACGAATAGCCCGCCCTCAATAGGATTAAGGTCACCTGGGTGGGAGAATTATCCCTTGATCTACGAGCACATAAAATATGCTGCCCTCGATGCCCGTGTGAGTTTTGAGATAGCTGCAAGGTTGAAAGAGCTTGTTGCGAAGCCGTCTCCCACAAAGAATGAAGAAAGAGTCGTTTATTTGAAGAAGAAGAAGAAGAAGAAGAAGAAGGGTCTTTTGCTTATCTGTTGTTCGTCCTTAGTCTAATGGTCATGCTTAGTTTCTTCTTAATTAGTGTTTAGTTCGTGTTACAATGCCAAAATCAATGTTCATTTTCGATTGAATTGTGCGTTTGACTTCGGAGAAAAGTTTGGTTAACTAAAAAATAAGCTAAATGAACTATTACAGAAAACTACACTCGATACAAAACAAAACAAATATTGTTCATCCTTGTTAGGACATCCTCTTGCATAAGCGAGGTTGCGGGTTTGATCCCTTACCGGCGTGTTTTATTTTCATACTTACCCTGACACGTGAAACCCCACAAAATTAACAACAAATGTGGATTTCTAGAAAACAGAGGGGCCTTTCCACAAAAATAAGACACCAAGCAGCAGCACGGTGGCTCTCAACCTATAAGAGTAGTGGTAGGGGAGATGATATATTGCCTTGAATCATTGTCACTAGTCTCTATTACAAGCATGGATACACAAATTCAGGATGGACATGAAGAAAAAGGAACTAGGGTTTGTGCCACCACCGTGTTCGTGATCCTCTGGATTTCGTTCCCTTCTTGCACGTCCATGATGCAACTCTGGCGCGTGGGCTTCAGCTGGTTCACTCTGGGCCCTTGATGCGTGGGTTGGGCCGCCTGGGCTTGTTGGGCCACTGCGTATCGGTAGGGTTGTGGAAGGCGCTAGCCTATGGGTACTATATATCAGGGGCGCTGACATCCCCCTCTCCTTGGGTTGAGGATTGCCCCCAAGCCTCCGAATGTGGGAACTGGGCCATGAGGCTGCTTTTGCCTTCTCATGTGTTGCCGAAGGTGGCAGAGTTGGGCCATTGTATCTTCACTTGCTCACACATGTCGTCGTTCTTCTTATGCCACGAGTTTGCAACACTGCCACTTGGATAGTGAGATCATCATAACAGTGTGGGAGCTAGGGTTCGATAGACATACCAGGAAGCAGGGAGCGGCGAAGAAGTGAGACATTGAAGACTGGATATACTGTTGCGTGGGGTGGAAGCTGGAGTTTGTACGCCACTTCATTGATCTTGTCAATGATGGTGAACGGCCCGTAGAACTTGTAAGCCAACTTGTGGTTTGATCTTGGAGCTACTGATGATTGAATGTAGGGCTGCAGTTTGAGGAAGACACGTTCACCCACAATGTTCATCGCGCTCATCCACCCAAGACTGGAGGGCTAGGACGGACCAGGTACTTTCAGCGGGGATTCCCAGCCGGTGAGGTTCATACCCGAACATGGCCTTGAATTGTGTCATGCCAATTGCGGAGTGACGAGCTTTGTTGTACCAGAATTGTGCAATAGGAATCCAGAAACTGCAATGCCTCGGGCACTGATGTGTACTACACAACCTTTCTTCTTGTAGACTCATGTTGGGCCTCCAAGCACAGAGTTTTGTAGGATAGTAGCAAATTTCCCTCAAGTGGATGAACTAAGGTTTATCAATTCGTAGGATGCGTAGGATGAAGATGGTCTCTCTCAAACAACCCTGCAATCAAACACAAAGAATCTCTTATGTCCCCAACACACCCAATACAATGGTAAATGGTATGGGTGCACTAGTTCAGCGAGGACATGATACAATTGTAGTATGGATAGTACATATAGGTTTTTGTAATCTGAAAATATATAAACAACAAGGTAGCAAGTGATAAAATGGAGCACAAACAGTATTGCAATGCTTAAAAACAAGTCCTAGGGTTCATACTTTCACTAGTGCAATCTCTCGATAGTGCTAACATACTTGAATCATATAACAATCTCTTAACATGCGACAAAGAATCACTCCAAAGGTCTTATCCAGCGGAGAACATAAGATGAAATTGTTTATAGGGTACGAAACCACCTCAAAGTTATCCTCTTCGATCAATCTTTTGAGCTATTCCTATAAGTGTCACAAACAACCCTAGAGTACATACTAAAATAACACCATATTAGACGCATCAACCAACTCTAATGTCACATATATACTCCAATGTCACCACAAGTATCCGTGAGTCAATTATACGATATGCGTCAAACAACTTTAGATTCATAATATTCAATCCAACACAAATAACTTCAAAGAGTGCCCCAAGATATCTACCGGAGAAAGTAGGACGAAAACATGCAGTGATACGTCTCCAACGTATGTATAATTTTTGATTGTTCCATGCTATTATTTATAATGTTTTGGATGTTTAATAGGCTTTGTCATACACTTTTATATCACTTTTGGGACTAACCTACTAACCCAAAGGCCCAGTCCAGTGTCGGGGGAAACTGTCCTCCCACGAGCACCTATGGGACCGGAGCCCCTTCTACGTTGCGGTAAGGGAGCGGAGGGTGCACGGAGAGCAGATCGAGGGGCACACGCGGGCAGTTTACCCAGGTTCGGGCCGCGATGACGCGTAAAACCCTACTCCTGCCTTGGTTGTATTTAGTTTTCGGGGCTCGGGAGCTTGAAGATCTACAGTACCAGCTACACCGAGCGTGAAGTGAGCAAGTTTCTCGGATCGAACCCCATCTACGTTGTGCATGGGCCTCCTTTTATAGCTCAAAGGGGTCACCGACAGGTGTCAACGTAGAGGAGGGTAGAAGTGTAAATTTGGTGGTAGTTGTAACAGTGCATGAACAGTGCATGAACAGTGGTCTTCACCTAACCTTGACGGTGGGGGACAAGGGCATTTAATGCCCGTCGCCGTCGACCCCAAAAGCGTCTGTCCATGCGTCTCCGTTCGCCACGGCGGTAGCCTCGTCACCGCGGCTCGCCAGCGTGTCCCTCAGGCTGCACAGCCATCTGCCACGCGCCCCTGGAAGGGCCCCAGGGCGACGCGTGGCCGAGTGAGCTGGAGCGCAGGCACACAGTGTGAGCTTCCCCCCGGCAAGTACCTTGCCGAGGCCGCTATCTTGCCGGGCCCGGAAGCTTGCCGCTTCCCGGGCCCTGCCGGGGCGCACGATGCGCCGCGATGTATCTTTTGTGGTGTTATCCTTTGGCCTTCCTGGCAAGCACCTCTTGCCAGGGTCTTGTGCTGAAAAAGATGTCCTTGAGTCTGGTGCGGCCTTCCCGGCAAGCTCCTCTTGCCGGGGTCTTGTCTTTTAACTTGAATACTTTGTTCTTGAATGGCTTAAAGGGGTCTGGAGCGGGCCTCGGCAAGCGCGTGGTAAGCCCTGCCGCGGGAAGCTGCTACTGCCCGTGCACAAGTTGGGGTACTAAGGTACCCCTACCTTAGTACACCGACAGGAGCCCCCGGGCCTGGGCCACACACGGTGCCGAGCGTTGTTGGGCCAGGCCCAAGACAGTGCACGGGCACACGCGGCCCACGGCAAGCCGTATCCCTCTCCGTATCCGCCGCATCCCTCCCTAACGGCACGCATCGATTGCGGCGTCGTGGGAGAGATCGTGGCCTATTCTTTAATGGGAAATGCGGAACGTCCCCCACTTCCCCCTTAAAAGTAGAGGAAGCAGGGGCAGTTCCCCCCATCGTCTTCATTGCGCCTTGAGTTCTCAGAAACCCCCGCCGCTCCCTGCTTCCGCCCTTCCTCCACCGTCCTCCCTACCCGCCGCGCCGCCGTCCTCCCCCGCCGCCCTCGCCATGGCCCCGAAGAGCGACCAGGCGAAGAGCGACAAGGCGAAGAGTGACAAGGCGAAGAAGGAGAAGTCTGAGCAGGCGGCGAAGCTAGCGGCCATGAGGAGAAAGTGTGTGGTCTTCCCGCCAAGGCTTGGCCCGAGGGAGCCGCGGGACAAGTACTACTTGTTCTGGGCGAGGGAGACGAAGGATCATCCCCGCACCCAAGTCCTCCCCGCCGTGGCCGTCGACATGTTCCCGGGGGGTTACTATTTCTTCGCTGCATTCTTCTACTGCGGTCTTTGCCCTCCGTTCTCGGAGTTCTTCTGCGATGTCATGAATACATATGGCTTCCGTCTGTTAGATTTCACCCCCAACGCCGTCCTCACCCTTGCCGTTTTCGCACATCTGTGCGAAAACTACGTAGGAGTCCACCCAAATGTAGCACTTTTCCGCCACTTCTTCACGCCTAGAGTAGAGTCCGGATCCCCCCTCTCCGGCGGCATCTCTTGGATCTTCAGGCTGAACAAGAAGGAGGCGTACTTGAAGGGAGAGCTCCGCAGCAAGTGGGAGGAGTGGAGGGCGGATTGGTGTTGGATTCTGGAAAAGGAGCCCGAGCAGTTCACCTTGCCGCGCCAGACTGCCATAGTGCGCGGCAAGGATTGGAGTGACCTGGCCCCGGAGGACGACAAGTTGCAGATCGCTTTAACTAGGATTCTTCGTCTCTGGGCTGCCAGTCTGACAGTGGGTGAAGTTGGAGCTGATTTCCTCCGCCGCCGCATCGCCCCTCTACAGGAAAGGAAGAGGCCTGCTTGGGAGTTCGGCAACGCGGCAGACCGCATGAGGCTGCGCCCCGGGTTGAACTACAACTTCACCGTCTTGGAGTTGAAGGGGATGGTCCAGGAACTGTTCAAACACGACCCCAAGCACCCGGAGTGGTTCAAACCGTCGACCGGAGTGGTCCCTTTGTGCAACAACACGGCCCTCAGTGCCATCCACGCGGCAATGCCGGAGTGCGACTCCCACGGTGTCGTCCCCACTTGGCTGGAGCCCTCAGCGGAGACCGTGCAAGCCTTCTTCGACAACTTGGTTGAAAAACCACGCAAAGCTGATGAGAAGAAGGGGCTCACCCGGGAGACCACCGCGCGGGATATAGCGTACATTGCCACCAGGATGGAGGAGGCCGCCGCGGCAGCAGCGGCGGGCGAATTTGGGTATACTGTTGATGAAGCGGAGGCGGCGGACGCGGTGAGCCAGGCCGAGGAGGAGGAGATCCTCAAGCTTCTGCAGATCACGCCCGAGGAGTTTGCCGGGGAGCCTACCGGGGAGCCTGCCGGGATCGGCGAGGCTGCCGGGCAGGGAACCGAGTCCAGCGGGCCTGCCGAGGAGGAGGAGGAGGAGGAGGCCGAGTCCGGTGATTCTAACGAAGACTCCGGCGGATCCTTGAATCTTGACGACGACGCCTCCTCGTCCTCGGAGAACTCTCCGCCACCACCAAGCCCAAGCCCTCCGCCGCAGCCGAAGAAGCGCCTCCGCAAGGCCGTTGAAACGGTGAGGCCGCCGGCGCCCCAACAACAACCGCAGCGCCGGGCGACGCGCGCTCCCTCGACGAGCAAGGTTGTCAAGGAGGCGCCCCGCGCCCGAGCGACAAGTGGAGGGGGGTCTTCCCGGAGTGATTCCGGGGTACCTTCTGCTCCTCGGTCCTCGACAACGACCGGTGCTGGGTCTTCACAGCCCGCAGCTCCGGAGCCTGCCAAGCGCCCGAGGGAGCCCTCTCCTCCGGCTCCTCACGCTGGAGCAGCTGAGGCGGGATTCGACTTCTCCGCCCTCAGCTCCGACGAAGAAGAGGAGGAGTAAGTACTTGTAATTTTTTTCATTTCCTTTGCTTTTGTTTTGATTTCTCTTGCTTGGTTCTGATCTTGATCTTGTTTTGGCTTCCAGGACCTTGACCCAGCGGATGGCGAAGAGGGCCAAGATCCCTGTGGTCGAGATCGAAGACGACGAGCCCGCCGTAGCGACAGGAGACGCGCCAGCGGCAGACTTGCCGGATCAGCCTGCTGCTCCGAGGAGCAGCCCCCAGCGCAGCCCCCAGCGTAAGTCTGGGTGTTCACTTTCCTGCTTGATGGGTGCGCTTGAGGTCGTTGCCAGTACTGATGTCTTGTTGTCTTGTGCAGAAGTGGAGCCGCAGCCGCAGGAGCGCCAGGAAGTCACCCCCGACGAGCCGCTTGCTCCGCCCTCCCCGCCACGGACGAGCTCCTCGGCGAGGGACGGTGCTCCGCCAAGGACGGGCACTCCGCCAAGGGCGAGTACCCCGCCAAGGGTGAGCACCCCGACAAGGGTGGACTCCCCGCCATGGGAGGGCACCGGAGGCCCTCCGCCGGCGGGAGCTGCTTCTACGCCGCCAAGGGATAACTCCCCGGCGAGGGACCCCGTCATTGAAGAGGCCCGCGCAGGTAAGCCCTTGTGGTTTCTTCTTCTCGAATTCTTCTTTTTGGTTATTTGCTTGACGATGTTTCTTTCCTTTTTCTTCTACTAGATCCTCCCGCCCCGGAGCCGATGGAGACGGAGGCCACCGCCGAGGAGGGTGTGCATGGCGATGGCGGCGACGCCACTACTGCTGAGGGAATGGCTGGAGCCGACGAGCCAGCCGTCGAGGAGACCGCCCCGGCCGCCGACGCCGCAGCTGGGGAAGGGACCGGCGACCACACTGCTGGCCCGGAGGCCGCAGGAGCGTCGGACGCTGCACCGGCCGCCGACCCCTCCGCCTCCACGGAGCGGTCGGGTGTCTATCTGGAGGCCGCCAACGGGGTCTTCATTCAAGTCCCGTGGGCGTCCTCGTCTAGGGTACCCGCGGAGGGAGAGACCTTCGACGGAGAGGTTCTCGCCTCCGCCGGGCTGAAGGTTGTGGATGCGCCCGGCAACAGCGACGAGCCCGAAGAGGAGCGGCTCCTTCGCCGGCTCCTGGCCTTGTACCGGGCCAGGCAGGCGAAGTTGGAGTCTCGGGAGGCCCTGGCCGCCAAGGCTGGCGCTGACCTGGAGAAGCGCGCCGCGGAGCTCCGTGCCGCCAAACAGGCGGCCCTCCGGAACTTGGCGGAGGAGCGCGAGGAGCTTGCCGGGGCGCAGCAAGCATTCGTCCTCGAAAAAGCCGAGGTCGAGGAGCAGCAGCGCCTGGCCGCCGAAGAGCTGTCTCGGCGGGAAGGGGCGCTCAACCAGCGGAAGGTCGACCTCGACAGCCACAAGGACGACCTCAACGCTCGGGAGCAGGCTATCGGCGGGGCTCTGCGGGAGGCGAGGAATGCTGCCGCTGCCGCAGAGACCGCCAAGAAGGACCTGGAGGGCAGAGTGGCGCTGCTGGAGCTGTTCTTGAAGGCAAGCGAAGACAGGGTCACCGCGCTGAACGTGGAGCGGGAGAAGGATGCCCACACCAACTCGGAGTTGCAAATCCGCCTCTCCAACAAGGGTAAAGAGCTCACTGACGCCAAGGACTCAATTGCTGATCTAGAGCTGAAGGTCTCCACCCTTACTGACTCGCTTGACGCTGCCCGGGGCCGCGAGACAAAGCTGAAGGAAGATCTCCGCGCTGAGAGGGCCCTGCTGGAAAGCACCGCCGTCTCGCAAACCCAATTCCAGCAGACGGTGGAGCGATGGACTGAGGACCTCGTCACCTCCGCCGCCAACATCGACATGGAGATGATGGCATTGAGGGCGGAGCACCTCGTGTACTCCCCCGACGAGAACCTCCCCCACAGCGCCAAGCTGAGTCTGTTCTTCAGGGGGGTGGCGCCGGCGCTTGCACGACTGCGGGAGAAGATCCCCGAGCAGCTGGCCAACGAGGCGCGCCGGCTCTGCATGGGCACCATGGAGCGGGTGCTGTCGAAGATTGTCTATCGCAACGCCGGCATCAACCTCGTCAACGTCCTCCGCACCTTGCCGCCCGATGCTGATCATGAGGCGTTGAAGGCCCAAGTTGCCCACATTGTGGCCAAGGTGGGTAAGATCCAGAGGGTTGACGGGGACCGTAGGGATTAGGCACCTTGCTTCCTTTGCCGCTGCCAATTAAGTCATAGGCAGTAGTTGATTAGAACAGCGGCAAACTATCTTTGTAACATATACTCTTATTTTGGGTAATCAATGCAGTGTTATCTCCCTTGCTTTTGGTCCTTCACTTTGTATGCTTTTCACCTTACGCTTTTAGGGGAACTCGCCGGCAAGGGGCCCTTGCCGCGAGCGCTGAGTACGGGACTCTTAGCAGCCTGCCAGCAAAGGCCTTGTCGGCAAGTAACCTTGCCGCAGCTAGTCGCAGCACACTTAAATTGCTGAGCGAACTCGAAAACGAAGTAAGGGCGCGACACTTGTCGCAGCTCACTCAAGTCGTTGAGCGTGCCCAAAACAAAGTAAGGGCGCGGCTAGCCACGGGTAGGTTCCTCCGCGCACAGGTTTTCCATACAAAGTGTGGTTGTTCAAGGAAGATAACAGGAAAATTTAAAAATTTGAGTGCTCAAACTTTGGTGACTTAGCTTTCATTGGGTTGTTTACTTCCCGGCAAGACTTTTCTTTCTTGAACATCACTTGGTCCATACTTCTATCTCCTTCCCCCCGGCAAACTTGTGCGCGAGGAACACTTCATCTGTTTCACAGAAAAAGACAAAAGAGAGGGAAATACAAGTACGGAGCCTTGCATCTTGTTACTGCTTACCGGGAGTATGTGCTGCACGAAATGTCAGATGATACATGCAAGTACAAGGAAAAGCACGAGATGACAAATGGTGCAAAGCACAAAAGTTTTACTGATGCACGGGGTCTGCGCCCGGCTTTGTACAAAGGTTTACATGCAACAGCGGCAAGACTTGTACAAAAGGTGGTTGCCGGAGCGGACCACGGCAACCACGCCTTATGGGTGAAACTTGCGAAGATGCTATATGTTCCAGGAGTTGCTCACCGGTGAGCCTTCTTCGGTCTCAAGGCGGACAGCGCCGGGCCTTGTGACTTGTCTCACCCGATAAGGGCCTTCCCACTTCGGCGTCAACTTGTTGGAATTCTTGGCGGACTGAACACGCCGAAGAACAAGGTCGCCTTCCTCGAGACTCCTGGCCTTGACCTTGCGGCTATGATAGCGACGCAAGGCTTGCTGGTATCGAGCAGCTCGTACAGCAGCCTGGAGACGTTCCTCCTCGAGGAGCAATGCATCATCTTGCCGCAGTTGCTCTTGCTCGAGCTCGTCGTAAGCGAGCACTCGAGGAGATCCGTATACGAGTTCCGTGGGGAGAACTGCCTCTGCTCCATAGACAAGAGCAAAGGGTGTCTGTCCGATGGCTCGATTCGGTGTCGTCCTGATTGACCAAAGAGCCGCCGGCAACTCCTCTATCCAGTTTTTTCCACACTTGTGCAGCCTGTCAAAGGTTCTTGTCTTCAATCCACGCAGCACTTCAGCATTGGCCCTCTCCGTTTGACCGTTGCTCCTTGGGTGAGCAACAGAAGCAAAGCAGACCTTGGCGCCAAGGTCTTGGACGTACTGCATGAAGGTGCGTCTTGTGAACTGTGTGCCGTTGTCGGTGATGATCCTGTTAGGGATCCCGAAACGGCAAACTATTGATCTGAAGAACCTGACTGCTGACTGTGCTGTCACCTTTCTCACTGGTTCCACTTCTGGCCACTTTGTGAACTTGTCGATTGCAACGTACAAGTACTCAAAGCCCCCGACAGCGCGGGGAAAGGGGCCGAGGATGTCGAGCCCCCAGACCGAGAAGGGCCAGGACAAAGGAATCGTCTGGAGAGCTTGAGCTGGCTGGTGAATTTTCTTGGCATGGAACTGGCACGCTTCACACTTGGTTACTTGTGCAGTCGCATCTTGGAGGGCTTCTGGCCAAAAGAAACCTTGCTGGAACGCCTTCCCGGCAAGTGCTCTTGCGCCAATGTGGTGACCACATATGCCTCCGTGTATCTCTGCCAACAGCTTCTGTCCATCTTCCCGGGAAATGCACTTCAACCTGACACCGTTGAGTCTTCTTCTGTACAGTTCGTTGTCGACGAACTGGTACATACTTGACTGTCTGGTTATCCTCTCTATCTCTTCTGGTTCTTCGGGAAGTTCTCCGGTTTGAAGAAAACGGACGATTTGCTGCGCCCATGCTGGAGCTTGAGGCTCAACAATAAGGACTAAAGGCATCAGTGCTGCTGCGGGAACCTCAGCTTCTACGGCAAGAACCTGCGGTTCTGCCGGAGCTGAGGGTTCCCCGGCAAGCCTGCCGGGGCGAGGCTTGTCGGGAACGCCTGCTTCAACTGTACAGACCCTTGGGCCCGCAGGAGCAGACTGCTCCTCAGCATTTAGGTTGCTGGTCTTGGTGACCTTGGCGGTGGTTTCGGGAAGATCCGCCGGCAAGTAATCGCCGGAGACCAACTTCCTCTTCTTGCTTTGCCCAACCGATGGTGTAACGGATGGCTGAGTTAGCTTGAGCACGAAGATCCCTGGTTCCACAGGTAACTTCATTGCAGCACACTTTGAGAGGCTATCTGCGATATCATTCTGAGCTCTTGGGACGTGCTCCATCTGCAAGCCCTCAAAGTGTTCTTCAAGCTTCCTCACTTCATCGACATAAGCTTCCATCAGGGGGCTCTGGTAACTCTTGTTCACTTGTCGGACCACCAACTGTGAATCTCCCCGCACAATCAACTTCTTGATCCCAAGTTCGGCCGCAATTCTGAGGCCGGCAAGCAGTCCTTCATACTCAGCAGTATTGTTTGTCGCTTGCTCCTTGGGAAAGTGCATTTGAATAACATACTTGAGGTGCTCTCCGGTGGGCGCTATGAGCAACACGCCGGCACCGGCGCCTTGCAGCGAGAAGGCACCATCGAAGTACATTATCCACTACCTGCTTGCTTCTTGGACGGGGATGCTTGTCTCTGGAACTTCTTCATCAGGTGTCGGGGTCCATTCCGCTATGAATTCTGCCAAAGCTCTGCTCTGTATGGTTGAAGTACTCTCAAACTTGAGACCAAAGCTTGACAGCTCCAGCGCCCACTCGACGATCCTGCCTGTTGCTTCTGGATTTTGCAATATCCTCTTCAACGGAAAGCGAGTGACCACTGTTATCTCATGTGCTTGGAAGTAATGGCGCAGCTTTCTTGAGGCCATGAGGAGGCTGAAAAGCAGCTTCTGCACCCCAGAGTATCTTGATCTAGCCCCCCTGCAATAGGAAACTTACAAAATAGACCGGGCGCTGCACCATCTTCCTCCGCACTTCTTCTTGTTCCTGCGCAGACTTGTCCTTGTCGGGGCTAGAGCTTGTCGGGGAAGCCCCCTGCTTGCCGCTGGATACGCTTGCCGGGGGTGTGGGTTCCTCATCCGCCTCCCTCTCCGCTACTAACGCAGCACTAACCACTTGATTGGTTGCCGCTAAGTACAGCAGCAACTTCTCTTGTGGCCTAGGTGCGACAAGTATCGGAGTGGAGGACAGGTATCCTTTCAAGTCCTGGAGCGCAGCCTCCGCTTCTGGAGTCCATTTCATAGGACCTGCCTTTTTCAAAATTTTGAAGAAAGGCAGGGCGCGTTCCGCAGACTTTGAAATGAACCTGCTGAGGGCAGCCACACAACCAGCAAGTCTTCTTACATCCTTGACGCGCTTCGGGGCTTCAATCTGCTCAATGGCTTTAATCTTGTCGGGATTGGCCTCAATCCCCCTCTGGGACACGAAGAACCCGAGAAGCTTGCCGGAGGGGACTCCGAAGACGCACTTCTCGGGGTTCAACTTGAGTTGTATCTTGCGCAGATTCTCAAAGGTTTCTTCTAAGTCTTGAATCAGGGTGTCTTTGCTCTTGCTCTTGACCACTATATCATCCATGTAGGCTTCTACATTTCTGTGTATCTGTGGCTCAAAAGCAGTGTGCACCACCCTTGCAAATGTCGAGCCTGCATTCTTCAATCCAAAGGGCATGCGTACGAAGCAGTACGTGCCGCATGGAGTAATGAATGCAGTCTTTTATTCATCTTCCTTAGCCATGAATATCTGGTGGTAACCTGAGTATGCATCAAGGAATGAAAGCAACTCGCATCCGGCGGTGGAGTCAACAATCTGGTCAATACGCTGCAAGGGAAATGGATCCTTGGGACACGCTTTATTCACATCAGTGAAGTCTATACAAAGTCTCCACTTCCCATTGGCCTTGCGCACAACAACTGGATTGGCCAACCACGTAGGATGAATTACGCCTCTAACCAGGCCTGCTGCTTCCAACTTCTTTATTTCTTCGGCGATGAACTCTTGGCGCTCCACGGCTTGCTTCCTGACCTTCTGCTTGACGGGCCGCGCATGAGGACAAACAGCAAGCTTGTGCTCGATTACCTTCCTGGGAACGCCGAGGATGTCAGACGGTTGCCATGCAAACACGTCTACATTCACCCGCAGGAAAGCAACGAGCGCGCTTTCCTATTTGGGGTCGAGTGTAGCACTGATGGTGAAGGTACCACCAGTGCCGTCCTCCTTGGCGGACACCTTCTTGGTTGCCGGTGGAGCTGCCATTCCTTTCTTGCACTTGCCGGTGGAGCTCGATGGTGCGTCCTCGACGGCAGCGCAGCACTCCGAAGAGGTGCGTTTGCCGGAGTGGGCTCCAGAGCTCTTGCCGGACTTGGTCTTGGTCTTCCCCCCGGGAGCTTCAGCGGCAAGTGTTTTGCTATCTGCCGCGGCTGCTGCATCCCGGTAGATCTTGTCGGCGCAAATAAGCGCATCTTTCTTGTCACCTGGGACAGAGATGACGCTTATCGGCCCTGGCATCTTGAGCGTATTGTACGCATAGTGGGAAGCTGCCATAAACTTGGCGAGCGCAGGACGGCCAAGTATCCCATTATAAGGCAATGGGATATCGGCGACGTCGAACATGATCCTCTCCGTCCTGAAGTTGAGCTCCCCACCAAAGGTCACTGGCAGTGTAACCTTCCCCTTCGGCTTACTCCTTCCCGGGTTGATTCCCTGGAACGTCCCGGTTTCCTCGAGCTCGCTGTCGGGGATCTGCAGTTTCTTGATCACAGCGGAGGAGATCAAGTTGAGGCCGGCCCCGCCGTCAACCAACATCTTGGTGACCTTGAGGTTGCGGATAGTTGGTGAAACCAACATCGGCAAGCACCCGACCGCGGTTGTGCGGTCAGGGTGATCCTCAAGGTCGAAAATGATGGGCGTGCCGGACCATTTCAGGAGCCTGCGCGACTCGACGGGTGGCTCTGCTGCATTCACTTCCCGCACCCACTGCTTGAGTTGGTGGTGGGAAGTGTGCAGAGAAGCACCTCCGTCGACGCACAAAACTTCTGTGGCCTTCTGGAACTCCTGCTCGCTGTTGTCTCCTTCGTCCATATCCTCATCGTCGTCTTCGTCGTCGTCCTTGTCGCGGCCCCGGGGAGGTCTGTCTCCTTGCCGCTGCTTGGCCTTGCCGCGGCGTCCTCCCCGGCCATTGAACGGCCGCTTCTTGCTTGGCTCTCCTCCGCCTCCTTGGGCCTTCTCCTTGTCGCGACGCTCGTATTCAGCCTTCTGCTGCTCTACGAGGTACTCTACCCTTTTGCAGTTTTGGAGGTCGTGGCCCTTGGTGCGGTGGATCTTGCAGTACTGCTTGTCGGAGCCGTCCTGCTTGTCGGCTGCCGCTACAGGGGCGGGCTCCTTGCCGGAGCCACTAGCCTGTGTCTTCTTGGCGGGAGCCTCCTTGCTGGACTACTCGACAACTAGCACTTCCTTGCTCTTCTTCTTCTTGTTTCGCCGCCGGCCCTTCCTTACCGGGGCGGCATCCTCGCTGTCGCTTCCTCCTGCGCCAGTATCCTCTCCGGGGAGTCTCCTCCCCTCTTCAGCGCGTGCACATTTGTCAGCCAGAGCGTAAAGCTCGCTGACATCCCGGATCTTGGTCATGGCCATCTCCTCCCTCATCCGGCGGTTACGCACGTTCTGGTGGAACGAGCTGATAACCGCGGCAGGGTGGACATCAGGAATGTTGTGTTGCACACGGCTGAACCTTTGGATGTATTTGCGCAGGGACTCTCCCTCCTTCTGGGCTAAGATGTGGAGATCGCTCTCCTGGCCGTGAGGTTTGTGGCCGCCTGTGAAGGCGCCGACAAACTGGTGGCACAAATCCGCCCATGAAGAGATGGAGCTCTCCGGCAAGTGCATAAGCCAAGACCTGACGTTTGGCTTAAGCACGAGCGGGAAGTAGTTGGCTAGGATCTTCTCGTCACGTCCCCCGGCAGCCTGCACCGCAATGGTATAGATGCTGAGGAACTCCGAGGGGTGTGTCTTGCCGTCGTACTTCTCGGGTACGTCGGGATTGAAATTCTTCATGCTGGGCCACTGGACTTGCCGCAGCTCTCGGGTGAACGGAGGGCAACCTGCCGCGTACGGCAAGTCGCCTGGTTCACCGGGCGCGTGCATGTCGACAGCGGCCCCAGCGCGCTGATCAGATTGCCTTCGAGCTTCTCGTCGACGCTCGATGCGGGTTCGAGCGTCCTCTTGTCGCCTGTCGTCGAGGACTTGGCGCTGATCGCGGCGGGCCCTCGGATCCGACGACGCTGTGGAGTCATCGTCGACGTTGATCCGGCGGGGCGGCATTTTCTGCTTCCGCGGCGGGGAGTGCACGGTAGTTGCACCCCCGGCGGTCTTGTCGCCATCGGCCTTCGCTTGGTCGACTTGCCGCGGCCGTGAAGTTGCCGGCTGCTGCGGCGCATCGTTGTTGGCGAAGTTGATGAGGCTCTGGATCGTCGCCCTCCAGTCTTCGGCCTTGTCCGCCGCTGGAGGGAAGTCGAGGAGCAGCTGAGCCCTAGCCAGGGCTTCAGCTGGAGAGGAGGGAAACGGCGGCGAACGGTGCGAGGAGCGGGACACGCTCGGACTTCTAACGTGGTTAGAAGGAGCATGTTCCCGTCCCGGCGACCGCGCCTTGCTCGTGCCGAGGCGTTGGCCTTGAGCGTCCCGTGATTCGCCGGCCTGGCCATGTCCCAGCAAGCGTATGGTACCTCCGGTACCACGCCGCTGCTGGTCTGGCACCTCCTGGGAGGGACGTGGTGCGTGCACGGACACCGAGGCCTTGGAGTTCGCCCGGTCGTCCGTCTTGTCCTTGGATTTGGTGGCGCCGTGAGTGTCCCCACCGGCGTCCACCCTTCCGTCGGCGCCTCCCCCACCAACCGTTGGCTCTGGTGGCGGTGGGATCGACGCAGACGGGCCTCCAACCTCTGAAGCCTTCTTCTTCGGAGGCATGTTGATGTAGCCAATGAAGTTGGAGAGGTTGATGAAGAATGCGCCCGCGTGAGCGCCGGATCAGGTTCGCACAACCTCGACGGCCCCTACCTGGCGCACCAAAGATGTCGGGGGAAACTGTCCTCCCACGAGCACCTATGGGACCGGAGCCCCTTCTACGTTGCGATAAGGGAGCGGAGGGTGCACGGAGAGCAGATCGAGGGGCACACGCGGGCAGTTTACCCAGGTTCGGGCCGCGATGACGCGTAAAACCCTACTCCTGCCTTGGTTGTATTTAGTTTTCGGGGCTCGGGAGCTTGAAGATCTACAGTACCAGCTACACCGAGCATGAAGTGAGCAAGTTTCTCGGATCGAACCCCCTCTACGTTGTGCATGGGCCTCCTTTTATAGCTCAAAGGGGTCACCGATAGGTGTCAACGTAGAGGAGGGTAGAAGTGTAAATTTGGTGGTAGTTGTAACAGTGCATGAACAGTGCATGAACAGTGGTCTTCACCTAACCTTGACGGTGGGGGACAAGGGCATTTAATGCCCGTCGCCGTCGACCCCAAAAGCGTCTGTCCATGCGTCTCCGTTCGCCACGGCGGTAGCCTCGTCACCGCGGCTCGCCAGCGTGTCCCTCAGGCTGCACAGCCATCTGCCACGCGCCCCTGGAAGGGCCCCAGGGCGACGCGTGGCCGAGTGAGCTGGAGCGCAGGCACACAGTGTGAGCTTCCCCCCGGCAAGTACCTTGCCGGGGCCGCTATCTTGCCGGGCCCGGAAGCTTGCCGCTTCCCGGGCCCTGCTGGGGCGCACGATGCGCCGTGATGTATCTTTTGTGGTGTTATCCTTTGGCCTTCCTGGCAAGCACCTCTTGCCAGGGTCTTGTGCTGAAAAAGATGTCCTTGAGTCTGGTGCGGCCTTCCCGGCAAGCTCCTCTTGCCGGGGTCTTGTCTTTTAACTTGAATACTTTGTTCTTGAATGGCTTAAAGGGGTCTGGAGCGGGCCTCGGCAAGCGCGTGGTAAGCCCTGCCGCGGGAAGCTGCTACTGCCCGTGCACAAGTTGAGGTACTAAGGTACCCCTACCTTAGTACACCGACATCCAGATTGCTGTTTTTTGCCTGTTTCAGGGTTTTGCAGAAAAGGAATATCAAACGGAGTCCAAACGGAATGAAACCTTCGGGAGAGATATTTTTTGGAGAAAATCACGCACGGGAGACTTGAGAACCATGTCAGGGGAGCCACGAGGCGCCCACGAGGGTGGGGGATGTGCCCCCCTTCCCAAGGCGTGCCCCTCTGCCTCGTGGGGCCCTCGTGAGTCCCCTGGTGTCCTCCTTCCTCCTATATAAGTCTACGTACCCCGGAACCATCAGCAACAGAGAGAAAACCATAATTCCACCGCCGTAACCTTCTGTTCCCATGAGATCCCATCTTGGAGCCCGTTCTGGAGCTCCGCTGGAGGGGGGATCCATCACGGAGTGCTTCTACATCATCATCATCGCCCTCACCATGAGTTGTGAGTAGTTTACCATAGACCTTCGGGTCCATAGCTAGTATCTACATGCCTTCTTCTCTCTCTGGATCTCAATACAAAGTTCTCCTCGGTCTTCGAGGAGATCTATTCAATGTAATCTCTTTTTGCGGTGTGTTTGTCGAGATCCGATGAATTGTGAGTTTATGATCAAGATTATCTATGAGAAATATTTGGTTCTTCTCTGAACTCTTTATGTGTGCTCATAATATTCTTGCAAGTCTCTTTGAATTATTGGTTTGGTTTGGCCTACTAGATCTATAGTTCTTGCAATGGGGGAAGTGCTTGGCTTTGGGTTCAATCTTGCGGTGTCCTTTCCAAGTGACAGTAGGGGCAGCAAGGCACGTATTGTATTGCTGCCATCGAGGATAAAAAGATGGGGTTTATATCATATTGCTTGAGTTTATCCCTCTACATCATGTCATCTTGCTTAAGGCGTTACTCTGTTCTTATGAACTCAATACACTAGATGCATGCTGGATAGCGGTCGATGTGTGGAGTAATAGTTGTAGATGTAGGCAGGAGTCGGTCTACTTGTCTCGGACGTGATGCCTATATACAATGATCATGCCTAGATAGTCTCATAATTATTCACTTTTCTATCAATTGCTCGACAGTAATTTGTTTACCCGCCGTAGAATATCGCTATCATGAGAGAAACCACTAGAGAACACTATGGCCCCCGGGTCTATTCTCAACATATCAATCTAGATCTACTTTACTTTTTCTGCTTTTACTTTCTGTTCTTATAAACAAAAATACCAAAAATATAAACTATCATCTCTATCAGATCTCACTTTCGTAAGTGACCGTAAAGGGATTGACAACCCCTTATTGCGTTGGCTGCGAAGTTCTTATTTGTTTGTGCAGGTGCGAGGGACTCGCGCGTGGTCTCCTACTGGATTGATACCTTTGTTCTCAAAAACTGATGGAAATACTTACGCTATTGTGCTGCATCTCCCTTTCCTCTTCGAGGGAATACAACGCAAGCTCGAGAAGTAGCAAGAAGAATTTCTGGCGCCGTTGCCGGGGAGGCTTACGCAAAAGTCATATACCAAGTACCTATCACAAACCCTTATCCTTCACATTACATTTTTTGCCTCTCGTTTTCCTCTCCCCCACTTCACCCTTGCCGTTTTATTTGCCCTTCTTCTGTCGTGTGTTTATCGTTCGCTTGCTTCTTGTTTGCTTGTGTGCTGCTTGCTTGCTTGTCATCATGTCTAGCACACCTATCATTATCAACACTCCTGAGAGTGAGGTCCACAACTTTAAACAAAGGGAGGAAGAAAACTTAAAAGATGCCTGGTATAGAATTTGCAATGCTCAAAATAGATCCAATAGTAAGCTTTCCACTTCAGTGCTTCTTTGCAATTTTTATGTTGGCATAACTCCGTGGAATAGATTTATCTTAGATACCATTACCGGAGGGAATTTCTTGGGTAGCCATACCTTTGATTCTTATAATGCTATGACTGAATTATTTGGCTCACCACCTCTTATGGTTAATGGGACCGTTTTAGCTTTGGAGCATGTTATGCAAAGGTTAGAAATCATTGAAAACAAAGTTGCCACGGTAGAACTGGTAGAGAACTTGGATAGAAAAATCCATAATGAAATTATCCAATATGGATCTAAGGTAGGAGTTGTTCTAAAAAATCTTAAGGAAAAGGAACCCATAGTTAAAGAAAAATTAGGTCAAGATTCTACTAGAATCAATAAACTTGAGGATATTATTACCAATGTGGGTTCTGCTCTTTCTGCTATAAAAACTACTCCAAACACCTCTACCACTAAATTATCTAAGTTCATGTATGTCCCTAAGGACAAGGGTGAAACATCTAGTAAAGGAATTGCAGATCTCAAATCCATAAGTGTTCACCCTAATTTTCTTACTTTTGCAAGGGATCCTTTTGACACTTTAGAATTTCTTGATTTCTTGCCCAAGAGTTTGATTATTAATAGGGACAAAGAAGTGCCTGAGAATCCTAAGTGTTTAATCAAAGAGTTGCCGTTCACACCTAGATCTATCTTGTACCGTGCCTAGCTAGGGGCGTAAAATGATAGCGCTTGTTGGGAGGCAACCCAATTTTATATTCTTTGTTTTTGCTGCTGTTAGGGAATAAATATTGCATCTAACTTCTGTTTAGATGTGGTTTCTTGTTTTGTTTAGTGTTTGTGCCAAGTAGAACCTTTGGGAAGACTTGTGTTAAGTTTATGTGATCTTACTGTGAAAACAGAATCGTTAGCTGTCAGTGTACAAAAAGAGGGGTACACTTTTTGTACCCCTATGACTGTGCACGGGCAGTCTGAGCCACGGGCACTACCACAACAAGCATGGCAAGGGAGGTGAGCCGGGGTAAGACCGAAGCTTGATGGAGATTGGAACAACGCCAAGAACAAGACCACAAGGAGCAAAGGGGCGAAGCGGCTTTCTCCGGCAAGGTCCTTGCCGGGAACCATTTTTAGCAGCTCTGGCAAGACCCTTGCCGGGGCCGGCTCTGGCAGCCCCGGCAAGACCCTTGCCGTGGCAGCTCGCCCCGCGCCTACGGAGCAGATCGCCCTTGAGTCCACCGCCCCCATGGGGCGAGGATTCGGGAGATATCCCTGTGCTGGCATGCAGATCTTTGTGAAGACATCCAAGATCAGATACAAGTTAAGAAGACGACGACCCTTGGCGGGATCCCAGCCAAGGAGAACTACAAGGTCCCCGGCAAGCACCTTGCCGGGGATGACAGCAGGCGGCACGGCAGGACCCTTGCCGGAGCCCCGGCAAGGCCCTTGCCGAGGACACCCGCGGGGCCACCGTCAGGCCCGCACCAACCGGGTTTCCACTGACCCATGCAGCTGCCGACCCGACCAGCTGGACATGCTCCTGCATGGCAACCCGCAGATCTTTGTGGAGACCCGCCGTTGCGCCACCTCAGCTGCCTGTCTGCCTACATGGCACCTCAGACACCGCTGGCCAGGGCGCGTGTCAACACGACGATGGGCGGCGACGGACAAGACAAACGTCTCCCCTCATCCCCGATAAAGCAAGGACACCTAAGCTAAGCGCATTAAATGCGCCTTGTCCTGTAATGCGAGGGATAACCTCGCATCACTGTACCCTTTCCACCTCCTGTGTGCCACTGTGGCAACCCCTTTTTCCTATAAAAGGAGGCCCGAGGTGACCAGGAGGAGGATTCGGCTTTTTAGAACTCCTCACGACTCTTTTGGAGCTCCTCACTAGCTGAAGAACACAAACATATAATCCACCAAAGCAGGAGTAGGGTTTTACGCATCTTTGCGGCCCGAACCTGGGTAAAGGAACCGTGTCCTGACTATTAGATCCGATCTTCTCTCAACCCCGCGCCCCGCAACCGTAGTAGGGATTTTTGTGATCCCATAGGTGTCGATCCAAACACACCAACATCTTTGGCGCGCCAGGTAGGGGGCGCAGTTGTGAGAATCTGCTTTGGCAGTCAGTTCGACGCTTCTTCATCGTCATGGCGCCCAAGAAGAAGACGACGGTGGCGGTTGGCCAGTCGGAAGCCGGACAGCCTGTCCCGACGCGTGCGAGCAACGGACCTGTTGCGGAAAGAACCCGGGGCGCTGCTCGCGAACACCAACGCCATCCCGGCAGCCGGAGTTTGGGAGGTGGCGATGTTTGTGCGCCTGGTAACGGGCCACACACCGCTAGTTCCAAAGATGGGGCCTGGCCCTCCGCGGGTGGCGCGGGGCCTTCCAAACTTTTATATTATTTTTGGGACTAACCTATTAACCCAAAGGCCCAGTGCAGATTGCTGTTTTTTGCCTATTTCAGGGTTTCGCAGAAAAGGAATATCAAACGGAGTCCAAATGGAATGAAACCTTCGCGAGAGTTATTTTTGGAACGATATCAACACAGAAGACTTGGAGTACACGCGAGGGAACGAAGGAGGCGGCCACGAGGGTCCAGGGCATGCCCCCTCCTACCGGGCGCACCCCCACCCTCGTGGGCCCCACGTTGCTCCACCGATGTACTTCTTCCTCCTATATATACACATATACCATGAAAACATCGAGGCAATAGAGAAAATCCTAATTCCACCGCCGCAACCTTCTGTTCCCGTGCGATCCCATCTTGGGGCCTATTCCGGAGCTCCGCCAGAGGGGGGATTTTCCACGGAGTGCTTCTACATCAACACCATTGCCTCACCATGAGTTGTGAGTAGTTTACCACAGACCGTCGGGTCCATAGTTAGTACCTAGATGGCTTCTTCTCTCTTTTTGGATCTCAATACCAAGTTCTCCTCGGTCTTTGAGAAGATCTATTCGATGTAATCTTTTTGCGGTGTGTTTGTCGAGATCCGATGAATTGTGGGTTTATAATCAAGATTATCTATGAGAAATATTTGGTTCTTTTCTGAATTCTTTTATGTATGATTAGAATATCCTTGCAAGTCTCTTCGAATGATTGGTTTGGTTTGGCCTGCTAGATCTATAGTTCTTGCAATGGGAGAAGTGCTTGGCTTTGGGTTCAATCTTGCGGTGTCCTTTCCTAGTGACATCATGTAATGCCCAAAAGGGAAAGTATTACATCCGGGGCATTACAAACTCTCCTCTACTACAAAAAGATCTCGTCCCGAGATCTAGGACTGGAAAAAGGAAGGGTACTCGGAACGAAGATGATCTTCTCGTTCCCACGTAGCCTCTCGGTCGGTGTGATGTGACCACTTGACTTTCAGGAATTTGATGGACTTGTTGCGGGTCTTGCGTTCGGTTTCTTCGAGAATAGCAACTGGATGCTCTCGGTAGGACTGGTCTTGTTGAAGATCAATCTCTTCAAACGGAATCATGCGCTCAGGTGCCTTGAAGCATTTGCGAAGTTGAGACACATGGAACACATCATGAACATTGGCGAAGTTGGGAGGGAGCTCAAGTTGATAGGCTAGATCGCCTCTCTTGCCAAGAATCTTGAAAGGCCCGACGTATCTAGAAGCAAGCTTTCCTTTGATACCGAATCTTTGGGTGCCTTTCATCGGAGACACACGGAGATAAACATGATCACCAATGTTGAAAGCCAAATCACGATGCTTGCCGTCATAGTAGCTCTTCTGACGCGACTGAGCGGCCTTGAGATTCTCACGTATGACTTTGCACATTTCTTCGGCTTCTGAGATCAAGTCATTGCCAAGAAGTTGACGTTCGCCTGTTTCAGACCAGTTGAGAGGGGTACGGCACTTTCTGCCATAGAGGATTTCAAACGGAGCTTTGCCTGCACTTGCTTGAAAGCTGTTGTTGTAAGAGAACTCGGCAAATGGAAGGCAGTCTTCCCATTTCATGCCGAAAGATATGACACAGGCTCTGAGCATATCTTCTAGAATCTGATTCACGCGCTCGACTTGACCACTAGTCTGAGGGTGAAAAGCAGTGCTGAACCTGATCTTAGTGCCCATGGCGGACTGAAAGGAGTCCCAGAACCTTGAAGTGAACAAACTTCCACGGTCTGAGGAGATAACTTGAGGAATGCCATGTAAGGACACAATTCTGGAAGTGTACAGCTCTGCCAATTGAGCTGCATTGATGGATTCTTTGACTGGCAGGAAGTGAGCGACTTTGGTAAGCTTGTCAATCACCACGAAGATAGAATCATTTCCTCGCTTGGATTTAGGAAAACCAGTGACGAAGTCCATTTCAATGTGGTCGAACTTCCACTCGGGAATAGTGTCAGGACCGGTTTTCCAATAAAACATTTATTGAAAAATCGCCCCTTTCATCAAGCTAGTATAGAGAAGTCCTCCATACTGGCAGACAAATCCTTGATACAGAATTCCAGAAGTGCTAAATATTATACAGGGTTGAGCTGAGGCTGCTCAACAATTTATTACAGGCACGCCAATATTACACATAGAGGCGGATATGACACAACTGGAAATGGTGGCGTAACTACTAACTCGTGGATATAGTGGTAGTGGATATATCACAGTGATGTGGGTGGTGTGACTCCAATATCTTACACTCATCAAGCGTCGGAGTGAGGCTTGATGATTTATTTATGGTGGCGGAAGCGTATATAATACAAGTGACCAACTCCAGGATCGCAAGGGACTGACTGGGACTCCTCTAGGCGTCGGACTCGCTATCGAACTCTTCATCCATAAGATCGCCTTCGTCAACATCTGGCCAAATCAACAAGCCAGGTGAGTACTTTGAATGTACTCGCAAGACAGTTCGGACATAAGATATAACAAATGCAAACATGATGCATACGAGCAAAAATGCACACGTGAGTAATTCAATTAGCACTACAATATATAAGAACAGCTAAAGACCGATCGGGTGTCTGAAGCGACGCCTCGAAAGGTAAACTAGAACAACATGCCGCAGTCGGGCGTCGGGGCGACACCGCAGAAAGGGCTTATATCAAAAGTAAATAACAAGAATGCCACAGTCGGACGTCTGAGTGACATCACATAAAGGGCTTATATCAAAAGTAAATAACAAGAGTGCCACAGTCGGACGTCTGAGCGACATCACATAAAGGGCTTATATCAAAAGTAAATAACAAGAATGCCACAGTCGGACGTCTGAGCGACATCACATAAAGGGCTTATATCAAAAGTAAATAACAAGAGTGCCACAGTCGGACGTCTGAGCGACATCACATAAAGGGCTTATATCAAAAGTAAATATTTGAGTAGTTCCTGGAGGTAGTACCATCCTAAGGAAATACTCGGCACATAAAAGTAAACAAGTTAGTCAATTCACAGAAGTATCATTCCACCGGGTTTACCCTGACACTGAGACTGACACGGATCAGCTAACCAACATCCTCGACCAAGGACTTGGTTACACGAATGGTTTTGACTCTGCAGAGCTTGTACTTTACCACAGCCAACGGATTTCGGTAGTCACTAAAGACTAATTCCGTTCACGATGTTTCAGATGAAAACACATCTAACCGGTACACACCCATTCCACATTCCGTTGCTAGGAATCACCCTAGACAACGTTCAATAAAACTCCTGAGGCGGGGAGGCCACTCCTCGAATAGCATGGGATCAAATTTATATTCGCGCGCTCTAAGGGGTGCCCCCCTCTCGGTCCCAACCGGAAACACCCATGCCCCCTGACCGGATGACGGCTTTAATCCAGGGCCATGGAACCTTCATCACGGCCTCTCTATTTGATGTGTACCGAGAAAGAGGTTTGCAACTTACTAAACCGCATTCTTTAAAGAAAACATGTGGCAGCACAAAAAGAGAATTGAACGGGATCGAGACTTGACCCACGTCGACACCGGAGTTAAACAGATGTTAAAGAACTGGCATGCTCCAACAATACCAGCTTACAGCCTGTCATGCCCCAACATGACTAGGTTGTCTCTCCATATCACGGTCTCATCAAGTTTGTATCTCACTTGCCACTTACCATGCATGAAATATAACATTCAACAATGCCTATATAAACATGCCATAAGAAAAGCCTCTCAAGCAAACATGAAAAGCACTCATCATATCAAAGGTTCAAACATGCTTGCCTGGTTCGGAGTAGTCGGAGTCTAGTTCGGTGAAGTTTGCGGCTCCGTCCCCTCCGTCGGTATCTACGGTATAAAAAGAAACCGAATACTACGTAAATACGTGCATGCGCAAGAAGTGTTCCAATATTTTTCAAATAAATATGATAAAAAACTAGGCAGAATTATAAAGATGACAGAAAAAGAATCAACTAAAAATCCTTTTTAGTTTAAAAGTTATAAAGAAAACAGAACCAGGGGCTAGTCTGTAATAAAACAGAAACTACCCAGGGGTTAGTTTGAATAAGCAGAAAACGCTTCGGATGGAAATACGCCGAACCAAATGGAAAGCGCACTTTGCCCGAAGGCGTTTTCAGAAAACGGTTCGAATAAGAATAGGAAGCTGACAGGGGGGGCCCGCATGTCAGGTTTAAAAGAGGAGAACAGAGTCGCCGGCGCCAGAGGCCTGCGGTGATCGCCGGCGGCGAACTACTGCGAGGTAGAGGGAGGGAGAGGTACCGGCGTGCTCAGGAGGCTCTTCCGCGTCGGTGGGGGGTGGAGGCGACCGAAGGGAGGCACCACAACGACGGCGACTTCCTCGACGGCGGACGGCGGCGTCGGGCGATGGTGGATCTCACCGGACGGGGCTTCTGGCTACGAATTAAAGCTTGGGTTAGACCAGGTGGTGGACTAGGAGGCTGCTGACTGAGTTTGAGGGGCTGGGATGCTCTCACCAGAGCGGAACTTGCCGGAGCCCGAAGCGGATCGGGGCGGCCGGAGTCGGGGAAGAAGGCCCTCCCGAGGCCCCTTGAGTGGTTTTGGCGAGGTTATGGAGAGGTGTGGTGGGCGCGGTGGCTTCACAACGCCTCTGGAGCTCTATTTATAGGCTGGCGAGGGAGGTGCCGCGGACGGAGTATCTCCGGCGGGGGATTACGGCGAGGTAGGGGTCGGACAGGTAGTTTAGGTGGCTGAGCATCTTCAGTGTGGTCTACTGGTTCCATTCCGCGTCTAAGTTCGATCGTAACCTGCTTGCTCCGCTGTTTCAATGGAACGGCGCATCACGGGCTCGTCGGCGGCAGAGAGCGCGCTCTGCGCTGCTCAGGCCACGGCGACGGTTCTGCAGCGCGTTCTGAGAGAGAAGAGGGACACGCGGAGGCCACCGGTGGTTTGGGCGGTGCGGAGCGGCGCCGTGTTGCAGGGCTCATCCCTGTTGGCCGCCACGGGCGGTACTGTCGCCGCTGCACTCGCCGGAGACGACGAGACAGCTCAGCACCGACGCCCGCGTCCAGCCAACCGACCATGCGGCGCACGGATAAGAAGAGGGAGCAGTGCACAAGTGGCCAAGCGAGTCACTGGCGAGATGGGCGACGGCGACTGAAGAAACGACACTGAAGACTGAAGCTTGACACTGAACTCTGAACTCAACAGAAACAGTGCAAGAAAGGTGTTTGATGAAATGTTTGATGCATGTGGGGAATTTTCCTTGAGCTGGGGCTTGGTGTGGGGGTCTCTTGATGCATCTGGAGGCTGCATGAATTTCCTCAGAATTTTTGGAAGGAAGAAAGAATGAATTTCACCAAAAATGACAAATCTGCTCCAAACTTGCAGCAAGTATATTTTGAAAATATTGAATTGATGACCAGTAGGTCTAGATGGATATGAGTTGAGGTTACTAAGGACTAGCCCTAGGAATTTGTTTGGAGCAAAGATTCAAAAGGAAACTAGTAGTTCCTTTGTAAACCACTAGGGTCCAAATAAATGACAGAAAAATATTTGTGGTTTAAATAAATAGAAATAAAATCTATAAGAAGTTGAAACCTGTTGGAAATGAAGCTTAGCTTGGCCCAAGATAGGGAAGAAGATTTTGGAAGAGAGTTACCCACCAAGGTCATGGCAAGAGGGTATTCTTTTGAATAGGTAGGGATAAATCCAAGGATTTAAAAGAGTTCTTTTAAACAAAGAAATAGTAAAATGATCCAAAAGTAATTGTGTTGAACCAACACAAGTTGAAAGACCCTCAAAACCAGAATCAAAAGTTGAGAATGGCTCAAAAAGATTTGTCAGAAGTAAAAAATTTGGGAAGAAGGGTCTCTCAAAGGAAAAATTCAATAACCTCCTTTAAATCAAATAAAGCATTTGGTAAAACCCAAACCAAAAATTTTTGGGGTGTTACAACACCCACCCCCTTAGGAAAAATCTCGTCCCCGAGATTCCGGCTGATCCTCAAATAGGTGTGGGTACTCTGTTCGAAGAAAATCCTCTCTCTCCCAAGTTGCTTCATCTTCGGTGTGGTTGCTCCACTGAACCTTGAAGAATTTAATTGTCTTCTGACGGGTCCTCCTTTCAGACTCCTCCAATATTTTTACTGGACGTTCCCTGTATGTGAGGTCCGGTTGTACGTCAATGTTCTCATGAGATACACGCTTTTCTGGGTTGCTTACACACTTCCTCAGTTGTGATATATGGAACACGTCATGGACGTCAGATAGTTCTTTGGGTAGGTCTAGCTGGTAAGCTACTGTGCCTCTTCGTGCAGTCACACGGAAAGGTCCAATAAAACGTGGTGCTAGCTTTCCCTTGATTTTGAATCGCTGCAGGCCCCGCATAGGGGATACTCTTAGATACACATAGTCACCGGGTTCAAAACTGACTTCACGATGTTTCTGGTCATAATAACTCTTTTGTCGGCTCTGGGCTGTCTTGAGTTGGTCTCTGATTAATTTAACCTTCTCCTCAGCTTCTTTGAGCATGTCTGGGCCGAAGATACGGCTGTCTCCTGTCTCTGACCAATTTAATGGGGTACGGCATCTTCGCCCATACAAAGCTTCAAAAGGTGCCATCTGTAGACTGGATTGGTAACTGTTGTTGTATGCGAACTCGGCATATGGTAAGCTTTCTTCCCAGCTGGTTCCATAAGTGAGAACACATGCTCTCAGCATGTCCTCTAAAATTTGGTTTATACGCTCAGTCTGTCCTCCAGTCTGTGGGTGATATGCCGTGCTGAATACTAGTTGAGTTCCCAGAGCTTGTTGCAATTGATCCCAAAATTTAGAGACGAATTGAGTGCCTCTGTCGGATATTATGGTCTTTGGCACTCCATGCAGACAAATAATACGGGAAAGATAAAGCTTGGCAAGCTTCTGAGTGGTGTAGGTTGTCTTTACCGGAATAAAATGTGCCACCTTGGTCAACCTGTCTGTGATGACCCATATGGCATCATTTCCGTGTCGTGACCGTGGTAGTCCGACAATAAAATCCATCCCAATCTCGTCCCATTTCCATTCAGGTATCTTGTTTGGCTGTAATAGTCCTGCTGGTTTTTGGTGCTCGGCTTTAATGCGCTGACATGAATCACAACAGGCAATGAATGTGGCTATATCCCTCTTCATACCGTGCCACCAAAATCTTTCCTGAATGTCCTTGTACATTTTTGTTCCTCCAGGGTGGATGGAATATGGAGCGGTATGGCCTTCGGTCAAAATTTGCTGTTTGAGGTCTTCTATATTTGGCACGCAAAGCCTGTCTCCGTACCATAATATTCCCTCACTGTCTACGACAAATTCCGAGGCTTTGCCCATACACACTTTTCTTTTTATGCCTTCGATGCTGGGGTGTCCATGCTGGGCTTTCTTAATTTGTTCCATCAGGGTGGGTTGTATTTCTAAATTTGATATAGAGCCTTCAGTGACCAACATCATGTTGAGTTTGGCAAACTCCCTTTGAAATTCTGGTCTTAAGTTTTGTGAACTGTCGTTGCTGGAGCTTGGATTACGGCTGAGAGCATCTGCCACTACATTTGCCTTTCCTGGATGGTAGTGAATGCCGACATCATAGTCTTTTACTAGTTCCAACCAGCGTCGTTGTCGCAAATTGAGTTCTGGTTGGGTGAAAATATATTGGAGGCTTTTATGGTCTGTATATATTTCACAACGGTTTCCAAGCAAAAAGTGCCTCCATTCTTTGAGCGCATGAATAACTGCTGCTAATTCCAAGTCATGAGTGGGATAGTTCTCTTCATGCTTTCGCAGTTGTCTGGAAGCATATGCGACTACTTTGCCTTCTTGCATTAATACGCATCCGAGGCCTTTCCGGGACGCGTCGCAATATACTTCAAAATTTTTGTGTATGTCTGGTACGACCAATACTGGTGCTGTGGTTAATCTCTTTTTGAGTTCTTGGAAACTTTTCTCGCAATCCTCAGTCCACACAAATTTCTTATCCTTCTTGAGTAGCTGTGTCATAGGCTTTGCTACGGTGGAGAATCCTTCAATAAATCTTCTGTAATATCCAGCCATTCCCAGAAAGCTTCGTACGTCGGTTACATTGGCTGGCGGTTTCCAGTCGAGTACAGCCTTGACTTTTTCTGGGTCTACGGCAACACCTTCTTGGGTTAATACGTGGCCCAGAAAACCAACTTGTTTTAGCCAAAATTCACACTTACTGAATTTGGCGTACAATTGATGCTTCCTTAATTCTCCTAGCACAATTCTGAGATGTTCAGCATGTTCTTCTGGTGTTTTATAATATACCAAAATGTCATCAATGAACACCACAACGAATTTGTCCATAAATTTCATGAATACTTTGTTCATAAGGTGAACAAAATATGCGGGGGCGTTCGTCAGTCCGAACGGCATTACTGTAAATTCATACAATCCGTATCTGGAAGTGAATGCTGTTTTAGGGATATCTTCTGCCCGTACCTTTAACTGATGATATCCCGATCTTAAATCAATCTTCGAGAAGACCTTGGCTTGTGCAAGCTGGTCAAATAAATCATTGATCCGTGGCAACGGATATTTGTTTTTGATGGTAACCATGTTGAGTGCTCGATAGTCTATACATAATCTCAGTGTCCCATCCTTTTTCTTGGCAAATAATACTGGCGAACCCCAAGGTGAGGAGCTGGCCCGGATAAATCCTTTGTCCAGTAATTCTTTTATTTGCTTCTTCAATTCTACCAACTCGGACGGTGCCATTCTATAAGGTTTCTTGTAAATGGGAGTGGTTCCAGGTGCTAGTTCAATAGTGAATTCTATTTCTCGATCTGGTGGCATGCCTGGTAGCTCTTCAGGAAATACATCAGGAAACTCACATACCACTGGAACTTCATTTAAATCTGAAATATCCACCTTATTCAATCTTGGTCGCAATGATACTGGTCTTACTTGAGCTGCAATTTTTATCGTCTTTCCTTGGTGATGAGTGATGATCACAGTCCGATTGAAACAATCGATAAATCCCTTGTTGGTGGTTAACCAGTCCATCCCTAGGATAACATCCAGTCCCTTATTTTCCAATACAATGAGGTTTGCTTGAAACTTTAATCCTTCAAGCTCAATGACCACACCTTGGCAATAACTTTGGGTGATTTGCTTAATTCCGGGGGACTTGATGGTCAGAGAATTTTCCAAGGGGAGAATCGAAAAACCATGTTGCAAAGCAAATTTCTTTGAAATGAACGAATGAGAAGCTCCAGAATCAAACAAAACCGTGGCAGGTATTGTGTTGACAGGAAACGTACCGAGTACGATATCCGGAGCATTTTGCGCTTCTTCCTTGGTCACATGGTTCACGTGACCCTTTTTGTGATTGTTGCTGGGATTGAAGTTGTTACGCTTGGGGGCTGAATTATTTCCACCACTATTTGTCTTGGGGGTCGAGTTTCTTGGTTTTGGGCATTGCTTGGCATAGTGTCCTTCCTCTCCACAAGCGAAGCAAGTAACGCCCGGGTGATACGTAAAATCTTTATCCCTTGCATGAAAATTCTTGTTTGAACGGGGAACATTTATTGCGGATTTGTTCACCCCATTTTTCCGAGAATCAATCTTGTTCCGGTTGTCGCGAGATTGAGAAGTCTTGTCCCGCTTGCGCTTGCGAAAATCCTCCAGGCTGCGACGTTCATTCTCCAAGGTGATTGCTTTGTCCACAAGAGTTTTGAAATCCGGAAACGTGTGTACGACCAGTTGGCATTTAAGTGCTGGTGCCAGACCGTCCAGGAATTTTTCCATCTTTTTATTTTCAGTCATACGTTCTTCATTGGCATAACGAGATAGTTGAGTAAACTGGCTATTGTACTCAGTCACTGACATGCTTCTTTGCTTGAGGTCATCAAACTCTCTCTTCTTAATCTTCATAATACTTCTGGGAATGTGCGCCCCACGAAAATTTTCCTTAAATTCTTCCCAGGTGATGTTGTTTTCATTGGGGTGCATATGTAGAAAATTTTCCCACCACGATGCAGCTGCTCCAGTAAGGTAGTGAGGTGCATAAAGTACTTTCTCACGGTCTGAACATTGTGCGATAATTAATTTCCTCTCAATGTCTCGAAGCCAGTCATCAGCCTCAAGGGGTTTATCCGTGTGGGAGAATGTCGGGGGACGCGTCTTTTGTAGTTCAGCCAACTTGGAATGCTGCTGGTATGGTTCACGGTGGTTTCTCATGTTGATAATATGGTTCATCATTTCTTGATGTTGCTGCTGGCTTTGCTCATAAAGGCGGCATACTTGAGAAAGTGCTGCTTCACTGTTCTGCTGACTTGACTGCCCCTGTGTGAAATCATTACTTGCCTGGGTACCATTATTTTCTTCCGGAGGGCTTCGCATGGAACGAGTCCAGGGACGATGCATTTTCCACTCTGGGGTATTTTGCAGAACTCATGAGAAAAACCGAGTAGTAAAAACAATTAATATAGCGAAAGCAGAAATTTTTAAAACTCCAAGATTTTCAAGAAAACGCTTGATTGCGCAAGGAGAAGGACCGCTCAATATCTTACAAGCAAGCCATAATTATACAATACTCACTCAGGATGTGTGTACACATTCCTGACCTGTTATTTAGGCTAGTGCACTTCTCCAGTTCCTACATGATGCGCACACAAACTACTTCTCACCAAGCCTACGTACATATAAAACATATCATACAAGCAGGTACATCGCACGGCTGCTCGGCGCACTCAGTCGGAGATGGTAAATACTTCCTTCGACCTGCCGAGGGTAAGTCCCAGTGCTGCTGGGGACTCAACTTCTTCCTCACTAATAGGCTCCAGGCGCGGGGTACTAGGTCGTGCGGTTGAAATGGGAGTGGTAGGCAGTGCAGCACGAACTGGGGTAGGAGCAATGACTTGGTCAAACTCCTCAGTGGTAGGTAGGCGGCGAGCGGTGGCTCGGATGGCAGGTGCATAGGATGACGAGGATGAGATGAATGACAGTGGTGGTGCTGTATGGAGCAGCTCCCTCCTGTTGGCAACACAGCCCTGAACTGAATCCATACGGGCAGCCACCAAGTCGTCCACGAGGTTATCAAAAGCTGCCTCAAGAGCCTTGAGATACTCAACAAGCATCTCAATAGCATCATCTCGTTCTCCCCTAGTACAAGCGAATGCATAGTGACAAGTGTACGGCACGTGGCAGGGGAGGTAGCGGTAGCGACGAGCCTTCATTGAAGGAAGAGCATCTCGGAGACGTGCTATTGCCTCACGGGCCGCCATCTGCATGGCATGCTTCTCTGTAGGCATGGCCCTCCCAACAAATCGGAAGCGGCGTAATTCAGAACGCCCTCCCTTGAATTGCACCGCAGCTTGGTGCATAGACACGCTGTCGCTGATTTTGTGCTCGTAGAGTGTGAACTCTGGACGAGTCGATGGCCCGATCGCGATCTTGACGATGGAGGCGAGGAGTTTGATAAACCCCTCAGGCACGTTGGCGAACACCTGTGATTCGCAGTCGCGGCCGGCCATCTACAAAAGTAGACAAAAATTCCAGATAGTCAAATCATAAATTTATGATGACTAACAGAAAAATTGCTACAATTGCAATATGCTAAAACAGCACCTATCACGCTAATAACCGATTAGCGAGCGCACCTAGTGGCTTCCTACAGTCAGCCTGGCTCTGATACCAAGGTTGTCAGGACCGGTTTTCCAATAAAACATTTATTGAAAAATCGCCCCTTTCATCAAGCTAGTATAGAGAAGTCCTCCATACTGGCAGACAAATCCTTGATACAGAATTCCAGAAGTGCTAAATATTATACAGGGTTGAGCTGAGGCTGCTCAACAATTTATTACAGGCACGCCAATATTACACATAGAGGCGGATATGACACAACTGGAAATGGTGGCGTAACTACTAACTCGTGGATATAGTGGTAGTGGATATATCACAGTGATGTGGGTGGTGTGACTCCAATATCTTACACTCATCAAGCGTCGGAGTGAGGCTTGATGATTTATTTATGGTGGCGGAAGCGTATATAATACAAGTGACCAACTCCAGGATCGCAAGGGACTGACTGGGACTCCTCTAGGCGTCGGACTCGCTATCGAACTCTTCATCCATAAGATCGCCTTCGTCAACATCTGGCCAAATCAACAAGCCAGGTGAGTACTTTGAATGTACTCGCAAGACAGTTCGGACATAAGATATAACAAATGCAAACATGATGCATACGAGCAAAAATGCACACGTGAGTAATTCAATTAGCACTACAATATATAAGAACAGCTAAAGACCGATCGGGTGTCTGAAGCGACGCCTCGAAAGGTAAACTAGAACAACATGCCGCAGTCGGGCGTCGGGGCGACACCGCAGAAAGGGCTTATATCAAAAGTAAATAACAAGAATGCCACAGTCGGACGTCTGAGCGACATCACATAAAGGGCTTATATCAAAAGTAAATAACAAGAGTGCCACAGTCGGACGTCTGAGCGACATCACATAAAGGGCTTATATCAAAAGTAAATAACAAGAATGCCACAGTCGGACGTCTGAGCGACATCACATAAAGGGCTTATATCAAAAGTAAATAACAAGAGTGCCACAGTCGGACGTCTGAGCGACATCACATAAAGGGCTTATATCAAAAGTAAATATTTGAGTAGTTCCTGGAGGTAGTACCATCCTAAGGAAATACTCGGCACATAAAAGTAAACAAGTTAGTCAATTCACAGAAGTATCATTCCACCGGGTTTACCCTGACACTGAGACTGACACGGATCAGCTAACCAACATCCTCGACCAAGGACTTGGTTACACGAATGGTTTTGACTCTGCAGAGCTTGTACTTTACCACAGCCAACGGATTTCGGTAGTCACTAAAGACTAATTCCGTTCACGATGTTTCAGATGAAAACACATCTAACCGGTACACACCCATTCCACATTCCGTTGCTAGGAATCACCCTAGACAACGTTCAATAAAACTCCTGAGGCGGGGAGGCCACTCCTCGAATAGCATGGGATCAAATTTATATTCGCGCGCTCTAAGGGGTGCCCCCCTCTCGGTCCCAACCGGAAACACCCATGCCCCCTGACCGGATGACGGCTTTAATCCAGGGCCATGGAACCTTCATCACGGCCTCTCTATTTGATGTGTACCGAGAAAGAGGTTTGCAACTTACTAAACCGCATTCTTTAAAGAAAACATGTGGCAGCACAAAAAGAGAATTGAACGGGATCGAGACTTGACCCACGTCGACACCGGAGTTAAACAGATGTTAAAGAACTGGCATGCTCCAACAATACCAGCTTACAGCCTGTCATGCCCCAACATGACTAGGTTGTCTCTCCATATCACGGTCTCATCAAGTTTGTATCTCACTTGCCACTTACCATGCATGAAATATAACATTCAACAATGCCTATATAAACATGCCATAAGAAAAGCCTCTCAAGCAAACATGAAAAGCACTCATCATATCAAAGGTTCAAACATGCTTGCCTGGTTCGGAGTAGTCGGAGTCTAGTTCGGTGAAGTTTGCGGCTCCGTCCCCTCCGTCGGTATCTACGGTATAAAAAGAAACCGAATACTACGTAAATACGTGCATGCGCAAGAAGTGTTCCAATATTTTTCAAATAAATATGATAAAAAACTAGGCAGAATTATAAAGATGACAGAAAAAGAATCAACTAAAAATCCTTTTTAGTTTAAAAGTTATAAAGAAAACAGAACCAGGGGCTAGTCTGTAATAAAACAGAAACTACCCAGGGGTTAGTTTGAATAAGCAGAAAACGCTTCGGATGGAAATACGCCGAACCAAATGGAAAGCGCACTTTGCCCGAAGGCGTTTTCAGAAAACGGTTCGAATAAGAATAGGAAGCTGACAGGGGGGGCCCGCATGTCAGGTTTAAAAGAGGAGAACAGAGTCGCCGGCGCCAGAGGCCTGCGGTGATCGCCGGCGGCGAACTACTGCGAGGTAGAGGGAGGGAGAGGTACCGGCGTGCTCAGGAGGCTCTTCCGCGTCGGTGGGGGGTGGAGGCGACCGAAGGGAGGCACCACAACGACGGCGACTTCCTCGACGGCGGACGGCGGCGTCGGGCGATGGTGGATCTCACCGGACGGGGCTTCTGGCTACGAATTAAAGCTTGGGTTAGACCAGGTGGTGGACTAGGAGGCTGCTGACTGAGTTTGAGGGGCTGGGATGCTCTCACCAGAGCGGAACTTGCCGGAGCCCGAAGCGGATCGGGGCGGCCGGAGTCGGGGAAGAAGGCCCTCCCGAGGCCCCTTGAGTGGTTTTGGCGAGGTTATGGAGAGGTGTGGTGGGCGCGGTGGCTTCACAACGCCTCTGGAGCTCTATTTATAGGCTGGCGAGGGAGGTGCCGCGGACGGAGTATCTCCGGCGGGGGATTACGGCGAGGTAGGGGTCGGACAGGTAGTTTAGGTGGCTGAGCATCTTCAGTGTGGTCTACTGGTTCCATTCCGCGTCTAAGTTCGATCGTAACCTGCTTGCTCCGCTGTTTCAATGGAACGGCGCATCACGGGCTCGTCGGCGGCAGAGAGCGCGCTCTGCGCTGCTCAGGCCACGGCGACGGTTCTGCAGCGCGTTCTGAGAGAGAAGAGGGACACGCGGAGGCCACCGGTGGTTTGGGCGGTGCGGAGCGGCGCCGTGTTGCAGGGCTCATCCCTGTTGGCCGCCACGGGCGGTACTGTCGCCGCTGCACTCGCCGGAGACGACGAGACAGCTCAGCACCGACGCCCGCGTCCAGCCAACCGACCATGCGGCGCACGGATAAGAAGAGGGAGCAGTGCACAAGTGGCCAAGCGAGTCACTGGCGAGATGGGCGACGGCGACTGAAGAAACGACACTGAAGACTGAAGCTTGACACTGAACTCTGAACTCAACAGAAACAGTGCAAGAAAGGTGTTTGATGAAATGTTTGATGCATGTGGGGAATTTTCCTTGAGCTGGGGCTTGGTGTGGGGGTCTCTTGATGCATCTGGAGGCTGCATGAATTTCCTCAGAATTTTTGGAAGGAAGAAAGAATGAATTTCACCAAAAATGACAAATCTGCTCCAAACTTGCAGCAAGTATATTTTGAAAATATTGAATTGATGACCAGTAGGTCTAGATGGATATGAGTTGAGGTTACTAAGGACTAGCCCTAGGAATTTGTTTGGAGCAAAGATTCAAAAGGAAACTAGTAGTTCCTTTGTAAACCACTAGGGTCCAAATAAATGACAGAAAAATATTTGTGGTTTAAATAAATAGAAATAAAATCTATAAGAAGTTGAAACCTGTTGGAAATGAAGCTTAGCTTGGCCCAAGATAGGGAAGAAGATTTTGGAAGAGAGTTACCCACCAAGGTCATGGCAAGAGGGTATTCTTTTGAATAGGTAGGGATAAATCCAAGGATTTAAAAGAGTTCTTTTAAACAAAGAAATAGTAAAATGATCCAAAAGTAATTGTGTTGAACCAACACAAGTTGAAAGACCCTCAAAACCAGAATCAAAAGTTGAGAATGGCTCAAAAAGATTTGTCAGAAGTAAAAAATTTGGGAAGAAGGGTCTCTCAAAGGAAAAATTCAATAACCTCCTTTAAATCAAATAAAGCATTTGGTAAAACCCAAACCAAAAATTTTTGGGGTGTTACAAATAGGAAGAGGTTGGAGAAGACCGGCTGGACGTTGATGTTCTGCTTTCACTCTTCTGCAAACATCACATTCATTCACGAATTGGGCAATTTCCCTTTTCATGCGTGTCCACCAGTAAGATTGCTTGAGATCTTGGTACATCTTGGAACTGCCAGGATGAATGGAAAGGAGAGAATCATGAGCTTCTTCCATTATGAGCTTCCTGAGATCACCTTTGGGAACAACGAGTCTGTCCTTGAAGAACAAGGTATCTCTCTCATCAACACGGAAGCACTTGTATTTTGGAGTGCCCTTTGCAATACCATGTTTCACTTTCTTCACCATGGTATCCCTGAGTTGGGCCTCACGGACCTGATCTTCCAAGGTAGGAGCAACTTGAAGATTTGCAAGAAAACCATGCGGAACAACTTGAAGGTTGAGCTTCCTGAATGCTTCACAAAGCTCAGGCTGGCACGGCTTGATAAGAAGGCTGTTGCAATATGCCTTTCTGCTCAAAGCATCTGCAATCACATTCGCCTTGCCAGGAGTGTATTCGATGCTGGGATTATACTCTTGGATCATTTCAACCCAACGAGTCTGACGGAGGTTCAGATGCGGCTGTGTGAAGATGTACTTCAAGCTCTTGTGATCAGTGAAGATGTCGACCTTTCTGCCCAACAACAGATGTCTCCACGTAATCAAAGCATGTACCACAGCTGCTAGCTCGAGATCATATGTGGGATAGTTCTTCTCACTTGGCTTGAGCTGACGAGAAGTGTATGCCACAATTCTCTTATCTTGCATAAGCACACCACCAAGACCTTGAAGAGAAGCATCACAGAATACTTCATAGGGCTTGGATTCATCTGGAGGAGTCAGAACTGGAGCAGAGACTAGCTTTTCTTTGAGAGTTTTGAATGCCACTTCACACTCTGGAGACCAAAAGTATTTGACATTCTTCTGAAGCAAGTTGGAAAGAGGCTTTGCAATCTTGGAGAAGTTCTCAACGAACCTTCTGCAATAGCTGGCAAGACCCAGAAAACTGCGGAGCTGCTTGACGTTCTGAGGAGCTTCCTAGTTGACAATTGCTTCAACTTTCTCGGGATTAACCGCAATACCGTCAGCTGAGATGATGTGGCCCAGGTACAAAACCTTATCCAGCCAAAACTCGCACTTGGAGAACTTGGCATAGAACTTATGCTCTCGGAGTCGATCAAGAACCAGACGTAAATGCTTTTCGTGATCTTCTTCATTCTTGGAAAACACCATAATATCATCCAGATACACAAGCACAAACTCGCCAGTATAGGGGTTGAAGATGTAATGCATCATCCTCGAAAAGGTAGGAGGAGCATTGGCGAGACCAAAAGACATGACGGTATACTCGTATGAACCGTAGCTCGTTCTGAAGGCCGTCTTGGGAATGTCTTCCTCGCGAATGCGAATTTGATGATTGTGACACCCCGAGACCGATGCTCCAGGTGTCAGTCAGTTATTCGTTGTCAGTGCCATGTCATCTGCTTGTGTGTTGCATCAGCATGTTTTCAAAACTTGCATCTGTCCGAGTCTCCTCGTCCTCTCCGCTGTCCGTTCTGAGCCCAGACACACTTGCACGCGCCCGCGGTGCCTCCGAATATTTATTTTATGAGTGGCCGAAAAATGTTCTCGGAATGGGATGAAACTTGTCATGTGGTCTTATTATAGTGTAGACAGGCCGCCTGCCAAATTTCATCGCATTCGGAGTTCGTTTGATAGCCCAACGGATATATATAGCGGCACTAGTCGCCGGTTATTTTATCGGACGTTTTCGGTCTCCGAAAACCCCGCAGGCCTCTTCTCTTCTCTCCTCTAGACCTCCAAACACAGCCCACTAACCTCCTCTTGGCCCAACTTGACTCCCCTCGCGATCGGATCCGTCGGATCGCGATCGGAGGGCTCCGTTTTGCCCCAAAACCCTCAAACCCTAGCCCTTTCCCTATATAAACACCTACCCATGCCAAAAATGGCCTCCACCTACCTCCCTCCTCCATTTCCGCGCCCCTCCACTCACCAGCCGCCACTCCTCCCACATCCTCCCAAAATTTCAGCGCGAAACTGCCCCGCCGCCGCCACTTGGCACCCTGCCAGTGGATCCCCGCCGCCAAGTCAGCCGTCTCGGCCAACTCCCGCCCTCCACGTGGCCGGAGCCACGTCGCGCCGCGCCTTCCCCAGCGCCCCCAGCCGCGCGGGCCGCCCCGGGCCCGAAGGGCCGGATCTGGGCCCGAGGCCCGCGACCGCCGCGCGCCCGACCGCCCCGTTCCTCCCTCGATGCGCCGCCGCCTCCGCAGCGCTCGATCCGGCCGGGATCGAGGCAACTGCCAGCCGTCGTGTTTCCTCCGGCGAGGCTCGCCGGCCACCTGCATCGGCGCCGCGCCGCCGTCTCGGATCCGCCTCCGCCGCAGCAGCGCCCCGCCTCCGAGCCGAGCAGCTCCCCGGCGCCGAAGACCTCTGCTCCTCCGCCGCCCTGGCCGTTGAGCCGCCGCCCGTGCCCAGCTCCGGCCGGATCCGGCCGGGAATGGGCGTCCCGTGGCCGGATCCGCCCGCCTTCGTCCTCCTTCGGTCCTCCTCGCCCTCACCGGACCTCCTGCCCGGCGGCCCGACCTCGGCAGCCCCGCCGTTGACCTACTCGAGGTCGAGGAAGACCCAGCCACGCTGGACATGTCCGCTCCCTTTCGGACATGTCCAGGCCACCCCAATGACAGGTGGGACCCGCGCCAGCCGCCACCGACGGACACGTCCATTTGGAGTCGGACGTGTCCGCCCCTCTCACTGCCATGTGGACCCCAGCCGACGGACATGTCCGATCGGACACGGACATGTCCGTTTCCTTCGAGGTTGTTTGTCTCTCTAAGTCCCAGAAACTGTTATAATGTTGCATCTTTGCATGCTTGTAACTTTGTGTGTACTTGTCCAAATTGAGTGTATGATATGTCAAAATGTTCGTGGTGATATGCTCTACACTTTGTTCCTTGTGCCATGCATGTTTGAGATCATCTAGGTGCTTATTTTTCTGTTGCAAGAGTGCATCCCGATATAAACTGCTGCTATGTGATGTTTTTATGCCATCTTTGCATAGTGATAACTTTTAGCTCGTTTGTCCGAATGATGCAAATGACATGTCCACGTGTTCGTCTTGCCATGCTCTACATGTTGTATGTGATAGGTTGCATGATAGATTTATTCTTGCCATGTTTATCATCGTTGCAAAGTGCCATGTGGCTGTGATGTTGTTTCACTTGTTATGAAATGCCATCTTGTTGAGCTCGTTGCTATCGTTGTGTTTATCTCCATGAAGCATGCTTGTGTGTTTCGGAATCACCATAATGTGTACTTTGATGAGGTGCTTACCTCTTGCCATGTTTAGTTTCGAGATGACTTAAACTTGCTCTTTTAGATGTCATGATGAAATTGCTGTTTTAGGACTTAGTGGTTTTTCACTAAGTCTGGAATCTGTAACGTTCCGATGCCATGTTTGCTTGCTGCTCTAGGACAAACCATGATAGATTTTGAGTGGATCTTGATTGTTCCTAGTAGTATATATTGTTGTCTTTCCATCCATGTTTTCACATGTCTTTTTAAGTGGCTGTAGCATGTTTAACTTTTGCTCCAAAGTTTCAATAAAATTCTGCTGCCAGAATTTTATTGTCAAGTTCAATATGTCCAAGTTCATTGCTATTGAACCGTGACTCCTTTGGGGGTGCACCTTTGGACTTAGTTGCTGTAGTATATGTCCAGTTTGTGTTCATGTCCTTTGCCATGTTGTTTGAGTGCTGTAGCTTAATTATTTTGTGCTCCGAAGTTGCTATGTTGCTGTAATTTTTCAGCTTTCGCTCGTTTCTTGTTTCGGGCATAACTTTTAGCCCGTAGCTCCGATTTCAGCAAGTCTTATATGAAACTTGATTGATTTTCTGTGTAGATTCTTAATATCATATTGTTAACATGTTTTGAAGTATTTTGCTTGAATGCAAATTACCATGCCCTTGTGCCATATTTCTGTGCTTCCTGTATAGTTTTGTCATGCATCATATCTTGCCATGTATTGCATCATATAGACTTGTGTTGTTATCTGTGCTTCCTACCTTGCCCTGTTTTGCTTCCTGTGTAGACTTTCCGTGCATCATAAGTAGACTTGTTTTGCATCATACTTGGTAGTGCATATTGTCATGTTCTTGAGTGGTTGTTTACCGTATTGCTTGCTTCTTTTCGTTAGTGCTTGTTCCGTTGCGTTGTGAGGATTCGATCGTCTACTCGTGGGTCTTCTTCAAGGCTTCTTCTCCGTCTTCTTCATGGAACCGTTCTTCTTCCTTGCGGGATCCCAGGCAAGATGATCATACCCTTGGATACCTTTACTACCATTGCCATGCTTAGTTGTCTCGATGCTATCGTTACATGTCGCGATACCCATCTTTTATGTCAGCCTCTCCTTGTTGCCATGAAACCTCTAACCTTGACACCTTCCTAGCAAAACCACTGTTTGGCTATGTTACCCGCTTGCTCAGCCTCGCTTGCTCAGTCCCTCTTATAGCGTTGTTAGTTGCAGGTGAAGATGAAGTTCGTTCCAGGAGGGAACTTGTTGTTGGATATATCACAATATCTATAATTATTATTAACACACCTATATACTGGGCATGGGTGGAAGGCTTGGCCTTTTGCTCGGTGTTTTGTTCGACTCATGCCACCTTAGGCACCGATAAACCGGCATTATGTTCCTTGATTTTGCGTTCCTTACACGATGGGTGAAATGGGGACCCCTTGACAGTTCGACTTTGAATAAAACTCCTCCAGCAAGGCCCAACATTGGTTTTATTTGCCTCATAATAATAACTTAATTAATTAATTAATTTGCATAAGGGGGGCGCTCCTTGGAGATTCTTTTCTACATAGCAGGGGGGGCCAGTGCTGATGGTGTTGGTCCCAAACCAGAGTCACTTGCGGATACTACCCAGTTCGCTGGGGTCTTCGGTATCTGTACGTAGCGCTCATCCGGACGTGGCCTGAGACGAGATGCGCGCGGCTACCATCAGGGTGTCGGCACGCCGGGAGGTCTTGCTGGACTTGTTTTACCATTGTCGAAATGGCTTGTGCTACCGGGATGCCGAGCCTGATCGGATTTTCCCTAAGATAAGGAGTGATGATATTATATTTATCACTTCAGCTAATCGTGAGAGCTTGTGATGGGCTAAGTTGGAACACCCCTGCAGGGTTATGATCTTTCGAAAGCCGTGCCCGCGGTTATGTGGCAGATTGGAATTTGTTAATGTCCGGTTGTAGAAAACTTGACAGATGATCCGAAGTAAAACACACAACTGTGTGAGTAACCGTGACTGTCTCTTTTCACTTTGAGAAGAGAACACGGTGGGGTTATGTTTGACTCGTATGTAGTTAGGATCTTTAGCGATCACCTCTGTTGCAACCGTTTGCGTAGATGCTCATCTTATTCTGGTACTCGTAAGTTAGCCACCATATGTTTTGCTTAGCCGCTGCTGCAACCTCACCACTTTACCTCTTCCTACCTTTTAAGCTTTGATAGTCTTGTTACCCATGGTTATGGGATTGCTGAGTCCTCGTGGCTCACAGATGCTACAACAACAGTTGCAGGTGCAGGTTCCGATGTCTTGACGTGAGAGCGTTGGTCGTTGTTTGGAGTTCTTTCTTCTTCTTCTTCTTCAGTCTTGGGTTAGGTTCCTGGTCGGCAGCCTGGGATAGCAGATGGATGTCTTTTGTGCTTTTATTGTTTGTATCCGTAGTCGGATACTTGTATTGATGTTGTTGTACTCTGATAATTGTATGTATTGTTGTATCCCCTATGTATGTATGTAATGGTACGATGTAATGATATCCATCTTGCTAAGCGCCCGAAATGCGGTTGTGCCTCAATCACGTAAGTGTCACGTGATCGAGATAGAATCGCATCTTGGGCCTGACAAGTTGGTATCAGAGCCGACCCTCGCGGTTACACGGATGTTTGCGGACAGTTTGCAGTCATCTTGTGCATGACGTTTGTGACCCGTCGTGGCACACGACATGTCACATGTGCTGTCCTGGAAGCACAGACGGTTGTGCCAAGAGGGAACGTTCCTGTGGCCCGACGAGGACGTCGGTTCCTCTGAGTGAGGGTGTATGTGATGGTCTGGCTTATTAGGGATGATAGACTACTCATATCAATAAGGAATTCCTTCTTTTCCGGGAGCCCATTCGGATAGAATTGCAAAGTTAAGCGTGCTCAGCTTGGAGTAGTTTCAGGATGGGTGACCGACCGGGAAGTAGCTCCCGGGTGCGCACGAGTGAGGACAAAGTGCGCAGAAAAGACTAGTATTGATATGTGAGGCCAGTCTAGATCCCGCCAGGAGTAACGACCACCGGCGGGTGTGTCCGGGGCGTTACAAGTTGGTATCAGAGCCTCGACCGACCATAGGAGCCCCCTTGATTGATCATAGTTTGGCCGTTGTTGAGTCTAGCAGAAATTTTTTTCGGAGTCTAGTTATATCGGAGAGTAGGAATTCTTTTACTCCCCTGCCCCTTCGTCGCTCTGGTGAGGAATCTTGACGTAGGTGTTTTGAATTGCTCCTCTTCCCCTTCAATTTTTTTTTAGGATCACGTGGTTAGTTTTCGTTCGCTGCGTGTTAGTTCTTTCATCTGGTGCATCTCTCGTCAAGTGGATTCAACCCTCTTCTTCTTTGCAAGTTCAACCTCAGTTCTTTTAACCGACGGTGCTTTCCCTGTCCGTTGTGTTCTTTCTTTCCCACCCACCCACCCTTTTGCTTCTCGGACTGGAGTTCTTAATCGAGTATCCATTCTACTCATGTGAATCCCTTGCATTCTTTCCTCAGTCATTTCAACCGGTGAATTCTTGTCTTGTACGTCATCCTTCATCTCTTTTCTTCTCCGATGAATTCTCCTCTCGGTTGATATTCTTCATCTCTTTTCTTTTCCGATGGTTCCAATTTTATCAGTTTTCGTTGTTCATCATATTTTTTTTTCCTCGGCTCAATTGCTTCTCTTTGCTCGTTTACCTCTCGCCATTTAATTGTTCCGGTGTTCCAAAGTCATCTCAGGAGATTCGTTTGTGTTCCAATTAATTCGAGGTTGTCACCTCCTTTGAGTCTTTAATCATTCCGGTGTATTATCTCCTTTTCAATCCTCTTAACGGAGTTTTCTCTTCGGTGGGCTCATAACCCACAGGTCTTTCCCAGGATCTTACCTCACTCTTCCTATTTTCCGGAGTGATCCGAATTCTTTTCAAGTGTGACGTAAGTATGGTTTCCATCAGTCATATGCCTTCCGAAGATTGTTTTCAAATTCTTTTCATCGGTGGTTTAACCTTTTTCCTCTTTGCGTTCATCCGAAGTATGTCATGAATTCTTTTCTTGTGTTCCTCCGAAGGCCATCATTTCAGAAGATTTCTTCGTTCTCAGTTTTCAACTTCGTCCTTCAAATATTCTTCATCGATGCCTCTCCGTTCGTCTCACATCCTTTCCGGTGCTTCGTTTAAGTATTCGTTAATCAGTTCACGATCTCTTCGTTCTCGCCATTTTAATTCCCTCGAGTGCTTATTCTTCCCGGAGATTCATTCTCTAGTGATTCACTCAAGCTAAATTCTTCCCGGTGGCTTGTCCTCTTGCGCCGTTCTATTTCATTCCTTACGGTGGTCATTCTCATTCTTCACTCGATTGAGATTCTTCTCGGTGGTTTGTTCTTTTCATCATTCGATTAATTATTCCCGGTGGTTCGTTCTTTTCTTCACTCGGCTTCAATTCTTACGGTGATCCACTCAAGAATTCTTTTCCAACGTTTTTCAATTCAATTCATTCGTTCATTCCTATCCTACCGGTGTACATGAAGATTTTCGAAAGTTCGCGATATATTCTTCTGTAAACCAATTTCATCGAGAATAAGTAGTATGCGAATCCATTGCTCTCATCAATTTAAATTGGTGGAGGATAAGCATAACTTAATTCTTATTTCTTTTTCATCAAGTTGATTAATCCCTTCCTTCGGAGTTTATTCTTGATGAATAAATTCTAGTTCCAAGTCCTTTTATCTTTCTTTCCGGAGTTCAAATTTTCTCGGCTATCTCATCGGAACCGCTTCTAATCATCGCAAGGCTTTATTCTTATTCTTTTTCATCCGTCATTTCTATTTCATCATCCTTTCATTTTAACGGAGTTCTTCAGGGTGGTTCTTCATCATTTAATTCATTCTTCAAATATTCGTCTAATTCTTCTGGAGCAGCTCAAGCATTCTTATTCTTTTGTCTCTCGAGTGCAAATAATTCTCCCTATTTCTTTCGAAGTGGAGTTTTGTATTTCTTTCTTCGTTCTCATCTATTCAATATTTTGGTTGCGGCATAATTCACCTCAACTTTTGAGATGATTAAATAAGTCCACAACAAGCTTATTCTTTTGTTGTTGATTATCTCAACAGCTTCGTTCAAACCTTTCTCTTCAAGATTCTCTTCCAAATTCACTCATCGTGAAAGTTGTCATCTTCTTCTCCGTTCTTTTAATTCCATCATTTCAATTCTTCCGGAGGAATTTCTTGTTCATCTCATCATGTTTTCATTTCATCTTCTCAGGTTCTTGTTATATTCCATTCTTGTTCTACCGGTGTGCCATTTCTTTCAGTTTCAGCCGGAGTGCTACCCAAATTCCTTCGTGGAAATTCCTTTTCTTTCTCTTTTAACCGGAGTGGGTTAGAATTAATTCTTTTCCTTCAACCTTTTGGATTCTCGTCGAATTCCTTCTTCCTCTTGTTTACCGAAGTCTTTGCAACTTCGTTCTGCTTCGTCGTATTCTTCTTCTTTTGAGTTGTTCATCCTCTCGAGGGTCTTTCCTTTCACTCTGTTGATCTCGAAGAACTTTGTTCTTCCTTTTTCCTTCCCGTCTCGTTCCTAAGATCTCGGGACGAGATCTCTTGTTAGTAGGGGAGTGTTGTGACACCCCGAGACCGATGCTCCAGGTGTCAGTCAGTTATTCGTTGTCAGTGCCATGTCATCTGCTTGTGTGTTGCATCAGCATGTTTTCAAAACTTGCATCTGTCCGAGTCTCCTCGTCCTCTCCGTTGTCCGTTCTGAGCCCAGACACACTTGCACGCGCCCGCGGTGCCTCCGAATATTTATTTTATGAGTGGCCGAAAAATGTTCTCGGAATGGGATGAAACTTGTCATGTGGTCTTATTATAGTGTAGACAGGCCGCCTGCCAAATTTCATCGCATTCGGAGTTCGTTTGATAGCCCAACGGATATATATAGCGGCACTAGTCGCCGGTTATTTTATCGGACATTTTCGGTCTCCGAAAACCCCGCGGGCCTCTTCTCTTCTCTCCTCTAGACCTCCAAACACAGCCCACTAACCTCCTCTTGGCCCAACTTGACTCCCCTCGCGATCGGATCCGTCGGATCGCGATCGGAGGGCTCCGTTTTGCCCCAAAACCCTCAAACCCTAGCCCTTTCCCTATATAAACACCTACCCATGCCAAAAATGGCCTCCACCTACCTCCCTCCTCCATTTCCGCGCCCCTCCACTCACCAGCCGCCACTCCTCCCACATCCTCCCAAAATTTCAGCGCGAAACTGCCCCGCCGCCGCCACTTGGCACCCTGCCAGTGGATCCCCGCCGCCAAGTCAGCCGTCTCGGCCAACTCCCGCCCTCCACGTGGCCGGAGCCACGTCGCGCCGCGCCTTCCCCAGCGCCCCAAGCCGCGCGGGCCGCCCCGGGCACGAAGGGCCGGATCTGGGCCCGAGGCCCGCGACCGCCGCGCGCCCGACCGCCCCGTTCCTCCCTCGATGCGCCGCCGCCTCCGCAGCGCTCGATCCGGCCGGGATCGAGGCAACTGCCAGCCGTCGTGTTTCCTCCGGCGAGGCTCGCCGGCCACCTGCATCGGCGCCGCGCCGCCGTCTCGGATCCGCCTCCGCCGCAGCAGCGCCCCGCCTCCGAGCCGAGCAGCTCCCCGCCGCCGAAGACCTCTGCTCCTCCGCCGCCCTGGCCGTTGAGCCGCCGCCCGTGCCCAGCTCCGGCCGGATCCGGCCGGGAATGGGCGTCCCGTGGCCAGATCCGCCCGCCTTCGACCTTCTTCGGTCCTCCTCGCCCTCACCGGACCTCCTCCCCGGCGGCCCGACCTCGGCAGCCCCGCCGTTGACCTACTCGAGGTCGAGGAAGACCCAGCCACGCTGGACATGTCCGCTCCCTTTCGGACATGTCCAGGCCACCCCAATGACAGGTGGGACCCGCGCCAGCCGCCACCGACGGACACGTCCATTTGGAGCCGGACGTGTCCGCCCCTCTCACTGCCATGTGGACCCCAGCCGACGGACATGTCCGATCGGACACGGACATGTCCGTTTCCTTCGAGGTTGTTTTTCTCTCTAAGTCCCAGAAACTGTTATAATGTTGCATCTTTGCATGCTTGTAACTTTGTGTGTACTTGTCCAAATTGAGTGTATGATATGTCAAAATGTTTGTGGTGATATGCTCTACACTTTGTTCCTTGTGCCATGCATGTTTGAGATCATCTAGGTGCTTATTTTTCTATTGCAAGAGTGCATCCCGATATAAACTGCTGCTATGTGATGTTTTTATGCCATCTTTGCATAGTGATAACTTTTAGCTCGTTTGTCCGAATGATGCAAATGACATGTCCACGTGTTCGTCTTGCCATGCTCTACATGTTGTATGTGATAGGTTGCATGATAGATTTATTCTTGCCATGTTTATCATCGTTGCAAAGTGCCATGTGGCTGTGATGTTGTTTCACTTGTTATGAAATGCCATCTTGTTGAGCTCGTTGCTATCGTTGTGTTTATCTCCATGAAGCATGCTTGTGTGTTTCGGAATCACCATAATGTGTACTTTGATGAGGTGCTTACCTCTTGCCATGTTTAGTTTCGAGATGACTTAAACTTGCTCTTTTAGATGTCATGATGAAATTGCTGTTTTAGGACTTAGTGGTTTTTCACTAAGTCTGGAATCTGTAACGTTCCGATGCCATGTTTGCTTGCTGCTCTAGGACAAACCATGATAGATTTTGAGTGGATCTTGATTGTTCCTTGTAGTATATATTGTTGTCTTTCCATCCATGTTTTCACATGTCTTTTTAAGTGGCTGTAGCATGTTTACCTTTTGCTCCAAAGTTTCAATAAAATTCTGCTGCCAGAATTTTATTGTCAAGTTCAATATGTCCAAGTTCATTGCTATTGAACCGTGACTCCTTTGGGGGTGCACCTTTGGACTTAGTTGCTGTAGTATATGTCTAGTTTGTGTTCATGTCCTTTGCCATGTTGTTTGAGTGCTGTAGCTTAATTATTTTGTGCTCCGAAGTTGCTATGTTGCTGTAATTTTTCAGCTTTCGCTCATTTCTTGTTTCGGGCATAACTTTTAGCCCGTAGCTCCGATTTCAGCAAGTCTTATATGAAACTTGATTGATTTTCTGTGTAGATTCTTAATATCATATTGTTAACATGTTTTGAAGTATTTTGCTTGAATGCAAATTACCATGCCCTTGTGCCATATTTCTGTGCTTCCATTATAGTTTTGTCATGCATCATATCTTGCCATGTATTGCATCATATAGACTTGTGTTGTTATCTGTGCTTCCTACCTTGCCCTGTTTTGCTTCCTGTGTAGACTTTCCGTGCATCATAAGTAGACTTGTTTTGCATCATACTTGGTAGTGCATATTGTCATGTTCTTGAGTGGTTGTTTACCGTATTGCTTGCTTCTTTTCGTTAGTGCTTGTTCCATTGCGTTGTGAGGATTCGATTGTCTACTCGTGGGTCTTCTTCAAGGCTTCTTCTCCGTCTTCTTCATGGAACCGTTCTTCTTCCTTGCGGGATCCCAGGCAAGATGATCATACCCTTGGATACCTTTACTACCATTGCCATGCTTAGTTGTCTCGATGCTATCGTTACATGTCGCGATACCCATCTTTTATGTCAGCCTCTCCTTGTTGCCATGAAACCTCTAACCTTGACACCTTCCTAGCAAAACCACTGTTTGGCTATGTTACCCGCTTGCTCAGCCTCGCTTGCTCAGTCCCTCTTATAGCGTTGTTAGTTGCAGGTGAAGATGAAGTTCGTTCCAGGAGGGAACTTGTTGTTGGATATATCACAATATCTATAATTATTATTAACACACCTATATACTGGGCATGGGTGGAAGGCTTGGCCTTTTGCTCGGTGTTTTGTTCCACTCATGCCACCTTAGGCGCCGATAAACCGGCATTATGTTCCTTGATTTTGCGTTCCTTACACGATGGGTGAAATGGGGACCCCTTGACAGTTCGACTTTGAATAAAACTCCTCCAGCAAGGCCCAACATTGGTTTTATTTGCCTCATAATAATAACTTAATTAATTAATTAATTTGCATAAGGGGGACGCTCCTTGGAGATTCTTTTCTACATAGCAGGGGGGCCAGTGCTGATGGTGCTGGTCCCAAACCAGAGTCACTTGCGGATACTACCCAGTTCGCTGGGGTCTTCGGTATCTGTACGTAGCGCTCATCCGGACGTGGCCTGAGACGAGATGCGCGCGGCTACCATCAGGGTGTCGGCACGCCGGGAGGTCTTGCTGGACTTGTTTTACCATTGTCGAAATGACTTGTGCTACCGGGATGCCGAGCCTGATCGGATTTTCCCTAAGATAAGGAGTGATGATATTATATTTATCACTTCAGCTAATCGTGAGAGCTTGTGATGGGCTAAGTTGGAACACCCCTGCAGGGTTATGATCTTTCGAAAGCCGTGCCCGCGGTTATGTGGCAGATTGGAATTTGTTAATGTCCGGTTGTAGAAAACTTGACAGATGATCCGAAGTAAAACACACAACTGTGTGAGTAACCGTGACTGTCTCTTTTCACTTTGAGAAGAGAACACGGTGGGGTTATGTTTGACTCGTATGTAGTTAGGATCTTTAGCGATCACCTCTGTTGCGACCGTTTGCGTAGATGCTCATCTTATTCTGGTACTCGTAAGTTAGCCACCATATGTTTTGCTTAGCCGCTGCTGCAACCTCACCACTTTACCTCTTCCTACCTTTTAAGCTTTGATAGTCTTGTTACCCATGGTTATGGGATTCCTGAGTCCTCGTGGCTCACATATGCTACAACAACAGTTGCAGGTGCAGGTTCCGATGTCTTGACGTGAGAGCGTTGGTCGTTGTTTGGAGTTCTTTCTTCTTATTCTTCTTCAGTCTTGGGTTAGGTTCCTGGTCAGCAGCCTGGGATAGTAGATGGATGTCTTTTGTGCTTTTATTGTTTGTATCCGTAGTCGGATACTTGTATTGATGTTGTTGTACTCTGATAATTGTATGTATTGTTGTATCCCCTATGTATGTATGTAATGGTACGATGTAATGATATCCATCTTGCTAAGCGCCCGAAATGCGGTTGTGCCTCAATCACGTAAGTGTCACGTGATCGAGATAGAATCGCATCTTGGGCCTGACAATGATAGCCCATTCGGAGGTCAAGCTTAGAGAACACTTTAGCTCCTTTGAGCTGCTCGAAGAGTTCGTTGATGTTGGGGAGCGGATACTTGTTCTTTATTGTCTTCTTGTTGAATGGCCGGTAATCAACACAGAGACGCTCCGTGCCATCTTTCTTCTTGACAAATAAAACACCACAGCCCCACGGAGACGTACTAGGCCTGATGAGACCCGTACTCTCCTGTTTATCAAGCTGCTTCTTCAATTCCTTCAATTCATCCGGAGAGAGCTTGTATGGACGCCGGCATGCTGGCTCAGTACCCGGCTCGAGTTCAATAACGAATTCCACCTGACGGTGTGGAGGCATGCCTGGAAGTTCTTCAGGAAAGACGTCTTGATATTCATTCACCACCGGAATTTGAGATATGGCGTTAATTTCGCCCTTATCATTGAGAGAGAAAATCCTGATAGTGTTATCCCTGGAGGCAAAGATAATCACATCTTCATCAGGATGAGTCATCTTGACTTCCTTTTGAGCACAATCAATGTGAGCATCATGCTGAGAAAGCCAATCCATTCCGAGGATGAGGTCAATGTCAGAATTGCCGAGAATCACCGGTGAAGCCAAAAATCGATAATCACCCATGCGAATAGAAACATCCGGAGCATATATACTGGAATGCATTCGTCTCCCCGGAGAAACAACTGATAACTCCCTTGGCAAACTTTTGATGTCAACATTATACTTGGATGCAAATGGTTGAGACATGAAAGAACATGAAGCACCCGAATCAAATAACACTTTAGCAGGAAAAGAGTTCACCGGAAGATTACCCAAAATGACATCAGAAGAATTCTCCGCTTGTGCTGCATTCATCAGATTGACCCTTGCTGCCTTTGGATCATGCCTGACAATAGCTGAACTCACAGGTGGAGGAGGTGGAAGACGCTTCGGATTCGGACATCTGTTGGCGTAGTGACCTTTCTGAGTGCATTTGTTGCAAGTCACTTCTGAGAGAGGACGGAAATGAGAGCCACTTGACTTGGAGCCTTGAAACTGAAACTGGTTCTTCGACTGGTTGCTCGGGTTGGGTGGGTGGGAGAAACCACGTCCACTAGAGTTCTTGTAGTTGGAGTTGTTGGAGTTGTTGGAGTTGTTGTAAGGAGCTCGAATCACTGGAGGAGGAGGAAGCCAGAATTTCTGATGCTTCGAGACCATCTGAGACGATGAGGAAGAGTGAACGGCATCTCGAATTCTCTTCTTAGAAGCCTCCATCTTAAGCTGAGCTTCTTCTTGTTTCAAAGCCATGTTATAGAACTTGTCGAATTCATCGGGCTCGAACAAAGTGAGAGCAAGCTGAAGTTCATCTTTGAGACGTCCACGGAACTGGTAGATTTTGCTCTTGGCATCAGGAATGTCTTGCTTAGCATAGCGGGCGAGGTTTTGGAACTTGACATTATACTGATAGACTGTCATGGAGCCCTGCTTCAGGTTGCGGAATTGCTCACGCATACCCTCGATGACACTTGTAGGAATGTGGTGCGAGCGAAAATCCTTGCAGAAATTCTCCCAAGAGATCACTTGACCTGGCCTGGAGTCTTTGTACTGCTGCCACCAATCAGCTGCTTGATCTTTGAGTTGGAATGCTGCGAATTTCACATAATCCTCTTCCTTCACGTTACTGCACTCAAAATGCTTCTTTATGTCGGTTAACCAATCTTCAGCATCAAGAGGGTCGACACAGTAACTGAAAGCTTTAGGATTGTTGGCCAAGAACTGGTTGAGAGTAGCATGGTGCTGCTGGTTGAAGAAGTTGCCTTGGTTCCCTGGAACACCCTGATTAGCTTGATTAGCTTGCATCTGCTGCATCAACAACTGGGTGTTCTAAGCTGTAGTCTGCATAATCGCTCTCCAAGCCTCAGGCGGAGGAGGAGGGGAAGGAGTACGATCTGGGACCTCTTCACCCTCTGGGTTAGCGTTGGGAACCTTTTTCGGAGCCATCCTGAAATAGATGACCACGAATCAGCAATTGATTGACAAAAGGTATAAGCTGAATCAATGGAATGAATTGCAACAAGTCTTCACAATAATCATTCGAACAATAGTTACGAATGAAATCATTCGAACAAGAGGAACGGATGAAATTCTCAGTTAATGATAACATCAATCTTCACGAGAAGCCACATAGGGGACAAAAGGTAAAATAAGAAAACAACAAGGTACAGTCGGGAACAAACACAAGATAGGAGTTTCGTTCTAACATCTTTGTGCTGAAAGCATATGAACGCGTTACGAAAAGGTTTTGCAATCCCCGGATCAGCATAGCCAAGGACCCTTTAAGATGCAACTCCTGATAGTAACATCGGTCATAAACCACTTCACTCAATGTAGAACCCCGAACTCACTAACCTGCATCCGTTGGAAGAATGCCTACGATCTACTGGATAAACCCACCTATAAATTTCCGAAAGATTCCAGTTATGCAATCAGGTGTTGGGGATACACGGGAAGCACCGCGCAATCAACTCTAAACCTACATCCAGGTGTATCCATCCTTCAACACATAACCAGTCTTTCTCGGAAACTGTTTACCTCGGACCTTCGAAAAGCATCCACTATAACAAGCTATGGCAATACTCCCGAACTACCTCCCCAGTACTGGGTGATGTCGGGGTTATCTTGCCACTGGCCGTATAGGAGAGATTTTCGATGTCGGCCGTCTTAAGTATTTAGTACTGCCGCGATATGCTTGTGACGACAATACCCCGAAGCTCAACTCCCGGGACACTGCCACAACCCCTAATGTCAGGAGGCATCGAGAACAATATCCTCGTCACAAGAACATTGAAACAATCCCAGAATACTCGCGGGATTCCTAAAAAAAATTTGGTGCAATTTTTGAAAGTAGGAGAGACAAGAGTAGTCGTCAGGAGTCCTCACCAGAGAGAAAAGGGATGAGAAGCAAAGAAATCCTACTCTCCGATATAATATAGGACTCAAAATATTTTCAGTGTGTGCCTAGACTCAACCGTCAACGATTCGATCAATCAGTGGGGGCTCCTAGGTCGGAGAAGGCTCTGAATACCAACTTGTAATGCCCAAAAGGGAAAGTATTACATCCGGGGCATTACACAGCAGGGGCAGCAAGGCACGTATTGTATTGTTGCCATCGAAGATAGAAAGATGGGGTTTATATCATATTGGTTGAGTTTATCCCTCTACATCATGTCATCTTGCTTAAAGCATTACTATGTTCTTATGAGCTTAATACTCTAGATGCATGCTGGATAGCGGTCGATGTGTGGAGTAATAGTAGTAGATGCAGAATCGTTTCGGTCTACTTGTCTCGGGCGTGATGCCTATATATAATGATCATGCCTAGATATTATCATAATTATTCGCTTTTCTATCAATTGCTCGGCAGTAATTTGTTCGCCCACCGTAGAATTCTGCTATCATGAGAGAAGCCACTAGTGAAACCTATGGCCCCCGGGTCTATTCTCAACATATCAATCTACAATCTACCTTACTTTGTTGTTTTTACTTTATGTTCTTATATCCAAAAATACCAAAAATATCAAACTAACCTATCTATCAGATCTCACTTTTGTAAGTGACCGTAAAGGGATTGACAACCCCTTATCGCGTTGGCTGCGAAGTTCTTATTTGTTTGTGCAGGTGCGGGGGACTCGCGAGTGGTCTCCTATTGGATTGATACCTTGGTTCTCAAAAACTGAGGGAAATACTTACGCTACTGTGCCGCATCACCCTTTCCTCTTCAAGGGAATACAACGCAAGCTCGAGAAGTAGCAGGGTTGCGCCAGGGTTAAGGTGCGGCTACCCTCCCACCCCCTCTCTTTATATAGGGGCAAGGGAGAGGGGGCCGGCCCCCTTAGATCAGATCTAGAGGGGGGCGGCGGCCAGGTGGGGGGACTTGCCCCCCAAGCAGGTGGGGTGCCCCCACCCCTAGGGTTTCCCAACCCTAGGCGCCTAGGGCCCTTGGGGGCACCAGCCCACCAGGGGCTGGTTCCCCCCTTACTTGGTCCGCTTGGCTCACTGGGGTAGGTGGCCCCACCCGGTGGACCCCCGGACACCTTCCGGTGGTCCCGGTACAATACCGGTGACCAAAATATGACTTCCCATATATAAATATTTACCTCCAGACTATTCAGGAACTCCTCGTGACGTCCGGGATCTCATCCGGGACTCCGAACAACATTCTGTAACCACGTACATACATTCCCTATAACCCTAGCGTCATCGAACCTTAAGTGTGTAGACCCTACAGGTTCGGGAACCATGCAGACATGACCGAGACATCTCTCCGGCCAATAACCAACTGCGGGATCTGGATACCCATGTTGGCTCCCACATGTTCCATGATGATCTCATCGGATGAACTACGATGTCAAGGATTCAATCAATCTCGTATATGATTCCCTTTGTCTACCGGTATAGTATTTGCCCGAGATTCGATCGTCGGTATACCGATACCTTGTTCACTCTCGTTACCGGCAAGTCTCTTTACTCGTTCCATAACATATCATCACGTGACCAACTCCTTAGTCACATAGAGCTCATTACGATGATGTCTTACCGAGTGGGCCTAGAGATACCTCCCCGTCATACGGAGTGACAAATCCTAGTCTCGATTCGTGCCAACCCAACAGATACTTTCAGGGATACACGTAGTGTACCTTTATAGCCACCTAGTTACGTTGTGACCTTTGGCACACCCAAAGTACTCCTACGGTATCCGGGAGTTGCACAATCTCATGGTCTAAGGAACAAATACTTGACATTAGAAAAGCTTTAGCGTACGAACTACACGATCTTGTGCTAGGCTTAGGATTAGGTCTTGTCCATCACATCATTCTCCTAATGATGTGATCCCATTATCATTGACATCCAATGTCCATGGTCAGGAAACCGTAACCATCTATTGATCAACGAGCTAGTCAACTAGAGGCTCACTTAGGGACATGTTGTGGTCTATGTATTCACACATGCATTACGATTTCTGGATAATACAATTATATCATGAACAATAGACAATCATCATGAACAAGGAAATATAATAATAACCATTTTATTGATGCCTCTAGGGCTTATTTCCAACAGTCTCCCACTTGCACTAGAGTCAATAATCTAGTTACATTGTGATGGATCGAACACCCATAGAGTTCTGGTGTTGATCATGTTTTGCTCGTGGAAGAGGTTTAGGCAACAGATCTGCAACATTCAGATCTGTATGCACTTTACAAATATCTATGTCTCCATCTTGTATATAACTACGAATGGAGTTGAAGCGGCGCTTGATGTGCTTGGTCTTCTTGTGAAACCTGGGCTCCTTGGCGATGGAAATAGCTCCATTGTTGTCACAGAAGAGAGTCATCGGGCCCAACGCGCTTGGAATAACTCCTAGGTCGGTGATGAACTCCTTCATCCGGACTCCTTCTTGTGCTACTTCGGAAGCAGCTATGTACTCCGCTACACATGTAGATGCCGCCACGATGCTTTGCTTGCAACTACACCAGCTGACTGCCCCACCATTCAAAATATACACGTATCCCGTTTGTGACTTGGAGTCATCCGGATCTGTGTCGAAGCTAGCATCGACGTAACCCTTTACGACGAGCTCTTCGTCACCTCCATAAGCAAGAAACATATCCTTAGTCCTTTTCAGGTACTTCAGGATGTTCTTGACCGCTGTCCAGTGTTACATTACGGGATCACTTTGGTACCTCCCCACTAAACTTATGGCAAGGTTCACATCAGGTCTGGTACACAGCATGGCATACATAATAGAACCTATGGCCGAGGCATAGGGGATGACACTCATCTTTTCTCTATCTTCTGCCGAGGTCGGGCATTGAGTTGTGCTCAATCTCATACCTTGCAACACAGGGAAGAACCCTTTCTTGGACTGATCCATATTGAACTTCTTCAATATCTTTTCAAGGTATGTGCTTTGTGAAAGACCAATGAGGCGTCTCGATCTATCTCTATAGATCTTGATGCCTAATATGTAAGCAGCTTCTCCAAGGTCCTTCATTGAAAAACACTTATTCAAGTAGGCCTTTATGCTTTCCAAGAGTTCTACATCATTTCCCATCAACAGTATGTCATCCACATATAATATGAGAAATGCTACAGAGCTCCCACTCACTTTCTTGTAAATATAGGCTTCTCCATAAGTGTGTATGAACCCAAACGCTTTGATCACCTCATCAAAGCGAATGTTCCAACTCCGAGATGCTTGCACCAGCCCATAGATGGAGCGCTGGAGCTTGCATACCTTGTTAGCATTCTTAGGATCGACAAAACCTTTCGGCTGTATCATATACAATTCTTCCTTAAGGAAGCCGTTAAGGAATGCCGTTTTCACGTCCATTTGCCATATTTCATAATCATAGAATGCGGCAATTGCTAACATGATTCGGACGGACTTCAGCATCGCTACGGGAGAGAAAGTCACATCGTAGTCAATCCCTTGAACTTGTCGATAACCCTTAGCGACAAGCCGAGCCTTATAGATGGTCACATTTCCATCTGCGTCAGTCTTCTTCTTAAAGATCCATTTATTTTCTATGGCTCGACGATCATCGGGCAAGTCAACCAAAGTCCATACTTTGTTATCATACATGGATCCTATCTCGGATTTCATGGCTTCAAGCCATTTGTTGGAATCCGGGCCCGCCATCGCTTCTTCATAGTTCGAAGGTTCACCGTTGTCTAACAACATGATTTCCACGACATGGTTGCCGTACCACTCTGGCGCGGAACGTGTCCTTGTGGACCTACGAAGTTCAGTAGTAACTTGATCCGAAGCTTCATTATCATCATCATTAACTTCCTCTCTAGTCGGTGCAGGCACCACGGAAACATCTTCCTGTGTTGCGCTACTTTCCGATTCAAGAGGGGTGACAATCACCTCATCAAGTTCCACTTTCCTCCCACTTACTTCTTTCGAGAGAAACTCTTTCTCCAGAAAGGATCCATTCTTGGCAACAAAAACCTTGCCTTCGGATCTGAGGTAGAAGGTATACCCAATAGTTTCCTTAGGGTATCCTATGAAGACGCATTTTTCCGATTTGGGTTCGAGCTTTTCAGGTTGAAGTTTCTTGACATAAGCATCGCATCCCCAAACTTTTAGAAATGACAACTTAGGTTTCTTCCCAAACCATAGTTCAGACGGTGTCATGTCAACGGATTTAGACGGTGCCCTATTTAAAGTGAATGCGGCAGTCTCTAAAGCATAACCCCAAATTGATAGCGGTAAGTCGGTAAGAGACATCGTAGATCGCACCATGTCCAACAGAGTACGATTACGACGTTCGGACACACCGTTACGCTGAGGTGTTCCAGGCGGCATCAGTTGTGAAACAATTCCACATTTCCTTAGGTGCGTGCCAAATTCGTGACTTAAATATTCTCCTCCATGATCTGATTGTAAGAACTTTATTTTTCTGTCACGTTGATTCTCAACCTCATTCTGAAATTCCTTGAACTTTTCAAAGGTCTCAGACTTGTGTTTCATCAAGTAGACATACCCATATCTACTTAAGTTATCAGTGAGGGTGAGAACATAATGATAACCACCACGAGCCTCAACGATCATCGGACCGCACACATCAGTATGTATGATTTCCAACAAGTTGGTTGCTCGCTCCACTGTTCCGGGGAATGGAGTCTTGGTCATCTTGCCCAAGAGGCATTGTTCACACGTGTCAAATGATTCGTAATCAAGAGACTCCAAAAGTCCATCGGCATGGAGTTTCTTCATGCGTTTGACACCAATATGACCAAGGCGGCAGTGCCACAAGTATGTGGGACTATCATTATCAACTTTACATCTTTTGGCATTCACACTATAAATATGTGTAACATCACGTTCGAGATTTAATAAGAATAAACCATTAACCAGCGGGGCATGACCATAAAACCTTTCTCTCATATAAATAGAACAACCATTATTCTCCGATTTAAATGAGTAGCCATCTCGCATTAAACGAGATCCAGATCCAATGTTCATGCTCAAAGCTGGTACTAAATAACAATTATTGAGGTTTAAAACTAATCCCGAAGGTAGATGTAGAGTCGGCGTGCGGACGGCAATCACATCAACCTTGGAACCATTCCCTACGCGCATCGTCACCTCGTCCTTGGCCAATCTCCGCTTATTCCGCAGCTCCTGCTTTGAGTTACAAATGTGAGCAACTGCACCGGTATCAAATACCCAGGAGCTACTACGAGCGCTGGTAAGGTACACATCAATTAGATGTATATCACATATACCTTTGACGTTGTCGGCCTTCTTATCCACTAAGTATTTGGGGCGATTTTGTTTCGAGTGACCCGTTCCCTTGCAATAAAAGCACTCAGTCTCAGGCTTGGCTCCATTTTTTTGCTTCTTCCCGGCAACTGGCTTACCGGGCGTCGCAATTCCTTTGGCGTCCTTCTTGAAGTTCTTCTTACCCTTGCCTTTCTTCAACTTAGTGGTTTTATTCACCATCAACACTTGATGTTCCTTTTTGATCTCCACCTCCGCTGATTTCAGCATTGAATATACCTCCGGAATGGACTTCTCCATCCCTTGCATATTGAAATTCATCACAAAGCTCTTGTAGCTAGATGGGAGTGATTGAAGGATTCTGTCAATGATCGCGTCATCTGGGGGATTAACTCCCAGCCGAGACAAGCAATTATGCAACCCATACATTTTGAGTATATGCTCACTGACAAAACTATTTTCCTCCATCTTACAACTTTAGAACTTGTCGGAGACTTCATATCTCTCGACTCGGGCATGAGCTTGGAAAACCATTTTCAGCTCTTGGAACATCTCATATGCTCTGTGTTGCTCAAAATGCTTTTGGAGTCCCGATTCTAAGCTGTAAAGCATGCCGAACTGAATCAGGGAGTAATCATCACTACGCGACTGCTAGGCGTTCATAACGTCTTGAGTTGCTAGGAAAACGGGTGTGTCACCTAGCGGTGCTTCAAGGACATATGCTTTCTTGGCAGCTATGAGGATGATCCTCAAGTTACGGACCCAATCCGTATAGTTGCTACCATCGTCTTTCAGCTTGGTTTTCTCTAGAAACGCGTTGAAGTTGAGGGCAATGTTAGCGTGGGCCATTTGATCTGCAAGACATATTGTAAAGATTTTCAAACTATGTTCACGACAATTAAGTTCATCTAAACAAATTTAATGAACTCCCACTCAGATAGACATCTCTCTAGTCATCTAAGTGATACATGATCCGAATCGACTAGGCCGTGTCCGATCATCACGTGAGACGGACTATTCATCAACGATGAACATCTTCATGTTGATCGTATCTTCTATACAACTCATGTTCGACCTTTCGGTCTTCCGTGTTCCGAGGCCATGTCTATATATGCTAGGCTCATCAAGTCAACCCTAAGTGTATTGCGTGTGTAAATCTAGCTTACACCCGTTGTATGCGAACGTTAGAGCCTATCACACCCGATCATCACGTGGTGCTTCGGAACAACGAACCTTAGCAACGTTGCACAGTTAGGGGAAACACAATTCTTGAAATTTTAGTGAGAGATCATCTTATTTATGCTACCGTCGTTCTAAGCAAATAAGATGTAAAACATGATAAACATCACATGCAATCAAATAGTGACATGATATGGACAATATCATTTTGCTCCTTTTGATCTCCATCTTCGGGGCTCCATGATCATCATCGTCACCGGCATGACACCATGATCTTCATCATCGTGTCTTCATGAAGTTGTCTCGCCAAACGTTACTTCTATTACTATGGCTAATGGTTAGCAATAAAGTAAAGTAATTACATAGCATTTTCAATGACCCGCAGGTCATACAATAAAATAAGACAACTCCTATGGCTCCTGCCGGTTTTCATACTCATCGACAAGCAAGTCGTGATTCCTATTACAAGAACATGATCAATCTCATACATCACATATATCATTCATCACATCCTTTTGGCCATATCACATCACACGGCACATGCTGCAAGAATAAGTTAGACGTCCTCTAATTGTTGTTGCAAGTTTTTACGTGGCTGCTATAGGTTTCTAGCAAGAACGTTTCTTACCTACGCCAAAACCACAACGTGATATGCCAATTACTTTTTACCCTTCATAAGGACCCTTTTCATCGAATCCGATCCGACTAAAGTGGAAGAGACAGACACCCGCTAGCCACCTTATGCAACTAGTGCATGTCAGTCGGTGGAACCTGTCTCACGTAAGCGTACGTGTAAGGACGGTCCGGGCCGCTTCATCCCACGATGCCGCCGAATCATGATAAGACTAGTAGCGGCAAGTAAATTGACAAAATTTACGCCCACAACATCTTGTGTTCTACTCGTGCATAGTAACTACGCATAGACCTAGCTCTGATACCACTGCTGGGGATCATTGCAGAAATTCAAAAAAATTCTACGCATCACCAAGATCTATCTAAGGAGTTACTAACAATGAGAGGGGGAGTGCATCTTCATACCTTTGAAGATCGCGTTACGGTAGCGTTGCAAGAACGCGGTCGGTGGAGTCGTACACGAAGCGATTCAGATCGCGGCCGAATCCGATCTAAGCACCGAACAACGGTGCCTCCGCGTTCAACACACGTGCAGCCTTATGACGTCTCCCGCGCCTTGATCCAGCAAGGAGAGAGGGAGAGATTGTGGAAGATTCCGTCCAGCAGCAACACGATGGCGTGGTGGTGGTGGAGGAGCGTGGTACTCTGGCAGGGCTTCGCCAAGCGCTACGGAAGGAGGAGGAGGAGTTGGAGAGGGGGAGGGCTGCGCAAGGGTTCAGGTGCGGCTGCCCTCCCACCCCCTCTCTTTGTATAGGGGCAAGGGAGAGGGGGCCGACCCCCTTAGATCAGATCTAGAGGAGGGGCGGCCGCCAGGTGGGGGGACTTGCCCCCCAAGCAGTTGGGGCGCCCCCACCCCTAGGGTTTCCCAACCCTAGGCGCCTTGGGCCCTTGGGGGCGCATCAGCCCACCAAGGGCTGGTTCCCCCCCC